>CM068287.1:47881171-48481171 GCA_034703905.1 Chenopodium berlandieri
TTAGTTTTGGGATAGTAATCTGGGAGCTTCTTACTGGCGAAGTAAGTCTCTTTCTTCTAAATCCTTTTTTTCGTTGTTTCACCCCTGCTTCCCCTTTCTGCTCCAATGCAACCCCATTTGGCCTCCAAATGTACCATTGCCGGACATCTTTTTTATATAGCATGAACTCATCTTAGTACCAAATTTAGCAGTAACTTTCTTATGATCTTATTTACCAGCTTCCGTACTCTTCCTTGACCCCATTGCAAGCTGCAATTGGAGTAGTCCAAAAGGTGATAATATTCTCCATTCTGATCAACCCTGGCAACTAGTGTAACCTGTCTAATCTGATAATCACTATATTAAACCTGATTATTAGGGGCTGCGACCTGCTATTCCAAAGCATGTTCATTCGAACCTAGCTGATCTGCTGGAGAGATGTTGGCACCTGGATCCTACACTAAGACCCAATTTCTCGGAAGTTACTGGGGTCCTGCAGCAAATGGCCAAAGAGGTAGGCACTAGCGGTTATATAGGGTTTGGATGACCACATTTCTTCTCTAATACAGAGTACTATTTTAGTCTTGTTGAGATGGTTTTTCTGTCAACACAGGTAGTAGAAGTTGATAGTTGCCAAAATTAATCTTCTGCCAAAAAAATGCTTCTTATGAAGTGTGCTCTTCGGTAACGGTGCAGATCTCTCTCACAAGATTGTATAATATTTTCATTAGATTGTATAATATCTTGCGTGACTAACAAATGGAATGGATCCTACTGAAACTGACTAACAACTTGCATGGCAGAGAGAGAGAGAGATTCTATTTGTAGAAATATATGTCGACAAACATGTAGGCTATATATACACACATTCTGATTGTGTGATTATCCACTTGTATCTAAGACTAAAGAATGTTAATTGAATGGACTGCTGAAAATTTTGGATTTGGACATTTGAGTTTGTCTGAACTTTTTTTTTTTTTTGTATGTCCAGTCGAGTTACTCTAGTCCAAATTTAAAAAAACTTCTCAAATCCGAATAATCTCCAATCTGAACCAAAATTCTAAACATCATCTTTTTATCTGACAGTTTTTTTTTTTTTTTTTTTTTTTTTTTTTTTTTTTTTTTTTTTTTTTATATATATATATATATATATAACTTGACATGTAACATGTGCCCACAAAATTTTCAAATGTTAGACAAAAGAAAACTAAAATTATTAGTCTAAAATTCATAATAATACTAGTTTTACTGGAAGTATCCCCAAAAAATTTAAAGGTTGTCATTGTTAAACTGAAATTATCTTGCTTTGAGCTGTTTAGCTCATTTGCATATAAATGCCCCTAAATATGATATTGAAAAGAGTGTCAAAAAAGAAAAGTGTGAAATTAGTTTTTACAAAAAGATTAATGAGCAACAACACATCATGTAAATAGGTTGGGTTAGTTCTGTCTTGATTATTGAAGACCCATGTTATTTGCTAAAAAAAGTCCTTCACTTTCCTCAGAAATTACTGGAAGTTCGAAGCCAATCGGTACTTAAATTCAAAGAAAAATATTGACAAATAAACGACTTCTTCATCGATTTATGAATTTCGACTTATTTATGCAAAAATGGCCCAATCCATGTAAAGAGCAGATCAACCCTTGCTAAGAAAAACAAACACAAATATGTATGTTATGCACGTTGTTGCTCATGTACGAGCCCGTAAGATTAAAAACTATATTGTAGCAAATTGGAATTGCAGGATCTTTTTCCTGCGCGTACAACTTCAAGGACTACATGCGCAATCTTCAGGCCTGCACGAGCTCTTGGTTTGCACTCTCAGGGAGTCAGGGCTTTTCGCTCTATCTGTTTGTGCGGTTTTGCGATTAAGTACAATGTGGCTTATCTAGATGAGTTGGATTGTTTAATTATCTTAAACTTTATATTCCCTCGATTATTTTAGGGTCACTATAGATTAAACACAAGAGAGGTTTGTGAGGAGCATTTAAATTCTACACAATTCATGCTTGTATTTTTTATTCATTCATCATTGATACTACTCAGCGCCAAGGAGGGCTTTTCTAGTTTTCGGCTCAATTATTTTCCTCTTCTAATTGTACTTTTGAAGTTTATTTAAATGTTGTTTTAGTCGCTCTTTAGTAAAACCAAACATCTTAGCATGTTAATTTGTTCCCATACTTTGACGAGAAATCGACATGAGAATTTTTCTACTTTCATCGTATAGTTATAAAAGAATATTATTAGAAGATTTAAACTACAACAAACATGTTATAAAAAATTGAAATATTATTAGTTACTATATACTAGTATATGCAAGTATGTCAAAATTAAGAATAGTCATATGACTCATATTAAACATGTTACCCACTAATTAAGATGGGTAAAAGAACATTGTACATTGAAATTCGAATATATAGGTTCTGCATTTAACTGAAACAAAATATAGTCGATAGTAGAACAGTTGAATAAATTATTAAGCTTCAACTGCATCACTGGGTCTACTAAGGAGCTGCCTGGCTCGAATACGATCCTGCAGACGGACCATAGTGTTCATACAATGCAGTGCAATACGAGCCTGCCTTCTCACACAGACCCCACGAACCACAGCTTGTAGCTTGACAAGGCTTTTCAATGCTCTAATTGCCCTCCTTGCCTGTGTGCATGCAAGCCACACCAAAAATGGATAAATAAATATGTAAATTGTTTCATAAATAACAACTTTCATGGAAGATTTTGATGAAATAGTGTTAAAAAAACAGGTTAGAATTTAGAGGAAATGCAAACTAAATTGTGCATTTATGAGTTATGACACTCTCTTTATTTCTCTCATAAGCGTTGTCAACTCTAAAAGTTTTTGAATCATATGAAGTATTCCATATTATTTAGTGAGTCTGGCATATTTTAAAATGACTCAACCCAATAACTAATGATTATTATAGTGATCGAACCAATCATTAGATTGAATGTTAAGCCAACAATTAGCTAGGTTAAATATAAGACAAAATATAACAAAAAACCTAAAGGAAAAGTATCCAAACATTTATCATGAGATGATTTAATTAGAAATATTTTTTTTTTGGTGAACACGAGGGGCGAGGCCCCAATTAAATTAGATATATGATTGAATGGAATGTATAGTATTACCAAATGACCCCTGAAAAGAGATTGAATGTGGACAGCAGCCATCTCTTCCCTTAACTTCATGATCTCTGAACCATCTCTACTCTCCTCCTCTTCCTGCTCCTCTGTTGTCGTCGTCTCCTCCTCTTCCTGCTCCTCTGTTGTTGTCGTCTCCTCCTCCTTACTCGCTTGATCGTGAGGAGGTGGAGCAGCCGAGTCAATGGAGGTGACATCCTCCTCTTTCACGGAGCTAATCTCCTTAATGACTGTAGCACAACTAGTCCTATTATCATCTTCATTCCCAGTAATACTTGTGTTATTATGAATGATAATGATATTCTTGTTTCTTCCTTTGTGACCAGGGAATTTAGGCCTTAATATCTTCTTCCTTACTGAGGAAATCCACTTACTACTACTACGACGAATTCCCACCCTATTGGCACCACCACTAGCCCCTCCAACAGCGCTTGCACCACCTGTGCCACCAACAGATTTTCGTTTCCTAAGACTAGGGAACCTCTTCTTAATATCAAGTTTTTTGATGCTTTTGATGCTTCTACTCACCTTCATACCCCTAAATTTGTTTGAGGACATACTCGTTACCCTCATTTTTTTGGGTACTTTTAGCTTTTTTATGTTCATGATTAAAAAAAAAAAAAGAAAAGTTTAGGGATGGCAAAAGATGATGAACACTAATTAAGATTAGTTTAGGAAAATAAGGAAGAAATGGGATTATGTTTAAATGATGAAGGAGAAAGTGTAATGAAATGTATTTTTGAGGGAGCCAAATAGCCAATGTTGTTAGTGCGTTGCATGTTTCTGTTCGTTATTGGTTTATTTGGTAGAAGGACGTGGTGGGATGTTTGGTGTTCTTTTTTTATTTTTTTGGGAAGGAGTATGACATGATTATTTGATGAGTTTGAAAGATTCAATAATTAAGGATTTAAGGTGGTAATTAAAGGTTGGTGGCCTATTTTGGAATGAGCCCAAGCTTAATGTAGCTATCAAATGGTAGTTTGTATTTGGGCCGACAAGAATGGACCTAGGCCATATTGTTTGGGCGAGACAGTTCCTGTTGGGGATTTTGCTGTGGTGCGTTTATTGTTTTCCTTTCACCACCTAGTTGGCTATTTTTATTTATTTTCTTTTTTTTTTGACACGTAGTTGGCTAGTTGATGACAAGAGCTCTCATACTTTGCTCAAGGTTTTCGTTTATTTGGGTCGCCAATTGCTCCAAATCATGGCGAACGACTTGCGAACGGACATTCACTTCAATAAGAAAGTATTTACTACCTCTGTTACTTTTTAATTACAACAAAGAGATTTTTTTTATAAGATATAAAAAATTCTTTTATTGTAACTAAAAAGTAGCGAAGGTAGTATGATTTATTTAAGTGCATGTTCTAATGTTCATGACAAGAAGAGAGGATGGACACCACTATTGTTTGTTTGTTTCATGAGGTTGGCAGTGGCGCTCAGTATTCACCATGGCCTTTTATTGTCCATCTTCACACACGGTGCCACCTAATTCTTGAACAAAAATCTCTTAAAGATAAGAGGGGTATATTGGGAATAATCTGATCTTAGCGTCCTAGCTAGAGTAGCTGAAAATTGTCCTATCCAAAGTGTTTGAAAGTTTGCAAAAGGGAAAGAGTAAGTTGCTCTGGAAACGCCCTTCCGATGGTCAAATAAAAAATGTACTTTCTAGGAAGAGAAACTGAGAAAGTATAGAGAGAGTATAAAAACATAAAAATATAGCAAGTCCTAATTATAGGTCTCGTATTTATGATCATACGTTTATGTGACAAAAGGAAAAATTGCTTGAAATAAATCCACTTTTGGGGTGTCCGCCCAAAATAATCCTATATTTAGGTTATTTTTAAATAATCCGACCTTTATACCCAATACACTCAAAATGGTCCTAAGTGACCTGTAAAGGTTGAGTAGGTAATTTTTTTTATTAAGTTTAATTTACACGTGTCACCACGTAATTGGTCTAAAAAATAAGTTTTAATTTTAATTTTGTTTTAAGAAATGATTAATTAGTAATTAATATTAACTAATTTAATTTTTATTAACAAAAAAAAAAAATTAAAATTCAAACCAGACCCTAGCCCCACCGCAACCCCAGCCATCTTTCTACTCCCACCACGGACGAGGCCCAAAGCAACCATCCCCACCGCAACTAGACCCCAGCTCCCCGGCGCCGTTCGCCGACCCTCCCCTACCCTCTTTCGTCGCCACTAAACCATCATAATCATTACCGAAATCAAGGTGTGGGAAGGGGAGAAGGGTCGAAATCGAGGTGTTTGAAGGGAATAGGGGTCGAAATTGGGGCGTGGGGAAGGGGAGGTAGCCTGAAAAGGGACCAGGGAAGGGGAGGGGGCTGGGATCGGGACGGAAAAGGGATTTTCGAGGGTGTGGGATGGTTTTATGGCTTGCCGGAGCTTTGCTTGGGCTTTCCTAAAAACTGCCTAGGTTTTCGTGATGGAGGGGGTTGGTGGTTCAGGGGAGGGGGAGGGGGGTCCAGCGCTGTGGTTGGGAGCTAGGTGGCCGGAGCCGCGAGGCAGGGGATCGGGTTCAAGCGGCAGTGACGGTGGCTTGGGTAGTTGGTGAGTGGTGGGTGGTTTTTTAATTTTTTATTTTATTTTATTTTATTTTTTCTTTAAAAAAATCGAACTTTTTTTAAAATTTTATTTTATTTTTATTTTTTTGACCAATCACAGGCCACCACATGTCAGGTAACTTGTCATAACAGGTTACATGACCGGTTGGGACCATTTTGAGCGGATTAGGTATAAAGGTCGGATTATTTAAAAATAACCCAAATGTGGGATTATTTTGGGTGGACGCCCCAAAGATAGGATTACTCTGGGAAATTTTTCCGTGACAAAATTGTACTTCTTTGGTAAATCGGGGGTAAATTAGTAACCCTTTCATTAAGGGCTAGTTTACAAATAATGGACTTGATTTTAGTAGACTTGAGTCACTTGATCCTTAAAAGGATATTTTCATCATTTTACTTGTAATTATGCCAAGGCTTTGGCCAGACCCAAAAAGTCCAAATTAATTAAGATAAAATAAAATGAATGCGGATTTAACAAGATAAGTCTAGATAAATTTAGATAAAATACTCCTTTTGTTTTTATTTAGGAAAAATTGCCCAAAATAATCCCACTTTTGAGGCGTCCGCCCAAAATATTCCCACCTTTGGGTTATTTTTAAATAATCCGACCTTTATACCCAATCCGCTCAAAATGGTCCCAACTGGTCATGTAACCTGTTATAACAAATTACCTGACGCGTGGTGTCCTGTGATTGGTAAAAAGAAAATAAAATCAAATAAAATTTTAAAAAAGTTAGATTTTTTAAGAGAAAAAATAATTAAAAAAAAATAAAAAAGTGAAAGGAATGGTGTCCTTCCAAGAAGTGTATTATTCCGATAGAGGGTTCAGAATTATTACAGAGCTAATTCTTTAGTAAGGTCAAGTGATCGGAATGCCTAGGTTGAGGCCGCTTCCGATCAGTAATATTAAGGTATACAGCTTAATCTTAACTAAACCCTTCGGGTCGAACCCAATCGAACAACCGATCCGAGACGACAAATTAATCCGAAGGATTTAATGAGTCGTCGGAGTTTTACGAACACAGACGTCGGATATCGAGCCTAGGGCGTCGAGGCCGAGCGTCGCAAAATCACAAGCAACAAGTACGAGCATAGCCGTAGCATCACATTGGCCTAGCCATGTGAAGTGCTAGGCTAGGCTTGCGTTGACGCACCATGTGCGTACTAGGCACACTAGGCTGCCCATCGCAGCACCATGAGCGTGTGTGCGTGCCTTCGCATGGCACAACAGCACCGCAACGTGTGTGCTTGGGTGCCTAGGCGCCATCGCAGGCCACACGCACCAAGCACAGCACTATCGCATGGCTAGGCCTATGCGTGTGTGCGAGTGCATGTGCCTAGGGCCATCGCATGCCATCGTAGCATCAATAGCACAGCACCAAGCATCGCATGCTTGTGCGTGTGGCTGGCGAGGCGATGCCCAGCATGCGTGGCTCGCAAGCAGCACGCATGCTGGGTGTGTGTGTGCGTGCGAGTGCGAGAGCCAGGCAGCCAGCAGCACTTGCTAGTACCGCCCAGCGCCTAGCAAGCAGCAGCATAGGCATCACCCAGCACAGCAGCATGCAGCGCGCATGGGCTGGCTGGGCTGATGCATGCTGGCTGGTGCTGGCTGGCTGGGCTAGCTAGCAGTGCTAGCTGGCATGCTTGCTGGTTGCCAGCCCAGCAGCCCTTGAGGGCGGTTTTGTGAGGGGTGGGGACCAACCCTTGGGCAATGCCTTGGGGAGCAAGGCAATGGTCCCCCCCATCTACTCTTGGTCCTCACTTAACTCTCTCTCTCCCCTTGACACTTGTTGCATTGTGATTGATTTGATTATTTATTTAATTTAGAGTAAGATTTAAATTCTGGTTTTGCTTTTCTAATTAGATTAGAAGCTCGTTTAATTTAATTTTAAAACTCGTATTTTTCTCGATTTGGCTGTCGAAGCGAGATTTTTGCTCGAAAATAGTGTTTTTTTGGGTGGAATCGACATTCTGAAACAGATTCAACCCTCTTCGAGAACTGTCCAGAAGCCAAATTCGAACCAGAAACCCAAGTTTTTGGGGTTTTTTCGTTTTTCAACGAAAATTTTAAATCTTTTTAAGCCTTGATTAATGCAAGCATTACAAGGTTAGATTAAATGTATTATTGCATCCGTAATCTACTACAATTTTAAATATCCTTAAGCATTGTTTCGGGGTTTTCTGATGTCCTGCGGGAGAGTTACAATTCTGAGACTGGAACCGGACGCCTGTACTTGCAAAACAAACGGATACTCCGAGTGATTGGAGATCCGCCTCCAACGGTCAAGTTAGTACTTGTTTAGGGAGTAATTAATGCGGAATAATGTAATTGAGTCTCTCTAGGTGAGAACATTTAATGTGCGTAATCCCCTTTAATGAGGATTAATGAGCATATTTATATGCCTTGGGAAGCGTGCCAAACTCTAGGTTTAGGTTAAACCTAGGGCTGACTGGGCCTCCCCCAAGGATTGGGCCTGGTTGGCCGGTCATCCCATGTGTCATGGGTAACGACACGTGTCGTGTCGTTGTTGGTCCATGGTGGACGTATCTCTGATTGACACGTGGCAGGCTCCTATTTGCCCATGTGAAGGACACGTGGTGGAACCTGATTGGTCCACTTGTCAGATAGTAATTGGTGGGAAAAATCCCCTAATCATTTGCCCCTCACAGGTGGCACTTGACTGGTCACATGTCACCTGTGACAGGTGTCGGATTGTAACAGGCGACGGCCTGCTACAGGTGTCACTTGGTGAAAGGCCGAGAGTTTTTCCCGCTCAAATTTTGAATTTGGGATTGACTCTTCGCCTTCTCATTTTGCCTAAATAAGGGCGAGTCGACTTCAGATATTTTAACACTTGAGAACTTTTTTAAGAGAACACTCGGACCCCTGAACCTGCTCTGACATTTCGGACACATCCTGCCTACCGCCTGCTCTGACAAGTCGGCTGATACTCAGACTTTCCCAGAACTTCGTCAACTTCTCACCCGTTCAGGTAACCGTCTGTTCTCTCATTCTTTTTCTTTTCTTTATTTTTTCCCTTTTGAAATGGCACCACGGAAGCATACGACACGACCTAGGTTAGTGATCAGCCGGTCACCGGGGACGGCTGAGTCTAGGACTAGGAGTGCCGCCTGCCCTTTTTCGAACCAATCTTTGCCCTTTATACAAAGTCCGACTGTCTCTGTGTCTGTGCAGAACATAATGGCCAGAACAAAAAGAACTGCTAGGATCACAAACTCAGACGGCTCCTCCTACCAGGTGCCGATTAGTGAGACATCTGACCAGGCGCCAGATGTTGAAGTGAACCAAGGCCGGTTGACCGCCGACAGCTCTGAGGGAGGGATCAAAGTGGTCCCTTCCCATTTTACCGTAGACATGTCTACACTTTCTCTTGCTCCTGTTGAAGGAGAGGAGGCGGGCCCCTTTGGGAGAGGAGAGGAGTCGTCCTCTTCGGACTCTTCAGAGGACGAGTCCGACTCTAGTTCATCTTGTTGCATTGTGATTGATTTGATTATTTATTTAATTTAGAGTAAGATTTAAATTCTGGTTTTGCTTTTCTAATTAGATTAGAAGCTCGTTTAATTTAATTTTAAAACTCGTATTTTTCTCGATTTGGCTGTCGAAGCGAGATTTTTGCTCGAAAATAGTGTTTTTTGGGTGGAATCGACATTCTGAAACAGATTCAACCCTCTTCGAGAACTGTCCAGAAGCCAAATTCGAACCAGAAACCCAAGTTTTTGGGGTTTTTTCGTTTTTCAACGAAAATTTTAAATCTTTTTAAGCCTTGATTAATGCAAGCATTACAAGGTTAGATTAAATGCATTATTGCATCCCTAATCTACTGCTATTTTAAATATCCTTAAGCATTGTTTCGGGGTTTTCTGATGTCCTGCGGGAGAGTTACAATTCTGAGACTGGAACCGGACGCCTGTACCTCCAAAACAAACGGATACTCCGAGTGATTGGAGATCCGCCTCCAACGGTCAAGTTAGTACTTGTTTAGGGAGTAATTAATGCGGAATAATGTAATTGAGTCTCTCTAGGTGAGAACATTTAATGTGCGTAATCCCCTTTAATGAGGATTAATGAGCATATTTATATGCCTTGGGAAGCGTGCCAAACTCTAGGTTTAGGTTAAACCTAGGGCTGACTGGGCCTCCCCCAAGGATTGGGCCTGGTTGGCCGGTCATCCCATGTGTCATGGGTAACGACACGTGTCGTGTCGTTGTTGGTCCATGGTGGACGTATCTCTGATTGACACGTGGCAGGCTCCTATTTGCCCATGTGAAGGACACGTGGTGGAACCTGATTGGTCCACTTGTCAGATAGTAATTGGTGGGAAAAATCCCCTAATCATTTGCCCCTCACAGGTGGCACGTGACTGGTCACATGTCACCTGTGACAGGTGTCGGATTGTAACAGGCGACGGCCTGCTACAGGTGTCACTTGGTGAAAGGCCGAGAGTTTTTCCCGCTCAAATTTTGAATTTGGGAGTGACTCTTCGCCTTCTCATTTTGCCTATATAAGGGCGAGTCGACTTCAGATATTTTCACACTTGAGAACTTTTTTAAGAGAACACTCGGACCCCTGAACCTGCTCTGACATTTCGGACACATCCTGCCTACCGCCTGCTCTGACAAGTCGGCTGATACTCAGACTTTCCCAGAACTTCGTCAACTTCTCACCCGTTCAGGTAACCGTCTGTTCTCTCATTCTTTTTCTTTTCTTTATTTTTTCCCTTTTGAAATGGCACCACGGAAGCATACGACAAGACCTAGGTTAGTGATCAGCCGGTCACCGGGGACGGCTGAGTCTAGGACTAGGAGTGCCGCCTGCCCTTTTTCGAACCAATCTTTGCCCTTTATACAAAGTCCGACTGTCTCTGTGTCTGTGCAGAACATAATGGCCAGAACAAAAAGAACTGCTAGGATCACAAACTCAGACGGCTCCTCCTACCAGGTGCCGATTAGTGAGACATCTGACCAGGCGCCAGATGTTGAAGTGAACCAAGGCCGGTTGACCGCCGACAGCTCTGAGGGAGGGATCAAGGTGGTCCCTTCCCATTTTACCGTACACATGTCTACATTTTCTCCTGCTCCTGTTGAAGGAGAGGAGGCGGGCCCCTTTGGGAGAGGAGAGGAGTCGTCCTCTTCGGACTCTTCAGAGGACGAGTCCGACTCTAGTTCATCTTGTTGCATTGTGATTGATTTGATTATTTATTTAATTTAGAGTAAGATTTAAATTCTGGTTTTGCTTTTCTAATTAGATTAGAAGCTCGTTTAATTTAATTTTAAAACTCGTATTTTTCTCGATTTGGCTGTCGAAGCGAGATTTTTGCTCGAAAATAGTGTTTTTTGGGTGGAATCGACATTCTGAAACAGATTCAACCCTCTTCGAGAACTGTCCAGAAGCCAAATTCGAACCAGAAACCCAAGTTTTTGGGGTTTTTTCGTTTTTCAACGAAAATTTTAAATCTTTTTAAGCCTTGATTAATGCAAGCATTACAAGGTTAGATTAAATGCATTATTGCATCCCTAATCTACTGCTATTTTAAATATCCTTAAGCATTGTTTCGGGGTTTTCTGATGTCCTGCGGGAGAGTTACAATTCTGAGACTGGAACCGGACGCCTGTACCTCCAAAACAAACGGATACTCCGAGTGATTGGAGATCCGCCTCCAACGGTCAAGTTAGTACTTGTTTAGGGAGTAATTAATGCGGAATAATGTAATTGAGTCTCTCTAGGTGAGAACATTTAATGTGCGTAATCCCCTTTAATGAGGATTAATGAGCATATTTATATGCCTTGGGAAGCGTGCCAAACTCTAGGTTTAGGTTAAACCTAGGGCTGACTGGGCCTCCCCCAAGGATTGGGCCTGGTTGGCCGGTCATCCCATGTGTCATGGGTAAGGACACGTGTCGTGTCGTTGTTGGTCCATGGTGGACGTATCTCTGATTGACACGTGGCAGGCTCCTATTTGCCCATGTGAAGGACACGTGGTGGAACCTGATTGGTCCACTTGTCAGATAGTAATTGGTGGGAAAAATCCCCTAATCATTTGCCCCTCACAGGTGGCACTTGACTGGTCACATGTCACCTGTGACAGGTGTCGGATTGTAATAGGCGACGGCCTGCTACAGGTGTCACTTGGTGAAAGGCCGAGAGTTTTTCCCGCTCAAATTTTGAATTTGGGAGTGACTCTTCGCCTTCTCATTTTGCCTATATAAGGGCGAGTCGACTTCAGATATTTTAACACTTGAGAACTTTTTTAAGAGAACACTCGGACCCCTGAACCTGCTCTGACATTTCGGACACATCCTGCCTACCGCCTGCTCTGACAAGTCGGCTGATACTCAGACTTTCCCAGAACTTCGTCAACTTCTCACCCGTTCAGGTAACCGTCTGTTCTCTCATTCTTTTTCTTTTCTTTATTTTTTCCCTTTTGAAATGGCACCACGGAAGCATACGACATGACCTAGGTTAGTGATCAGCCGGTCACCGGGGACGGCTGAGTCTAGGACCAGGAGTGCCGCCTGCCCTTTTTCGAACCAATCTTTGCCCTTTATACAAAGTCCGACTGTCTCTGTGTCTGTGCAGAACATAATGGCCAGAACAAAAAGAACTGCTAGGATCACAAACTCAGACGGCTCCTCCTACCAGGTGCCGATTAGTGAGACATCTGACCAGGCGCCAGATGTTGAAGTGAACCAAGGCCGGTTGACCGCCGACAGCTCTGAGGGAGGGATCAAAGTGGTCCCTTCCCATTTTACCGCAGACATGTCTACACTTTCTCCTGCTCCTGTTGAAGGAGAGGAGGCGGGCCCCTTTGGGAGAGGAGAGGAGTCGTCCTCTTCGGACTCTTCAGAGGACGAGTCCGACTCTAGTTCATCTTGTTGCATTGTGATTGATTTCATTATTTATTTAATTTAGAGTAAGATTTAAATTCTGGTTTTGCTTTTCTAATTAGATTAGAAGCTCGTTTAATTTAATTTTAAAACTCGTATTTTTCTCGATTTGGCTGTCGAAGCGAGATTTTTGCTCGAAAATAGTGTTTTTTGGGTGGAATCGACATTCTGAAACAGATTCAACCCTCTTCGAGAAATGTCCAGAAGCCAAATTCGAACCAGAAACCCAAGTTTTTGGGGTTTTTTCGTTTTTCAACGAAAATTTTAAATCTTTTTAAGCCTTGATTAATGCAAGCATTACAAGGTTAGATTAAATGCATTATTGCATCCCTAATCTACTGCTATTTTAAATATCCTTAAGCATTGTTTCGGGGTTTTCTGATGTCCTGCGGGAGAGTTACAATTCTGAGACTGGAACCGGACGCCTGTACCTCCAAAACAAACGGATACTCCGAGTGATTGGAGATCCGCCTCCAACGGTCAAGTTAGTACTTGTTTAGGGAGTAATTAATGCGGAATAATGTAATTGAGTCTCTCTAGGTGAGAACATTTAATGTGCGTAATCCCCTTTAATGAGGATTAATGAGCATATTTATATGCCTTGGGAAGCGTGCCAAACTCTAGGTTTAGGTTAAACCTAGGGCTGACTGGGCCTCCACCAAGGATTGGGCCTGGTTGGCCGGTCATCCCATGTGTCATGGGTAAGGACACGTGTCGTGTCGTTGTTGGTCCATGGTGGACGTATCTCTGATTGACACGTGGCAGGCTCCTATTTGCCCATGTGAAGGACACGTGGTGGAACCTGATTGGTCCACTTGTCAGATAGTAATTGGTGGGAAAAATCCCCTAATCATTTGCCCCTCACAGGTGGCACGTGACTGGTCACATGTCACCTGTGACAGGTGTCGGATTGTAACAGGCGACGGCCTGCTACAGGTGTCACTTGGTGAAAGGCCGAGAGTTTTTCCCGCTCAAATTTTGAATTTGGGAGTGACTCTTCGCCTTCTCATTTTGCCTATATAAGGGCGAGTCGACTTCAGATATTTTCACACTTGAGTACTTTTTTAAGAGAACACTCGGACCCCTGAACCTGCTCTGACATTTCGGACACATCCTGCCTACCGCCTGCTCTGACAAGTCGGCTGATACTCAGACTTTCCCAGAACTTCGTCAACTTCTCACCCGTTCAGGTAACCGTCTGTTCTCTCATTCTTTTTCTTTTCTTTATTTTTTCCCTTTTGAAATGGCACCACGGAAGCATACGACACGACCTAGGTTAGTGATCAGCCGGTCACCGGGGACGGCTGAGTCTAGGACTAGGAGTGCCGCCTGCCCTTTTTCGAACCAATCTTTGCCCTTTATACAAAGTCCGACTGTCTCTGTGTCTGTGCAGAACATAATGGCCAGAACAAAAAGAACTGCTAGGATCACAAACTCAGACGGCTCCTCCTACCAGGTGCCGATTAGTGAGACATCTGACCAGGCGCCAGATGTTGAAGTGAACCAAGGCCGGTTGACCGCCGACAGCTCTGAGGGAGGGATCAAGGTGGTCCCTTCCCATTTTACCGTAGACATGTCTACATTTTCTCCTGCTCCTGTTGAAGGAGAGGAGGCGGGCCCCTTTGGGAGAGGAGAGGAGTCGTCCTCTTCGGACTCTTCAGAGGACGAGTCCGACTCTAGTTCATCTTGTTGCATTGTGATTGATTTGATTATTTATTTAATTTAGAGTAAGATTTAAATTCTGGTTTTGCTTTTCTAATTAGATTAGAAGCTCGTTTAATTTAATTTTAAAACTCGTATTTTTCTCGATTTGGCTGTCGAAGCGAGATTTTTGCTCGAAAATAGTGTTTTTTGGGTGGAATTGACATTCTGAAACAGATTCAACCCTCTTCGAGAAATGTCCAGAAGCCAAATTCGAACCAGAAACCCAAGTTTTTGGGGTTTTTTCGTTTTTCAACGAAAATTTTAAATCTTTTTAAGCCTTGATTAATGCAAGCATTACAAGGTTAGATTAAATGCATTATTGCATCCCTAATCTACTGCTATTTTAAATATCCTTAAGCATTGTTTCGGGGTTTTCTGATGTCCTGCGGGAGAGTTACAATTCTGAGACTGGAACCGGACGCCTGTACCTCCAAAACAAACGGATACTCCGAGTGATTGGAGATCCGCCTCCAACGGTCAAGTTAGTACTTGTTTAGGGAGTAATTAATGCGGAATAATGTAATTGAGTCTCTCTAGGTGAGAACATTTAATGTGCGTAATCCCCTTTAATGAGGATTAATGAGCATATTTATATGCCTTGGGAAGCGTGCCAAACTCTAGGTTTAGGTTAAACCTAGGGCTGACTAGGCCTCCCCCAAGGATTGGGCCTGGTTGGCCGGTCAACCCATGTGTCATGGGTAAGGACACGTGTCGTGTCGTTGTTGGTCCATGGTGGACGTATCTCTGATTGACACGTGGCAGGCTCCTATTTGCCCATGTGAAGGACAGGTGGTGGAACCTGATTGGTCCACTTGTCAGATAGTAATTGGTGGGAAAAATCCCCTAATCATTTGCCCCTCACAGGTGGCACGTGACTGGTCACATGTCACCTGTGACAGGTGTCGGATTGTAACAGGCGACGGCCTGCTACAGGTGTCACTTGGTGAAAGGCCGAGAGTTTTTCCCGCTCAAATTTTGAATTTGGGAGTGACTCTTCGCCTTCTCATTTTGCCTATATAAGGGCGAGTCGACTTCAGATATTTTCACACTTGAGTACTTTTTTAAGAGAACACTCGGACCCCTGAACCTGCTCTGACATTTCGGACACATCCTGCCTACCGCCTGCTCTGACAAGTCGGCTGATACTCAGACTTTCCCAGAACTTCGTCAACTTCTCACCCGTTCAGGTAACCGTCTGTTCTCTCATTCTTTTTCTTTTCTTTATTTTTTCCCTTTTGAAATGGCACCACGGAAGCATACGACAAGACCTAGGTTAGTGATCAGCCGGTCACCGGGGACGGCTGAGTCTAGGACTAGGAGTGCCGCCTGCCCTTTTTCGAACCAATCTTTGCCCTTTATACAAAGTCCGACTGTCTCTGTGTCTATGCAGAACATAATGGCCAGAACAAAAAGAACTGCTAGGATCACAAACTCAGACGGCTCCTCCTACCAGGTGCCGATTAGTGAGACATCTGACCAGGCGCCAGATGTTGAAGTGAACCAAGGCCGGTTGACCGCCGACAGCTCTGAGGGAGGGATCAAGGTGGTCCCTTCCCATTTTACCGTAGACATGTCTACATTTTCTCCTGCTCCTGTTTAAGGAGAGGAGGCGGGCCCCTTTGGGAGAGGAGAGGAGTCGTCCTCTTCGGACTCTTCAGAGGACGAGTCCGACTCTAGTTCATCTTGTTGCATTGTGATTGATTTGATTATTTATTTAATTTAGAGTAAGATTTAAATTCTGGTTTTGCTTTTCTAATTAGATTAGAAGCTCGTTTAATTTAATTTTAAAACTCCTATTTTTCTCGATTTGGCTGTCGAAGCGAGATTTTTGCTCGAAAATAGTGGTTTTTGGGTGGAATCGACATTCTGAAACAGATTCAACCCTTTTCGAGAACTGTCCAGAAGCCAAATTCGAACCAGAAACCCAAGTTTTTGGGGTTTTTTCGTTTTTCAATGAAAATTTTAAATCTTTTTAAGCCTTGATTAATGCAAGCATTACAAGGTTAGATTAAATGCATTATTGCATCCCTAATCTACTGCTATTTTAAATATCCTTAAGCATTGTTTCGGGGTTTTCTGATGTCCTGCGGGAGAGTTACAATTCTGAGACTGGAACCGGACGCCTGTACCTCCAAAACAAACGGATACTCCGAGTGATTGGAGATCCGCCTCCAACGGTCAAGTTAGTACTTGTTTAGGGAGTAATTAATGCGGAATAATGTAATTGAGTCTCTCTAGGTGAGAACATTTAATGTGCGTAATCCCCTTTAATGAGGATTAATGAGCATATTTATATGCCTTGGGAAGCGTGCCAAACTCTAGGTTTAGGTTAAACCTAGGGCTGACTGGGCCTCCCCCAAGGACTGGGCCTGGTTGGCCGGTCATCCCATGTGTCATGGGTAAGGACACGTGTCGTGTCGTTGTTGGTCCATGGTGGACGTATCTCTGATTGACACGTGGCAGGCTCCTATTTGCCCATGTGAAGGACACGTGGTGGAACCTGATTGGTCCACTTGTCAGATAGTAATTGGTGGGAAAAATCCCCTAATCATTTGCCCCTCACAGGTGGCACGTGACTGGTCACATGTCACCTGTGACAGGTGTCGGATTGTAACAGGCGACGGCCTGCTACAGGTGTCACTTGGTGAAAGGCCGAGAGTTTTTCCCGCTCAAATTTTGAATTTGGGAGTGACTCTTCGCCTTCTCATTTTGCCTATATAAGGGCGAGTCGACTTCAGATATTTTCACACTTGAGAACTTTTTTAAGAGAACACTCGGACCCCTGAACCTGCTCTGACATTTCGGACACATCCTGCCTACCGCCTGCTCTGACAAGTCGGCTGATACTCAGACTTTCCCAGAACTTCGTCAACTTCTCACCCGTTCAGGTAACCGTCTGTTCTCTCATTCTTTTTCTTTTCTTTATTTTTTCCCTTTTGAAATGGCACCACGGAAGCATACGACACGACCTAGGTTAGTGATCAGCCGGTCACCGGGGACGGCTGAGTCTAGGACTAGGAGTGTCGCCTGCCCTTTTTCGAACCAATCTTTGCCCTTTATACAAAGTCCGACTGTCTCTGTGTCTATGCAGAACATAATGGCCAGAACAAAAAGAACTGCTAGGATCACAAACTCAGACGGCTCCTCCTACCAGGTGCCGATTAGTGAGACATATTGACCAGGCGCCAGATGTTGAAGTGAACCAAGGCGGGTTGACCGCCGACAGCTCTGAGGGAGGGATCAAGGTGGTCCCTTCCCATTTTACCGTAGACATGTCTACATTTTCTCCTGCTCCTGTTGAAGGAGAGGAGGCGTGCCCTTCTGGGAGAGGAGAGGAGTCGTCCTCTTCGGATTCTTCAGAGGACAAGTCCGACTCTAGTTCATCTGGTCATCCTTCTCTAGACACAGAGGAGAGACACAACCGCCTACAAGAGCCAAGGCTTTCTCATGCAGTAGAGAAAGGGGACAATTGGGCGGAGCCATCCGACTCCTACAAAGAGCAAAACACCCCCTGCTACTGCACGGTTCCAAAAGGCCGGATCAAGGCCATGCAAGAGAAAGTAGGTGACTTCATAGCGGACCACGCAATGGGTCCTGGCTTTCTAGTTTTTGTGCCAGATCTGGAAGACACAGTTGTCTGGCCGGCTATGACTAGTTATGATAGTGCCTGCTTTGGCTGCTATGAGGCGGCCATCAGAGCTGGGCTGCGCTTCCCCTTACATTCGGCTGTTCAGCGTATCCTAGACGGATATGAGTTGGGGTTATGGCAGTTAGCCCCAAATTCCTGGTTCAATGTTCTCGGCTACGTAGCCGGGTGTGAAATGTACGGGGTGGAGCCAAATTTTGAGGCTTTCGCCCACATGAACTATCTCAGCCGGACCCCTAAGGTTGGCGGTACCGGTTGGTACCAATTGACGAGCCACAGAGGCTACCTGTTGACAAAAGGTAAGGAAAACAAATGGAAGGATTGGAGAAACACCTTCCTCATCATTGAGAGTTCAGACAAGGAGCTGAACCAGCGCTTTAACAAGTGGAACAGAGACCCGCCTCTTATTGCAGGCGGTCGCAGCATGCCGCCTGTTCCCCCAAAGGCTAAAAAAGAGATCCTAGACCGAGGACTCTTTAAAGTAGAGACCAGGGTCGACTCTACTACAGGGGTACGAGAGCAAGTACCCCTGCACTGCGTCCCGAGCTACAAATGGCTCTTGACGAGTTCTTCTTGGCCACCTGTGGCCTCAGCAGTCGGTGCTCAAGAGGTAGCAGGCCTGTCGAATACGTGCTTTTGCAGAAGTTATTTTTATGAATTTTCCTAACTTTTGCATTTATTTATGAAGCGAAGCCATGAGCAAGATTACCGCCTCCAAGACTGCGGCTGCTATGTTGCGTGCATCCATCATGCAGAAACATTCTTCGGCTGACTCTCCCAACAAGGAGACGCCCTTAGTAAGTTCCCAGGTTTCGCCTTTCCCCCTTTTAATGTTAAAAGGTTGGGTTTATACATATACTAACCATTTGTGGTTTTTTTTTTTTTTTTTTTATTTTTTTATTTTTTTTTTTTTTAGACGGGCACACCAAGAAATTCCTCCTCCCAACAGCCGGACTCCAAAACCCGGAAGACAACTGTTGCGAGTTCGCCTGGTTCTGCCAGGAAGCATGCGGCTGCTGAGAAACAGCCGGCTACTCCTTCTCAAACTCCCGGCAGGCCGCCTAGAAGTATGAAACTGCCTTCTAGGTTTGGATCTACTTTCCTTTTGCTTTATCTAACGTTCTTGTTTACTCTTGATGCAGCCGGCCCTCAAGAACCGGACCTGGTCGAAGTGGCCAAGTCCATGATAAAAGCCGTCCCTCCAGCGGAGAGAGACGCGGTCAGGGGTGTCGGTACCCTTGACCTGGATGGAATTGCAGGGCTCCTTGCTGAGGTATACTTAACGTATTTTTGTTATTTTAATTCCAGGACGCCTGCTTTTCATAGGAAATCTGACGCCTGTTTTCTTTTATTCAGTCCCTGCTTCGAGTAAACGGCCTTCGCAAACCCATCAATGCGAAGAATAAAGAGGTAAAGGCTGCTAAAGCCATGGCCGCCTCTGACTATGATAAGGCAATGTTTCAAATTGCTCAAAATGAAATTTTGACAACTGATATTCTTTATTATCAGGCGCAGGCCACTTCTGCTATAAGGGCTCAGTTGGAGGCGGCCCAGAAGAGAAATAATGAGTTGGAGGCGACCGTCCAAAGCCTTAAAGCCGAGCTGAGGCCTCTTTGTCAAAAAATGTCCTCATACGACACCTTGGAGAAATCCTTGGCGAATGTGAAGGAACGCCTGGCAACCCAGGAGAAGAGACTGACTGAAGAGCTCTCGGCCAAGGCTGAGCAAGAGAAGAAGGATTTGGTCCGAGAAATGATGGAGGACTCGGCCCAAATCCAGCGCATGACCTGGAGCCGCCTCTTTCCAAATGCCGACTTTGCTTCTTGGGATAAACAATTTCGACAATGCTCTGAAAGGTATAACCAAGAGGTCCTGGCGGCTGCTGAGGATGAGGCGCTAGAGGAGGCGGAGGATCCGATTGTGGCCTTAGTGCCGATTGGGGTGGATGCGTCCAAGAAGGGTGCAGCTGAGGCCGAATCAAGCAAGAAGAATGCTGATCAGGCGGCTGCTATTGTTGAAGATCTGCCCCCAACTTAAGCTTTTTTCTTTTTTCTTCGCCCTGCGTGCCGTCTGTTTCTGCTTTACCCGGCCAAGGGGCCGGGGTCTGAATATTTTGCCTGTCTTTATGGCCGGTTGTTAATGGAATTTAGGCGACCATGTTTTTAGGTCGCCTTATCCGTCAAAATTTCGAACTGTGCTCTTATTTTTGCTAAGCGTCGAAACTCTGATATCCGCTTGCATGCCATACCGACTGTTTTGTATGGCCGATAGTAGAGACAGGTGTAATGTAGAGACACTGCCTATGCCCCTGGACGACTGATTGTCTTTTTCCAGGCTAGGCGATCAGTCGGCCTATGTATCCAACCGGTCTTTAACATATCTTGATGACTGGTTCCCCTTTAGGCAGGCGGTTCCGTCATATTTTTTGAAATTTGCCAAGTAGGAAAGTTATTACCCACTAGCCATGGTTTTAAGTAGTAGAGGTACTAAGCGGCGTAGGCCGGCTAGTCCCTGATGTGATAACTTAGTAAGAACAGGCGATATATGAACACCTTTTTTAGTTTCAAAACAAGTTTTAAGGGGTGACTATAAAGTAAACATGATCGTTACTTAGTCGCCGATTGTTTGAGGAGTAGAGGTTTCAAGCGGCGGGTGCCGATTGTTCCCCTTTATTCGCCAATGTTTGTTGGCTATTAACTCAGAAGGTACCGGCTATACTTATCCCAAGTAGTTTAGTCGGTTATTTGACACGGATGCTAACTGCAAACACTTGTCGGCCTAGTGAGAGTTATCCTTGTCTTAGAAACGGCTACGTGGTTGTCTTAGTTAGACAGTTGTATAGGTGCCGTGTAATTAATTTATAGAACAATGTTCCACCCAAAAGGGAGCTGCTCTCTGCGACGAATTTCATCCGGATGGATTCCGCAGGACGCCTGCTATGATGTTGGGACAGGGCGAATTAATTTGAAAGTTGAATCAGTTGGCCTGGCACCTGGTCTGATTATTTTGGCCATATGCCTTAGATAGTTCTTGGTGAACTATGTTATGGGAGAGTAGCCGGTTGTGTAGAACAAGCGGCATGCCCCTCTTAATTAAACGTGTAAACAAAAAGTATGGAGAGTAGCCGTCTGTTTATCAGTAGGCATGCCCCTCTTAGTACAAAATAAATGAAATGAAATAGCAAACTTTTATTAGGTAGCTCTCGGCTATTTACATCATTCAAAAATAATATTTTTTGAGATTATCTACATTCCAGGTTCGAGGCAAGGGTTGACCGTTTGGTGTTTCCAGACGGTAGGTGCCATCCCGGACTTCTTCACAGATTCGGTAGGGTCCTTCCCAGTTGGGTGTTAATTTGCCGGACTCATTAGCCCTACCGACTGCTTCCATCTTTCTTAGTACAAAGTCCCCCACTTTGAGTGGACGCCTGTGCACTTTTTTGTTATATGATCTGTTCATTCTCATGGGGTAAATTTCATGGCGCAAGACTGCATTGCCCCTCCTTTTTGGGAGTGAGTCCAGGGCCAGGCGCATGGATTCCCAGTTCGCCTCTTCGTCATATAACATTACTCGAAGAGTCGGCTCGTAGTGTTCAATTGGGAGAACAGCTTCCGCCCCATAGGTTAGGAGAAATGGAGTCTCTCCCGTTGACCCTTTTTCAGTCGTCCTAATGGCCCAGAGGACATGTGGTAGTTCATCTGCCCATAGGCCGCCTGCTCGTTCAATCTTTTTCTTGGGACCGTCTGAGATGATCTTATTGAAAGCTTCTACTTGGCCGTTTGCTTGTGGACGGCCGACTGATGCAAAGTAATGTGAGATACCTTGGTCTCCCAACCAGTTTTTGAGAACAGGCGTCTCAAATTGGGGACCATTATCAAAAACCATTGACATGGGAACCCCGAACCGAGTGATGATATTTTTCCAGATGAATGAAATCACATCCTTCGTCTTGATTCCCTTGACAGCCTCCGCCTCTACCCATTTAGTAAAGTAGTCGACTGCTACAAGTATGTACTTCCTACCGCCTGTAGCAGGCATATAGGGACCCAAAATATCCATGCCCCACTTAGCAAACGGTAGTGGGCTATGGATTGTAGTGAGATCAGTAGCCGGACGGTGAATTAGCTTGCCAAACTTTTGACACTTGTCACATTTTTTCACCATCTCCATTGCATCTGCTTCTAAAGTAGGCCAAAAGTAACCCTGCCGCCTTGCCCGTTGAGCAAGCGACCTGCCACCTACATGGGAAGCGCAGTAACCAGAGTGAAGATCGTCTAGTATCTCTCGCCCCTTTTCTGGAGTAACACACTTCAAGAAGGGTTGGAGGTACCCTCTTTTGTGAAGTTCTCCCCTTATCATTTCAAAGATGGACGCTCGTTTTTTCAGTGTGACCGCCTGATGATAGTCATCCGGCAAGGTGCCGTCTGTCAGATATGCCCTGATTGGATCCATCCAGGTTGAACTTCTATCTAAGATTCCAATAGGGTCTTCCTCGATGCTTCTTTTTTCCATCACCTCCCAGAAAACAGTTCGTGGAGTATCACAGGAGGCCGAGGATGCTAACTTTGAAAGGGCATCCGCCTGGTTGTTTTCAGATCTTGGTACTTGAGTCAGATGGAAATTTTCAAGGGATCCGACTGCTTGTCGTACCGCCTGTAAATACTTGATCATTGCCGGATGGGTCGCTTCGTGTTCACCATTGTACTGACTCACTATCAATTGTGAATCAGAACAGGCGTCTATCTTTCTTGCCCCAGCCGCCTTGCACATGCGGATTCCGGCTAGTAAAGCTTCGTATTCTGCCTCGTTGTTCGAGGCTTGAAAATTGAAGCGCAGAGCATACTCATACCTGTCGCCCTCTGGCGACTGACATATGACGCCTGCTCCACAACCGTTTGAGGTGGAGCTCCCGTCTACATATACCTTCCAGACTTGGTCTGGAACTTGAGAATCAGGGGGGCGAGTCATTTCAACAATAAAATCAGCAAAGGCTTGCCCCTTTACTGCTTTTCTAGGCTCGAATGTGACTTCGAGGCTCTGAATTTCTATTGCCCATTTAATCATCCGGCCTGACGACTCCATAGATGTCACTGGCCGCTTGATCGGTTGGTCTGTATACACAATGACTGCATGTGTCAAGAAGTAGGGATTCAACTTTTTGACGGCCATAAAGAGAGCGAGGCCGAACTTTTCCACTAAGGGATACCTCAACTCGGCATTTTTCAGTACATGACTGACAAAGTAGACCGGAAGCTGACAGCCGTCTCTTTCAGCAAGAAGGACAGCGCTTAGAGCATGTTCAGAGACGGCCAGGTACATGTAAAGCACTTCCTTGGGCAAAGGACTGACCAGCCTCGGCAAGGAATGTAAGTGAACTTTCAATTTTTGGAAGGCTGCCTCAGCATCCGGCCCCCATTCAAACCTTGCCTTCTTCTTTATAGCCTGGAAAAAGTAAAGGCACTTGTCGCCTGATCGACTTAGAAATCTTCCCAAAGCCGCCAGACAACCTGTTAGCTTCTGAACCTCTCGGACGGTGCGCGGCGACTGCATGTCGATGACCGCTTTCACTTTCTCAGGGTTCGCCTCTATTCCTCTCTGGTTGATGAGGAATCCGAGAAATTTCCCAAACTCAACCCCAAATACACATTTCTTGGGATTGAGCATGACATGGTGCCGCCTGAGAGTGGCGAAAGTTTCTCGGAGGTCCGACAGATGATCTTTCTGAAGCTTAGACTTAACAATCATATCATCAATGTATGCCTCGACGTTCCTTCCAATCTGGTCAAAGAATACAGTATTTATCATTCTTTGGAAGGTGGCCGGGGCATTCTTTAGACCAAACGGCATGACCGTGTATCAGTATAACCCTTGATCAGTGACGAAAGCCGTCATCTCCTGATCTTTCTTCCATAATGGGATTTGATGAAAGCTAGAGTAGGCGTCCATAAATCTCATCAAAGCATGGCCGGCTGTTGAGTCGACCAGATTATCAATTTTGGGCAGAAGGTAACTGTCCTTGGGGCACGCCTTGTTTAGGTCCGTGTAGTCCACACACATTCGCCAGGTACCATTCGGCTTTTAAACAAACACAACATTTGCAACCCAGTCTGGGAAGTAACATTGCCGAATGAACCCTGCATCAAGTAGTTTCTTAACTTCAGCGGCTGCCGCCTGACTCCTCTCTTCGCCATGGTTCCACTTCTTCTGCCTTACCGGCTTCTTTATCGGATCCACGGCCAGTTTATGTACCGCCAGGTCAGGACTGATGCCTGGCGTTTCATGGACTTCAAATGCAAAGATGTCTTTGTATTCTTTCAAAAGTTGGTGAAAATCTTCACCCAAAACTCTAAGAGCAGTCGTTCCAACCTTGACTGTTCGGTCAGGGCGCGAGTCGTCCAGGATCAGGTCCGTATGCTCACCAGCCGGCTGAGGGCGGAATTCGTCTGACCGCTCCTCTGCCAGTGATTGCTACCTTTTCTCCTTTCTTGCGGCCCCCAACTGGGCAGCCTTTCTTTTCTTGCCGCCTGCTTGTGGAGCAGGCGCATCCTCCTTAACAACGTCAAGATCTGCTTTTTCACCACTTGACCCAGCGGCCACGACAGTGGGTTTGATATCCGAGAGGTAGCACTCTCGGGCCATCTTCTGATCTCCCCTTAGGGAGCCGACTGTTCCATCATCCTTCTCAAATTTGAGCAACATAAGAGATGGGATAATGACAGCTTTTGAATTATTTAGAGTAGGTCGTCCCAAAATCATGTTGTAGGCCGAGAGTTCCTCAACTACCAGGAACCGGACCACCATGTGGCGACCTTCCCCCTTTTCACCCATCCGGATGGGTAAATCCACTTGCCCTACAGGGTGGACGACTCCTCCTCCAAACCCTACTAGAGGGTGGGATACCGGATGTATGCAATTAGTCTTGTATTTGAGCTTTGATAGACACTTGCTACTGATAAGATCGGAGGAACTGCCAGTATCTATAAGGATCCGGCTAACTCTTTGGTTGGCCACTTTGCATTCAATAACGATGGGGTCGTCATGCGGCCCCTTAACCCCTCCTAAATCTTCTTCTGTGATGACAATTTCAGGGAATGAATTTTTGGAGGGTCGTTCTTGGTGAACGGAATTGACGTCTAGCCTCCTGATGTTGTCTTTGTTGCCCCTGATAGTGGGGCCGCCTCCTGAGAAGCCGCCTGCAATTGTGTAGACGACTGCGTCATCTGTATCAGAACTGTCGGCCTGTTGGTTCTTTTTGGCCGACTGCTTATTTTTAGAGAAAGTGTTCCCCTTAGATTTCTTGACATAGGAGTCAAGGTCACCTTGTTCAGCCAGGCGGTCTAGATACCGCATGAGACTGATGCATTCGTTGGTTTCATGACCAACGTCTTCATGATAATGGAAGATTTTTTCTTGATTCCGATTGCTCCCAGAACCCTTCATGGGGACCAGCTTCTCAATTGAGATCCGTCCCTCGATTTCTTTAAGGATAGCTTGGCTATCCTTGTTAAACGCATACTTTGGAGAGTATGGTTTGAACTCTTTCTTCTTTTTCTGGGCCGGCTGTTTAGAGGAATCAACCGCCCAGACCTCTTTTCGCTTTTTATCATCTTTGTTGGCCGACTGCTTTGGTCGGCCTTCTTTTTTGTCGGACCTCCTTCCATCCGACTGTTTACCAGTACTACAGAGATCAGTCGCCTGTATATAGGCTTCTGCTTCAATCAAGGCTTCTTGAAGAATCGCCACCCTCTTTCGAACCAAGTCAAACTTGAAGGTCAACCCGTCCTTAAGACCTCTGAAAAAGTCAGTATAAGCCACCTCATCTGGTAGCCCTTGAATCTGTATCCTCATCAGGTTGAACCGCCTGATGTAAGAACGAAGCCCCTCCTTCTCGCCCTGCTGAATCGTCCCTAAATCAAGAGTCGTCTTCTTTGCAGGTATGTTCATGGCAAAATTGGAGGTAAATAAGTAAGCAAGCGTCCTGAAGTTGTTCACACAACCAGTCGGCAGGTTGCCGAACCATTGCTGTGCGATTCCTTTAAGAGTTGCAGGGAAACACTTGCACCAAGTGGGATCATCCAACCCTTGGAGGTACATTAGTTTGGTGAACGCCATCAAATGGTCTTCAGGGTTAGTAGTGCCGTCATA
Source organism: Chenopodium berlandieri (assembly GCA_034703905.1). Classification (NCBI taxonomy): domain Eukaryota; kingdom Viridiplantae; phylum Streptophyta; class Magnoliopsida; order Caryophyllales; family Amaranthaceae; genus Chenopodium; species Chenopodium berlandieri. The sequence continues at coordinate 47,907,301 of CM068287.1, forward strand.
GGCGCCTACTAACACATTTTTAACTTTGGCCGGCTGAGCGGCTTCAGTAATTTCTTTGGAGAAAGCCGACGGCTGTTCTCCAAGTCTCAGCAACCGTAGTTGCCAGTCCAAAGGCTGGACAATTTTTGCCGCCTGTCCTCGAAATAGAGGTGGCTGCAGAAAATTATTGTTGTTGCGGTACAAATGGTAAATTTGCCGCCGGGTGGTTATGAAATCCAGACCGACGGGAGGTACCGTCTGTCTGACTATCATGATTTGACTCGGTATACCTCATAGAGGTATTGCGCAGACTATCTTGAAAATCTGAAGTGGAGGCTGACTCTGACAGTCGGTCGTTCTTCTTCTGCTCTAGCAATAGCCGAGCGTCTGTGTATGTTTTCTTTGACCCATCCGCCTATATATGACGAACGGGCTTCCTCTTCCCTGGTGTGGGAAAACGGTACATTGTGAAATCAAGCACAGGCGGCTCCCACTTCCTTGATTTAGGATGTGGGGTCGCCTCTCGCCCTTGAATAGGCTTCCTCCTTCCTGAACAGGAAGATTTCTTTGCCGACTGCTCTTTGGACAAAGCAGGCGTCTTCTTGTTTATCAACTCCTGGATCTCCCCCTTGAAGTCCCTCATGAAGGTCATGAGTTCGTTTCTTGTAATGGGAGCAAATCTTTTAGCCGCCTGCTGCTGATCAGGCGGTGCGCCGACTGGATCACTGAGTCCAGTTTGGTGATCTACCCGTTCCCTCCTTTCGGTGTGACGGGTACGTCGGGCCCTTAGGGTCCCATCTGAAGCTGTGTGCGCTTCAACTTCCACTTCATCTTCAATATCATGATCTGAGTGAACTTGAGGGTCGTCCAGGGGACGCCTCTCTTCTGGAGTCGGTACGGACGTTGATACCATCTCAAAAGTACTCTCCCCACAGACGGCGCCAAAATGTTTCGGGGTTTTCTGATGTCCTGCGGGAGAGTTACAATTCTGAGACTGGAACCGGACGCCTGTACCTCCAAAACAAACGGATACTCCGAGTGATTGGAGATCCGCCTCCAACGGTCAAGTTAGTACTTGTTTAGGGAGTAATTAATGCGTAATAATGTAATTGAGTCTCTCTAGGTGAGAACATTTAATGTGCGTAATCCCCTTTAATGAGGATTAATGAGCATATTTATATGCCTTGGGAAGCGTGCCAAACTCTAGGTTTAGGTTAAACCTAGGGCTGACTGGGCCTCGCCCACGGTCATCCCATGTGTTATGGGAAAGGACACGTGTCGTGTCGTTGTTGGTCCATGGTGGACGTATCTCTGATTGACACGTGGCAGGCTCCTATTTGCCCATGTGAAGGACACGTGGTGGAACCTGATTGGTCCACTTGTCAGATAGTAATTGGTGGGAAAAATCCCCTAATCATTTGCCCCTCACAGGTGGCACGTGACTGGTCACATGTCACCTGTGACAGGTGTCGGATTGTAACAGGCGACGGCCTGCTACAGGTGTCACTTGGTGAAAGGCCGAGAGTTTTTCCCGCTCAAATTTTGAATTTGGGAGTGACTCTTCGCCTTCTCATTTTGCCTATATAAGGGCGAGTCGACTTCAGATATTTTCACACTTGAGAACTTTTTTAAGAGAACACTCGGACCCCTGAACCTGCTCTGACATTTCGGACACATCCTGCCTACCGCCTGCTCTGACAAGTCGGCTGATACTCAGACTTTCCCAGAACTTCGTCAACTTCTCACCCGTTCAGGTAACCGTCTGTTCTCTCATTCTTTTTCTTTTCTTTATTTTTTCCCTTTTGAAATGGCACCACGGAAGCATACGACACGACCTAGGTTAGTGATCAGCCGGTTACCGGGGACGGCTGAGTCTAGGACTAGGAGTGCCGCCTGCCCTTTTTCGAACCAATCTTTGCCCTTTATACAAAGTCCGACTGTCTCTGTGTCTATGCAGAACATAATGGCAGAACAAAAAGAACTGCTAGGATCACAAACTCAGACGGCTCCTCCTACCAGGTGCCGATTAGTGAGACATCTGACCAGGCGCCAGATGTTGAAGTGAACCAAGGCCGGTTGACCGCCGACAGCTCTGAGAGAGGGATCAAGGTGGTCCCTTCCCATTTTACCGTAGACATGTCTACATTTTCTCCTGCTCCTGTTGAAGGAGAGGAGGCGAGCCCCTCTGGGAGGAGGAGAGGAGTCGTCCTCTTCGGACTCTTCAGAGGACGAGTCCGACTCTAGTTCATCTTGTTGCATTGTGATTGATTTGATTATTTATTTAATTTAGAACAAGATTTAAATTCTGGTTTTGCTTTTCTAATTAGATTAGAAGCTCGTTTAATTTAATTTTAAAACTCGTATTTTTCTCGATTTGACTGTCGAAGCGAGATTTTTGCTCGAAAATAGTGTTTTTTGGGTGGAATCGACATTCTGAAACAGATTCAACCCTCTTCGAGAACTGTCCAGAAGCCAAATTCGAACCAGAAACCCAAGTTTTTGGGGTTTTTCGTTTTTCAACGAAAATTTTAAATCTTTTTAAGCCTTGATTAATGCAAGCATTACAAGGTTATATTAAATGCATTATTGCATCCCTAATCTACTTCTATTATAAATATCCTTAAGCATAATTATGGATTTTTAATTAGTGCTTGAGTTGATATGCTATTTGTCACACAAACTTGATTTTTCACAATTATGCAAATAAATTTCATTAATGTGTGAATGTTTGATGTGAATGTGTAATTTTAAGTTCCTAAGCATGTTAAAGATCTAATCTTTAAAAGTTTAAATGATTAGAACTCTAACCCTAAATTCCATGATTGAACTAAGTTTGGATTTTTCATTTTTGGTTGATTAAAATCATTAAAGTTCAAATACTTGTGAGTAAAATTTTGATTAATCTTCATATTGGAAGATGTAATCTTGGTATTTTACACAAGTATGAAAGTTGGAAAAATTTTATCATTAGATGGTTAATTTATTTTTCCAACTCCCTTTTGTCAAATCCATTACTAATTTGCATATTGGCTAAATTAATTATGGACATAGCTCATTCAATTTTAAGCATAAAAAAAGACCTAAAAATTGTTTCAAAATAAATTTTTGGATGATTTAGGCTTGTGCACCATTAAATTGAATTTAATTAAGTTAGACTTATTTTATTTATTTTTCCTCAAATTGATTCTAAAATAAAATTTAGAATTAATTTATGCCACACATAAATCGAGATTAAAATCCCGAGTAAAATGCACGCAAATCGATGCAAAACCGCGAGCGTCACCAAGGCTAGCCGGGCTGCCCAGCAGCCCACATGTAGGCTGCCTATGGTGCGCGCATGGGCTGAGCATTGAAGGTACGTGGCTGTGTGGCGAGGGGTGCTAGTGCACTAGGCTTGGGCAGTGGCGTAGGCTGCTGGATGTTTGGGGATGCTGCTTGGCAGCGTGGTAGCAAGCACCAGCCAGCCCACCACTTGCTGGCAGGCGCCAGCATGCAAGCTAGCATGCGTAGCAAGCAGCTGGTGCAGGCCAGCGTAGTGTGCTGTGCTGGGCGCAGCATACTAGCACCAAGCGCCAGCACAGGCCATGATGCTGCTGCTGCGTGTGTGGCGAAGGCTGCTGGCGTGCTTGTGCTGCCGCTGGGCAGCGAGACAGTAAGCCCCAGCCAGCCATCCCACTGCTGCCTAGTAGCCATGGTGGTGGCTATTTTGCTTAAATCTTGAGCTATGTATTTTGCAAAAACTTTGCCGGTTTTAAATATTTATGTAATTATTTTAATGAGGTTAAAACCTCGTTTTTCGGTTTTTGCAAAATTTGACAAATTATGGGTTAAGCCAACTTAATTAATCGGATTGATTAAGTATGGATGCGGAATTTAGTGGGAGCTTAGTTAATTACGTGAGCATTTTGCTTTTAGAAATAATGGATTAAACAACTTTGACTAGTTTTAATTAGGCGCGTTAATCAGATTAACCACCTAAGTTACTTACTAGTTTTGCGTGTTTAATTGTGTATTTCGTAATATGCATGGGCCATTCACAAATAGTGAATGGATGAATGAAAGATTGTTTTCAAAACAGGTTTTGAGAAAATAGCAACTAGTGGGACCCGGCTAGGATAGAAAATACGGACTGCGTTCCGTTATATATTTTTGTAAATCTAAATACGGTCTGCGAAACGTTAAGTATTTTTTGTACTTTAGATTAATCTTAGTCGTAGTAGCTAGTTATTTTATTTTGGCAAAGATGTCTCCAAACGGCATTTCGATGAAGACGAGCCAAGATGAAGACCCTTGAAGATTTGAAGATTTCAAGGGGTCATGCTAGTTGCCAAATGCATCAAATTTATGCTTTATATATATATATTATTGTTATATATGAATGTTAGATGCATGTCTAGGATTTCTTATGTTGCGACAATTAGCTAAGTTCACTTAAATCAACCAACATAGAAACCCTAGGTCCCTTAAAATATTGAGCTAAAATTTGCCGTTCCAAGAACAACACTTACCGAACAAATGCGCGTATGTGATGGGCTACGCCAAAGCGAGGCATCACTACTTCCCTAGGAACGGAAGGTATACTAGGTATACAAGTTGTCTTGGTTAAGCTCAACGATATCAGTAAGGAGTCCTTAGATGTCGTGGCAAAAGAGATAAAATGTCAAGAGTGCATTAGATGCGACATTTTATCAAACCGAGAGTAGCTTAGAGCTATTAGCAATTGGATTGCTTACCTTAAGATATTTAATGTTAAGACAAGCCAAAGCATGCTTAACCATTTCTTGATCTTTAGGATCTCGGAATCATTTTACTCTCGCCCAAAAGGGACAATTTTATCAATGCGTGGATAAAATGCTCAGTAAGATTGAAAATTTGCATGAACGCTTTTCAATTTCAAACTTATTGGTTATATGAATGGTTTTTAATTTCAAATTCTTTCAATTGTAGAACAATGTCTGCAAGTTACTCAAACAACAACCCTATGTGCCCGGGTCTCCCGATAAGTTGGCTATCAAGCTTAACTTGACAAACCTTGAAGAATAGTAAGAGGAACTCAGGAAAACTCTCCGGAGTTGTTCCATGGAGTATGTTTTGGATACTTCCCTCCCAACCCTCTGTAGCAAGAAAGACTTGAGTGACGAAACTTATTGTGCATGGTCCAATGATTGCAAATTAGTGTCACAACTCATGGCTAACTCCATCCCAGAAGAATGGAAAGAAAAACTTTCATTCTCTTTTCCGGACTTATTCCTTGGAGGACTAAGGGATGTTGTCGGTGTGAGATTCTCTAAGAGTTTCAACGACAACAATGATGGACTCTTGTTTGAGGTGACTAGGTCACTTACAGACATGAATGTGAAGCCATCAGATCAAGGTTGTCTTGCTAAAGAGAGGTACCATCTTTGGTCTACAGTCTGCAACACCAAGTTGAGACCGAATATGCCCCTCCGACCCCATGCGGTAAGAATGACTAGGCTCTTTAAGCACACGGAACTCCTCGGAGTTCCATTAGAAGATGGAATGGCTGGTCATATTATGATCACTTCACTCCACTCAGGATATGATGCACTAAGGGCATATATTTGTGAAAGAAGGGAGACACATTCTTTGAAGAGTGTGGTGGAGCTACTTCACCGAGCCAATTCATTTGGGGCAACCAAAAGACCATCAAGGAGGAGGGATTTCAAGAAAGTCAAGGTAAAGATGCGATGCTTCTATTGTGGTGGGCAAGGCCACTACAAGAGAGAATGCAAGCTCTTTCGGGAAAAGGAAGAGAGGAATGGAGCATCTGCCTCAGGTATCTTCCTTAAACACTTGTGAATTAAGCTTATCATAGGTATTAGATACCTAGTATGACTCACTTTATGTTGCCTTTTCAGGGACCAAGTGAGAAGCTTATCAAGTGTTGGTGCAAGGACAAGTAGACGACGAAGATGGTTTTTCGGTCGTGCTTGCATGCACTATTTTGTCTATGACATGTAATTAAACTAATCTTAGTTTTCATCATGCTTTTGAACATACTATGATCTATGGTGTTGGACACCTAGTTATTTTGAATGTAAGACTTTGACAATAGTTGTTTCAAAGTTGTCTTGCAAATATATGTTCAATGGAAATTGCATGTTTTACATATGATTAGACAAGAGTTGATAACGCTAACTAAGACATCTAAGAATTCAACTTCGTTAACAAACATTAGTAGATATGGCTATATCTACTTAATGACAAATAAATCTGAATCTTTTGAGAAATTCAAAGAATTTCATAAAGAAGTTGAAAATCAACTTGGCAAGAAAATTAAAGCACTTCGATCGGATCGAGGTGGCGAATATCTGAGCCATGAATTCGACGATCACTTGAAAGAAAATGGTATTCTTTCAGAGTTGACACCTCCCGAAACTCCTCAATGGAACGGAGTGTCTGAACGGAGGAATCGAACCTTGTTAGACATGATTCGATTAATGATGGGTCTTAGTGAACTTCCTATCTCTTTCTGGGGACATGCGCTACAAACCGCGGCACTAACACTGAACCGAGCTCCGTCAAAATCTGTTGAAAAGACTCCATATGAATTATGGACTAAGAAACCTCCTAGGTTGTCTTTTCTTAAGATTTGGGGATGCGAAGCATATGTCAAACGATTAATTTCGGACAAACTTCACCCCAAATCAGACAAGTGTTTCTTTGTGGGATACCCAAAAGAAACCAAAGGGTATTACTTCTACAATAAATCCGAGAACAAAGTATTTGTTGCTCGTGATGGTGTCGTTTTGGAGAAGGAACACCTTTCCAAAATGACAAGTGGGAGGAAAATCGAACTCAACGAAGTTCGAGAGGACGAGCAACAATGTCAACCTGATAAAACTGACAAGCTAAGTGCTTTGGAAGCATCTGAGAAGATTGGTCAGAATCAAACAGACAATGTAAATGCTCAACCCATTACCCTTCGTAAGTCGCAATGGCAAAGATCTCAATCAGACAGATACCTTGGTATTGTCTTAACCGATGATCAAGACATCTATGGATGGAGATGAGCCAGCGACATACAAACAAGCTATGACAAGCCCCGACTCTGCTAAATGGCAAGAGGCCATGAAATCCGAGATGGACTCCATGTTTGAAAATCAAGTCTAGGACTTGGTGAATTTGCCCGAGGGTTACATACCCATTGGTTGCAAATGGATCTTCAAATTGAAGACTGACAAGGATGGAAATGTATCGATATACTAGGCTAGACTGGTGGCAAAAGGTTATAGACAAATCTACGAGATTGACTATGAAGAAACCTTTTCACCGGTTACAATGCTAAAGTCTGTCTGAATTATCCTAGCGATTGCTGCATATTACGATTATGAAATATGGCAATGGATGTCAAAACCGCCTTCCTGAATGGGATTTTAGAAGAAACTGTGTATATGACACAGCCAGAAGGTTTTGTTGATCCAAGCAACACTGGAAAGGTATGCAAGCTTAAGAAGTCCATTTATGGACTAAAGCAAGCAAGCAGAAGTTGGAATCTGCGATTTGATGAAGCCATCAGCAAGTTTGGTTTTATCAAGAATCCAGATGAATCTTGTGTATACAAGAAGGTCAGTGGGAGTGACATCGCATTCCTAGTCCTATATGTCGATGACATACTGCTCATTGGAAACAACACAAAATTACTAGAGTCCGTAAAGGGCTGGTTGGGAAAGTGTTTTTCAATGAAGGACTTAGGAGAGGCACAGTACATATTGGGCATCAAGATCTACAGGGATAGATCTAAGAGGATGATTGGATTGAGCCAGAGTACTTACATTGATAAGGTACTGGCACGATTCCACATGGAGAATGCCAAGAGAGGGCATCTACCCATGTCCCATGGCGTAACTCTCAGCAAGAAACAGTGTCCACAGACACCTGTTGAGCGAGAGAGAATGAATCAGATCCCATATGCTTCGCTAATTGGATCGATCATGTATGCCATGATATGTACCAGGCTAGATGTATCGTATGCCTTGAGTGTTACGAGCCGATACCAATCGGACCCAGGAGAGGCGCATTGGACTGCGGCCAAGAATATCCTAAAGTACCTGAAAAGGAACAAGGATAAATTCCTAGTCTCTGGTGGCCACAAAAACCTGGTTGTTGAAGGTTACACCAACGCTAGCTTCCAGACTAACAGAGACGACTTCAAGTCACAGTCAGGATACATATTCTGCCTGAATGGAGGAGCGTTTAGCTGGAAGTGTGCCAAGCAGAGCACCACTGCAGATTCTACAACTGAAGCCGAATACTTGGCTGCTTCAGAAGCCGCTAAGGAGGCTGTTTGGATTCGCAAGTTCATCAGTGAACTTGGTGTTGTACCCTCCATCAAGGGTCCGATAGATCTCTACTGTGACAACAATGGAGCTATCGCTCAGGATAGAGAGCCAAGAGAGCACCAGAAGGTCAAACATGTCCAGAGGCGATTTCACATGATAAGGGAATGGAAATCCGTAGGTGAAATCAGAATTTGCAAGATCGGCACGGATGATAATGTGGCTGATCCTTTTACTAAACATTTGCCTCAAGTGAAACACAACAAGCACATTGAGGCAATGGGAATCAAGCACGTCGGAGACTGGCTTTGAAATTCCCTGTACATGTGTTTTAATTAAACTAGATGTTTTAATGTAAGACACTGTGTTGAAACCATTCATTTATGGAGTAATTAATTTTTATGCAAAATTATTTTTCACTCCGTTGCTATTTAATTGTGGTTTAGAATTAAATAATGAGTCCATTCGATTTATGGAAATATTCAAAACAGGGTATCAAGACCATGTCTTGGATAAAGAAACACCTGTTAAGTGAACATTGAATATTTAAATCGAAAATTATCCCTAATCAAGGTCATCTAAATGATGGACGATTGATGACCACTAGAGATTAGTGTGTAGTATGATTTACAGCACCGTTTCTTGTGCTGCAAGGACATGATGGTCATAAATCATTTGCATAGGTGCTAGTTTGGAACTGCACTGGATTGACCTATGAGAGTACTTTAAGAGATTCAAAATTTTCATAAGTACATTTCACATTATAGCTAACGGAACTTATTTCCTCGACCATGAGTATTGTGAAGTTTTCTTATTTGAGTACTAGTCTCTTTGATGTTGCCTAACGTCTGCCGTAACTGGGGATCATAACGAGAACTCTCAGGAGATTAGGTCCTCTTAGTAAGAGAAACTTACAATGCAAGACTGGGAATGTCCCCCTATTAACAATAGGGAACATGTCTTTGTTTTTTACAAGGCCGCTCAAAGAGCGAGACTATGAAAATGCATGGCCGTGCTCAGATCGATTTTAGAAATCATCTGCTTATTGATAGTCGAACTCTGAGATCGAGAAACACTTCTAAACGTAATAAGGATGACGATGAATCTTACCTTATAGTTCACGAAGAGACATTAAGCGACATAGGAAATGGGCTATACACTGTATGCACACTTGTCCGGAAGGACAAGTGGGAGATTGAAAGGAATGGTGTCCTTCCAACAAGTGTATTATTCCGATAGAGGGTTTAGAATTATTACAGAGCTAATTCTTCAGTAAGGTCAAGTGATCGGAATGCCTAGGTGGAGGCCGCTTCCGATCAGTAATATTAAGGTATAATTAATATTACAGCTTAATCTTAACTGAACCCTTCGGGTCGAACCCAATCGAACAAACGATCCGAGACGACGAATTAATCCGAAGGATTTAATGAGTCGTCGGAGTTTTACGAACACAGACGTCGGATATCGAGCCTAGGGCGTCGAGGCCGAGCGTCGCAAAATCACAAGCAACAAGTACGAGCATAGCCGTAGCATCACATTGGCCTAGCCATGTGAAGTGCTAGGCTAGGCTAGCTCAACGCAAGCCTAAACGCCACCATGTCCGTGCTAGGCGCACCATGGTGTGCTAGGCACGCCATGCGTGCTAGGCGCACTAGGCTGCCCATCGCAGCACCATGAGCGTGTGTGCATGCCTTCGCATGGCACAGCAGCACCGCAACGTGTGTGCTTGGGTGCCTAGGCGCCATCGCAGGCCACACGCACCAAGCACAGCACTATCGCATGGCTAGGCCTATGCGTGTGTGCGTGTGCATGTGCCTAGGGCCATCGCATGCCATCGCAGCATCAATAGCACATCACCAAGCATCGCATGCTTGTGCGTGTGGATGGCGAGGCGATGCCCAGCATGCGTGGCTCGCTAGCAGCACGCATGCTAGGTGTGCGTGTGCGTGCGAGTGCGAGAGCCAGGCAGCCAGCAGCGCCCAGCGCCTAGCAAGCAGCAGTGTAGGCATCACCCAGCACAGCAGCATGCAGCGCGCATAGGCTGGCTGGCTGATGCATGCTGGCTGGTGCTGGCTGGCTGGGCTAGCTGGTAGTGCTAGCTGGCATGCTGGCTGGCTGCCAGCCCAGCAGCCCTTGAGGGCAGTTTTGTGAGGGGTGGGGACCAACCCTTGGGAAATGCCTTGGGGAGCAAGGCAATGGTCCCCCCCATCTACTCTTGGTCCTCACTTAACTCTCTCTCTCCCCTTGACACTTGTTGCATTGTGATTGATTTGATTATTTATTTAATTTAGAATTAAATTAATTATCAATTTTATTCATTCTCCCACATTGGTTGGGAAATGAAAATCAAGGGTTCATTTCCCTATAAATACCAAGGCTTGGGTATTTGGGAAAGAACACACTTGAGTGGAATTGAAAAGGCAACTCTATAATTAAGTAAACCTTGAATTCGTAAAACTCCAAGTTTATATTTTGTCCGGGCCACTACAAAACCCTACAAAAAACAACCCACCACTGCTGCCTGAGCCCAATCCCATGCCCCGCGACTTCGGCCACCCAGCCCTCAACCATAGCGCCGGCACCGACGTCGCGACCGACCCCTTCCCAGAAAACCCCTTTCCCGTCCTGATCCCAGCCCCGTCTCCTCGAAAACCCCTTTCCCGTCTCGATCCCAGCCCCTTCCCCGTCCCCCCTCCCTGTTCCGGCACGCCGACCTTCCCTGTCCCCCATTCTTTGTGGGGATGGTGGTGGTTGCAATTGTTTGCGAATTGGTGAGGTTGTTGGCCGGAATTTGCTGCGGTGAAGAGTGGAACGGAGGTGCGAGCTAGTCAGGGGAGGAGCTAGTGAGACGGGAGAAGATGGAGTGGTGTTGTTGTGGTTGTTGTTGGCGGATGTAACTGTAGTGGTGCGGCTGTGAGGGACTAGTGGTGAGGATGTTGCGGGTGATTAAGTAGTTGATTGGTGGTGAGTGGAGGCAGCAGCAGTGGTGTAGGGGCAGGGGACTGTCCTCGATCCGCGCGGTGGTTTCCTGAGTGGCGGTAGTTTCAAGTCTGGGCAGGGTGGTGGTTCTGGGGTCTGGGTTTAGGTGGTGGTGGTGGTGGTGGTTTTTTTTTTTTTTTTTTTTTTTTTTTTTTTTTTTTTTTACTTTTTTTTTGTTAATTTTTTTTAAAATTTTGGACAAATGAAATTGTGACACGTGTAAATTAAACTTAATAAAAAAAAAAAAGATTACCTTTTCAACCGGTTACTGGTCACCCTGGTCACCCAGGACCATTTTGAGCGGATTTGGTATAAAGGTCGGATTATTTAAAAATAACCAAAAAGTAAGATTATTTTTAGTAGACGCCCCAAAGGTGGGATTATTGCGGACAATTTTTCCTTTTATTTAAGTTCCCCATTTTGACTAGATACTAATCATGTGCACCACTTCAACCAATATTTGTATTTTGTACATAAGAATATAAGATCATATAAAGACATATGAGCACATGTTAAAATCCTTAGCGCATAGATGCTATTTGTTAACAAACAAATAGGATGAAAAAATGTACCACTACATACATAATAGGTGACAGGTGGTAAGTATTTTAGGGGAAAATATTTAACCTATATGATGACAAAAAGTACCATTACATGCATAATAGTGACAAAAAGTACTATTAAGACAACTTATACTTTAATGGTATATTATACATGCATAATGGTACATTATAATGTACCACTGTAGAGTCAGCTTTTTTTATTTTTAATTTCAAAGCTTGCCAAATTTACATTTCTGTCATCCTATATGCATTGTAAATGCATAGCCCCTATGTGCAGAGGTGAAGTCGCAAAGATGATTGTTTGGTGAATGAGGTGACAGATGCTTAAGGTAGGCCTACAAAGGGACAGAGTAATTGATTCATATAAACGCAAAACAATGTAAGGGTGATGTGGAACCTCCTCCTAGATTTTATCTTTAAGACACTCTTACATTCACATACGTAACATCGTTCATGTCAAAATTATTTTTCTATTCTCTGTTTTTATATAAAACCAAAGTTTATCCCTAAACTACAAATATCCAAAACCCCACTCCAGACAATTGCGTGGCACTGATTCATTTTTATTTTTCTGCTCATCTTTTACAAATCAATTAGTTTCTATATTTATTTTAATTTTTACGTAATTATTATTCTATTCTAAGCTCTTAAATACTCCCTTCCTCAAAAAAAAAAAAAAAAAAAAAAAAAACTCTTAAATACTCCCATTTTTTCTATCTAATATTTATTTACTTGACAAAAATTAAACAAACTTCAAATTAGAATTAAGAAATGGCAGCATCAGCATCAATTTCATCATCTTCCTCTATAACTCAACAAACACTTCTACGATCTCACAATTTAAGTGACCACCTCATCAATGCTGTTTCATTCACACCTTCTGTATCTGTTAAGAAGGTTTCTTTGTTCCCGATACGGTGCCGTTTCAACATCCCCTACAGAAATTATTCCGGTTACAGGTATATTAAATGTTTTTCATCATTTATAATCTTGCTTCTAATTATAATTCACTACTTAAGCATTTTCTTGATTATTTTATCACTGTTATTTTGTTAATTCTTATACGTGGACAGTCACATGGTATGACTACTTTACATATATTCAACATAAAACAATTGATCAATTATGGATTTCATAATAGGGTTAAAATGATGAACAAATAAGATTACCTAGATAGGTGAGGTTACTCAATGAGAGAAAATGCGTTACTTTTATACACAAGTACATTTATTTTTTCAATAGTTAAAACAAAAAAAATGGTTTACTCAAATAGACAAATGGGGTTATCTTTTTATAGTAGTTTAGTATATGAGTCTCGATTGTTATTCATTCAATCATTTGAATTAGTTCATCCATCTTTTTACATTATTTCTTTTAATTTATACACCTTTTTTTTATACATGCCCTAGAAACAAGAGTCTATTGTTGAATTTTCAAGAACGAAAGGAGTATCACACATACACATTATCAATTATAGTCTTACAAAGTATCAAATAATAAAGTAAAAGGTTTATTTAATTACTCTAATAACAAAGAGATTTATTATTATTATTATTATTATTATTATTATTATTATTATTATTATTATTATTAATTTAATTTTAATATATATTGTGGTATAAACTCGTAGAGTTTCAATCCAAACTAATACAAAGTATCTCAATAATTATCAAAGACCAAATAAGTTAATTGCATCCACATAATGAAGGCATTTATCGTTCATTTTAGATTTAATTTAATTTAATTTGGCTCACAAGGGACTGAGGGAGTCTTTGTCCCATTAACGAATTGATTTAATCCCTTAAAGTAATACGTTTGTGACCTGGGCATGGCCCGGGTGTTATTTTGAGTATTTTTTTTTTTAAAAGAGCTTAAAAACTTGTTTATTATTTTTTTTCCAATAAATTACAATAATATAATGACATCAATAAATTTCTTTGAATCATTTTTGCTTTTACGAGCATTTTACATTCTAATATGTATTTATATATTTTTGTGGATAAATAGAACATGATTTATATTTTGACTAAGATGATAATATTCATGGTTTTCAACTTTTCATTCAATGAGCTTTAATTAACCTTGACATAAACAGAGGTTGTTGAATGATGCTAGTTCAATGCAAGAATAATGGGTACACGTGACACATCGACATTTTTTTTGGAACACTTTGTGATATATAACAAATAAATAAAAGTATAGATAGATTAGTTTAATTTCTACTTGAAATGCAAATAATTGATAAACCGATGATGAATTACATAGTTCAAGGAGAGCTGGAACGACTAGCAATGTGGAGGTTACTGCAATTCCAACATCTGTACCAGTTCGTGTCGCTCATGAGCTTCTTCTAGCTGGCCACAGCTACTTGGACGTCCGGTAAAATCTCCCTTTTTGTGGAAATACATACTGTATTTTGTATTAGGCTACTATTTACGGAGTAGCAGATTTAATTTTTGTTTCTAAACCCTTTGCCTATCATCAAAAGTAATTTTTTGATTTGTGCCTGGGGATAAAATTTGCAGGACTCCGGAAGAGTTCACTGCTGGGCATGTACCCGGGGCTGTAAACATCCCTTACATGTTACGAATTGGTTCAGGTTTGATTCACTTGGCTTGTTTATCTAGCAATGTACTCCGTAATTAAATTGTTAGCATTACTTGTTATACATTGATATTTAATAAATTCAGCAGTTAGCAAAGTAGCTTAGTTCATTTTGAAAGCTAAAATTTAATGAGAAAATTTGGTTTAAGCCAACTTTTTAATAATATTTGTAAGACCAACTTTAACCATATAAAAAACGCAGTAAAAAACTGGCAAGCTAAAATTCAATGAGAAAACTTGGTTTAAGCGAACTTTTCAATAATAGTTGTAAGGCCAATTTTAACCATATGAAAAACGCCGAAGGCTGAGTAGAAAGTGGCGAAAACCAATAACCAAACAAGGTTTATGAACTTCGTGATTAATATTTGGATCATTCAAATTGGATATTGTCGTATTTCGCTGACTACTCTTACCATTCCAACTGATGCAGGGATGACAAAGAACCCCAATTTTCTTGAACAAGTGTTATCACAATTCAGCAAAGATGATGAAATCCTTGTTGTATGTCTGATCCATATTAATTTAAACCTTTTGTTACACAATACGTTTGGAAACCATAAATAATTATATTACTGTCCATTTCTTCTTTTCCCTGTTAACAATGTTCCTTTGTTTATGTAAAACAGGGTTGTCAAAGTGGAAAGAGATCTCTTATGGCTGCAAATGATCTTCAATCTGCTGTAAGTATAGAAAATAACTTTTGATATAGTCCATATAGATGAATCATCTTTCTTAATTAAGCTGCACATTTTCTTGTACTTCCCATTAATATTGTAAAGTTAAGAAATTAGACGTATAGTTTACGACAACCCTATGTGATCATTTTCATGTTCATGAATCGATTTGGTTACCTGTCGTTAGTCATAAACTTTTTTGGGACTATTTTCCTTCAAAAATAAATAAATTTGGGTACTATTAATTATCTCTTAACCAAGACAACCCATGAGAAGATTGCTTTCGAGTTTTATGAATAACTTCTTCTATTAAGAAAGACATGAACTGTTTTCTTGCACTCCGACACTATTGCATGTTAATATGTTATTAATTAGTTCACAACTTCACATGAATTCTTAATTCGCCAACTAGATGATATCCGGTCTCTTTCATATTCATGATATAAGTTGATTAAAAGTTGTTGGTAATAAATTATATGTAGGTCTTGTTTCTGAAATCACCTAAATTATCGCATTGAAAAATATTTAAGGGCATATTTAAAGGGGATTGTTGAGAGATTGTCACAGCCTAATGACATTTCATTCTTAAAATACAGGGATATACAGGCATCATTGACATCGCTGGTGGTTATTCTGCTTGGACTCAGAGTGAACTCCCAACAGAAACGGTTAGAAACGGTTAATAGTTGTAGTGCACATCTGAAAATTGTAATCCCTGTGTATATATTAAGTTGTACATTTCAGGTATCTTTCTGTAAGCCTTGAGCTAAGAATTTGGTCATAATACTCATAATGTCCATGGCATTTGCCTTCTGTTTCTTGTTTCGTTTAATGTAAAAAGCCAATTGACCTATTACTCATCTTGGCTTAGCAATGAAGAAAATAAAATGGTCTGACAAACTTCAAACTTGGTGCTAGTCGTGAGCGAGTTTTTTTCTTTCTTTCTTTCTGTTTTTTTTAAATTTTTTTTTTTTTTAATGTTCTATATATCAGTTCATAGTATTGCAGCACACTGAGTTGCTCACGGTGAGGAAATGATCATCGTGACACTGCATAAAGCCATGTCGTATATTTCAATTTGTAGGCTAGCCATTAAGATTCATCAATAAAATCCTACTTTTGGCAAACCATTCACTATAGACTGGAATACAGTTTCCATTAACAGTCAGCACACCACCTGTAAAATTCTGATTCTTATAAGAAGTTATAAAACACGATATATGAGGTTCAAACGTCCTATAGGCTTACTTGTGAACTATACAGTTAAAGAAAATTTACAGCTAAATAAGAAAACTAATTATAAAATGAACCTGTACAAATCCTAAGCACGCTGTTTCCTGTTAGCACAGCAACATCACAATTATTCAAGAATGTGATGCCTGTTATCTGTTGATTGCACCATAATCTGAATATATTGTTTTCTGGTCAGTTTCTCCTTTAATGTTTCAATCAAGGCAAATCTGGGATTGGCGACTCGTGCCAATTTTTTGGTTGTGATGTTTGAATTCCAGAATTACAATGCTTTAACAGTTTGTCCCTCCACATTGCTGCACATCATAATTCAGACAAAATAAAATGATTGAAAGTCGATAGCAATATTAGCCAAGTGAGATATGGTTGTTGCATTGTTAACCTACTGCATACCTGCGTCATTGTACCTTTCTTCTTGCGCTGCTAACTTCATATTCAGCACAAAATTAAATTCCTCAGCCAACGGATCTGGACCGTCCATGGGGCTGCATCAATGAAATTAGTTATTGGTTACAGAAATTTTATAATAAATATGCTAATGATAAATACATAACCTATCAAGGTCACTGAATCAAGAAGCTTTTTGAACAACCAGGTTAATACCTGTCCAATAAAACGTCATAGATAGGTTTTGTATCACGAATTCTGCCGGTCCCATAGCTAATCCTGATAGCATCCATGAGAACAATTTGCTTATCTACATATATTGGGGCCTGTGCAACATAATTTAATTATCAAAACAATAGTTGGACAGTACCAGAAACAGATTTTATAAAACATAAAAGTCAAGGGAAACTACAAAGAATAAAAATAAATGAATTAACATCCAACAGAAGAATCCTGGATTCTGATTCATAAATTACGAAGAGCACCCAATTCAGAAACACATAAAGGTCTCCTCCAAAGTTTCAAAGGGCACCAATTTGCAGTACAAAAGCAGAATAGCAACTAATACTTGAGAGTTGTGAAAGTAAAAATATCACTATATTTTAACACTTTTGGCTATTTTTGCAACAAATCAACTTCCCCTAACAAATTTCCAGAAAAAGTCCAGCAGAAAGCACCAATAACATCTAACTACATTATTAAACTCCAAAGGTGATAGAGTCACCATGACTTGGCAAATGACATGCAGTCGCGCCATGTAATGCGCACACAATCAATATTAGCTACTCACTAAAAAATGTTGGTATCAATGCTTTGAAGGCCTTGAACTCCTGGCCTCGCATTCATAACTCCAATAATAATACTTATGACTATAAAACAGTTCTTGTAAAAAAAATAAAAAAAATAAAAAAATAAAAATAAATAAAAATAAAAAAGAAAAAGAAAAAAGAAGAAAAAATCCTTCCTATGACAATAATTTAATCCCCATACAATTATATTTTGGTAATAATTTGTCATTAACAATTTTTGCTTGATCTTTATTCCTTTATTTAAATCGTACATAGATTACACATAAAATTGGGATAAATAGGAACCTAAAAAACAGAATAGGAGAATAAGGTTGCACTTTCTTTTAGCAAACCAAATGTGTTATGTTTTATATTTCAAAATATGTAACAGCTTTGCAACTCAATGTACAATGTATATTTTAAGAAATTTCTTATAATTGAAATACTAAAAATCAAGTAAAATATTCACTTGACTAATTGTTGGTTAACCAAACCATTCATATCTTGGTTAAAGCAAACTCCAGGAGGGCTGCTTTAAACGGTATCAGCAGACTCCTCCCCTAGGAGGGTTGAAGAAACCGTAAAAAGAAGTGATTGGCAACATACCTTTTACCATACAAGCTCAGGAACTTTAGCAGCAGAGAGGCTAACCAATTTTTATTCTCAAAATATATATAATTAAATTTATATTTTCCAGAAAAAACAAGATAAATAAATAATAAAAAAAAAATAAAAAAAAATTGAAACTACATGTAATGACTAGGGCAGGGCCATTACCCGGGTCAATGACTAGTTATTTATAAAAGGAATTGTAGCATAAAAAAATCTGATTCCACAGAATCACATCTCATTGATCTCAATCAATGCTGTAAAATATGTACCTTACATCTTTGGGCTAAGTTGATAGCATCTGATGGCCGTGTATCGACACTGAGATTTTCCCTCTGTCCAACCTGCCATGAGCCAGAATATCCTTAGGTAACACAAACACTAATTGTGCGTAAGCTGTAAAACCAAATTTGTAAAAACAAAAAAACTTACTTTGCCAAAATATACTCTGGACAAGTAAGTGTCGACCGTCTTTTTGGTAATTTTCACCATCTTCACCTAACATTTGAGATGGAAGAATAGAATAAGAGATGACACAGTCAACAACAAACATCTATTCCAGTCATACTGACATACTAAAGTCTTCTACAAGGAATACAAGGAAAGTTTAAAAAAAGAACCCCATTATCAGCAGAATGGAAGATAATACAAAAGGGGCACTTATATACACTGAAGACAGACAGACATAAAATTGATACATCTATGAGGGGGTACATATTAATATTTCAATAGATTCAGATCTCAAAGGCATACAAAGTGGGAAGCCAATTTGCTCCCAATTTTGGTGACTATAAACAGTGACGACAAGGACAGCACATATTAAGATGGAAAACAATAGAAGCTAAGAATACTGAAAGTCTCTTAAAACACCGATGTATTTTTAAACAATAAAAAATGTGATGGATGAACATCAAATATAGTAATGAGGATAAATGATTAAATGTACAAATGAGGATAAATGATTAAATGTACAACAGTACCATGAATGAATTTCTAAAGGATATTTGGAGAAAACTATAGTAGCAAGAATGACTTAAGCACTCACTAGAGGCATGTTAAGAAACAAGACCCCAACAGCCCAACTTTGATCTCATTAATCTCATCCAATGGAAGTCACATAGCTACTGATGTCAGCCAAAAGCACATATTGACTTTAAGATATGGCATTCATCATCACAAATCCAAACAACCTTTTCAATGTCCAGACTGATAACAGTTTTAAGTGAGATCAATTCAGATCGATTAAAGTGAATGAGAAAAGATTCAATACAAACAAAATTGTACTCCAGGCCTATGATTCCTTTATTTCCATCAATTTTTGCTATTTTATATAACACAATGACCTTTAAAAAACTGCAGAAAGGGGGGAAAAAAAGTATAAAAGTGGCTGCTGATTGAAGAACTTGGGATGTCTTAAGGTAATAAAGTTAACAATGTACCTCATCTTCAAGTCCAACCACAAGATTTCTCAAAAATTGGAACTGATTTGAGTAATCCTGCAGAAAAATCAAGGGAGAAAATATTGAATAGCAGAATCAAATAATCTCCAAATCATTCTTCTGATGGAGAAAAGGATTTGAAAAACATTTCCACTTCAGATATGAAATTACCCCATGATCATCCTCATTTAAGGAATCAATAAGTTTCTCAACAGCAAACTCTCCTGCATTAAATTAATGCAAAACAGATATTGTAACCAAACAGGTGTATGATGAAAAATTTTATCAACTAAACAGCAACACTGAGGGATAGTCAGACTCCTTACCTACAACAATGGGAAGCAAAAAATCCCCTTCACAAGATATCTTAAGAAAAATAGTCGGATGCCGAAAACTACGAAGAATGTTTATTCCAATGGAGTTGATATCGTTTTTACTATCTTTCACTTGTGTAGCAAAAGGAGCAGATTGTCGAGAAAGCCTTTTGACCTCTCGAAATCCTTGCTTTCGCAAATGGTAATGCTTCACAGTCTCTGCAAACCAAGTAGGAACATAAGACTGCCAGGAAAAAACAATCCTGCAAATATGATATCACATCTCCATTTCCATAGTTTATGTTTACAATGTATCCTTTCAGATTGAGAAATGCTTACAGACATTAGATTTAAAAGCTCTCGGAGAAAGTATTTGGGGAGAAACAAAGCATGTCATTATAGTTTTGAATGATAATTGGAATTGTGCAGACTTTTCATCCGTTTGCTGATCATCTTAATTCTTAGTTTTACAAAGTACATCACAAAATAGATTATCCGCACATATTAACACAATTGACTACATAAGTACATTAGACTACCAAGTATAAACAAGTCTAATGCATCAAAAGAGATTTCTTCAATTCCTGTGAAAACTCAAAATTTGCTTTAGCAAGAACCTTGATCTTCTTATACAGAAGCTCCTACCGATTCATCTGTAGACTTGTAAGAAGTATATTGAGCGATTGCATTCTTTTTTAGTTTGTTACGGACTTTTAGGGTGAAAAAGGGTCATGAAATGATTCAACAAGAACAAAAGGTCAAGGGTAATGTTCTGCACCGCACTTATAAATTTGCTAAAAATACCTTCCTTTCCTTCCCTTCTTGTCATGTATTCAAAGAATTCAAACAACAACGTTTTTACTGTCCCTTCCCCCACCCCCACCCCCTTATTTTTTTACATAATTTGAAAGGCAACAATCTCTCCCTATATCTGTTATCATTCCACTAGGTTCCAGACAAGCCCTTGCACTGATTCAAAATAGTTTGTTTTCGATATGAGTTTCCCTAATAGTATCGACTTCAAACAAGTAAGGCTGCACACAGCTCAATACCCTGAATCATCCCATCTGGTAATATACTCCCTCCCTCCAGAAATATTTAAAATTTCCAGCCCACAATTGTGAATAATTCTATACTATCACATCCTCCTCCCCACGTGCTTAGGATTAACACCCAATAAATATTAGCCGCATCTACTATCTGAACATTCCAAAAATTTCACATTCTATAAAACAAGTGCTAAGAACAGCATGAAGGACTGCCTTATATAGGGCAACTTAGTACAGCATACCAAAGCCCTGAGTTATAAGGGGTTCGGACAATACTACAATGTCGACAACGATTTCTGGGAGGACGGAGTACTGTACAGTAAAAGTTTCAATCAATGTGGGTTGTCACTGTGCGAAATTCCTCTTTGTAACAAATTTTACCATATATGAGCATCAATATCTGATAAGATTTCTAGATTTAGCAGTACTTCAAATCAAATCAATCAATGGTGATCTATTTGGGATTCACTTGCCTGACCATTAACATCTAAAATTAACCATCCCCAGAAAAATACATTACCCCAAAAGTTACTAAATTTAACTAAAAAAACCCAATTTACTATAATATATTGAGTGATTTCCCTCAATTTACATAGAAAACACAAATTACTCGACTAAAATATCAATACCAAAAAAAAAAATTAGATACCTGAAATCAACAGGGAAGCTTCTATATATTCATCATCATGTTGATGGTGATGTGATTCGGGATAAAATCTTCCATGAGAGTGACTTTTACAAGAAATAAAAGCGGATTTATGAAATTTTCTAGGGTTTGAAAGGGCTAAAAATTGCAAAGAAAATCGACAAGAATTAGGAAACGATAATGAATAAGTTAATACAGATTGATCCGATGATGAAGAAGGACCAAACCCTAAAATTGGGATATTGTTACGAACACAAAGCTTAGTTCTAAGCATCATTGGAAGAAAGTGAAATTGAAAAAAATAAAATTAAGAGAGAGAAAGAAAAAATTAGCAAGTGCAGAAAACAACTGTAAGCGTCAGATAATGGAGATGATAATGATGAAGATGATAGGGAATTTTGCAAACTCAACAAACATGAAATTGTTGGTGTCTAATAAAGATAGTAGTTTTGGACCGTTGTAAAAAAAAAAAAAAACAAAAAAAAAAAAAAAAAAATGAAACTATGAAAGGGTTGGATGCACGATTTTTTTTTTTATTTTTATTTTTATTTTTTAAATGTAAATCTCACAAAAGATAATTTTTTTAATAGACCATATGATAAACACAAATTCTTATTATATGGTTGGTCACACCGTGTGACCAGTTATAATAGGTGTTATCCGATTAGTGTTCAGGAGTTATTTCGTCAATATTATAGAGGTTATTTCGTCAGTGTTATATGAGTTACTCGGTCAGTGTTACAAGGGTTTGTTCTTTTACAAACGGTCATACGATTTATCTAGCTGTATACAAGACGCGTTATTAGTGACGTAGAAATCCTATGTGGTGCTCTAAAAACTCCCCTAAATATATACTAGCACTCATATACTCCGTATACTCCCTCCGTTTCGCATGAGTTGCAATAGTAGGCTTGGCTCATAGTTTAAGAAAATTTATAGACTAGAATAATATTGTTAGTAAGAGATAGAAATAATAAGAAAAGTAGTGTGGGTGGGGTTGGTAAGAAAGAGAAATAATAAAATATTTGTGAAAATAGGGTTAGTGAGATAGAGAAATTATAAACAATAGTGCGACAAAAAATAAAGAGTGTTGCAACTCATGCGAGACGGAGGGAGTAAGATTTTTTCTAAGAGTATAAATATAACGATGAATATTTAAAAAAATAAAAATAAAAATTTATCTTTAGAGTGAGCTTGGCAGGTGTCCCTATTGCCCATTACTTTTTGTCTGGGACGCGCAAATCGTATGTGACATGTAATTGGTCGGCAAAATTGTTGTCAAATCAGTTGGTCTAATGTTTTTTTTGTTTTGTTTTTTTTTGTGTGTGTGTATGTTTTTTGTGTTTTTTTTTAATGAAACATTTTACGGAGTAATTTTTACACATTTTACATGTGCTGGTGTGCTACTTACTCTAGTCTACATTTTTTGCAATTATAATTAATGAAAATCACAATTGAATTTGTTTTTTGTGTTTGAATAGTAAAAAAAAAATTACACAATTGAAAAAATTTCTGATTGAATTTATGGTTTGACAAGTGTAAAACTCAAAGTATTTCATTCAAATAAAACAAATGAAGATCACCTTTCTCAAAATATAGATATACTGTGAATATTAAGACTATGCCAAAAAAAGAAGTGTTCAAACAATTTTACTACATAAGAAAATGAAAAATGTTCAATTTATTATCAGATAATGAGAGTTATACATTCAACTAGAACGCTTGAATGGATCACTGCTCTCCAATTTATGATAGTCTAAAATCCTTAGCAATTTTGCATATTATTCCTGGATAGGCTTGGTTGAAGTATTGAAGTAATAATAATACGTGTGCCAAATCAAGTAGGCATTAAATATGAACAAGACCATCAAATAAATTAGTGATTTTCATGAAAGTTGTTAAAAGAAATTAAAATTCCACACAATTACACTACTTTTTATAAAAATTCCCAACATATCATCCACGTCATCCATCCTATTTAAATATGAACTTTTTTTTTTTTTTTTGAACAAAACTTCTATTTTTTATTTTTTCCTTGTAAAAAAACAGTTTACCTTATATAAAACCGCTAATTCAATCAGCGGTTTATCTATCACCATATAAAAAGTGTGGGTTTAATATAACATACATAAACCGCTAATTCAATTAGCGGTTTTATGAAAGGTAAAAACGCTAATTCAATTATCGATTTTGCTCTAAATCAAGTAAAAAAATATCATATTTAAAAAAGTTGGATGACGTGGACGGTATGTAGGGAATTTTGATAAAAAGTAGATCAATTGAGGAATTTTGAGTTCTTTCAGCCATATTCATGGAAATTGCTCTCAAAATTTTGGATTACTAATTCGATACCGTGAAGCTTAATAATATAGCACCATGCAAAGGATGGGATTTATCAAGCAGGATCAACATACAGCTTACTCTATCTGGTGTAAATATAAGTTATATAGCACTTCAGGCCATAGGGCAGCAGCTTTGCTATTGGAAACATTTTCTGTCGTCAGAATCACGATCCAAGGTTTGTGGACATCTTCAGCGTCAAATTACCAGCAAGCAGCTATCTTTTTAAATGTCGTGCTCTGACTGTTCTATATATACAATCAACGATGTTGCCTAGGTAGCTGTTTCAATAGCTTAATGAGCTCGTAAGTCTTGGTGTCTTTACCAGAATACAGGCAAAGCTCCAAAGGAGTCAGATTGTCCTGAAACACATACAGAAAATGTGTTGAATAATTCATACAACAAGGTTAAGAAAGATTAATAAGATCTATATCGGAATACCTTTATTTTATTCTCAATGTAGCAGAAATGCAGAACCAATGCTAAAACCTAAAGGCTAGTACGATATCAATAGTTTCAATTTTAATTTTTTTAACTAAAACAAGTTTTTGGAAACCATGTACATTAATTTCTAGTTTGCAGTAATACTAGTATATTTGACTAATTTTAGTTCATTATACTTGTACAATTTATGAGTTACATGGGCTATCATGCAATTTATCAAATCTTAAAATAAAAAATGACAACCGGCAGTGAGAATGAGCATGCCTTGTTCACTTGTAGTATATCCACGTAAATCAAAGAACTCAAGGAAGAATACTACTACATACTATACTTGAGTTTCAGATAGTGTAGTGCAGGTACCTCTCCTAATACTCCAAATGTCGAAGCACTCCCGCATGATACACACTATACTTAAAGACTTTCAGATAGTGTAGTGCAGGTGCCTCTCCTAATACTCCACAGATTCAAGAGGCTTAAAATGTACTAGGGAGTAACCTTAGGAATAATCCCCGAATTCTCTCTTCACTTGGGCCACCCTAAGGTGGTGTGGACACTGGACAGGATAAAAACAAGCAGACTCTCAACCTCAAGGTTGAAAGAGGTAGTCTTCCCAACTAAAAAGCCTCAATTTCTTAAAGGCATTTTATGGAGGAAAGCCAAGAAACAAAGCACCTGAATGAATAAAGATAATACCAAGTATTCCTCAAGCGAATAAGCTAACAAACAAATCACCTAATGGTTCAATACACTTAAACATTCTCAGAATCAATACCGGTTATAATTTACATCGAAAAGTACAAGAAACTTGCCTTGTTCTTTAGTGTCTTATCTGCTCCTTTCATTAAGAGGAGTCTCACAACATCTGTTCTTCGAGCCTGAACAGCAAGATGCAATGGAGTCCACCCATCCTTTAAAAGGAAGAACAATGTACATTAAATATATGTTCAGAACTTTATTAATCAAAAAGTTGTCAACAAGCAGAAATGAAGGCTCATACATTGTCTTGGAGGTTAATATTAACATTGTGCAGCAACAGTGTTTTGATAATCTGACTTGATGCGGTTCGAACAGCATAATGCATCAAAGTTGCCCCATCCTGCAAGCATCAGTAAAACATACCAGATCATCAATTCATCATCCTTTGCAGAATGATCACAAGGAGGAAAATATACTGGTAGCTATTTACCAATAACTACAAACAATCTGTCAAGTCATCAACATATGGAAACCTTGGAAGCTTAACAGTTCACATATTTTGAATGTCTGGAGCTAAATTGTAGGACAGCCAGTAAATAGACATAGTATAAAAGTTAAGGAACAGCACTGAAGTGAATTGATCATCAGATCTCAAGCCAGCTCTTGTTCTTCTACTAATCATGGATTTACTTTCAAAAGTTTTTGGAGTGATATAAGAAGAGATGTGTCAGCCTGTCAGATATGTTTACGAAAGATAACATTCAATGGTCTATACTTTTCTCAGTTTTTCAATAAAACACATCTCAAGTCGTCCTCAAGCACTCTTGTGCATGTCAATTTCCATTATAGCCCTCAAATGTATTTGTAAACCCAAAGCTTAGCACAATTGTTCATTGAACTCCCAAATAAACAGAAAATGAGTGTTTATGTACCATGGGCATGATTCAACTGGGTGAACAGAAGAAGCCCTACTTTGGGCATGCTCTCATGGAGGCATGGACCTATGTGGCTCATGAGCTAACATGTGTGCCTCAATGCACCGAAACAGCCCATGTGACCAAATTCCTCTTCAGTTCATTTCCTTCTTTGATTTAGAAAAATTAAGTCAATGGTTGAAAAAAAGGAACATCTCGTTTGCGGTCATAAGGTGAATTAATGAATAAACATCCTTGCAAAACTTTGAGCCTCAAAATCACGATACATATATCCATGACTGCATTTATCACCTTGGCTCATGGAAATTAGGACCCTTTGGGCCTTATTGTGCCTTGCACTTTTTTTAAAAGCTAATATCTCTACTACAGGAAGGCTTGCAGCTGATCAAATCAACAAAATTAGTCCCGGTTTAGGGTTTAGGGTTTAGGCTAAGCCTGCCCCATATACAAGGCATACGAGAGGCAGCTACAACAATGCAGAAAAATAAACAATACGATGGCGCACAAACTCAAACACAAAGCTTCAAAACATCAGGAATGGAGTATAAAAGATGGAAGAAACTTTCTTCTCACCTTGTCATGAACAAAAGGATCAGCTGATTCTCTCAGCAAATAATTTATTATAGCCTGCTTTTTACAAGTTACTGCTTTATGAAGTGCAGTTAAGCCGTCCTGGCAAAAGAAATTGACAGACCAACATCAGACTAGGAAGTTAAGAAAAGTGAAAGGCACCATACATGAAAGCAAGATATTGATGATTGATGAAGGGTTGCAGCATTAATACAGCTGTGAGCCTAACCTGATCAGCAGCATTGATATCAACATCATGTTTTAACAAAGTATTCACAAGGTAAAATTCTCCAGATGCAGCAAGAGTATGCAGAGGCAGCCATTTTTGCTACAAAATCAAAATTCCCATTCAAATTTGGCAATGGTGAGAACAGTAAACATATCAGTATCCATGAAACATCACCCGTTGTTAAATTGTTATCATAATGATTAATAATTTAACAATACAATCAACAAAGCCTCATTCCATCTAAATGTTTAAACCCAGGGAACAAAAAAAAAAATCTCAAGCATCATTTGAGAAAGCACTGGCCAAATTACACACGTTGGCTTGCCTGATACAACTCTTTGTTTTCAAATTTAAACATAGGAAGCGAAGAGCTTACAGAAGTAGCAGCTGCAAGTCTAGGTCTCTTCGCGTTCATTAGGGCCTTCTCTTCCTTTGTAAACAACACTTGACCTTGACGTCCTACATTTGCAACAACATAAAAAGATAAACTTCAGGACTTTCCATGTTAATGGAATTGAATTTTATAGAATGAAATAAAATCTTTAAATTGTTATATTACATGAAACTTGGATAATCTTGAAGTAGAAACATGACAGCCCACAACTTCAATATTATCCTAGTTACTTTTCTCATAACAATCCCAAAAATAGTTTAACAACCATGGTCTTTAACTACTGGTAAACTAAATTTCAAAGGATGTTTGAACAATTAAACAAATCTCATTTTCCCAGCAATTTCGAAATTCCATACTGCAGAATTACATATAATAAGTAAAGTTAAGTCCAAATAGATATGGCATAATTTACCAAAGGGGTAACTTTTACTTCGTACGAATTATATGATTTATCGTGACTAAACATGTCTATCCAATACACCTGTTGCATACACAATTTAAACATACTATAATACAAGTAATAAATACAACGATGAGTTAAGAAAGCTAATACTACCATCAGATTTTTCACTAGGCTGATAGTTGCCACTGTTGAAGAATTCTGTAATGTCATCCAATCCTCGACCATAAACAGCCCATCTCGGATTCTTCGGTTCAACCCTAGAAACTACAGTCTCTCTCCTATACTTTGCAACACCATCATCATCATCATCATCATCTTTTCCCTCCTTTTCGGCACGAAACGCAGGTGGGTTATCAAGAACAACAGGGTTCAATTGAGACAATTTCTCCTCCCTTAACCTCAAATACTCCTGCATATTCACATTAATCATCTTCCGCTTCACAACTTTCTGCCCAAATTCCATTTCCTGAGCAATTTTTCTTCTTTCTTTCTTGGTCAAATTGATTTCTTCCACAATTGAATTCCATTTTTCCGGGATTAAATTCTGGGGTTCAATAATTTCTGCTTGTTTTTGCCTTGATTTGGGTTTCTGGGTAGTTTTAGAATCTGAAGCAATTTGAGGGTTTAGTTCTCCCTCAAGATATAGGTCCTCAAAAACCCCATCTTCAAAAATTAAACAATCCCCAATTACCTGTTCTTCATATTCATCTTCATCTTCGAAATTTGAGGTAGCAAATTGGAAGTTTTGGGAGTGTGAAGGAAAGGCATGGCAGAAGACATGGGAGGAGAGAGAATTGAGGGGTTTGAGAGAGTTAGAGTGGGAAGAGTAGAGGCAGGAGAGAATAGATGGTGGGAAGAGAGAGATTGTTTTAGGGTAGTGAGAATGGGTGAGTGATAACTTTGGTGTTGTTGCTCCTACTGCAGCTGCTGGTGACATTGTTGGTGTAGATTGTAATATTGAACAAGATATGTGTTGAGTTTAATAGTTTTTGCTTTCTTAATTTGATAATTTCCCTTGCCGTTTCAAGCAAATTTTATCACGCAAGAGCGTAATTGTTATGTTTGAGAGCAAAGTGGGGAGGTAAGGAAATCCCCCTACTCCCAAGCATTTTGTAGTTAGTGGGACTCGAACTCGTGACCTCAAAGTCACAAGGTAAGTTCCCCACCAATTCCACCAAGCTTTGCTTGGTAGTTACAATCGTAAATGAGCCCATGTTTTTTTTTTGCACAAACAAGGAAACATAATTACAGAGTATATTAATAGGCTAAGCCATTATTATAATTGTTATAATTAGGTTAAATCCGTGCAATGCACGATTGTTAAATAATTTATAATGAAAATTACTTTATAAAGCAAGGTATAAAATATATCCCAAGCATTAAAATGTATTCCCTTCAAAAAAAAAATTAAAATAAAATAAATAAATAAATAAATAAATAATAATAATAATAATAATAATAATAATAATAATCAAATGGTTTTAATAGGAAATTTGATATTTTAGGAAGTTTATTTTAGTATAAAGTGAATGTCATAAATTAGATACAAACCTTCTTTTTCTATAATAATGAATTTTTTTAAGCAAATAAATTTGGAGGGAAAATTTTTAATAATACGTTGCCAAGTGTCATTTTTAGTTTTGCTTTTAATAGTATGTAATATATTACAACTAGCACCAAATAATTTGTACAAGGAAAATTGATGCTGCACAAAATAAGGCTTATGAGATACCTAAAAATGTCTCCCCAAAACCAAACCCGATGATGAACAACCTTTCACCGCGATTATTGGTCGGGTCGGGTATTTAATCTCGAGAGTGCTTCAAAATCCATATTTAGTCAAACATAATCAGTCCACTAATCAGTCCAAGCATTTATTCAAACTTAGTCCAACTCACATTTCAGCCCAAACCCTTTTTAATTCATTTCTTGTTATTTATTAATTAAGCCCGATTAACAAATAATTAAACCCTAAGCCTGAAATAAGTCCGGAATAGCTGAAACAGCGCCTAATTATCACGTGCTTAATGCTTAAGTAAAAGATAAAAATAAATTTAGACCGAATTTAGGAAAACTGATTTGCCATGCCGCGGCAAAAAAAACTGATTTGCCATGCCACGGCAAGTTTTGTCGCGTCACGGCAATTTGCGCCGTGACACGACAACTTTTAGGTTTAATTTCTTCGCGGCGCTTCAATTCTAGGGTTCCGTGCTTCACCCTGATATTTTTCTATAAATATGAAGCTGATTTCACCAGTTTCGGGGGCACCAAATAATCCTCTCTTCCTCTCTTAGACACCAACACACATTCTAATCTCCCTCTCTCATATTCTAAGCCTTAAACCTATTTTCCTAATTACACCATTCCTCCCTTAAGCACTCCTCGGAGTCCATACAACACCCAAAATTCCATACTTAAACCAAGGCGTGAAAGGTAGAACCAATTGAGGGTTTGGACTAAATCAACTCTACTTTTATTTAATTTAATTTCAATTTGATTTATTATTCTTTGAAGTTACTAACGTTTTATTCATGATGTAGCAATTTAAAGAAGCATGGAACATGAGTAATTTATTTACTCAATTACTCTTATTATTTTTCTTATTGCTAGTATCATGATTAGGCTTATTGTTATGCTTTGATTTGACTAACGTTATTATGGTTAAATTGCTTCCAATGTTGATGTTTATTCTATTATATTGATCACCATATTATATGTTAAAGGGAATATGTAATTGAATATAACGCTTAATATTTGGACGACCGTTTTAGGTTCCTTTTTAATCTTGTTGTTTAATCAAGTGGTCACAATATTTTAGAATTATATGTTGCATTAACATTAAACCAATTTAGCCTAATTTAGTTAGGAGAAAATTAAATCTTTGTTTGTGTGCCTTTGAGATCCCAGGAATTACTTTTCACAATAAGAATCGAGTAGAGGCCAATATGGGCGAATGTGACTCCATGACTCACTTCGTACCATCATCCCCGATCCTCCTTTCGTGGTTCCGAACCATATGGAGTTAGTAATGTCATGGATTATGAATGGGGTGTAACCTTCACGGGTCAATCGTTGTTGCCTATCGTTGTCCCTTAATCGTGGTTGCCTTATAATGATCCGTGAACGGTTTACAAGTTCCTTAGTTGGCGTCTCTCTACTTTTCTTTGTCCCTAATCATGTCCCTAATCGTATATTGTCAATTCTCACTTCCTATGAGTGTCATGCATGTTCACAACATGCTTAGGTAGGCGCCTTTCGAATGACGCCTACAATTTGGCGACTCCATTGGGGAGGATTCTTGGTTACTTATCGATTTGAGTGATCGGTATTTAATTGAGATGAGTGGATGAGACTTGAAAGATTCTTGAATCGTATTCTTGTGATTAATTTGGCATGTTTGCATATGCATTGACGTTTTAACGTCGTATTTAGGTTCGCCCCGTAGGAAAAATCGAACAACCTGATCGTGAATGAAAAAAACATAGGCACTGGTCAGATTTCCTAACTGCCGCGCAACGGCAAAATTGCCGTGACACGGCATAGATTACCGTCACGCGGCAATCTGTACCGTGACACAGTAATTCCTGCAGTGTTGCGGCAATCCTGAAATCTTTCCAGTGGTTCTGCCTTTTTCTCGTTATTAGCTTCCTTCGTTTTTTCTTAAAACCGTGTGTGTTCTACATACGTTTTAGCCCCGGGGAATTTAAGCTTTATCAACCCAAAAACGTTCATGGGGTTCATCTAAGTTATTAAATCCACCCAAACCATGGAGTTGAGTTCGATTTAATCACGAACTTGTGGAGCCGTCCGTTGGCATACACCCTCAAGGGAGGCTGCCTTGCTAACGCGTCCAAACTCTTAACCATATTACCCTTTTGACACCAAAAAGCTTGATCATAGTGGAACATAGAACTTGACCTTAGGTTGCGAACTTTTCATTGCATCATCGTGACTAAGTGTTACTTGGCTTAGTTGTTGTGTTGCTAACCCCAAGTGTGTTTGTTCATCTTGTTATTTTGACTAACGTATGAACGAGGGTTTTTATTCCACATAGTATCTAGTATGGACATAAAATTGTATAAAATCTCGAAAATAGCACCAAACAAAACCTGGAACTGTTTACCGTGTCACGGCAATTGTAGATAGTACCGCACCACGGTTCAGTTTGCCGTGCCACGACAGATTGTACCGTGGTGCGGTACCCAGGTTATGTCACAATCAGTCAATTTTGTTCCTCCGTGCTTGTTTTTGTGGTTTGTGTGTCTCGTCTAGCGTCGAGTCTAGCTGTACTGTTATAACACGCGTCCCATAACCTCTTTTAATCACTCACGAGTCGATTCGAGTCCACACACTTGCTTTTTTATTCAAGTCATGCATCATGTAATTCATGACCGTACATTAGGATGGTCTTAAGTCGTTTTTTTCGTTTTTTTAGGAGTAAGTCGGATGGTATCCTCCCATACTTGCTTTTTTCTAAAAAGAATTTTTGTTTTCGAAAAACTTTCTTTATTTCTTTTCTTCATTCTTACTTTCTAGATGGGTCAAGGTTGAGTCAAGTCATTAAAGGTGCGCTTGTTTCAATATAGCAGCGCTTGGTCGAGAAGCAAGGGTAGATTGGTACTATTCGAATCACTACCACAACAACCTCTTATACCTAAGAGGCGTGCAAGGAAACCACCATCGTCTCCACGAAATTCATCCCCATCACCATCTCCAGTTTACTTTCAATTCATTCCAATGGCCACTAAGGAAGACATTAAGGGCATTCACAAGTCCATCGAGGCACTTTTTGCCATGATGAAAACTCTCACTACCTAAGTCAATATCATGGAACAAACCAAGGTCACTGTTGCCGTAGTTAACAAAATCAAGGGGCAAGGGATTGGATGTAGCACTCTTCCCTAAGGTGTTCCCTCTCTCCTTAGAGCATGCTTGCCAACAATGGTTTTATTCTCTAGATGCCAAGCACACTGCAACTTGACAAGATGTCACTGAAAGTTTTATGAATCGTTCAAACTAGAACTTTTGAACGTGAACTCTCCATTCTCAAACAAAAAGAGAATGAAGGTTTCACCGCTTATCTGAACCGGTGGAGGGAAACAGAGGCACTCTTGGTGGATTCTCCCAAACAAAAGGAGATGGTTTGTCTCTTTATCCAAAATCTGACTCACAAGTACAGACAACATCTCAAATTCCTGCCATTGAACACTTTCGAAGCTGTATACGATATTGGCATCAATATTGAGGATGAGCTAATAAAGATTGATGGTAATAACAACAATAATAACACTTGGAAAAACAAGAAGAACGACCTTCCTTCTTCTTCGTATTCTAAGCCCGGAAATACTACCAACAATGTAAGCCAAGTGGATCTCAATGAAATTTTAGCTCTCGATGCTCCATTTCCCAAGAATAGGAGAACTTATACTCCTTTAGGAATGACGTATGACATTGCTTTTGATCGCCCCTACAGTCAAGGTTTGATCACACCTATTGGGCCATTTCTAGAGCCAAAACCTGAAGAAAGGAGAGCCTAGTGGAATCCCAATGCCCACTGCAAGTTCCATTAAGGAAGGGGCCACACTACTGAGCAGTGCTGGAATATGAAAGATGCTACTCAAGATTTGGTTGATGCAAACAAACTTCCTGTCCCTCTAGGCGGCAAGAAGTAATGAAGACAAGGCGCATAGCGAGCCTTTAGTACAAGATTTCATGATGTTTTCTTTTTATCATTCATTTCCTTTTCCCCCATTCATGTCTAACATAGGTTATCCCATTTCTGAGTTTCTATGTGTTTCTGTATGGTTCGTTCACCTCTTTCCATTAATAAAATGAGCATAATTTCCTTTACATCTCGATCATGTCTTTTTTTCTAAAAAAAAAATAAATAAAAAATAAAAATAAATCAATTGCCGAACCAAACACAAGGTACACCAATGATTTGAGGCACTTTTTGCAACCCATTATTCCTTTTTTTACCATTCAAACACATATTCCATTCTTTCTTTAACCACTTTGAGCCTCGTCTAACGTTTGGCCTCATTTATTTAACCCACATTCACCTAACCTTGGGATGGGAAGGTGTGTGATTTGTGTAACGTTATGAAGCAAGTTCAAAAGAGAGAAAAAAAAAACAATGTCTAAGGGCAAGTGTTCCAATGTCTTTGATATGAACACGTCTCGAATTGCGTCTCTCATTGAGTGCTTGGTACCATGCCTAAGAAACATGAGTGCTAAGTGAGTGATGGACCGCATGATCCAAGATTGCCCACATTGATTCAAAAGAATGAAAAAGAAAAAAAAATCCAAAGAAAAAAAAAACCAAAAAAAAAAAAAAATATGTGAAAAATAAATTTGCAAAATTCAAATTTTTTCAAATACACAATTACACATCTTGGGGGGCTTCTCTCGGGTCTTGAGCTTTTCACCCTTTCTTCTTCAAACCATAAGCTTAACCACATTACAACCCTCGAAAGACCTCTTTGAGGTATACATACATTTGTGCAAAGTTCGACTAGAGCTACGTTTTGCCTGATTCCTAACGGATGCGTAGGTAACCTCACATCGAGGTGCGGCCACATTCATATTCATACATGATGCTCATCCCTATCCATCTAGAGCTAGACTTGGGGGCTTGAACCCATATCACTTAGCTTACCTAGCCTAAAGAGTCATCATCATCTTTGACTCTTCTCACATCTATTTCCATCACCATAGCCTTTGCAGCCAACCCTAGTATCACTTTCACACACTTCATTTACATATTCATGACCATATCCCCCTTCCCTTAGGAACCCCTTATCATGTAATCTTGTTCCTACACCACGCATACTTCACGATAATATTCAGCAAACGTTATCATCGTTTAAAAGCATCAATGAATACTTGCTTAGCTTCCTAACCTAAGAAATATTCATTGTTGCATACATTACATATTGTGCTTAGCTCCCTAACCTAAGAAACATTCATCAAGATTCGTTGTTACACTTGCTTAGCTCCCTAACTAAGAAATACTCAGCAATTACCATTCTATACGTGCTTAGCTTCCAGACCTTAGCAACTTTCAAGATTGTTTTTTTTTCACACACTATATATGATGCTTAGCTTCCTAACCTAAGCAACATACATTGTCAACAAACTACCGTGCTTAGCTTCATGACCTAAGTGCATTCATTGATCGTGTCACATGATATTGTCCTTAGCCTCCTGGCCTACGAACATTCATCTTGCATACAATATTTTCAAGACGAGCAATTCAATTTGACAAGAAGAAAATCCATGTGATTCATCTCGCTTTGCTCAATGAGGAAGTTCAAAACTTCTTCCCTTTTTTATATCTTTTCTTTTGGGAAAGTTCAAAAACTTTTTCAAATTTTTCTCGGCGTGAAAGTACAATACTTATTCTATTTTTCATCTTTTTTCTTTTGGGGAAGTTCAAAAACTTTTTCAAAATTTTTTCATCAAGGGAATCTCAAAAACTTTTACTTTCTATTTTCACGTCTTTCTTTTTCAGGAGAAAGTCGGTACCCTCCACTCATGACAAAAAATGATGGAAATTTTTTGCTGCTTGTGTCTGCACACACACTCAAACTATACATATACACACAGTCGCAAGTCATACACATGTCAAGTTAAACTTGGTCGAGTCATTTGGTCAAGTCGTGAGTCAATCAAAGTTTACACGAGTCCCTTGACAAATTCTATTTTGCAGGTCTCAACTACAGCCTCTATTCGGGGAGAATCGAACAAATTATCATCTGCAACCACTGTTCGGGTACAATCGAACAATCATCAACAAACATTTATCAAACATCTAGTGATCATCTCCCAAGGCGTGGACGATTCACGTTGCAAGTTTCTCGAGGCGTAGAGACTTGTAATTTTTATTATCAGACAAACGTTTCCCGAGGCGTGGATAATTGTTGGTCGTTGCACACATCTCGAGGCATAGAAGTCGGCGATCGTCTCCCAAGGCGTGGACATATAATTTCTCATTATCAGACAAACTTTTCCCAAGGCGTGGAGAATTGTCGGTCGATGCACACTTTTCGAGGCATAGAAGTCGGCGATTATGTCCAAAGGCGTGGACATATAATTTCTCATTATCAGACAAACTTTTCCCGAGGCGTGGAGAATTGTCGGTCGTTGCACACTTCTCGAGGCGTAGAAGTCGACGATTGTGTCCCATGGCGTGGACATATAATTTCTCATTATTAGACAAACTTTTCCCGAGGCGTGGAGAATTATCGGTCGTTGCACACTTCTCGAGGCGTAGAAGTCGGCAATTGTGTCCCGAGGCATGGACATATAATTTCTCATTATCAGACAAACTTTTCCCAAGGCGTGGAGAATTGTCAGTCGTTGCACACTTCTCAAGGCGTAGAAGTCGGCGATTGTGTCCCAAGGCATGGACATATAATTTCACATTATCAGACAAACTTTTCCCGAGGCGTGGAGAATTGTCGGTCGTTGCACACTTCTCGAGGCGTAGAAGTCGGCGATTGTGTCCCAAGGCGTGGACATATAATTTCTCATTATAAGACAAACTTTTCCCGAGGCGAGGAGAATTGTCGGTCGTTGCACACTTCTCGAGGCGTAGAAGTTGGCGATTGTGTCCCGAGGCATGGGCATATAATTTCTAATTATCGGACAAACTTTTCCTGAGGCGTGGAGAATTGTCGGTCGTTGCACACTTCTCGAGGCGTAGAAGTCGACGATTGATTCTTGAGGCGTGGAAAAATATTATCTAACAGAATTCCCGAGGCGTGGAAAAATTTCATCTAACAGAATTCCCGAGGCGTGGAAAAATATCATCTAACAAAATTCCCGAGGCGTGGAAAATTATCATCCGGTGGATTTCTTGAGGCGTTGAAAACTACCAAACATATTTGCCACTAATACACTGGTGTCAGATACACATTCTATCTCTTCACTCTTTTATCCGTGGAACTAACACTTTTCTACAGGTATCGGCGTATACAGAGTGATTAAGGATCGCAGAACGTCTTAAATCATTCTCCGTCCCATTCGACTACTTTGACTATCGTTTTCAAAACCGACGTTTCTACAAACTCAATCAAAGTGGGGGCTTCTATAGACACCTAAAAATGTCTCCACAAAACCAAACCTGATGATGAACAACCTTTCACCGCCATTATTGGTCGGGTTGAGTAATTAATCTCGGGAGTGCTTAAAATCCATATTTAGTCAAACATAATCAGTCCACAAATCAGTCCAAGCATTATTCAAACTCAGTCCAACTCACATTTTAGCCCAAACCCTTTTTAATTCATTTTGTGTTATTTATTAATTAAGTCCAATTAATAAATAATAAAACCCTAACCTGAAATAAGTCCAAAATAGCTGAAATGACGCCTAATTATAACGTGCTTAATTCTTAAGAAACAGATAAAATGAAATTAGACCGAATTTAGGAAAACTGATTTGCCGCGTCACGGCAAATCGTGCCGCGTCACGGCAAATCGTGCCGCGTCACGACAAGCTGTACCGTGTCACGACAATTTGTGTCGTGACACAACAATTTTTAGGTTTAATTTCTTCGCGGCGCTTCAATTCAAGGGTTCCGTGCTTCACCCCTGATATTTTTCTATAAATATGAAGTTGATTTCACCAGTTTCGGGGGCACCAAATAATCCTCTCTTCCTCTCTTAGACACCAACACACATTCTAATCTCTCTCTCTCTCATATTCTAAGCCTTGAACCTATTTTCCTAATTACACCATTCCTCCCTTAAGCACTCCTCGGAGTCCATACAACACCCGAAGTTCCATACTTAAACCAAGGCGTGAAAGGTAGAACCGATTGAGGGTTTGGACCAAATCAACTCTATTTTTAATTTAATTTCAATTTGATTTATTATTCTTTGAAGTTACTAACGTTTTATTCATGATGTAGCAATTTAAAGAAGCGTGGAACGTGAGTTATTTATTTACTCAATTACTCTTATTATTTTTCTTATTGCTAGTATCATGATTAGGCTTATTGTTATGCTTTGATTTGACTAACGTTATTATGGTTAAATTGCTTCCAATGTTGATGTTTATTCTATTATATTGATCACCATATTGCATGTTAAAAGGAATATGTAATTGAATATAACGCTTAATAAGATAATTTGGACGACCGGTTTAAGGTCCTTTTTAATCTTGTTGTTTAATCAAGTGGTCACAATATTTTAGAATTATATGTTGCATTAACATTAAACCAATTTAGCCTAATTTAGTTAGGAGCAAATTAAATCTTTGTTTGTGTGCCTTTGAGATCCCTGGAATTACTTTTCACAATAAGAATCGAGTAGAGGCTAATATGGGCGAATGTGACTCCAGGCCATGACTCACTTCGTACCATCATCCCCGATCCTCCTTTCGTGGTTCCGAACCATATGGAGTTAGTAATGTCATGGATTATGAATGGGGTGTAACCTTCACGAGTCAATTGTTGTTGCCTATCGTTGTCCTTTAATCGTGGTTGCCTTATAATGATCCGTGAACGGTTTACAAGTTCCTTAGTTGGCGTCTCTCTACTTTTCTTTGTCCCTAATCATGTCCCTAATCGTATATTTTCAATTCTCACTTCCTATGAGTGTCATGCATGTTCACAACATGCTTAGGTAGGCGCGTTTCAAATGACGCCTACAGTACTGCACCCTCAACGACCTAGGTAACCCAAAAGCAATATCCATCGATGAAATAGAAACTAAGATAGTAGCAGAATTAATTACGATCAGCAGTAGCCACCCCTTCCAAGTCAACTTCTTATATAGCTCGAACATAATCAGGCACCAAGTAATGGGTTTTATAGCCCACTGTCATGTTATTTCCAAATACCGCAAGCCTATGAGCTAATTCATTTCTCTCCCTCGGCACATGTGAAATGATTGCAACCTTAAACCTACGCAGGACTACCGTAACATCATAAACAATAGCTGCAAATTATGGAAAGGGTTTGGTCTTGTAGTCAGCAACATGGT
This sequence comes from Chenopodium berlandieri, assembly GCA_034703905.1. NCBI lineage: Eukaryota > Viridiplantae > Streptophyta > Magnoliopsida > Caryophyllales > Amaranthaceae > Chenopodium > Chenopodium berlandieri. The sequence continues at coordinate 47,945,885 of CM068287.1, forward strand.
TCTTAGAGACTCTGCATTAGTCTCGATCTTAACCTTCTTAATCTTCAAATCATTAGCAATTGTCAGTCCATTATTCAAAACATATAACTCAGCAGCAGCCAGATGGGAGACAACATTGTATTTGTATGAGAAACCAACTACCAAGTGCCATCTGAGCGTCTCAGACCCCCTCCCCACCACCTACTACTGCTGAGTTCATCCAAGCCCCATCTGTATTAATCTTGAAATAACCTTTCTTGGGTGCTTCCAATTTCTTGCTAGGTGGCTGCACATCCTTCCTTCCTTCTCCATTCCCAGCATCCTGCAAAACAATTTTATAAAATTGAAAGTCTAAGAAAAATTTTGTGAAAGGGGAAGGTGAACTGATATTTTTTTGCTCAAAAACCATCATATTTCTTTGAGACCAAAGATGCCATAAGGCTGTAACAAAAATCAATTTTCATTTTTTATCTAAGCTTAAATTGTAATTCATCCAATCCTTCCAATTAGCATTTTTAAAAAGTTAAAAATTAAACCCTAGCAAAGATATTCATTCCACAAATTAGAAGATAAGAAGCAATCTCTGAAACTATGAATATGGGGTTCTGTATACAAATTGCATCTTGAACACATAGGAGAAATTAATATAAATAGAGATAGATTCTGATATAGGAAGAATATAGTGTGCACAATTCTAAGCAAACATCCTATACTTAAAAGGGGCATGAATCTTCCACAAAACCTTCCAAGATCGCAAACAAGCAAAAGGAGTACAAGAATCTTTTAATAAATAATGATAAGCAGATTTAATTGTAAAATTGCCATATTTACTAAGATTCCAAGTGATGAAATCCTCCATATAGTGTATTCTAGATAAAGTAGTAGCCTTAATCATGTCAACAATAGATAAAGGTAATAGATTTAAAATATCATTCAAATACCAAGAACCATTCATAATTATATTTGCAACATTCTGATGACCTTTGGAGTTAGGAATTTTTGTATTGATGAGAGTATACAAGGGAGCACTACCAAACCAATAGTGATACCAAAGAGAGGTTGTTTTACTAATTCCAATTACTATTCTAGCTTAAACCTGAAGTTAATAAGTGCCTTCGCTTTAAAATATCTTTCCATATTTGAGAATGAGAGGCACTAATATATTACAATAAAAAAAGGCATTCTTCTTTAAATATTTTTTTTATTAAAGATTCATAGCCAAAGTTTGTAAATGAGCCCATATATTCACGAAATACTTGCAAACCAGCTATTGGCCTAGGAAAAATAATGGCTTGTTTGGAGTAATACTAGTCGCATAGTTCCTAAATGCATTTATTGCATATATGAGGGCAATAATGAAAAATCGTTGCGATTTGTTGAATTCAATTTCGCCGACTTTTCGTTGACCCCGTTGTAATTTGAATTGTTACGAGGAGCCCTCATTTTGGGATTTGAAAAGCTTTTTTTTTTTATTTGAAACTTAAAAGCTTCTCTCTCTGACTTCTCATATTCTCTCTCTCCTCAAAGTTTTGCTCTAATTGCTCCTCAAATTGTCTCGCAAATCCTCCCTTGACTTTGTGGCGGAGCTGCTAAACAGGGTCGGTGGTGCGCCGGGGGAGAGTTAAGCAATCTCAGTCGTTGAATTTAGAGGGTAAATTTTGCATTTTTGTAGGTATGTGATAATTTCTTGACCTATGGTCATGTGTGTTGTTAATATATTGGTGAATGGTTATTCAAATTATGGGAATCGTTGCTTTGACCTATGAATTTTTAATTTCGTGTCAACGGAGGGTAGTTAGCGAATTAAGGTTCCAAATACTTGTATCGAATTTTACATTTTACTGTTTAGGGTTTACATGCTTCATATTCAGAAATTAGTTTATGTTAGTTTAGCATGGTTGATTTTGTATGTACTAGTTTTTGGGTTTCTGATATCGAATTTTACATTTTAGTGTCTAGGGTTTATATGCTTCATATTCTAAAATTGGAATAGTTTATGTTAGGTTAGCGGTGTTGATTTTTTATGTACTAATTTATGGGTTTCTGAAAATAGTTGTGTTTCCATTGTGTATTAATTGTGATAAACGTGTAAGTTTGGCTTCATGTTTCGATGTGCTGATGTTTTGCCTAGGAAGACATTGTGTTATACTATGATTCTTCCCATTGCCTTCTATGAGCAATTATTTCCACCCCACCGCTCTTGCTTATAAGCTTCTGACCGTCCTCGGACCGATGTTATTGATCATCTTTCTATTGTGAGGGTCTGTAGTTTCTCTGTGTTTTATGCCATGGCTTAGCTATGGGGGAGTCTGGCAATTTTTGATGTCTGTGCTCTTTTGGGGTTTTTCTAATCAGGTGATTAATTTATTCAAGTGTTATGATTGTAGTTTTAAGCACTTACATGTATAATTATTATGTATATTGTAATTATAATGTGTATGTTCTGCATCTTTGATTCTTGTTGATACTAGAATGATTATGGTAAATATTTTATTTTATTTTACTCCATATTATATTCTATACTATTTTTGTTGATATATTCTGGGTGATAAGTTGATATATGTTAGAGTTATGTGTTTTATGTGAGAACTCCTTCATTAATCGTGTATCTTGATGAGTATGGCTTCCTGTTTTGATTAGTTGATATATGTGTTATGGGAGGAGTGAACTTATTCATTAACCAGCAAAGGTTTAATGTTTGGAACTTATGCATGTGAGGTGTAGTGTTATTGAACTTAAATTGTGTTAGTTTTTAGTTGTAATTGTATGTACATTTTGATGCATGGGAAGTGTTTTAGCCGGAGATTTTAGAGTATTTTTTGCAGTAGTTGGCTTGCTGTTAGGGTTAATAAGGTTGTTTAGTTACTTTGTCAGGATTTTTTTACAATGGTGAAGAAAAAGGTGTCAGCAGTGGCTTCTAGCAGTTTAAATAGGAGGGATTGTGTGGTGAGAATGATATTAGATCATGGTTAAGTTCATTTATGTTCATGGTGCAATATGATTTGTATATTTAATTGTTTTTTGCTGCTGTACTTGTGTTGTGTGTAGGGTCAGTTAAAAGCAGTGAGTGGGGAGGGTGTAGGGCATACCAAGAAGGTTCTAAACAAAGGGAAGAAGAAGGTGATACAAGATCTAGTCTTTGAGGAAGAGGAATTGGAAGACACAACTTATGAGTATGATGAAGATGATGATGCAGATGATGATGCTGATGATGATGCAGATGATGATGTAGTTGATGATGCAGATGAAGAAGAGGATTCTGGTGAGGAGGATAAAGAAACAGAAGAAATTGATCAAGCGAGGGTCCAGGGTTTGTTGCTGAAGGTTCTATAACAAACTCTTCTGAATCAAAGAGGAAAGTTGGAGGAGGTGTTGGAAAAAAGAAGTGAAAAGTGTTTAGACAGGGACATTAAAAGTGTTTTTGATGCTGTTGCTCAGGAGTATCAGGATGAGGATGGAGGTCTAGACCAAACTGGTTATGATGGTGTGGATCAGGGTGAGGATCATGGCCTTGATTAGGGTAAGGATAAGGGCCTTGAACAGGGTGAGGAGCATGTCCTTAAAAAAGGTCATGGTAAGGTCCTTGAAAAGGGTCTAGGCGTAGGTAATTTGGTTGAAAATGTTGATGTTGAGGTTACTTCTGGAGACCAGTGTGGTGATTAGGGTCAACACAAGCTGAATCAGGATGTAAATCGGTCTGATAAGTCGGAGCCGGAAGAGGATGATATGGTAGTAGAGAACCCTGGTTTGCAGGTTGTGTTGGGGTTGCTTGGAAATAGGGGGACAACAATGTGGATGGATTATGGTGGAGAAAAAACAAAGAATTCATTTGAATTTGAAGGGGAGAACTGGGGGCCCGTTGACAATGAGGGGATAGCCGGTAAGCGAAAGCGTGTCGTAAAACCAACTGAAGCAGCCTTATGTGCCAAGTCTTCAAGTACACGAAGGCATACACCCTTCGAGTTTCGATTATTGCAGTTTGTACGCGCAAGGAAAGACAACCGTGACCCACTGATGTATGGACACACTCCCCTTTGTTTTTTATGATCTCTTTAATCATTTATGTTGTCATTGTTGTTGATTATTGCTAATCAATGATAAATTTTGCCCTATACTTGAACCCATAGCCCTGGTGCGGTGATAATCTCTTGCGACAAGATTACTGCCACCCAGATGGACTGCTTTGGTGTTCATCCCCGATCTCGGGTAGGAGATGGATACGTACGCATCGCCAGTGTAATGTACAACAAGCATTAGGCCACAAAACAGTTCATCAATAGAAGCAAGCGCATTATGCTAGACCCGAGCGTTGCGGTGAGTATACTCAAGACTTTATCTAATTTGTTTTTCAGGATCTAGCCAATAATGATATCTGAATTGTTAAGTATCAATTTTGTAGAATCGGATTATGCTAAATGAGAACAAAGATCAACACGTTGCTAAGAAGTACGGGAAGCCTTTGTTGTGCCATAAATTATGCGATATTCGAAATGTAAGTGTATTTTGAATTAAAGGTATCAGTGTCCAATGTAAAATTCCAAAAATTAGGAGGATTAAATGCTTATGACTTTCCTGTTGAGACCAGGTTCTCATACTAGTGTTGGAAATCCCAGCTGATTCTCCAGGCGACTCTCATTGGTGGTGCCTTTCTCTTGACTTGAAGGGGAGAACGCTTTGGATGATAGATTCGCTATACCCAGATCCTTATGCCAAACATGAAAGCACAATTGTACTACTGGTTTGTAATGCAGTAACTTGTTTTAAAATACTTGTTCAACAATTGCGCTTTTAAACCTTGTGTTCTAAAATACTTCATATATTCACATCAGGTGAGGGCCGTTGATGTTATGTCCAGGTTGTGTGATTCCGGGTGGACTACCGGTGAGATAGAGCATTGGTCACGGTCAACAATAGAAGTCATGGAGTCATCTGACACTAAAGCTGGGCACGGGCCGGGATGGCCCTCGTGCCGCCCGGCACGGCCCGCTGTTCGACCAGGCACGGCACGGCCCGATCAGCAGCCCGGCCCGGCACGAAAATCGGGGAGCGTGCCACGTGCCGTGCCACGAACAAGGGGCTGAAAATTTGGGCCCGGCCCGGCACGAGCACGGCCAGGGCACGGCGTGCTGGCCCGGCGTGCTGGCACGAGGCACGGCCCGCTGGCACGGCCCGCCAGGCACGAAGCACGGCCCGCGGGCCAACGGTAATGTTACCGTTTTTAGCCGTTATTTAGCCAAAAAAACGGCTAATTAACGGCTAGTTTTTGCCAATTTCCTCCCCAAAAATTCTATAAATACCCACCTTCATTTCATTCCCAAATCACAAAATCACAATCTCTTCTTCTTATTTCTTAATCTCTTATATTCTCTAAAATCTCTAATCTCTTATATTCTAATAATCTTATTCTCTTAAATTCTCTAATTATTCTCTTAAATTCTCTTATTATTTTCCTAATATCGGAAAAAATTAAAAAGTTCGTAATCGTAATTAGTGGAGCGTTGAAGCACGGTTGTAAGATCTAAACTAATCTTTAATTTATTATTGTTTTATTGTTATTATTAAAGTAATCTTGTTTAATTATTATTGTTGTTAATTGTTTTAGTTGTTGTTATAATTGTTGTTATTAATTATTATTATTGTTACAATTATTGTTATTATTTATTATTGTTGTTATTGTTCTTGTTATAATTGTTGTTATTAATTATTATTATTGTTATTTTTATTGTTAAAATTGTTGTTATTAATTATTATTATTGTTAATCACTTTTTATTAAAAATCTAATTGTTAATTATGGCATCGAACAACCCATCATCATCTAGGGGGGGGGGGGAAAGGCCGACTTCGCCGTAGTAGTAGCTCTAGAGAACCACCTAATACAACGAGCAGTCCAACCAATGACCCCGGTTACTTCCCCCCGGGCTATGAGCCATTTAGGCACGATGGTAGTTCCGGTTTTCAACCCTATAATATGTCGGGATTTCCACCACAACCACCACCAAACCAATTTCCACCACCACTACCACCAAACCAATTTCAAAATCCACAACAATTCCCACAATTCGGTCAATTCCCACCTAATTATTTTGGTGATCAACAAAACTATTATTCTAGCCAAAGTAGCCAAGAAAGTACCCAAATTCCCTCCGGTTCTACCCCTTCTGTTACTACTAACCCAAACACAAATCTTGAATGGTTAACCGAAAGTGAGATGGTACTTTTGAAAAACCGAAGGAGTGAGGTATGGCGTTATTTTGTCCTAAGTAAACATGGTGAACAATGGGCAAAATGTAAAACATGTAATAGTGTATTCACGGCAGTTACCAAAAACGGGACGGGACACTTATCTAGACACATGAAAGCTTGTGCAAAACCAGCTAGTGATCCAACCCAACCAAAAATTTCCCAGTTCCATCCACACGGCTTCACCTACAACTATGAGAGGGATAGGGATGAACTAGGGAAAATGATAGTACACGCCGAACAACCTTTTCTTTTCTCGGAAAGTGACCCATTTAACACCTACATTAACAAAGCACTACAACCCCAACATAAAAGAATCTCTAGGAAAACCGTTCGTTCCGCCGCCATGAAAAACTACCTAGAGTACAAATTGCGGTTACAAGCCGAATTGAGTAACCTTAACTGTAGAGTGTCTTTGACAGCCGATGCTTGGGATAGTGGTTATAAATATCACTATTTATGTGTGACTTGCCATTGGGTAGATGATCAATGGTTGTTACAAAAAAGAATAATACATTTCAAAATGCTGGAATACCCACACACCGGCATTAACATTGCTCACCATTTAATGCAAGCAATAGACGAATACAACCTTCGAGATAAAATGATGTCTATGACTTTTAACAATGCAACCTCTATGACATACACAGCTAATCTTGTCAAACAAAACTTACCCGATGTAATATTAGACGGTGATGCTCTTCATACTAGATGTGTTTGCCATGTACTTAACTTATGTGTACAGGATGGAGTTCGGGCAATTGGCCCATACTACAACAAAATCAGAGATGCTATTATGTCTATTAATAGCTCAAACATGAGGTGGCAAGAATGGAAGAGTTTTCTAAGACAACAAAAGATAAGGGTAATAAAAATCAAAACCGATTGCCCAACTAGGTGGAATTCCACCTATGACATGTTAACCAAGGCAATTGAGTACAAGGGCCCGTTAACACTGTTTTACAACCAAAAATTTCCACAAAATGCTTTATATGATGATGATTGGTATAACTGTGAAAGATATATGCAATTTTTACAGTTATTATATAACATGACGTATTGTTTTTCTTCTGTTTACCAACCTTGTGCTCAAAACTTTCTTTCTAATGCATGTTTACTCGCCAAACTTTTCGCTGATCATCGCAACCAAAGTGATTATGATCAGTATCTTCCAGCAATGGAAACAAAGTGGCGTAAATATTATAGTGAAATTCCTTTGATTTATATTTTTGCTTCCATATTAGATCCTAGGCAAAAGTATGAAAACACATTTATGTTAGTTGACATTTACTTTCAATGCATGCTTCTTGACGATGATGTAGAAACGTATAAGAGTCTTGTGAAGGATCAGTTTTTTGCTTTATATGGAGTCTATGAAAGCAAATATGGCGCCGCTACTCGCTCAGGGCCTTCCCAACCATCCAAAACCGTAAGTAAGAAGGCCAAACATTTATTTTCACAAGCTACTAACTTGATTTCAAGGTTTTCAGGTGATTCATCAATCAGGAGAACGCAAAGAGACGTCTCGGAGTTGCAGATGTACCTGAGTTACGACTTCACCAAAGGCATGGACGACGATGAGATAAACAGCCTCGACCTCCTTGCATGGTGGAAACAACAAAGCACGAAGCATCCAACTTTGGCGGCAATGGCACGAGACATTCTTGGTATCCAAGTCTCCTCTGTTGCCTCTGAACGAGCTTTCAGCGCATCCGGAAGGGTTCTGGACGATAAAAGAACAAGTCTAAAACCCGAAACACTAGAAATGTGCGTGTGTTTCAAAGATTGGTTGGATGCGGAAAATCGCTCACAAGACCGTTCTTACGAGGACAACGACAATGACGAAGGAACCTCTGGTTCGGGTTCGGCTAGCTCCCAATCTATCCAACTAGCCGATGAAGCCGAAGCCGAAGATGAAGACGAGCAAGAAGAAGAATAAACAATTTTTGTATATTGTACGATTTTAATCATTATCAATATTATCATTGTACAATTTTCTCAACTCAAGTAATAATAATATAAAGTACGCATTATTCACATCCAAAGTCCAATTTGCCTTTTTTCCCCGTTTTGTTACAATTTGTAAATTCATATTAAAAAAAATAAAATTATACCAATTACTAATACAAAATTATATTTAATAAATCATAAACATTAAATTTTAAAGTAATAGTATAAAGTAAATATATAAATATAAATATTGAATATACAAATTATAAAACATAAATATTCAACTTATAATTATAAAATTCATAACTTATAACTTATAAGTTTATAATTATAATTTATAAACCTTATAAAACTTATAATTATAATTTTATAACTTATATACATTATAAACTTATTAATTTATAATGTTGTCGCTTAAAAAAAAAAAAAAAAAAAAAAAAATTGAAAACTGCACCAGCCCGCAGGCCAGCCCGCAGGCCGGCACGGCACGAGCCCGCCAGGCACGAAGCCCGTGCCGTGCCGTGGGCTGCCCTGTGAAAATGGCCGGCACGGCACGGCACGAAATCCTTGGCCCGCCGGCACGACCGGCACGACACGAACCAGCCCGTGGCCCGCCAGGCACGGCCCGCGGCGGCACGACCGGCACGGCACGAACCAGCCCGTGGCCCGCCAGGCACGGCCCGCGGCGGCACGGCCCGGCATTGTGCCCAGGTTTATCTGACACGTGAGATCTTAAATCATATATCAGTGTTGGTTATTGCAACTAAATAACTGAAAAATGGTAACCCTTGTGTGTACTCCTTTTATAGCTCATACTGCAGTGTGTACATGTTGGCGTGTATCAAATTTTGTGCCAAAAGGTTCACAACGAAGTTTGGTGTGGTGAGTGACCACTTTGTTAGTTAAAACGTTTATTTTGCTTTAGTTGATGTGTTAAGGCATACCTTATTCGCTTACCTTTTTACCCAAATGGCAGGGTAAGATTTCACTAGCCAGAGAAAACCTTTTCTTGGATGATCTACTGAGGAGAACGATATGAAAGATAAGCTAGAAGGCCTCCCTCCCGTTCCTAGGAAAACAAATTGCTCTCACTAATTGAACTTATTTTTGGTTTGAATGTTAAAATTGGTTGTATAGATATGGGTTTTGTTAAGGAAGTGACTTAATTTTGTTGCTAACATCGGTACATGCAGTTGACATTGGGTGTAACTATTTTGCCAGTTCCCAAATATTTTGTGAATTAGGACTCTAACTTACTCATGTTGGTAGAAATGTCGAAATTAGTACTCAATGATTAATGGTACAAAATATGTGCTAGTTTTTGTGCTAATGGTCCTGTTCCCAAATATTTTGTGAATTAGGACTCTAACTTACTCATGTTGGTAGAAATGTCGAAATTGGTACTCAATGAGTAATGGTACAAAATATGTGCTAGTTTTTGTGTTAATGATACAAAATATGTGCTACTTTTTGTGTTAATGGTACATAATATGTGCTATTCCTATTGTGTTGACTAGGCAAGTACGTAATTTCGATGCACTAACACTAATAAACACAAGTACATTTACATGTTCACTCATAAAATCAACTACTTAAAAGTATGGTTACATGTTTCCTAATAAAACCAAAGGGGTTTGTAAAACCTTAAAATTAATCTTGATATAATTATTAGTGCAAATCCTAATAACGGTGGTACATGAATAGTGCTACCTTAGACATTAATGGGACAAATAAGTCGAACCTAGTATTGGAGGCACATACATAGTTCTGACTAGTATTGAAGGCACATAATTAGTTATACATGTTCAACAATTGCATACAAGTACACTCCAAGTAGAGTAGAGTAATTAAAGTAGGTACTTTCAAACAATACGATAGTATGGGAACTAAGCATTACATTGCATAATTAAAATAAGTTTTACAAGAGTAAGTCTAAGGAAACTACTAATTCACGAACAACAAACAAAGGCATAATTTTAGGAATAACAACAAATGAGCTAAAACTCCCTTCACCCAAAGCTGATTCGCTCATCATCACAGGTCTTTGCCCATACCCAAATGGTGGTTCGATCCATCGAAAGCCAACCTCGAGTTGAAGAAGAAGCTTTTTGGATCGGCCTCTTCGTCTGAGCTGCATGGGTCATTGTTCAGTTCCTCAAGCGGTTGGTGTTAGAGTGCAGTGTACCCCGGAGGTGGCTTTGCCTACAAATACACTTATTATTACCTTACTAACAGAGCATAAAACATAGTGATATAATTACCATGAATGTAAAAGAACACTCTACCAGGAAAACGGCATAGAAAACCATCCCGTTTAGGGCATTTGAAGTGTAAAAGAAATTGACACTTAGAACAATAGGCTTCCAGAACAACAACACTCCACTTGGCCTTCTTTCCAGACCATAATGCTCTACTTCATATTGACCAGGGAGATCACGGACTAGCCAATTCTTTGAATAGTGGCTTAAAATACGAGCTTCCAATATGATGACCAATAGTGGGTTGAACTTCTCATGTAGAGTTGTTAAGTGCTGAACAAATGAGGGTCTGGTGCATCCTCGCGCATTTCAACAGAGAACCACCGACCCATGATCCACTACACTGTACTCACGGGTTGAGGTTAGATGTTCTCCTATATAACTAACACGATGGTAGCGTTTATGAATGGACATATACTGCTCGACCCTCGGCTTGATTGTGGAACCCTAAACTTGTAGCCTCATGTGGGTATTAGTGGTGTCGACCCTCATCACGTAGAGCATATCTGTGAATGAACCAACAAAAATGTGGAGCTAATTCATAGGAAAGCTATAAATTGGAGTGGTATTGATGTTGAGAATGGGTTTCATGTCAATTGCTTCAGCCAACTCGGTTGGTTTTGTTAACCCTGAAGATGAGGAATAGAACCCTTGAAGCATCCAATACAACATGACACAAGCTCCTTCACTGTAGCAACCCACCAAGTCCTCTAAAAGTGGAAGAATTCCCAGAATAGGGCTGCCATCGGCAAGAACCATGAAATCGGTAGAGGAGCACACTGACTGTAGAAGGTATGCTTTTAAGCTTTTCACAGGGTGGTTAACCCCATTCAATAGTTGGTCGTTGCCCTTGGTCGTTGCCCTTGAAATAATTAACAAAGTTATTGTTAATTTCATTGTCTTCCCTTTGAACTTTTTGAAAGTACATAACGGGTTTTTTTGGGTGGAGTACGTTTCCGTGGTTCAAGCTGGTTGGTTAACAATGGGTGTTGATTTATTGTGGAGGAGGTGATTCGTTTTCTGGGGTTCAAACGTTAAAAAAATGAAAGGGGCTTGGCGAACAGAGAGGGCGAAAGGGGGCACATGAAAGATGAGAAATGAGGTAGATTAAATACGAAGTTTTGAGAGAGAGCGGGAGAAGCGATTTTACCAAAATTTGAAAATGAAATTTCAGTTTCTCTCTTTCACTAATAAACATTAAAATAGGGTGGTAAAAAATTAAATACGTGACCATTTCTAAATCAAACTAATTATACCCAGCCCTCCGCTAGTGTGTTATTTTAAAACGGATTATTAAGGAAAAATGGTAGTAAAAAAAATATTATAACATTTGTGGTACTAATTTGTTCCTCCGTAGTCCATATTCGTACCATTCACCAATACAAATGCCCTCAGCGATACGTTAAATATTAATTGATTCTATTTGGAAAAACAAATTAAAATTAATGGTTTTAGCTAGTGTACTAGGGTGATGGATGGTCTATGAACCTATAAAGTGAATTGACTTGACAAGTCAATATGTATAGTCAGCAATGTCAGTTGTGTAAATACGAAAACCTGACAATACTGTACCATTTTACGTGTACTATATACTGCAGAAGAGGGGTTACGTACTACTACACAATTTCCCCACTCAGTGAAAACACAAAAGAAAGGAACAACAATACCTTTGGTAAGAAAATGGTGCTTATCAAAGTACCACCATTGTACTCATTTATACCATCACTGGAAATAGAAGAACGGGAATGCGTACAAGTGAAATTACTGCATTTAAGAAGTAACTTGATAAGGAAGTACCCGTAGTAATTTAATGGGGTCTTGTTGTTTTAAATTAATTCGTAAGTGACGTAGTTGTTTTTTTGTTAAGGAATTATTTGAAAATCACAAATTTGTGTAACTATGTTTATTGTACCATCTAACACGTAATGAGTACCACTGCCTCTGAAAGGGAAATTGTATGGTTTTTTAATTAAAAAAAGGGGAAGTTATATTTAGTGAAGTAGTTGTGTTACTAAGTAAATACCCTTATTCCATGCATGGCATTTAAATAACTTTCTAACACACCTCCTCTTCTTCTCTAACCCTTATTAGTCTTTAGTGGATGCAATTAAAAAAAAGGATAAGGTCTTCAAAATCATAATTCTTTACAATTATGGAAAACAAAAAACATAAGAAAAAGAAATTCGTGAACACGACTACGGGTTATGGAAAAACTGGAAAAGATTAAACTTAGTGGCTTCCATGATCCAAATGGTGTGGTTCGTGACTTGTACCTTCCTAGAAGAAGTAGGAGATGCTATTATGCCATCAATCCGCTATAATAGCTCGTGGTGGATTGGTGGAACCAATACTCGGGATAGATTTCCATCTTGAGTACCCTTTTTTAACCCCCTTTAAAATTGGAGGTCCATAGTTCTTTAGGAAAGAAGCATTTTGTTGCATGCACTACCTCGTAGATGCATACAAAAATGCTATTTCTGTCAACTTTCGAGAGTTATTAGACTCTTTCAAAGAGTTCTTGCAATATCTCTACTATTGCACTCACTTAATAAAGTTTTGGGAGTTTTTCCTACCTATTGAGCTTTGGTATAAGGATGTTGAGTACATGCTGAAAACACACTGCGATAAGACAGACCAGTACGGTTTGCTCTTGCTTGGCTGCAACTTCAGCGGTGACCAAGAGAAAGGTCGTGTCCACGTCACAATAGAGTGACTTAATTTGTCCAAGGAGGACCCTTACCAGATGATCCAGCAAGATGAAGAGCAATGTATGTATTTTAGGAGTAAATTATCGGCGGAAAATGGGTACAACGAGATGAAACACTTACATCTAATCACAGCTGAGCCATTTGACTATGACGACTACCCGAGATGGTATGTGGAACGGCTTAAGGATGCAACTACTCGTTTTGAGAACAAGACGTCCTCTAACTCAGCGGACTGTTATGAAGATGGGTATGAATCTAGCAACGAAGAACAGTGGAATGAATAACCTTGGCTTGTATTTAATTGGGATTGAATGATTCATATTGAGGGAGATCAATATGTTTATCATCTTATTTTAATTTTTAAGAATTTCCCCTTTTAATTATTTTGAAATTTTAAAGGCTTAATCGTTGTAAATTATATTGTAGGGGAGTAGTATTATTTTTAATCGTAAAATTAGTCTAAGGGGTTTGGTGTTATTATTATTTTGAAGGATCGTAATTTTAGGATGGGAGAATAGGTAAGCTCATTCAATTATTTTGTGTAAATGGAATTGTAGTTGTATATTATGAATGAGAAATTTGATTGAGCTAATAACTACTACAACAGATGCATTACTCATAAATTCTTATTGTTAAAGCATAACTGAAATTTGAAGTACATTCACAATACTAGCATCGATTACCGCAGATTATATTAACGAAGAAGAAGGCCTAATTCTTTAAATATAAAACAACCGCTATGAGAAACAGAGTCAACCCAATTTTAACTAAGCTAATAGTCTGGTGTTCCAACACCTCCACCCTTTGAACAATTGAAGCAATGTTGGCTGGAGGACCATCTTTAACAAGGTCACCATCTACAGCCCATTCCCAGTTCCCGCATAGGCGACATTTGTAGTAAGGCCGCATTGGATTCAACTCAGACATTGATATACGAAACTCAAAAGGTTTGGTCCGGCACCCGAATACGAACAACTCTTTGCCAAAATCCAAGACGTGTCTACAGAGGTAATCGGACGCCGAATAGATTGCCGTGCTGAGGTGGAGGATGTGTTTGAATCCATCTACAAAGTGTTTGGTTTAAGTAGTTGAATTTTTGGTAACTCACTCTAACATTTCATTTACCATAACTAAAAGGCATTGCATTATATTATAAATAAGATACAGGGTATGTGAAAAGGGCGGCAAAATTACTTTTCATTCCGCGCCAAATGAACAGTGGGACCCAAGACTTTTAATCTACACAATAGTAAAAGGTTATGGTATTTTTCACAATTTCATCGGTACATTAATTGTACCATTTAAGGACATATAAGTGCCTAATGGTACAAATTAAGTACCACTGAAGAAGCACAGGGGAGCAATAGTACATTTACATCGTAGAAACTAATTAGGATCAGTAGTACAATATTTGTACTAATATATCGGTTAATAGATATATTTACCTTTGTGGTGGTAGTATTAGGTCATGTTGATGTTTGTTTACAACAAATTATTTTGTTTACATTAAATATATTTCTAAACTAGTAGTACCTGTAAAGATGAAACATGTAATCTTACCAAAGAAGAATATAGATAAAAAGTTCTTTTAGACCAAACCTATGAGTTGTAAATCCAACTACAAATCTTTACAGTTACATATGAGTTATTGAATTTCAAGTACTGAGTTAATTATTACCTATAACCCTCATTAAATAACCATTATTAAGTACAATACCAGTTATGACTTATGAGTCGGTTATGAGTAATTACCCATTTGTTGTTTTCATTACATTAAATGCGTAATAAGAAATCAATTTGAGGCTTTGCTAATTTTTGACACTTACTTTAATGGCCAAATCATTGTCTCTATGCTCACATTTTCCGAATGGTACCCTACATCATTTTATTCTCCGATAGTGGTACCCTACTGCATTGAATTTCATGGAAAAATGGTACAATTGAGCTTCCCATTAGTACATTTTAATACCATTTTAGTATTGAATTATGCTACTCTATCGTTCATGGTACAACAGTAGTCATGTTAATTTTGTTACCCTACATGAGTTTAATCCGAACTATACTTCAATTGATGAATTACATAGCCCTTTATCAAAATATTGGCGTGTTCCAAATGAAACAAACACAAATCTAAATTCCCTATAATCCAAACTAATACCCAACCCATTAGTCGACGTTGAACACACATGTATATAGAAATGCCCAACTAGTGTAAACACATTAGGGGAAATAAGTCTACACTGTTCATATACAAAGAAACCATGGTACTTGTTAAAAAAAAAAGGAAGGAAACCATGATACTCGGGTTGTGTCGTTGACTGTAATCCAAACAATACTTTAATTGGGCGTATTTAATCCTGTAATTACCATAGCAATAATTATTATTTATTTCAAAGAGTAATAAAAAAGTACCATTTTAGAATATTAGTACATTACGAATTCATAATGGTACATAGATAAGTACCAATTATGCAGGGCAAAGTCCCATTTTTATGGACTAGTAACTTCTCCCACATTTTAAAGGAACTGAACTTTGAAAATTAAATGAACTTATCGTACTGTATTTCAAGGAATAGTGAAAAGTAACATTGTAGAATAGTAGTACATTATGCAGTCATAATGGTACATATAAGCACCACTTCTGTTAAATGAACTTATCAGAGTATTGTATTTCAAGGAATAATGAAAAGTACCATTTTAGAATAGTAGTACATTAAGAAGTCATAGTGGTACATATAAGTACCACTTATGTAGGGCTAAGTGCCATTTGATTAGGCGTATTTATGCCTGTTATAGAGATCTACTTTTGGTCCCATGTCCAGACCGAAAGTGCTATGACGATAAATAATTTCATCTTTGTGTTGGATTGGAGTGAAGAATTCTTATGGACTACTGATTAAAGCCTAAACACATAACCCAACTAGCTTGACCCAAAACGAAATGAACTAAAGCTTGTTAATACTAAGCCCGATTAGCAATTAGGCTTAATCCCGAGATTAAACCTAATTTTGACGGATTTAGAAGCGCCTAGGTTAAAATCTAGGGTTGTCGCAGGAAAAACCGCGTGCAACTCAAGGAGTTGCGATGGCCTGGCGCGTGCAACTCAGAATGTTGTGGTGACACCCAACGCAACCTCCAGTGGTGCGCTTACGGAAGATTCGAAATTTCATAAATATACTTAATCGAATCTTACCATAAAGCCACGCGCAAGACCATAGGTTGCGTTACCTTGATCAGCGCAGCTAAATCCCTTGCGTGCAACAGCCGTGCACAACCTGTTGAGTTGCGCGCGCCAACGGTTGCGGCAAAATGTTCAAAACCCTAAACTCACCTATTCCCTATAAATAGGGGTTCAATACGAGCTTTGAAAGACACAAAAATTAACCTAAGAAGTTAGCAGAAACTTTTTAGCTTATACACTAATCATCCCCTTGTCCCAAACACTCACCCTTTTTTATTATTTGTTCTTACGGTGGAGGTTCCTGGATAAGAAGGAGTCCATAAGTGTTCTAAGCGAAGATCTAGCAAGGAAAAGTGGTAAAATCCCGAGCACTTTGGTAAACCACCTTTCTTTTCTTGCTTAAACAACTTTTAATAACTAATTAGTGTTGCTTGATCACCTAAAATAAACTTTAATTAATCAATTTCACATAGTATCTTGCGTTAATTAAAGACTAGAATTGGAATAACTAACTGTTGTTTTATCACTTAAGTTAAGGCCGAATCTTTTTCACGAGTTTGAATAACAAAGAATAACGACATTCGTTGCAATGTAATCTTTATGTGATTGACGCGTGTAAATAAAATCAACTAACTTAGTTTTAGGTATCACGTTACATATATTGTTTGGTAATGAAATTGTGAAAAAGGAAGAGTTAGAAGAGGCCGCACTTGGGCTAGGATAGCGATTTCCCCCTAAAGGGAACGTTATTTTAGTACCCTCGCTCCCGAACTCATTTTTGTTACAAGTAGACCAATTTTGGCATGGGTAAACTTATGATTCATGCTAAATATCCCTTAAACCCTACTTGGGAGAAAGCGTATTAGTTTCTTACAAAAAAGCGTAATGATAGGATCAACTCTAATTCAAGGTCCCCTAAACAATCAGGAATTCAAATCCTAACACACCTTAAAAAGTATAAAGTCCTAGGCTTTTAAAGGGCCATGGGCATAGAGGAGAAGGATCCCCTACAATAGGCACACCCTCCTTACAGTGGCGACTCCACTGGGGACTTAGAGGTTACAAGATTAATTCTTAGTTATGGTTCAAGGTTTCCAACTTAGGTTACCTATGAGTTGTAACGAGGGCTAACTTGGATAATCTCTAGTTATAGAGCGAGACTTGAACGCATAATATCTTCCTTTTTCACGAAAGTAAAAGCTAAACAAGAAACATTGCATCATGCATAATCATAATCACCTTCTAACCATTGGGGATTAGCTCATTGACTAGGGGTCGCCAGCATCAGGCTTCTATCCCAAAATCAATAACAATCATCCCACCCATATAGCCAACAAAATGTTGGGAGAGCTATGTCATGGGTTAACACGTTAAGTGATTGATTCGTGCATCGTCTCTTAAGATATGGTACCCTTGGACACCCAAAACCTTTACCTTAGAATGGCATTATGTGATTTGATGGTTCTCTCGTATGCTTATGTGATTACATGACTATTTGCGACGTGTATAGGATAGTTTTTTCCTCTTTTTTTAGTCTAACTTAGGTTCCCAACTATGAAGTTGTCCCTTCGTAGTTTTGATTCACGTTCAAGAGATATCATATGATTTGAAAAAAATGTTAAAAAAACAAACCATCGTTCGAAAAAAAAATCCTACTCGAACAGGTGGCGCGCGCAACTCATTGAGTTGCGCGACCACGCCCAGCGTAAATTCTAGGGTTGCGCGCGCCTACTCGCGCGACCCAGTAGCTTGCGCGCGCTTCTATTGCGAGACCATTTTGATTCTTCGTGAACTATTGGATCGTCCAAACAATATCGTTATTTATGAATTGTTAACAGGCGATGATGTCTCTTTGAACGTAATTTGTGTCTTTTGTGTTAACTTCTCAAAGCAAGTGTGTCTGTTTTCTTAACTTCTCGTACTCCCTTTAGGGCTGGTTACCAAGCTTGGGAACGAAGACACCCTGGCACTCGCATTCTACGTTTACCATCCAATAATCCACCCCTTTCGAACCATCTCCATTTGTCAACTCATCCTAGTCCAACAATGTCAACCATCGAACAACTCCAAGAAGAGATTATTCGCATAAGAGAGGAAAAGGCTCAAGAAGTTGAGGCTAGAAGAATCAAAAAAATTGAAAAGGCAGAAAGGAAAGAGGTCGAGGCTTTAGCCATAAAACAAAAAATGGATGCTTTAGTCGAATGAGAAAAGACGTTGGAGAAACTTGTCCTTCGCTCTACTATGGGGAACAAGTACTTTGACGCAGAAAAGTTTTCTCCTCATGTGGAACTTACTTTACTTGAAACGTTTACAGCTACAGACTTACCAATATTTAAGGTGACCAATAACCCAAAAAAATCATCTAATGAGTTTTACTGGCACCATGGCTCTAAAGGGAGTTGATCCTAAGTTCTATGCTTTGACATTCCCTTTATCTCTAGACCCAGCCACAAGAGAGTGGTACTACGGGCTAGAAGCCAAATTCAAAAACACGTGGGAAGATGTAGTTTTGGCTTTCATCACCCAATATGAGAGTAATGTAGAGTTCAAATCAACTTTGCTTGAACTTGAAATGCTTAAGCAAGGCGACGATGAAGGTTTCCTAGTTTTCTATGGTAGATGGCGAGAAAAGGCGGCTCACCTGCCCAAAGGTCGCCCGAACTCGAGTTAGTACAAAAATTCATTGACAATTGTCATGAAAAGTACAACAAGCATCTACGTTACCTTGGTCCAGACACTTTTGAAAAGGTCTATTCCGAGGCCACTAGGATTGAAGATGATCTTGCCAAAGAAAAGGCAAGCAAGCCTCATCATCATCAACCTAAGAACAACTACAAGAAGGGGAATGATAACACTTCATCCTCTCTTGATGTTTTTGCAACGTCCACACAATATAATAATAACGATGCTTGAAAAAGGTGGACAAAAGAAAAAAAATCCACGCAATTCCCTTTAGCTTATAAAGAATTGTAGAAAAATTAAATGAAAAGGGATTACTCTCACCAACTGGGCCAATGCCTCCTCCTCCCATAGATAGAAGAAATCCTCAATGGGATGGCAATGCTTATTGTACTTATCATAGGGGTGTTGGGAATGATACCGAACCTTGCTTTGTTTTGTAACACAAGATTCAAGATCTAGTAGACGATGGAAAAATTCCCACTAAGCCTAATAATAATGTTTCCCCATTAGGAATATTATATATCGATGAGGACCATGTGAGGAGTGATGAGTTCAATCCTTTAGATTACACCTCTAACCACAACACTCATAGAGGCAACTAATGAAGTGTGTAGATTATGGGACGACGACTTTAAAGACCTATATGTCTCAAAATATGATGCCATCCCAACTCCACCTTGTCTCCAAGTTGAAACAAGTGGAGCACTTGATTGGGATCATTTTTTGGGAAAATCGCAAGATTTGTCCAACCTTTCCCTAGATGAACAGTACAATGGCATCAAGCACAACTCATGGAACATTTAGAAATGGAGGCACATTCAACACCTCTAGAAGAAAATTAGTTCACGAGTACTAGGACTAATCCAAACGAGATTGATCACCTAACTCGTTATGGGCGAGTCTATCAAAACACAACCGAATGGATCTTCAACCAATCAAGGTCAAACTCAAAATCCAATACTGCCTCCACCTGAGGTAGATGATACATTGGTCAAACAACTTCGTCAATCTAAGGCGAATGTTAGCATTTGGGAACTCCTAAGTACCTCTAAGGAGCATAGGAATTCTCTAATGTATGCTCTAACTGCTTTGTCCGTATGTACGGACACAACTCCCCAGGATCTCGTTAGCTTGCTTACTAGTGAAAAATCCGACAAACCAATCATCTTTACTGGTGATGATTTGCCATCAAAAGACACCCCTCACAATAATGCATTATATCTAACTGTGGGGTGCAAGGGATATAACATCCCTCTTACTTTAGTTGATAATGGGTTTGCCCTTAATGTGTGCCCATTACTAATCGCAAAATATTTAGGCCTAGACCCAGAAAAAGATTTTCATGCAACAACAGAAAGCATTAGGGCCTACAATAATTCAAGGAGATCGGTGTGTGGAACTACTAAGCTACCAATTACCACAGGCCCAATACAAAAGATGGTTGAATTCCATGTCATGGACATAAAACCTACATTCAACCTTCTTCTTGGACGTCCTTGGGTACATGAATTTGGAGCAATACCGTCTTCGCTCTATCAAATGATTAGGTTGAACTATGAAGGTTTTCATATGACTATACATACTTCTCCTCTAAAAGTTGCAATAAACGATCAATCTCTTTTAGAGATAAATCATGACAATGATGAAGAAGATATGTGGGGATTCGCTGCAGAAGCTATCTGCACTCTAGAAATGGTGAAGATCTTGAAGTACCTTTCAAACTTGATCCATATTCCACCCCAATAGTAAACAACATCTTATTCAAGAGTAGTTACTTTCCTGGGATGCCTTTGGGAATAGGAATAAAGAAATCTATCTTACTTCCTATCCTAAACAAAAGCTTCTCTTTTCGATTGGGATATAAACTAACCAAGGAACAACTCAAAGCTCATGATGCCAAAGTAAGGGCATGTAGGAGCAACAATAAGAAATGGATAATTTCCTTACTTCCATCTTACAATCAAACCCTTATTGGGCAATTCATCAGGGAGGGGGAGAATTACCCATGCGACGAATTTCCAGAACCACTAGTTCTTGAAGGTATGAAGAAGCCTGGATTCGAAATTTTTCACGATTTCTACTTCTTAAGTGATGACTTAGACATCACTCAATCAAAACACCCAACTTTAGGGTGCTATGATAGGCAAGCCTTTAACTTGCTATTTGGACTAGAGCAAAACCATGTTGCTATCATAACCAATCAAAATGCCATCCAAGATGAAGCTTTCGACCCAACCTCATTGATCACCCCTCTCAATAATACTTTTGAACATGGATGGAGAAAGACCTTCAAGTGGACTAACCACAAGGGTGACAAGCTGGAAACACCACAGGAGAAGGACAAATGTTTGAAGAATCCGACAACGATGTTATCCTTCATGGATGGATACGCAGGTTACAACCAAATTCTAATGGCAAAAGAAGACGAAGAAAAGACATGCTACACAGTCATGCCATTTGGTTTTAAAAATGCAAGAGCTACGTACCAAAGAACGGCTACGACTTTCTTGCATGATATGATGCATAAAGAAATAGAGGTATATGTGGATGATATGATCGTAAAATCCAAAGATAGAATAGGTCATGTAAAAGATTTACGCAAATTCTTTACTCGAATAAAAGAGTACAAGATGAGATTGAACCCACAAAAATGCGCTTTCGGAGTAACTTTCGGCAAGTTACTCAGATACGTAGTAAGCACACGTGGCATTGAGATCGATCCCTCGAAAATAAAGGCAATTATTGACATGCCTCCCCCACAAACAGAAAAACAAATAAGGGGGTTTCTTGGCAAATTACATTAGTCGATTCATTAGTAAGTTGACAATGACTTGTGAGCCAATATTCAAAAAATTGAAAAAAGAAGAAAAACATGAATGGGACGACCAATGCCAAGAGGCCTTTGAGAAAGTAAAAAACTATCTCAAAAGTCCTCCAGTTTTAGCACCACCAGTACCCAAACTACCTTTTAGACTTTATATCACTGTCACGGACACGACCACAGGAGCCATGCTCGCACAAGAGGTAGATAAAATAGAACGTATAATATACTATACAAGTAAAAAGTTTATTCAATATGAAATAAGATATAGCACTTTAGAAAAAACGTGTTTAGCATTAGTGTGGGCAACTAAAAAATTACGTCATTGTATGCTTCCCACACCACTCATTTGATTTCTCAACACAATCCAATAAAGTATATGTTTGAACAACCACCCATACAAGGAATAATATCCAAGTGGTTAGTGATGTTGGCCAAATTCGACTTCAAATATATTCCTGAAAAATCAATAAAAGGAAAGGTAATATCCGATTTTCTGGCCTAACATCCCATTCAAACAAGTCGTGAAGAAACCACTCATCTTCCGGATGAAGAAATTCTCATGACACAAGACGACAAGTGGGTAATGTACTTTTATGGCGCATCCAACCAAAAAGGGTGTGGCGTAGGAGTGTTACTCATAAGTTTAGAGGGAGCACATATTCCAATCACTGCCAAATTAGACTTTGAGGCTACTAATAATGTCGTGGAATGTGAAGCGTGCATTGTTGGATTAGAAGCAGTAGCTAGCATAGGTGTGCAAAAATTAGAGGTATATGGAGATTTAAGTTTAGTAACAAATCATATACTCAAAAAATGGAAAATCAAAAACTCCACAATGATATTATACCAAGCACACCTAGAGCAACTCATCGAGCGATTTGGTTATATCAATTTTAAATATCTCCAAAGGGACGAAAATCAATTTGCCGATGCGCTAGCAAAATTTGCCTCAATGATCAACATTCCTGATCATTTAAATATGATGCCATTATGCGTTGAAAGAAGAGAAGAACCAGCTCAACGCAATAAAGGAATTAAATGACATAAAAAGGGGAAAGCCCCTGGTATGATCATATTCTCCAATATATTACTCATGACACATATCCTGAAAATACTTCATCTAAAAACCAGCGCGCCTTGAGAACGCTCGCAGGCCATTGTGGGATGGTTAATGGTCGATTGTGTAAAAAAGGGCCGAATAGTCAAAGCTTATTATGTATAGACCAACCCGAGACCACACGCCTTATGGAGGATACTCACAAAGGTGTTTGTGGACCTCACATGAATGGAAAAATGCTCGCCAAAATAACCTCACGTTTAGGGTACTTTTGGTTCACAATGGATCATGATTGCATCCAATATGTCAAGAAATGTCCAGAGTGCCAAATGTTTGCTAACTTACAACACCTTCCACCATCTGAACTATATAATCCCACTTCCCCTTGGCCATTCTTAATTTGGGGAATTGACATTATTGGTAAAATTTCTCCAACAGGAACGGGGAGGACACGAGTACGTATTAGTAGCCATCAACTACTTCACTAAGTGGATCAAGGCCGCCTCTTACGTTAATATCACTTCTAAACATGTCAAAAAGTTTCTCGAACGAAATATATTTTGTAGATATGGAGTTCCACACGGATTCATTAGTGACCAGGGATCTCAATTCAAAGCAGAAATTGAATCCCTCTTGGCTCGTTACAAAGTAAAACATCACCATTCTTCCCCATATCGACCTCAAATTAATAGAGCAGTAGAATCTACAAACAAGAACATAACAGTCATCATTAAGAAAATGGCAGAACATTATAAAGACTGGCCGAATAAACTACACTTTGCTCTTTGGGGTTATAGAACGTCCATCCAAACATCAATAGGGGTAACCCCATACTCCTTACTTTTCTTCATGGACGCGGTTCAACCAATTGAACTGGAAATACTATCCCTACGCATCGTACTCGAAAGTAAGCTACCGGAAGCTGAATGGGTGCGGGTATGAAGAGCTTTTATTCCTCGATGAACGACGGTTAAAAGCTATGCATCATGTACAAGTCTACCAACAACGCATTGCACGACATTTTAACAAACGGGTACGACCCCGTAATATTAAAGAAGGTGACTTTGTACTAAAAGAGGTTAGAGGTCCTCCAACTGATCCAGGAGGGAAATTCAAGCCCAATTGGATAGTACGGTACCGCGTAATTGAAAACCTATCAGGATGGGAACGAAGTTAGATTAATGGATATTGGTGGTGACGGAATCTGTCAACTAATAAACATCGATCGCCTTAAAAAATATTACATATAAATTTCGGATAAACTCGTTCATACAAATATTCTAAATCAAATTTTATAGCATTCAAATAAAAGATTCTAAGTGTTATAAATTTTACCGAACTCCACCGTAAAATTCATAACACTTGGGGGGGGGGGGGGTAGACAAAAAAAAAAAAAATTTCTCACTTAAGTGTTTTAAATTTTACCAAACTCCACGGTAAAATTCATAACACTTAGGGGGGGAGGGTAGACCAAAAAAAAATGTGGCAATCGAAACGAGCCATTCAAGTGTTAGGATTTTTTTGAACTCCACAAAAAAATTCCTCACACTTGGGGGGGTAAAAAAGATATAAAAAAAATAAAAATTCACTCGTTTCAAATCTTGGTTGAAACAAGAATAATACTCGCAACACAGGTGTCGCACGCAACTCACAAGGTTGTGCCAGGCTGCCGCGCACAACTGAATTAGTTGCGCGCAGTAGGCACGCGCAACCCATGAGGTTGCGCGCGCCACCTGATGACGAACTTCGAACTTAAAGTTTTACGCTTGAAGAAGATTGATTACGATTTTTACTAGCGATAAAAACAAAGGGGTATTCAATTCTTATATATATCTGGAAAACAAAATTACACTTTGATTTTAATTATTAAACAAAGTTTGATTAATTTCTCATTTAATTCCTACAAGTAGGATTAAAGAAAAATAAAAAAAAATATAAAAATAAATTTGCTCAAGAACTACACGAGACCTGATTTTGTGATACGAATACGTAGGCAATCTTTGATCCGGTCAAATAAAAAAACAAATTAAATAAAAGAGCTCTCTTTATTCCAAAGCATTCAAAAGTACATCATAGAACTTAGATAGTTGTAAAGAAAAATAATAAAAACTTCTAGTTGTGATTACACTTTATTAAATAAAAAAAAAGAAGTACTACTAATATTGTGTAATACCCTAAGGTTTTACTATATCCTCGATCGTGATAGTCGAAGGAGGAGTAGTATCCATTGCAGTATTTTCAGCAACCTTTGAACTTTCGCCTTCTCCCTTCTTCTTGACCCACACATTATGTTTCAATCTGGGAATAGGAGCCCTTTCTACCTTTTTTTCCCTTCTCTTTGGAGTTTGAAGGAGCCTTTTTTCGAGGATTTGAGGATGGCTCTTTAATTTTTATTCCTTGTTGCTCAGGTTTATGAGCAACCTTCCTCTTAGGTTCTCTTGGACGAGCCTTAGGAGATGTGGAAAAATCTAATTTTCTCCTCACTCCTTTGTTTTGGCCATTAGTAGGAGTAGTGATGGCCGATTACACTAAAGGCTTAGGTGGATTGCAAGCCAAAGCGGCTTGATTTTATTGACGAGCTTTATTCAATTCTCCCTTGTCAGCCGCATTCATCCAAGCCTTGTATAAGGAAGATAAAACTATGCTTGCCGTGGGATTTTGCACTACCCACTTAGGGAGGCTAGACCAATACTCAATCCAACGGGGAATTCTTTCGGCCTAAAAATTCACATCCTTGGGAGCATCACAATCTTGTGGAGGGATAAGTTATTTCATCCCATATTGTCTCATAACCCTACAGGGAAATATATAAGTAGTACTAGAAAGGCCTAAAAGGCGAATGTAGGGACAATTAGAACTATTCCCAACCATACTACTTATGTTCCACCAACGAATCACCAAGCGTGTGTTAGGAACCCCATGACAGAAGAAAGCCATCCATTCTTCTTCATTCTTATGCTTGTAAAGAATACGACGACCAGGGAACGATCTCACTCCATTAGCCTCAAAATTTTGCGGCTGACCAACAATTCGCAAGCGCTCCATGAGCCAAATATTAAAAAAAAAAACAAGAAAAAAGAAAATAAACGTACATGTAAAAGGAGTGGACTTCCGGTGAAACCGTTCTCGGTTGGATCTCCTGTAAGCCGATTCAAGCAAAGTACAGTTTTCGCTAAGGCTAGTGGAGCGGGTGAATAACACCCCTCTATTTGCTCTACTATGGACACCATTGAATAATCTCCATATTCTTTATCTGTCCTAAGTAAACAATTGACAACAAGACAACAATATAAAGCACGAATTTTAAAACGTTGTTTAGTCAAATTGTTTCGAGGAGTTACAAAATGTTCAATGAATTGCATTAAATTCACACCATGCTCCGTATCAATTGTGGCCATATCATTGTCATTCAAGCCAAAAAATCACTGAAAAGCAGGTTTGGAATCTGACAAGTTAGGGGCATACGTCACAGGAAGAGTATTTGCAGGGAAGCCTAGTAGAGCCTCAAACTCGTCGGGTAATGGGATTATTTCATCCCCTTTGAAGAGGAAAAGATAATGGTTAGAGTCCCAATGGTTAACGGCAGCACGGAGAAAATCAAAGTTAATATTGAGTTGCATATAACTTAATAGGGGATCTAGATGGTATATTTTGAAAGCTAGTTTGTCCTCACTAGAAAGCGAGGTGACCCATTGTTTCATTCGTTACTCAAAAGTTTTTACCATTGTAATAATTAAAGAAAAGAGAGAGAATAATAAGAACCCTTTTGAGTAATACTAATTCTTGGTAACAAATGAGTGTGAGATGATCAAAAGCCTAAACATAACCTTGTTTAAATAGACCAAAACGGTCCGATTTTTGGCAAAATTCGTTCCAAGGAAAGTTTTATAAGTTTTCCTAAAACTCATTGGCGACTCCCTATTGGTTTCTTACAAAAAAAGCGTAACGATAGGATCAGCTCTAATTCAAGGTCCCCCAGACAGTCAGGAATTCAAATCCTAACACACCTTAAAAAGTGTAAAGTCCTAGGCTTTTAAAGGGCCATGGGCATAGAGGAGAAGGATCCCCTACGATGGGCACACCCTCCTCACACTTATAATAACCATTACAAGAATTATTACTTAGCACCACTAATCATGTCAAAATCCAGTACATATGCGAGGTTCCATTCCAACCATAAATCAGTCACTATGTTATACAATTATATACACAAATCACACACCGTCCTTACACATCATATGAAAAACCATGCCCAGTACAAGTGAAGTTTGCTATTGAACCATCAAGGTCTCTCATTTGCATTCCAACGGACCGGATATACTTATGAATGGATAATGACATAGTGGTGCTGTTGTTTTCCGCAGCTTGCTTCTTTGCAGCGTTTTTTGCTCTTGCGGCTTTTTCTTTTCCCTTTTTTTCAATGAATGATGGATATTTATTATTTGTAGTCCGGTGATTCTTTTTCTAGGTAATGGTGGATTAGGAATGTTACTTGAAGGATTAGTAACAAACCCTTCACAACTACCCTGAAAAGCACTACTTGGAGTAACAAGAGTTGTGGTACCTGGGATACCACGTACATGCATGCTCGGAGTGGTCATGTTCTTTGATACCTTGTTCAGTGTCACAGAGGAAGGGGTAAGTACCAAATCTTCACCTCCCTTGTGCTGTTGTTGTTCATTAGCATTGGCATCCATTTGCTCTTGTCGCTTTTTTTCAACCATTGCAATTACCTCGTCCACTCTTAGGTCCATTAACTGCAATAACTCATTCACAACATCCACAGCTTCCTTACAGGAAGAATCTTTAGAACAAATTGGTTTGTATTCCCACATAAGGTTGTGGTACTGCCGAACCCATCCGTCTTAAGAGGATCATGGTATGCCACTTTCAATCTTGTATGCTTCTTCTGGATATCCTTCCTCCAACGACGAAGAATGTATTTCTCCAGTATAATACCTATGCTAGAGAGGTCGTACACAATGATCATATGCCAGTAAATGATTCCATGGCACTCAAAATGCTTACATTCACACGCCGCCTCAAATGAACTCATATATCATACATAACCCTGTAACATCTACAAATTTTCGTTACACTCTCCTTCTTCGCATGCTTGGGCTTGATCCAAACATGATCTTCAAGAATGAACTCAACAAGCTTGTTAGAAATTTCAATTTGATCAATACAATGCATATACAAACATTTTTTACACTCCCATTGCACTTCTTTGAATTTTGTGTCTGTATAGCACTTTTGGAAGACCTCCTCGGCAGGGAAGTCTATTGCTAATTCCCAAACATATCGAAGTGTATTAGAGTCAGCAACGCTTTCCGATTCGGCTCTAATCTGCATGGCATCACAATAACGCAACACAAACTTTGATAAAAGTGGTGTTCTAGTCCACATAGCCTTTAAAAAAATGATTAAAACTCTCAGACCTTTGTGTTGTTCTTATCCCTGCCCAAAACAGATGTTTCAAGTATGTTGGCACCTACATATGTCTCTCCGAGTATAAACCTGCTCATAAGATATCCTAACAATGTAACAAAATTTCTCACAAAGGATTCATCATTTTAAAACCATACCACGTACATCATCCTTCACATAACAGACCTACGACTGCATTTAGGAGGTTAAACCGAGTTCAGATGCATGGTGATTTGATTTTGGAAAAGAGGAAATAGTGGTACAGTAACTTTTCCCCAAATCAATTTATCTTTTATTTTGGTTAATAACTTACTTTTAATGAAATT
This sequence comes from Chenopodium berlandieri, assembly GCA_034703905.1. NCBI lineage: Eukaryota > Viridiplantae > Streptophyta > Magnoliopsida > Caryophyllales > Amaranthaceae > Chenopodium > Chenopodium berlandieri. The sequence continues at coordinate 47,974,521 of CM068287.1, forward strand.
TTCATTTTTCCGCTTTCAACAACCTATCCCCGTTACACTTTTCATGCACCGTTATGCTTTTCACTGCTAGCTGTACAGGGCCCCAGCATAAACTTCAACTTATTCACGCTTTTTCCATCCTATAGATGAAGAAAAATATAAAAACTATGCGCTAGAGGTTATTCTTAATTTAGTAGTAAAACTCATTACAGGTAGTTTGAGAGTTAAAATTGATTAACTAACAATAACTCCCTCCGTCCTTAAAAGAATGACCCTTATGGGCAAAATTCACGAGTATTAAGAAAGTAAAAAAGATAGTATTAAAAGTAATTGAAAAGTGAAATCCACATGGGGTTTGCAAAAAAATAGAGAGAAAAGGTAACAAAAGTACATGGAAAAGAAATATTTACATGGGAAAGATAACTTTGCACAAAAATTGTTGCAAATTAGAGAGTATTGTAATGCAAATGGGATGATCATTTTGGGACTAAATTTAGGCCGTAAGGGTTATTCTTTTGGGGACGAAGGGAGTACTAAACTAAAATTTTGATCGAGAAATTGAAGGGTTTATTGAATGGTACAAAACTCTCTTTTTCATATTCAATGTATAACCTATAAACCTTTTTTCTTATTCTTTAAGAGTAACTATAGACGCGACAATTTTTAGGTTTTCCTCCGCGGCGCATTTCATTTCTTAGGGTTTCGTGCATCATCCTGTTCATTTCTTCTATAACTAAGAGGCTGATTTCTCAGTCTCGGGGCACCAACACACATTCTCTTCTCTCTCTCTCTCTCACATTCTAAGCTTTAAACCTATTTTCCTAGATACACCATTCTTTCCCTAAGCACTCCCCGGAGTCCATACAACACCCGAAGTTCTATACTTAAACCAAGGTGTTAAAGGTAGAACCGACTGAGGGTTTGGCCCCAAATCAACTCTTTTTTTATTTCATTTAATTTCAATTTGATTTTATATTTTTATTAAAGTTACTAACAATTTATTCATGATGTGTTACTCTTTTTATTATACTTGTTGCTAGTATCATGATTAGGTTTATTTTTATTTGATTTGACTAACATTTATTGTTAAATTTCTTCCAATGTTGATGTTGGTTTTATTATATTTATGATCACCATATTGCATGTTTAAAGGGAATATGTAATTGAATACAACGCCTAATAAGATAATTTAGGTTCCTTTTTAATCTTGTTGTTTAATCAAGTGATCGCAACATTTAGAATTATATGTTGCATTAACATCCAACCAATTTAGCTTAATAATAGTTTGGAGCAAATTGAATCTTTGTTTGTATGCCTTTGAGATCACAGGAAATACTTTTCATTATAAGAATCGAGTAAAGGCCAATACGAGCGAATTGAATGTGACTCCATGACTCACTTCGTATCATCATCTCTAATCCTCCTTTCGTGGTTCCGAACCATATGTAGTTAGTAATCTCATGGATTATGAATGGGGTGTAACCTTCATGGGTCAATCATTGTTGCCTATCATTGTCCCTTATTCATGGTAGCCTTAAATGATCCGTGAACGGTTTACAAGTTCCTTAAACTTGTTGGCGGCTCCCTACTTTCCTTGTCCCTAATCGTATAATGTCAATTCCTACTTCCTATGAGTGCCAAGCATATTCACCACAATGCTTACGTAAGCACGCTTCAAACGACGCCTACAATTTGGCGACTCCAATGAGGAGGATTCTTGGTTATTTATTGATTTGAGTGATAGGCATTTAATTGAGATGAGTGGGTGAGACTTGAAAGATTCTTGAATCGTATTCCTGTGATTAATTTGGCATTTTTTCACATATGCATCGACGTTTTAACGTCATATTTAGGTTTGCCTCGTAGGTAAAATTGAATAACCTGATCGCGAACGAAAAAAAAAAACAGTGGTACCAGTCAGATTTCCTGATTGCCGCGCCACAGCAAAATTGCCACGTCACGTTACAAATTACCGTAACGCGATAATCTGTACCTTGACACGGTAGTTCCAGCCGTGTCGTGACAGTCTATACCGTGACACGGTTATTCCTATCGTGTCGCGGCAATCTTGAAATCTTTCTAGTGGCTTTATTTTTTCTCACAGTCAGCTTCCTTCGATTTTTCAGAAAAACCGTATGTGTTCTACATACGTTTTAGCCCCGGGGGATTTAAGCTCTATCAACCCAAAAACGTTCATAACAATAAGGGTTCATCCAAGTTATTAAATCCACCCAAACCATGGAGTCGATCACGAGTTCGATTTAATCACGAACTTGCGGAGCCGCCCGTTGGCATACAACCTCAAGGGAGGCTGCCTTGCTAACGCGTCCAAACTCTTAACCATGGTACCCTTTTGACACCAAATAAACTTGACCATAGTGGAACACAGAACTTGACCTTAGGTTTCGAACTCTTCTTTGCATCATTGTGCCTACGTGCCCTATGGTTGTATACTGTTTTGAACCTAACCTTAATGATCGTTCTTTGTCTATGGTGGTTTATTTTACGACTAACTAATTCTAATGGACCGTAATCACTTAGTGATTAGCACAAACACTAAAATAAAATAAAAAAAAAAACTGGAAAAAATGCGCAAAACAGAACCTGGAGCTGATTACCGTGCCACGACAATACTGCCTCGACGCGGAAATCAGCGCCATGTCACGGCATATTGTACCACACCACGGTGCAGTTTGCCGTGTCACGACAGTAGTGCTGTGCCACGGTGCCCGGGTTTAAGTCTAGTCAGTCCCTGTTTTAGTCTTCCGTGCTATTTTGGTCCACGCGTCAGTCGTTTTGACACTGTTTACATGTCTAGCCATGCGATCATACCACAAGTCTTATAACATCACCTAATCACTCACGAGTCAAGTATATTCCACACTTTCTTTATTTTTTGACTCGAGTCGTGCACCATGTCGTTTATGATCATACACTAGGGTCATGCATGTGTCTCCTTTTTCCGTCACAAAAATGAGTGGAGTTTATCTTACCTGTTTTCAAATGTCTATCTTTCCCCCTTCCTTCCCTATTTTGAACAGTGAGTCAAACCATTAAGTGAATTTGGTTTATATCGCAGCACTTGGTCAAGAAGCAGGTGTAGATATTGAGTCCACCACCGTCACATCGTCCACTATCGCTTCACTCCAATGACAAGTAAGGAAGATATCGAGCAACTCAACAAGTCAATCGAGACACTCATCACCATGATACAAGGTCTTGATACTAAGGTCACTAACCTAGAACAAAACAATGCCACAGTTGACAAGCTAAAGAAGAAGTGAGCAAAATCTCTAAAGGTTTCACCTGCATAGTACAACCTTCCACTGCTTTTGCTAAGAAGAACAAGCGTGGCAATAACAACAACGCTTGGAAAAACAAGAAGAACGTCATTCCTTCTTCTTCGTCTTCCAAGCTTAACAACAGCACCAACAATATAGGCAGTGCGATCTTAATGAAGTACCAGCTCTAACGCTTCTCTCTCGAGGAAAAAGAGAATTTACACTCCTTTGGGAATGACTTATGATGCTGCCTTTGATTACCTTTACAATGAAGGTCTGATTACACCCATTGGACCATTTCCAGAAGCAAAACCTGAGCAAAGGAACCCCAAGAGGAATGTTGAGGCTCACTGCAAGTTCCATCAAGGAAAAGGCCACACCACCGAACAATGTTAGTATTTGAAGGTCGTTATTCAAGATCTAGTAGATGCAAATGAACTTCCTCTTCCTCTAGGTGGTAAGAAGTGATAGACAGCGATGAAGACAGAGCACTAGATGAAGCCTCAGCACAAGATTTCATGATGTTTTTTGTTCTTTTTATTTATTTACTTCCTTTTTCCCCATCTAAGTCTAGCACAGATTTCCATTTCCGTCTTTATTTGAACATTTTGATAGTTTGTTCACCCTTTTTTTTCCCATTAATAAAATGAGCATTTTCCCTTACATCTCGATCATGTCTTTTTCGCATTAAAAAAAAAAAAAAAAAAAAAAAAAAAAAAAAAAGAAGCGCAATAATAAAACAATGTTTAAGGGCAAGTGTTCCAATGTCTTTGATATGAACACGTCTCAAATTGCGTCTCTCATCGAGTGCTTAGTACCGTGCCTGAGAAACATGAATGATAAGTGAGTGATGGACCGCACGATCCGAGATTGCCCATATTGATTTAAAAGAAAAGCAAAAATTCAAAGCAAATAATGTGAAAAATAAAAATAGAAAATGTGAAAAATAAAACTTGCAAATTTAAATTTCAAACACACAACTACACATCTTGGGGGGGCTTCTCTTAGGTCTTGAGCCTTTTACCCTTTTCTTCTTCAAACCATTAGCTTAATCACGTTACAACCCTTGAAAGACCTCTTTGAGGTGTACATACACTTGTGCAAAGTTCGGCTAGAGCTACGTTCGGCCTGATTCCTAATGGATACGTAGGCAACCCCACATCAAGGTGCGACCACATTCACATATGATCGTGTCAAGAGATTTCCAATGCTCATCCTTATCCATATAGAGCTAGACTTGGGGGCTTGAACCCACATCACTTAGCTTACCTAGCCTAAAGAGTTATCATCTTTGACTCTTCTCACATCTATTTCCATCACCATAGCCTTTGCAGCCAGCCTTAATTAGTATCACTTTCACACACTTCATCCACACGTACACTGCCATACCCTCCTTCCCGTAGGAACCTCTTATCATGAAATCTTATTGCAACACCACATACGCTTCATTATTCTTCACAACAGCATCCAGCAAAGTCATCATCATTCGATAGCATTATCACAAATGGACTCGGCTTCCTAACCTAGGTACATTTATCAAAATTCATGTAAGATGTGCTTAGCTCCCTGACCTAAGCAACATTCACTATTGCAAACATTACATATCGTGCTTAGTCAGTTGACCTAAGCAACAGTGAGCAATCACCATTGTATACGTGCTTAGCTTCTAGACCTAAGCAACGTTCATCAAGATTGTTTTTTATACACTATATGATGCTTAGCTCCTTGACCTAAGCAACATACATCGACGAATAAACTACGATTATACTATTCTTAGCTTCATGACCTAAGTGCATTCATTGATCGTGTCACATGATGTAATTGTCCTTAGCCTCCTGGCCTAAGAAAATTCATAATGCAGCATTATTTTTAAGACGAGCGAGTCAATCTGACAAGAAGAAAATCCATGCGATTCATCTCGCTTTCCTTAACGAGGAAGTTCAAAACTAGTTCCTTTTTTCATGTCTTTTCTTTTGGGGAAGTTCAAAAACTTTTTCAAAATTTTCTCGGCATGGAGTACAAAACTTCCTCCTTTTTTCCATCTTTTTTCTTTTGGGGAAGTTCAAATACTTTTTCAAAAGTTTTCTCATCGAGGGAAGTTCGAAAACAAAACTTTCACGTCTTTCTTTTTCGGGAGAAAGTCGGTACCCTCCACTCATGACAAAAAAAAATGACGGAATCTTTTTGCTTTTGCGTTTTCATTTTCTTGTGTCTGCACACTCACTCAAATCATACACACACACACACAATCACAAGTCATACACGTGTCATGTCATGTCAAGTCGATTGGTCAAGACAATCACAGTCTATACGAGTCCCTTGGAAAGATTTATTTTGCAGGTCTCAGTTACAGCCTATGTTCAGGGAAAATCGAACACATCAACATCTCTACATCCCACGTTCGAGGATAATCGAACCATCATCATCTGCAGCCCACGTTCGGGATATAATCGAACCACCATGAAACATTTATCAAACATCTGGTGACTATCTCCCAAGGCGAGGACGATTCACGTTGCAAGGTTCTCGATAAACAGAGACTTGTAATTTTTCATTATCAGATAAATTTTTTTCGAGGCGTGAAAAATTGTCGGTCGTCGCACACTTCTCGAGGCGTAGGAGTCAGCAATTATGTCCCAAGGCAGGGATATTTAGTGTTATTCCCGGAGTATGGAATTTCACTTGTGTGCTACACGAGGCGGAGTGGCTCACGATTGAGTTCCCGAGGCAAGGAAACTAACTCAAATCAAACAAGCTTTTTCCGAGGCTTGGAGAATTGTCGGTCGTTGCACACTTCTCGTGGCGTAGAAGTCAACAATTTTATCACCTTCTAGCGGATCGCTTAAGGCGTAGTGGTTCACGGTAGAGTTCCCGAGGGGAGGAAACTATCTCATATCAGACAAGCTTTTCCCGAGGCGTGGAAAATTGTCGGTCGTTGCACACTTCTCAAGATGTAGAAGTCAGGGATTGTATCATCTAACATAATTCCCGAGGCGTGGAAAAACACCATCTAACAGAAATTCTCGAGGTGTAGAAAAACATCATCTAACCGAATTCCCGAGGCGTGGAAAAACATCATCTAAGAGAATTCCCGAGGCGTGGAAAAATATTATCTAACAGAATTCCCGAGGCGTGGAAAAATATCATCTAACAAAATTCTCGAGGCATAGAAGATTACCAAAATGTGTTTGTTGCCATGCACTGGTGTTAGATACGCATTCTATACCCTTACTCTTTTATTTGTGAAACTAACGCTTTTCTGCAGATATCGATGTATATAGAGTGATTTAGGATCGCAGAACGTCTTAAATCATTCTCCATCCCAATCGACTACTTCGACTATCGTATTCGAAACTTACGTTTCTAAAAACTCAGTCAAAGTAGGAGCTTCTATAGACACCTAAAAATGTCTCCCCAAAACCAAACCCGATGATGAACAACCTTTCACCGCCATTATTGGTCGGGTCGAGTATTTAATCTCGGGAGTGCTTAAAATCCATTTACAGTCAAACACATCAGTCAACAAATCAGTCCAAACATTTATTCGAACATTGTCCAACTCACATTGTAGCCCAAACCCTTTTTAATCCATTTTGTTATTTATTAATTAAGCCTGATTAATAAATAATAAAACCCTAAATAGGTTCGGAACTCTGAAACGGCGCCAAAATATCACGTACTTAATGATTAAGAAATAGGGTTAAAATGAATTTGGACGGAAATCTGGAAAACAGATTTGCCGTGTCACGACAAATCTTTCCATGGCGCGGCAATTTTTAGGTTTTCCTCCTCGACGCATTTCATTTCTAGGGTTTTGTGCATCACCCTGTTCATTTCTTCTATAAATACGAGGCTGATTTCTCAGTCTTGGGGCACCAACACACATTCTCTTCTCTCTCTCTCTCTCACACACATTCTAAGCTTTAAACCTATTTTCCTAAATACACCATTCCTTCCCTAAGCACTCCCCGGAGTCCATACAACACCCTAAGTTTTATACTTAAACCAAGGCGTGAAAGGTAGAACCGACTGAGGGTTTAGCCCCAAATCAACTCTACTTTATTTCATTTAATTTCAATTTGATTTTATATTTTTATTGAAGTCATTAACAATTTATTCATGATGGCAATTCAAAGAAACGCGGAACATGAGTAATTAGTTCACTTAATTACTCTATTTATTATTCTTGTTGCTAGTATCATGATTAGGTTTATTTTTATTTGATTTGACTAACGTTTATTGTTAAATTTCTTCCAATGTTGATGTTGGTTTTATTATATTTATGATCACCATATTGCATGTTTAAAGGGAATATGTAATTGAATACAACGCCTAATAGGATAATTTGGACGATCGGTTTAGGTTCCTTTTTAATCTTGTTGTTTAATCAAGTGATCACAACATTTTAGAATTATATGTTGCATTAACATTCAACCAATTTAGCTTAATAATAGTTTGGAGCAAATTGAATCTTTGTTTGTATGCCTTTGAGATCACAGGAAATACTTTTCATTATAAGAATCGAGTAAAGGCCAATACGAGCAAATGTGACTCCATGACTCACTTCGTATCATCATCCCTGATCCTCCTTTCGTGGTTCCGAACCATACGTAGTTAGTAATTTCATGGATTATGAATGGGGTGTAACCTTCATGGGTCAATCATTGTTGCCTATCGTTGTCCCTTATTCATGGTAGCCTTAAATGATCCGTGAACGGTTTACAAGTTCCTTAAAAACTTGTTGGCGGCTCCCTACTTTCCTTGTCCCTAATCGTATAATGTCAATTCCCGCTTCCTATGAGTGCCGAGCATATTCACCACATGCTTACGTAGGCGCGCTTCGAACGACGCCTACAGTAACATAAACCAATAATTGTTAAGTTTATGCAATATAGCTAGAAATAAGATTTTTTGTCAGATACTACCTAATAAAACCTGGAAGTTGTGAGAAACTACCTAATATAAAAAATGTTGTAAGAAACTACCTAATAAAAGGTAAAATAGTGTAAACGGCTACCGCTAGCCGGATTTCCATTGTTGACTAATTTTTCCGGCGTTGACCCACCACAAAACACCCCCGAAACCACCCGCCTTTGGGGTGCAGAGAGTGGTTTTGACTTGGTGGAGGCAATTTCAAGAGAATTTTGTTGGTTTTGGGGATGAAAGTGAGTGTTTTTGGGGGTGTTTTTGTGGTGGGTTAACGCCGAAAAATTAGGTCAACAATGAAAATCCGGTCAAAGGTATTTTTTTTTACAACATTTTACCTTTTAATAGGTAGTTTCTTACAACATTTTTTTTTTAATGTAGTTTTTCAAAATTTCTAAGTTTTATTAGGTAGTTTCTGACAAAAAATCCCTATAAATATTATACTTGAGTGCAGTTACAAAGTAATGTATGTTCATCCAAGCTAATTAAGTGGCCATCAATTCCTTGTAAAATAAAAATGAAGCTACAAATTATACTGATTAGGGGATTTTTTCCCCGCCACGTGGACCAACGATATCCTGCCACGTGTCATCCACGTTGACCAATCAGAGTCTGCCACATGTCACCTCGTGAGAGGTCCAAGGTGGACCAATCAGGTCACGACACGTGGCAGGCAGAATTGCCAACTGAGCAAGTGACCTCTTACGGCCCAAAGTTCCAGGCAAAGCCCAATCAACCCTAGGTTTACTAAAACCTAGTATTGGGCACGTTTTCCAACACCCTATAAAAGGGAGATGTTTTCCTCCTAGGAACATCTATTCAGAAATATTCAATACACACTAACTCTCCATCAGAGAAAGTCAGACACCTGACACCCCGAACTGAGCAATTATACATTGCAGATCCTCTCTTGGAATCCGAGAGAGATCCTTTACTTTTTGCACTTTACTCCTTATACACGTTCTAACTTGATCGTCAGAGGCGGAGCTCCCACCCACCAGAGTCTCCGTTGTTTTGCAGGTACAGGCATCCAGAGGTCAGTCTTGGAATTGTAACTCTCCCGAAGGACATAAAAAAACCCCAAAACATTTGGCGCCGTCTGTGGGGAGAGTACTTCAAAGATGACTTCACAAGCACCTATACCACCTCTTAATGAGAAACGGCTTACGACCAACGTCCAGGTCTTCTCAGACCAGGATATGGATGACGACTATGAAGTCGCCACCCATACGGCCCCTGACGGGTCCCTCAGGACACGGCGCATCCGTCCCACCGAAAGGATGGAACGGAATACTGACCAAGCAGGCCCTAGTGAAACAGTCGCCCAGCCGACAGGTCAGCCTCAGGCGATCGAAGGATCCACCCCCATCACTAGAAACGAGGTCATGACCCTCATGACAAGTTTCAAAGGGGAGATTAAGGATCTTATTGATAAACGGACGGCTGTCCCTACCAAGGAACAGTCGGCTAAGAAACCCTCTTATTCTGGGAGGAGAAAGCCGGTCAAAGACCGAGAGACCACTCCTTACCCTAAACCAAGGGAGGGACGGAAGCCTTTGATAAACCTGGCTGGACTACGGTTCCCTAAGCCAGGGCAGATGAAGGTCATCCGGCATATACAGCCGGATGGTTCCAAGAAAACATATTCCGATGCTCGGATGATAATCCAGCAAAAGAAGAATATGAAACTGTTAAAGTCGGCCTCCACGTCGAACTTCAATGAAAGTTTTCAGAATGCCTCGCTGAGGTACTCTCAATAAAACCAAGAAGACCAGATAGGTGGCCTTTCCACCCATTCTAGTCCTCAGATGTTCCAAGCAGCCCCGTATGTGCCTCAACAGCCATACATGCCGTATGGACCACCTTATATGCAGCCTACCCTGTTCGGGGGGCAAGTGGCATCCAATATCCAGCCTTTGGATTGGCAGCTCCGACTGCTAAAACTTGGGGAACAGCCTTCAGCTTTCTCCAAGGAAATAACTGAGGCTGCACAGCCAGCCAAGGTGAAGAATGTGTTGGTAGGCACTTATGATGGTACCTCTAACGCAGAAGACCACCTGATAGCCTACACCAACCTTATGTATCTACAAGGGTTGGATGATGCTACTTGGTGTAGATGCTTCCCGGCCACATTGAAGGGCGTCGCCCAGCAATGGTTCAGCAACCTGTCGGCTGGATGCATCAATAACTTTAAGACGCTGGCATACTTGTTCGCGTCAAACTTCTCAATGAATATCCATGCAAAGAAGACAAGTCTTAACTTGGGAGCCGTACAACATGGGGAGAAGGAGGGGCTACGCTCATATATCAGGCGTTTCAATCTGATGAAAATTCAGATTCAAGGGCTGTCTGATGAGGTAGCTTACACAGACTTTTTCAAAGGTCTGAAGGACGGGTCGGCCTTCAAGTTTGACCTCGTCAGAAAGAGGGTGGCTACCCTCCAAGAGGCACTGATGGAGGCGGACGCCTATATACAGGCGACCGAGCTCTGCAACATCAGTAAGCAGTCGGACTCAAAGAGATCTGACAAAAAAGAGAGCCGGCCATCACAGCCGGCTAAGAAAGAAGAATAGAAAAGAAAACAAGTCTGGGTGGCTGAGTCCTCTGAACAGTCGTCCTAGAAGAAAAAGAAAGAAGCGAAGACATACTTCCCAAAGTACGAATTCAATAAAGACTGTTACTCCATCATCATGGAGATTAAGGACCGCGTCTCTATTGACAAGCCGGCTCCTATGAAGGGTTCCGCCATGAATCGGAACAAAAACAAATACTGTCACTACCATGAGGATATTGGCCACAACACCAACGTATGCTATAGCCTCAAACGGTCAATGGACCGTCTGGCTAATAAAGGAGTCCTCAAGTCTTATATCTTGAGGTCCAAGGTTAACTTGCAAACTAACCCTGGACAGTCGTCCAAGAAGAATCCCCACTCTGCTAATAGCTCGGATACGGATGAAACTCCGATCTATACAATAGCAGGCGGCTTCGCTGGAGGCGGCCCTACCATTCGGGGCCATAAAGACTATGTTAGGCGCCTCGATGTTAACTCAGTCAACGAGGGACAGGCATCCAGGGACTACTTCCTCGAAGTCGTTATAACTGAGGAGGACAAGGGCAAAATCAAGAGGTCGCATGATGATCCTATTGTCATCGAATGCAAAGTGGCCAACCAAAGAGTTGGCCGGATCCTCATTGACACTAGGAGCTCGTCTGACCTCATCAGCCACAAGTTCTTGGCCAAGCTCAGGTACAAGCCCGAGAGTATGCACCAGGTCTCTCATCCCTTAGTGAGATTTGGGGGTGGTGTGGTACATCCGGTAGGTCGAATAGACCTACCCGTTCGTCTGGGCGAGAAGGGGGAGGGACGCCACATGGTGGTCCGGTTCTTAGTTGTTGAAGAACTGACGGCCTACAACATGATTTTGGGCGCCTTACCCTGAATGAATCCAAAGCTGTTATCCTCCCTTCCCTTATTCTTATCAAGTTTGAGAGGGATGATGGAACAGTCGGCTCCCTACGGGGAGACTAGAAGATGGCCAGGGAGTGCTACCTCTCTGATGTCAAGCCCACTATGGTCGCAGCCGGCCCTAGAGGAGAAACAACTGATCTTAACCAAGTTAAGGAAGTCGCGCCTGCTACAACAGTAGCCGGCAAGAAGAGAAAGGTCAACCAAATGATGGCCGAGAAAAAAGACAGACAATAGCAATCACTGACCGGTCAAAGGCAGGATGAACTCCGTCCCCAGCCGGCTGGTGAACATATGGACATCATCCTAGATGATTCTCGTCCTGACCGGACTGTTAAGGTCGGGACGACTGCTTTTGCTGAACTTGGTGCAGACTTGCACCACTTGCTGAAAGAATTCAAAGACATATTTGCCTTTGAAGTGGACGAGATGCCAGGCATCAGCTCGGATCTAGCCGTCCACAAACTTGTTGTGGATCCCAAAAAGAAGCCGGTAAGGCAAAAGAAGAGGAACCATGGTGAAGAAAGAAGCCAAGCGGTAGTCGCCGAGGTGAAAAAATTGTTAGATGCAGGTTTCATTCGGCAATGCTACTTCCCTGATTGGGTTGCCAATGTTGTGCTTGTAAAAAAGCCAAATGGAACCTAGCGCATGTGTGTAGACTACACATACTTGAACAAGGCATGTCCGAAGGATAGCTATCCTCTCCCAAAGATCGACAGTCTGGTCGACTCTACTGCCGGCCATGCCTTGATGAGCTTCATGGATGCTTATTCAGGCTTTCACTAGATACCCTTATGGAAGAAAGATCAAGAAAAGACGGCATTCGTCACTGATCAAGGGTTATTCTGCTATACTGTGATGCCTTTTGGTTTGAAGAATGCGCCTGCTACCTTCCAAAGAATGATTAATACAGTCTTCATTAATCAAATAGGAAGGAATGTGGAGGCATATATTGATGATATGATTGTTAAATCCAAACACCAGACGGACCATCTTACAGATCTCCGAGAAACATTCACCACACTCAGGCGGCACCAGGTCATGCTAAATCCTAAGAAATGTGTTTTTGGTGTTGAGTCTGGAAAGTTCCTCGGATTTCTGATTGATCAAAGGGGGATAGAGGCCAATCCAGAAAAAATACAGGCGATCATAGACATGCAGTCGCCCCGCACTGTAAAGGAAGTTCAAAAACTAACAGGTTGTCTAGCGGCATTGGGGAGATTCCTCAGTCGGTCAGGCGACAAGTGCCTCTATTCCTTCCAAGCAATCAAGAAGAAGACTATGTTTGAATGGGGGACGGATACAGAGGCGACCTTCCAAAAGTTGATGGAACACTTGCACTCTTTGCTGAGGCTCGTCAGCCCTCTGTCAAAGGAAGTGTTGTTCATGTACTTGGCCGTCTCTGATCATGCTCTCAGTGTCGTTCTCCTTGCTGAAATAGACGGCTGCCAGCTCCCCATTTATTTCATCAGCCATGTCCTGAAGAATGCTGAGTTACGGTACCCCATGGTTGAAAATTTTGGCTTGGCCCTCTTTATGGCAGTCAAGAAGCTGAAACCTTACTTCTTGGCACATCCGGTCGTGGTCTACAGTGACCAGCCGATCAAGCGGCCACTGACAACCATGGAATCATCCGGCCAAATGATTAAGTGGGGAATTGAAATGCAAAGCCTATAAATTACTTTTGAACCAAGGAAAGCAGTGAAGGGGCAGGCACTTGCCGACTTCATTGTTGAAATGACTAGGTCGGTTGATCCAGAAAATCCTGACCAAGTCTGGAAGGTATATGTGGACGGGAGCTCCACAATGAATGGCTATGGTGCAGGCGTCATATGTCAGTCTCCTGAGGAAGACAAGTTTGAGTATGCACTACTTTTCAAGTTCCAAGCCTCAAACAATGAGGCAGAATATGAAGCCCTACTAGCCGGCATCCGTATGTGCAAAAAAGCGGCCGGGGCAAAGAAAGTGGACGCCTGTTCTGATTCACAACTGATGTTAGCCAATATCATGGTGACTATGAAGCCACACATCCGGATATGATCAAGTATCTACAGGCGGTAAAAGAAGAGGCCAGGACACTTGAAGAATTCCACCTAAGTCAAGTGCCCAGGTCCGAGAACAACCAGGCGGATGCCCTCTCTAAATTGGCGTCATCCGCCTCCTGTGACACACCAAGATCTATTTTCTGGGAAGTAATGGAAAAAAGGGGCATTGAGGAGGAACCTATTAGAGTCCTTGATCGAAGCTCAACCTGGATGGATGGCATCCGGGCATACTTAACAGACGGCACCTTGCCGGATACTTACCCAGAGATGATTGTAATGAAAAAGCGTACGTCTAACTTTGAGATTCACAAAGGGGAACTTTTCAAGAAGGGGTATCTACAACCTCTTTTGAAGTGTGTTACCCCAGAGAAGGGCCGAGAGGTCCTAGAAGATTTACATTCAGGGTTATGTGCCTCCCATATAGGCGGTAGGACCCTAACAAAGAGAGTCAGGCGGCAAGGCTACTTCTGGCCTACCCTTGAAGCAAACGCCATAGAGATGGTTAAAAAATGTGACAAGTGTAAAAGGTTTGGCAGCTCATCCATCGTCGTACCATTCGCCAAATGGGGCATAGACATTTTGGATCCCTATACGCCTACTACAGGCGGACGGAGATATATTTTGGTAGCAGTCGACTACTTCACCAAGTAGGTAGAAGTAGAGGCAGTCAAAAGCATCAAAACCAAAGATGTCATCTCCTTCATTTGGAGAAATGTCATCACTCGGTATGGGGTACCCATGTCTATGGTTTTTGACAATGGACCTTAGTTCGAGACGCCTGCTCTCAAGAAGAACTGGTTGGGAGACCAGGGGATCTCTCATTGTTTTGCATCAGTCGGCCGCCCCCAAGCAAACGGCCAGGTTGAAGCATTTAACAAGTTAATCTCTGATGGCATCAAAAAGAAAATTGAAAGAGCCGGCGGCCTTTGCGCTGACGAGCTACTGCATGTTTTGTGGGCCATCAGGACGACTGAAAAAGGGGCGACTGGTGAACACCATTTCTTATAGTTTATGGAGTAGAGGCTATTCTGCCTATTGAGCGTTATGAGTCGACTCTTCGAGTCATGCTTTATGATGAAGAGGCCAACTAGGAAGCCATGCGGCTAGCACTAGATTGACTTCCAGAACGCATGGGCAATGCAGCCTTGCGCCATGAGATCTATCGTCTGAGAATGACGAGAGCTTACAATAAAAGAGTGCACAAGAAGCCCCTAAAAGTAGGGGACTTTGTGTTGCGAAAAATGGAAGCAGTCGGTAGGGGCAACGAGCAGGGAAAGCTGACTCCTAACTGGGATGGCCCCTGCCGAATCTATGAAGAAGTTAGAGGCGGAACCTATCGCCTGGAAACACCAGACGACAGGAAGCTAGCCAGAACTTGGAATGTAGACAACTTAAAAAAGTACTACTTCTAAGATTTGTAAATTATTTGTAAACATATCAATAAAGTTTGCAATTTATTTCAATTATTGTGCAAGTCTCCTCAGTGGGACAAGCCGCCTGTGCAGAACACAGTCGGCCATATCTCTTTACTTAGTAATCTGTTCTTTTCTGAACAATCTCCTAAGGCCCACGGCCGAATAATATTTTTAAAAATTAAACAAATACGCCTGTCCCAAAACTTGAGCAGGCGTCCGGCGGCATCCATCCGGGTGAATTCGTCGCAGAGAGCATCTCCCATTTGGGTGGCACATTGCTCTATAAACCTAAAACAAACGGCCCTGCTAAGTGTCCCCAAAGATAACCTCACAGTCGTTTGACATGAGACGAAGATAAACGTACCACTCCCCGAACAAGCGGTAGACAGTTAAAATCCGAGTCAGAAACCGCTTGTCATTACTTGGGATAAATGCAGACGGTACAATTTGAGTAAATAGCTAAGCAAAACTTGGCGAATAAAGGAGGTCATGTGGCCTAAGCCGCCTGATTCTTCTACTACTCAAAAAAAAGTGACGGAGACTAATTAACCCAGAGGTTAACTCATAAGTCACTCAACCTAGTACGAGACCTAAAAGGTATGAGAAAGCCGCCTGTTTTTTGGCAAACAGAGGTACTCGACCACTATTCTTACTAGATGGACTATACTAAAGCTACCGCCTGTAACCCAACAGGCATAGCTATTTCGGCTGGACATTTTGTTTGACGCCTGCTTCTATGCAGCCACCATAGCAAACGGCCAACTAACATCCAACAAAATAAACTAAGCACCAAACTTAGTACATTGCAATTCATATGAGGAACCATGCGGCCAAAGCCGCCTGTTTCTTCTACTCACTTAAATCAAAGTGGCAGATTAGTTAACCTCAAGGGTTAACTCATAACCATTGACAAACTTAAGATGGAACCTAAACGGTGCGAACTAAGCCGCCTGTTTTTTAGTAAACAAACGGTGTTCGGCCACTATTCCTCTAAGTTGCAAACATTACAAATGGCCACAGCCGACTATTTCTTTTGATTACTAAAGTACAAGTGACAAGATTGATTAACCTAAAAAGTTCATGGTCACTCAAAAATCTACATTTGGAATCTAATGGTACGAATGAGACCGCTTGTTTTTTGGCAAACAGACGGCCTTCGACCATCGTTCCTATTTTTGCTAGCACCATGAAGCTACCCTGATTAAAACGTCCAGATTGGCGCCTGTTCCATACAAGCACCAAAAAGACGGACTACTTGTAATCAATAAAATAAACCAAGTACAAAGCCAAATTTCGTTAAGAACATTATTAAGGTCGAGAGCCGAGATATGCTAGGTGTTCGTCTGGGCAATGGCCGACTGACCGCCTAGTTTGGGGCAATCACCATAGTGATTGATTGACCTAGAATTAGTAATACTGAACAAGTATCAAAAATTCTAAGTCAATCAACTCACCTTTGAAAACCAGTCGCCCAGGGGCAAGAATAGTCGGTCTATAATGCATTCATGAAATCAAGAAGCAAGCTACATACACTTGGCAAAATCCAAGGGAAACAAAAAATTCAAAAACTTCAAAATTTGAAGAAAAACGGCAAAAATAGCCGAATGATTAATATAAACAGTCGGACAGATGACCGACTGGAAATGGTGAAATTAAAAATTGTATATAAACCCCGACCCCTTGGTCGGGTAAAGATACAGAACACACGGCACGCAGGCCGAAGAAAGTTGACATAAAAATTGAAATTTAGGCAGCTGGAGGAGGACCTACAGGGTTGACAGCCGCTTGATTTGGATCATCAACCGGCGCCTGTTCTTTATCGGCATCCGCCTCCTCCTACGGCGGCTCCTCATCACCCTCCGCCTCCTGCTTCTCCTCCTCTTCCTGGTCCGACTCCCCGGAAGTAAAGTTTGGCGCCTCCTCATCGTCGTCTGCCTGCCCCGTGATCTTCTTGTTGAATTGATCAGTACAGACGGCGAATTGGCTCCTCCATTTTTCATAGCTAGTATCAGGGAAGAGGGCCGCCCAAGTTATCTTCATGATGGCGTTTGTGTCCTCCATCATGTCCTGAACTATGGCCATCTTCTCTTCATCAGCTTTTTCGTTAAGTTTTTGGGTGAGGTCAGCCTCTTGATTCTGCAGGAGGCCCTTGAGCTTGTTTAGAGGACCGAGCCTTGAGGTCCTTTACGAACTTCTCCAGCTCCAGGATATTTTTCCTGGCCGCCTCTAAGTCATGCTTCACCTGCAAAGTGGCGTTCGCCTGGTAATACAGTATGTCAGTTGTTAGAATCTCATTTTGAGCTATCTAGAACATAGCTTTATCAGAATCAGAGGCGGCCATGGCCTTCGCAGCTTTTACCTCTTTGTTCTTCTCGGTGATGGGCTTGCGGAGACCATACACTCACAGCATAGACTGCAGCCGGCCAAAGAACAGGCGTCAGTTACAGGCGACTAGGCAAACGTCAAAATTAAAATAGAGAACTTTTTAGCACGTTTACTTCGGCAAGCAGAGCCAGGATGGCTTCAAGGTTAAGGGTGTCGACTCCCTTATCAGAGTCCCTATCCTCAGTAGGGATGGCTTTCAGCATGGCCTTGGCCATCTGGACCAGGTCCGGCTCTTGAGGGGCGTTTGCAAAGAAAACTGATTAGTGCGTGGCATAAAAACAGAAAGCCAGCCGCCTGAAATCAAAGGAGTCGGTAGTTTGATCAAACTTCGATGATTTGAGCAAGTTATACCTGTGGCCGCCTCCTTTTCCCTTGGGGGCTGGCTGCTCCCAGGGTGGCCGGAGTTCTCACCCCACTTTGGGGAGTCCTTCCTTGCCTCGCGGTCGTTTGTCTCCTGGCACTGCCAGGAGTTGGCATTTCCCCAGTCGTCTGTTTTTGACGTTTGGGGTCCGGTTGAGTTGAGGAGGAGGGTCTAACAGTGTCGCTCTGCAACAAGACAATGAATCAAAAACAGGCGACAAGCATATTATAATTAAAAAGAAAGGAAACTGTGCTAAGGTGAAGTAGCTCACCCTAGGCGCCTGTTTGGCAAGCGACTCCTCTGTGGACCGCTTGCCAAGAATGGCTGCGCGGAGTTGGGCGGCTACTTTTTTGGAGGCCGAGATCTTGTCCATAGCTTTATCTGCAAAAGATGAATAAAATGGTTAGACACAAAAAATTAGTCAAGTCTATCAAGACACTCTAAACAGGCGGTCCTCTACCTCTCGACATCTCCTCGTTAAGGCCACTTCCCATCGTATAACCACTTATACTTTCGAATGTAATTTTGAGGGATGAACTCCCTCACCCTAGTCTTGGGGTTCGCCTGTATGTACACTTTGAAAAGCCCTCTATCTAGGATCTCTTCCTTTGCCTGTTGAGGAACAGGAGGCAGGTCCAATCCGCCTATTAGGCAAGGTGGATCCCTGTTCCACCTATTGTATTTTTTGTTCTTGACCTTATCAGGGTGGGAGACTATGTAGAAGGTGTTCCTCCAATCCTTCCACTTGTTCTCCTTTCCCATGGTCATCATATAGCCTTTATGGCTAGACAACTGATACCAGCCGGTGCCGCTTGTTTTGGGGGTCCGGCTGAGGTAATTCATATGAGCAAAAGCTTCAAAGCTTGGCTCTACCCCATGCATCTCGCAGCCGACAACATATCCTAAGATGTTAAACCATGAGTTTGGGGCCAGTTGTCAGAGACCCAGCTGGTACCCATCCAAAATCCTCTCTACAGCCGGATGTAGAGGAAATCTTAAACCAGCTTTAATGGCCGCCTCATAGCAGCCAAAACACTCGTCCCTATAGCTGGACGACTCTGGCCAGACTACCGTATCCTCGGCATCCGGCACAGTTAAAATGTAACCATGTCCCATCACATGGTCAGCACTAAAGCTCCCTATTTTTTCAAACATGGCCTTGCGCTGCCTTTGGGAACATGGAAGAAGTAGGGAGTGTACATTTCCCTTTGGGTGGCAGCCGGATCTGCCCATCTCTCCCCTTTCTCCACTTCATGGCTCTCTCTCGCTGTATGTAGCCGAGAGTGCTTCTCCTCTGAGTCGTCAGAGTGCCGACTGGAGGTGCTCGGCTTAGAGTCGTCGCCCGAGCTCTCAGGCAAAGCAGTCGCCATCCCAGACAGATCAATGACGAGAGGTTCATTCTGAACCTCCTCCCCTGATTCCGCCAAAATGGAATCACTTGGGGTGTTAGGGGCTCCAGGCGGCATGTCCGAGACCTCGCTTATGGGCGCGTAGAATGAGGAGCCGTCTGAATTTGTTATCCTGGCCGTTCTCTTTGTTCTGGCCATGGTGTCCTGCATAGATACATAGACCGTCGGACTCTAGGCAGTTCGCAAAGGATGGTCCAGCATGGGGCAGGCGGCACTCCTAGTTCTAAATTCAGCCGTCCCCGGTGACCGGCTGATCACTAACCTAGGCCGTGCCGGGTGCTTTTGGGCTACCATTTTTTAAAATAGAAAAAACAAAGAAAAAGTGAAAAAGGAAACAGGTGGTTACCTTAGAAGTAGAAAAGTCTTGGAACCCTTGAAAAATTAAGCAGCTGAAGAAGCAGGCATTCTGTAAAAACAAGCGGCAATAGTCCAAAGAGTTAGAGCAGTCGTCCAAAGTCCTATCTTAAAAGTTTCTAGAATGTCCAAATGATTTGGACACCCCCTATTTAGGGGGGGAAATTTCAAGGGTAAAAAAAAAAAAAAAAAAAAAAAGGTAAAAACCGTTCTCCAATTATGCGGTGACACCTGTCACAGGCGCCACGTGGCATGCCACGTCACCCCTGTGAGGGGCAAATGATTAGGGGATTCTTCCCCGCCATGTGGACCAATGATATCCTGCCATGTGTCATCCATGTGGACCAATCAGGTCACGACATGTGGCAGGCAAAATTGCCAACTGAGCAAGTGGCCTCCTACGGCCCAAAGTTCCAGGCAAAGCCCAATCAACCCTAGGTTTACTAAAACCTAGTATTGGGCACGTTTTCCAACACCCTATAAAAGGGAGATGTTTCCCTCCTAGGAACATCTATTCAGAAATATTCAATACATACACTAACTCTCCATCAGAGAAAGTCAGACACCTGACACCTCAAACTGAGCAATTATATATTGCAGATCCTCTCTTGGAATCCGAGAGAGATCCTTTACTTTCTGCACTTTACTCCTCATACACGTTCTAACTTGATCGTCGGAGGCGGAGCTCCTTCCCACCGGAGTCTCCGTTGTTTTGCAGGTATAGGCGTCCAGAGGTCAGTCTTGGAATTGTAACTCTCCCGAAGGACATAAAAAATTCCTGAAACATACCTTCAGTAATAAAGTAGATTTATACAGTATTTGGAGAAAAATAAAGTCTTGCACATGTTATTTAGTTAAAAATGTGCAAAAAAAATAAAAATAAAAATAAAAATAAATAAAATAAAAACTTCTAGGTTTTTAGCTACCCATTTTTCATAGTTCTATCACTTTTATGTATGAGTTAAGTAACTATGTGTTCAAGGTAAAAACAATGTGGACTAAAGAAAGTCCTCAGTCAGATGGGCTGAAGACGAGCTCGGTCAAAAAGTCTTTTGGGCGAGGATTTCTTGTATAGCAGAGCACATTAAATGGCCTCAGGGGTTTACAGACGAACGCCCTCCAATGCCTAAGTTAAAACTTTTAAAACAAAAGGAGATTATTAAATGTTATGCAAGATATCTCATAATGAATATCTAAAAATGGCGTAAACTAGACTGTTTTTACCCATGAGGTAATAAATAATGTGGGACTCTTAGGACACATGTCAAGCTTTAAGGGCCTGGGCTTTTAGAGAGGCCTGACATGCCTTTTGGGCTAATTCTTGCATTTGGTTCCATGATAGGTCTTGGCTGCATCCTAGTGCAGCCACGCAAAAAAAAAAAAAAAAAAAATGAACATTCGATGATAAAAAATGAACACGTAAAAAAAGAATATTTAGTAATAAAAAGTGAAAATGTTTATTAAAAAAATGATCATGTAGTATATTAAAAATGAATATAATTATCATATAATTATATAATTACTAGACCACGGCCTTTAAAATGATCATTTAGTAATGAACACGTAAAAAAGTGAACATTTAGTAATAAAAATTGAACACGTAAAAAAAATGAACATTTAGTAATAAAAAGTGAACACGTTAAAAAATATGAATATTTAGTATATTAAAAATGAACATTTATCATACAATTATAAAATAACTAGACCATACCTAATAAAATGAACATTTCAAAAAAAATATATGAACACATTAAAAAAATGAACAAGTAAAAAATGAACACGTCAAAAAAAATCATGAACATTTAATATATTAAAAGTGAACATGATTTCCATACATTCATATAGGTTCAATTTCATTGTATAAATTCAATAATGAAAAATAAATATAAAATAAATCGTTAAGATATGTTCATTTTTTATGTACAAAATGTTCATTTTTAGTGCATTAAATGTTCATTTTGTACTAAATGTTCAATTTTAAAGTACTACGTGTTCATTTTTTATTACAGAAATTATACACAAGTTCGATTGTAATTTATTTTAACTCTATAATTTTGGATATCTGCCTTAAATCTAATCTTGATTTATCATAAAGACAATAAATATCAATCTATAACATGATAAATTAGGAATTATAAATGCAAAATTGATAGAAATCAACAATTTTATAACATTCATATATATATATATATATATATATATATATATATATATATATATATATATATATATATATATGTAATATATTAAAAATAAACACTCAAAATTACCTACCGATTCAGATCGCGACGAAGATGATGACGATGGAGATTGCTGCAAGCCTATAATGGTGACGAAGTGGAGATTGCCTAAAATAGAAGGACAAAGAAGTTTAATGATTGAAGTAAAGTGAGGTAACAAAGAAAATTAACTTATAATGAAAGAAAAAAAGAGGAGTTGAGAAAATTTTAAGATGAGAAGATAACAAGGGAGAGAGAAAATTAATAGGTGAAAGAAAGAAGAAGAGAGAGATAGTTAAGATATAAGGAAAGGAAAAAAAAAATGTATATTCATTTTAAAGCACTGTATGCTCATATATATATGGCTAGCTGCACCAGTGTGTAGCTAAGAATTTGCGAATAACATCTATTCGGCTTATTGGGCTTGAGAACCCAATTGGAAAATAAGGCCCAAAATGAACAACCTCTTTGGTACCCAAACACTATGTATAAGCAAATTTCTGTGATTAAAAATTGATAATCAAATACATGTTAAGCATATAAGGTTTAACATTCATAATTCACAACAAAGCCTTTCTCTTTTATTAAGAATAATAATGCCCTGTTCATTTTACATTATTTATCTTCACATTATTTTTGCTGAACTGAAATTATTTTTGTTGAACTTAAATTATTTTTATACAACTGAAATTTATTTTAATTGAATTGAAATTATTTTTACTAATGTGAAATTATTTTTACTGATTTTCTATTATATTTCTTCTTTAAAGGTACTGATTTTTATTGAGCTGAAATTATTTTTACCGAACTGAAATTAATTTTACTGAATCGAACTTATTTTTACTGAAGTGTAATTATTTTTACTAAATTGCAATTATTTTTACTGAATATTATATTTTTAAGGTGAAGTGAACAGGGCTTAAGTCATAAATATTATATTGAAACAGTGGTTAAAGCTTTACACTAATGAATGTATGTGAGGTTATAGAAGGTATTGGGTCCGGACTGCCGCACGAAAATTTGCGTGCGGTAGGCTTGGCTGATATATTTCACTTGTTGGCTGATATGTTTCATGTGTTGGCTGATATGGTTTTGTGTTGGCTAATATATTCCTTTTGTTGGCTGATATGTTTTATTTATTTATTTTTATGTTCCTTTTGTTGGCTGCTATCAAACATCACTTGGCTAATATGTTTCTTTAGTTGGCTGATATGTATATTTTAATTGTTGGCTTATATGTTTTTGTTGGCTAATATATATTCATCTGGTTGGCTGGTATGTATCTTTTGTTAGCTGATATATTCCTTTTGTTGAGTGATACGTTTTTATTAATATTTAATATGTCCCTAATGATATGAGACATCAATTGACTAATATGTATATTTAAATGGATGATATGCGTCATTTGTTGACTAATATAATTAACAACATAAAAATATATTCATTTCCTTCTCTTTCCTTTTTCCCCCTCTTCGTCTCTTTCTTTCTCTCTCTTTCAAATGAGGTAGAGGAACCTTGAAGATTAACAGATCTCCTCTTCACCTTCCTCCATTTTTCCCCATTCCTCTTTCTCTCTCCTCTCTCATCTCTCCATCTTCTTCTTCTTCTTCCTCCTTTTCTAGAGAGGGAAACACTGAGAAAGAGTTGCAGAGAGAGGAGAGAGAAAATAGTGTTGTTGTTGAAGCTTTTCTGTTGGCGCCCATGGCGAATCAATGGCGGCGCCACCACCACCTCCTTCATAGCAACACCGGCATCAAACCACCACCGCTGCTCCCCAATTGCCGCCCAACCCACCACCATCACCGTTCACAAAATCGCAGTCTACACGCAACTCATGGTACCCCAACCACCGCAGCAACACCTTAACCGCAACAACCATTTCCGTCCACCTACAACAGCCATGCAATTCCGGCCAACTTCAAATCGACGGTTCGCGCAAGCAGCAGCAATTCGAACCCGCAGCAGCAATTCGAATCCAAAATAGAACAAAATCAGAGCAAAGCAAGAACCCACAAACCCCTTGTATAGATTTTGGGGTTTTCGTTTTTTTTTTTAGTATTATTTGGGGATTTTGGGGATGTAGATCTAGTGGTTCAATGTGTTTGATTTTGCGGGTGGTGGAAGGATGGATTACCGCTGCCGCTCCCGCTACCTTCTCCGCTGCACAAACTATTGGGTGCACCCAATAGTTTGTGGTCAGGTTATGAGTTCAAGCATTGACGCTCACATTTATTATAGAAATAGATTATTGACAATAATATTAACTAATGTAAGACAGCATGAGCATGCGCTATAGTGATCAAATGGGGTTATCCTTATTGATAATTTGGGTTACATACTCGTATTAATAAATAGTGGTTATTACTTTTAAAAGCAAACGTTGTTCTTATCCTCTTAGGGTCGAAATAAGATTACCTTCTTATAAACTTAATCCGGATAGAATCGGATGTGATTTTTTTTGGTGCAAAAATAGGATGTGATTTCAGTAGAAAGACTAGACACTATTAAACAATCCCAAAGTCCCAATTCCAAATCAATACTATCTGTACTAATACCCAAACTCATCATTTTGTGTTTGACCAGCAAGTTACACTATTTAACACACAATCAGTAGTAGCAGCTAGTCTTTAATTGCACATTAAAAGTGGATTAACAGCATCGTTTAAACAAATTAAAGCTAATCAATTAAAATACAAGTGCACTTAAATTAGTACTGTCAATTTTCACATGATCTACAGTCTGTCACCTGCCTCAAATATTCAGACAAATCTGCAGTCAACTTATGCAAAATTTAAGACAGTATCAAAATATTGCAGCTTGCCTTTTTTCTTGCCTTGTACAGTTATACTGGTGTACGCTAGCTAATTAGCTTTAAACTCCAGACTACTAATGCTTCCTTCACTTCCTACCCTTCTAGTTCTGCGGCCAATGCATGCCATTTCGCGTATTTATTGGTTCGCCAGATTACATTACAGGTAGCATAGGGGAAAAAAAAAGCACAATGCTAGGAAGTAACTATTATCTGGGTACATTAACAGATTCATGTTTGTTAGTCCACTTTTCTGTAATCATGAAAACCTTTATAATAAGTCCTTTAACACTCATTTTCCTTATAATCCTGTCTAGTATATTGAGTCCTTTGCCGGTGGAATCCTGCAATGCCATAGATAAAGAGGCGCTGCTTGAATTCAAGCGTGGCATCAAGTATGACAAGTTGTTACGCCTAGCCACATGAGTCCCTAGGACCGACTGTTGCGTGGACTGGAGTGGTGTGACATGTGATGCTGCCACCGGAAGAGTGGTTCAAATATATGTAGCTGGCTATACACAAGAGTTTGTTGCACCTATTTTCATGAAAGGTACACTCTCCCCTTTCCTTGGCAATCTTACCTATCTTAACCCATCTTTTTTATGCCAACCTACGAGGATTAACTGGTCCAATCCCTCCTCAGCTAGGGAAGTTGTCAGATTTAACCCATCTTTTTCTAAAAACCTCTTAAATGGTTCAATACTCGCATCCCTTGAAAACCTTCATAAGCTATAACATTTCTCCCTCGCCGAAAATAGCCTCTCTGGCACCATACCCTATTCAATTTTTCAATCTATGAAGTTACTCTCGATACTAGAACTCCAAAGAAATAAATTAGTAGGCTCGATACCACATTCGATTACACATCTTATTTCACTTAAGCAGCTTGATCTTAGCAATAATGCTTTATCCGGTGAGGTTCCGACTTCAATTGGTAAACTTAAGCACCTCAACTCTATAGATTTGACCTATAATGATATTGGCGGAAGTATACCAAATTCCATTGGCAAATTCACACTATTAGAAAACATAATCTTCAGCTATAATAACCTTACTGGACCGATACAAAATTCTGTAGGTAAACTATCCCAATTAAAGCACTTATACTTGGACCATAATGAAATTAATGGAACCATTCCAAAATCTATAGGTGAACTCTTTCAACTGATAAATTTAGACCTCGAAAATAAAAGGATCGTTAGAACTATTCCTTCTTCTATTGGCGTTCTTGCCTCTTTATTACGTTTAAACTTGGGACACAATAGACTAACTGGAGTTATACCGAATTCCATAGGCAATCTTACTAAAATCCAGAAAATAGTCTAAGAAAACAACATGATTATAGGGGAATTGCCACAAACTATAGAACATCTAATTGAATTAAGTGAGATATTGGCCTCAAACAATCAATTTGTAGGGCCAATACCTTCAAGTTTTGGCTATCTCGAGTGCCTGACATCGTTAAAATTGTCTTACAATCAGCTCATTGGCCCTCTACCACCCCAACTTGCTAAGCTAGAATCCTTAGACAAACTCGATATATCCTTTACTCCACTCGAGTTGATCGGAATACCAATTTGGATATTCAAGTTAAACCTTGTTGAATTAGCATTCAGTTGCCAGAGTGGTTATCATCCTCGTTCATAAGTTACCTCGATTTATCGAGTAATCAACTTACAGGGAAGTTGCCTACATGGATAGGGAACATGAATTTGGAGTTCCTCAACATCTCTAATAATCGATTCTACTCAACCATTCCGGTTGAATTCAAGAATCTTTACGGCCTCTCAAACCTTGATCTTCACTCAAACAACTTCTATGGTCCATTGGAAGTAATTTTTAATAAAGAAGGTGTGCACTACAACTCTATCGACGTGTCTTACAATAAGTTCAATGGTGAAATTGACATAAACATAGGTAACATCCCTACTATGCGCTCTATAACTTCCTTGATCTTGTCAAATTACCCATTAGGAGGATCGATACCAAGCTCGATAGGTAATTTACACAAGTTGCGGGTTTTGAAGATGGTTTCTAACCGGCTTAGAGGAAGAATTCCTCAAGAACTTGGAAATGCCAAGCAATTGACGACAATTTTCTCATCGAGGAATAGATTGAGTGGAAGCATTCCTAAGAAGGTGTTGAATTTGGCGAACTTGCAAGAGTTTGATGTCTCAAGGAATCATTTAAGTGGAAAAATTCCTCCCCATAATTCAAGTATTCCTGCTTCTGCATTTTCACGTAATCTCGGCCTTTGCAATGCTCCTCTCCCTTCTTGTAAAAATTAGTACTTTTTCCATCCCTTAATTAGATGCCTACTTCTCTTTATTATGTGAGTAATAAATGTTTAAAATAGGCATCTAATAAAGGGACAGAGGGAATAATATTTGTTAAGGTTAAAATCTGATTGCCAAATAAGACCAGGCTCATTTAGACAACAACTAGATTGATCGGGATGCGAATAACAGTACAGGTTCAAGGAGTCAAGATAAAAAAAATATGCAAAGAACGAGCAAAAGGAAATGAGGAGAAGAGACACAGGATGATGACGCAGAAAACTCTAAGGGTAAAAACTGCGAGTGGCTATGAGTCCACCGATCCACTAGGTTGTCAGGTTAAAATGGATACAGCTTAGGTTTACAATTTGATAATAATGATGCTTAGGATTGCTAAAGAATACTTAGTTTCTATGAATAATAAGGCTGGGATATTTGTGATGCCTTTGTACAATACTTATTCTCCTATTTATAGCACAAGGATTAATGCGAAAAGCTTCAACGGCTCCATTCCGGATTCCATGGAATCCGGGGCTAGTGGGTTGAGGTAGTTCCTACTTCCTCGCCCATATCCTTGAGGACTTATCCGTTGCAGTTTGAACTAGTCTTCATCAACAGTTAACTGATGCTCATGGTTCCGATATCCTTGGCAACTACTCTTTGACTTGTTCAATTTAAGATACCCTTGGAATATTCCTTGAAAAAGTCTTTATTTGACTTTGCTTAGAACCTGGGGCTGGATATATCACATGGTAACCTGTAACCTGTAATCTAACAACCTGCGAACAAGTGAACCTGTGATGAAAATTTAGGCATAACAGTTTGCCCCCAGCTTGACTATTAGATGTTCTAGTGACTTCTACGAGGCAAGCTTAATTATTCAAAAAGATAAGCTAAGATAAATAACGGAAAATTATCAAAAATCAGAAGATAAATGCAAATTTTCGAATCCGTTGAAAATGATAGACTCACTTTGAAAAGATAACTCCGTGCCGTTAGACCCATTAAATGCGTGTTATAAATAGATAAAGAAAGGTTGTCTCAAGTCAGAATTTTCAAGATAATTTCAAAATAAAAAAATCTAGGGTTTTGTTTAGCGAAAATTCGGGAAACAGATCGACATCGGTACAGCGCAATTTAAGCTGGGATTAACTTGTCAAGCCCGGTGGTGATATTCGTCCTATAGCTGTAGGTACTGTTTGGCGGCGTTTGGTTTTGAAGGTCGGTACTATTACATTACAAAAAAATGTCCATATAGAAACAGAATTCTAGCGACATAATTCAATCCGTTTCTAAATTAGAGACGGAATTCCGTCTCTAAATTAATTTTAGAAACGGAATTAAAAAAAATCCATTTCTAAATTAGAGACGGAATTAAAAAATCCGTCTCTAAATTAGAAACGGAATTGAAAATTTGTCTCTAAATTAGAAACGGATTTTTTTTTCCGTTGCTAAATTAGAAACCGATTTTTTTTTCCGGTGCTTAAGTTGGAGACTAATTTTTTTTTTCGTTGCTAAATTAGAGACGAATTTTTTTTTCCGTTGCTGATATGAGCGACGGATTTTTAATTCCGTCTCTAAATTATTTTTGAAACGAATTATGTAAAATATTACTTTAGAGACGAATTATGTAAACTAAAATCCGTCTCTAAACTAGAAACGGATTTGAAAATCCGTTTCTAAACTAGAGACGTACTTTAAATTCTGTCTTTAATACTATCTCCGTCAACGATTATTTGCAACAAATGTACTTATCGCAGAGGCCTAGGCAAAACTTTTAAGGCATGATTATTGAAAAATAAGGGCACTTGGTTAAGTATTAATCCTACCTAAAAAACAAAAATTAAACAAAAGCATATCACCACCGAAACCCAAAACCAAAACCACCACCAACAACCACCAGAACCACCAAACCCATCGACACTCAGAACCCAAAAGACCACCAAAACCACCGAAACCCAAAACCAAAACCACCACCAACAACCACCAGAACCACCAAACCCATCGACACTCAGAACCCAAAAGACCACCAAAACCACCGAAACCTAACCACGAACCCAGCCTTCACCACCGAAACCCAACCACGAACCCAACAAACCACCAACGAACCCAGCAAACCCAAAACCCAGAATCACCAAAACCACCGACACCCACAACTAACCACCACTAAAACCTAAACCCACAACCACAACCACCA
Organism: Chenopodium berlandieri; assembly: GCA_034703905.1. Lineage (NCBI taxonomy): Eukaryota > Viridiplantae > Streptophyta > Magnoliopsida > Caryophyllales > Amaranthaceae > Chenopodium > Chenopodium berlandieri. Next base: position 48,003,646 of record CM068287.1, read on the forward strand.
CCCAAACCAGAACCAGAAACCACAACCACCACCAAACCACTGAAATGCACAACCATCAAAACCAGAACCCACAACCACCACCAAAACCCACGAATTGAACCACACGAACCACCAAAACCACACCCAGAATCTCCAAACCCAAAACCGCCACCGAAATCCACCAAACCCACGAACCACCAAACCCACCCACGAACCTGTAAATCCACCCACGAATCACGCAAACCACCCACAAACAACCAGATCTGGAATCCACTTAAAGGATGGTGTGGAATTTGATAATGGGAGATAAGAGATAAAGAAGATGAGGTGCAGTGAGGTGAGAGATTAAGGGGCTGCTATGGTGCGAATTGGTGATTGACAGGGCCGGAATTGCACGACTGCTGTTGGTGGGCGGCAATGGTGGTTTGATCTAGGGGAATTGGTGTAAAAGGGTGCTCGGTTTAGGTAGCTGAAGGTGTGAATGGTGGAGATTGGAGGAAGCAGTAGTGGTGGAAGAAGGAGAGAGAAAAATCAAGAAGGAGAGAGAAAGATAATCTGATTATTTAGGTGGGAAGATTTAGATAATTAATTCAAATTAGGGTTATAATGAGTTGTAATTATGTGTAGTATTATGTGCTAATAATTTTTAAGTGAAGGTATTTTGGTCATTTTGACAGAAAAATGTTACCAAAATAGGAAAGAAATAAGTTTGTTGCAAATAATAGTTAGCACCTTTTTTTGGTAAATGTTGCACATAACTATTAATGGAGGTAGTATTTCTTTCGCTTATTATAAATTATGTGCGTAGAAGTAAACAAATAATATTTGGTATAATTGGTAAGAGTTTCACTATACGACTTTGAGGTCACGGGTTCGACTCCTACCTATTGCGATTCTTGAGATTGGGGATTCAAGGAGCCTTACATGCAAAGCCAAGTCGGGTCGAACCGAGTGAGGTCGAACCGAATAGCATCTACTTTCAGACACAAAATGATTTTTTCCATTGCTAAATTTAGAGACAGATTTTTTTTTCCCTTGCTAAATTTAGAGAAGGATATTTATTTCCGTTGTTGATATGAGCGACGGATTTTTTTTTCCGTTGCTATTACCAGCGGCAGATAAAAATAATCTATTGCTAAAACCAGCGACAGAATTAAAAATCCGTTGCTAAGTTCAGCAACGGAAAACAAATACAACGTCGCTAGTCTCATTTAGCGACAAAAGTTTTGTCAACGGGGTAATTTCGTTTTAAAATCTGTCGCTACCTATAGGTAGCGACAGAAAAGTACAACCTAGCAACGAATTAGATCTGTTGCTAAATGTCTATTTTTTTGTAGTGTTATGGTTGGCCAGTCTTTGGGAAATTACTATGATAGTCTTCAATTTGGTGTTGGGGTTTCTTCAGGTGGTGAGACAATTTTTCATGCTGTGAATCAATTGATTGAGGATCGTGGTTCTGATGTTGGTCTTTCAATGTTGTTGGTGGATTCAAAAAGCTTTCAATCTAATTGATCGTACGGTCATGTTACGTGAAGTTTGTTATCGTTGTCCGGGAATTTCGCGATGGGTTAAATTCTGCTATTCTAATCCAGTCATATTGTATTATAGGGACCACACCTTATGGTCGTCTCAGGGGGTACAGCAAGGTGATTCCCTTGGTCCTCTACTTTTTTCTTTGGTTTTACAACCCATGGTATGTAAAATCAGAGATGCTTTTGAGGTATGTCTTCAGGCGTGGTATTTGGATGACGACACTATTATTGGGGACACTTTGGTGGTGGGGAAGGTTCTGCAGTTGATTATGGAGGAAGGGCCTCGATTTGGGTTGCATCTCAACGTGGAAAAAACTGAAGTTTTCTGGCCTTTAGAAGACCCTCGAAGCAGGCTTGTGGTTGTCTTTCCGCCTAATATTGCTCAACCTTTGCGTGGTGTTAAAGTTGCTAAGTGGTCTCGTGAAAGGAATGGTGTCCTTCCAACAAGTGTATTCTTCCGGTAGAGGGTTCAGAATTATTACAGAGCTAATTCTTCAGTAAGGTCAAGTGATAGGAATGCCTAGGTGGAGGCCGCTTCCGATCAGTAATATCAATGTGCAATTGATGTTACAGCTTGATCTTAACTGAACCCTTCGGGTCGAACCCAATTGAACCACCGATCCGAGACGACGAATTAATCCGAAAGGATTTAATAAGTCAGCGGAGTTTTACGAATACAGACGTCGAAAATCGAGCCTAGGGCGTCGAGACCGAGCATCGCAAAATCACAAAGCGACAAGTATGAACATAGCCCTAGCACCACACTGGCCTAGCCATGTGGATGCTAGGCTAGTTCAGGCTAGCATGCACCTAGCATGTCTAGGCGCAAGCCCAAGCACACTAGGTGTGCTAGGCAGCCCATCGCAAATGCTATGCGCACCATAGCACACCATCGCAGCCCATCGCAAGTGCTATGCGCACCATAGCACATCATCGCAGCCCATCGCAAGTGCTATGCGCACCATAGCACACCATCGCAACCAGCATGCGTGCCTTCGCATGGCACTGCAACACAGCATGCGTGCTAGGGTGTTAGGCACCATCGCATGCCCTCGCACAAAGCACAACACCATGATGGGTGCATGGCAGGACCACATGCACCAAGCACAGCTAGTGCTAGGCACTGGCGCATGCGTGGTGCTTGGCCGACGGCCTGTGCATGCGTAGTGCATGGTGCTAGGCTGAGGCTGATGCATGTGGCTGTGCGACGGAGAGCTAGCAAGCTAGCAGCGTCAATCCAAGCATGCGTGGCTTGCAAGCAGCACGCATGCTAGGCATTGCGTGCAAGAAGGGCTAGATGCGTGGCGCACATGGTGTGCGAGACTGATGCGTATGGATGGCGAGGCAAGAGGCCAGCATGCGTGGCTCGCTAGCAGCACGCATGCTGGCCATGCTAGCAGTGGTGCGAGAGAAAGATGCGAGGCATAGCACCAGTGCCAACACCCACCAGCGCATGGCACTGGCACGCACCAGCGCCAGCACGCAACACCAGCACAGCCCAGCAGCAGCACGCACTGGCTGGCTGGCTGGGTGCTGGGCAGCAAGGGGGTGCTAGCTGGCAGCCCTAGCTGGCACCCAGCTAGCCCTCCTTGACCCGGTTTTTTGCATAGATTGTGGGGACCAAATCATGGCCTTGGGGATCAAGGCAATGGCCCCCCCAAGCCTTGGTCCTCACTTGGCTTTCTCTATTATTATGCCATGTGTCGATTTGTGATTGAATTGATTAATCATTTAATTTTGGAATTAAATAATTATCATTTTACCAACTCTCCCACATTGATGGAGATTGGAAATCAAGGGATCATTTCCCTATAAATACCAAGCTTGGGTATTAGGAAATGAACAACCTTAAGTGGAATTAAAAAGGCAACTCTAAGAAAGAGTAAACCTTTGATTAGTAAAACTCATAATCATTTTGTCCGGGTCTTGACTAACCTTCAAGACTTAAGACGCTCGGGTCGGATCGAGGGTACGATCCGTCGGAGATCTCGTGTTTTCGGGATTTTGAAGTAAGAGCTCTTTGGGAGCAAAGCACACGTCAAAGGTATAATTCTTAATCTTAATCTTGTTTGATTAAGTTTAATATGCTTGTTAATTGTTTTAATTAAGGGGCCGGTCTTGGTGGGTTTCCTTCCGCGTAGTATCGGGTTGCTACGAAACCCTACAGCGGTATCGGAGCCACGCTCCTTTTAATTTTTGCAATTATTTTTAATTAAAGTGTTTTAAAAGAATTTAATTTTCTGGTTCATGTTCTTCTAATTAGATTAGATGCTCGTTTTAATTAATTTTAAAACTCGATTTTATTTTTGATTTGGCTGTCGAACCCAGATTTTGGCTCAAAAATAGTGATTTTTGAGTGGAATCGATATTCTGGAACAGATTCAATTCTTTTAGGGCTGTCCAGAAGCCAAATTCGAACTAGAAACCCAATTTTTCTGGGGTTTTTCGTTTTTCAACGAAAATTTTAATTCTTTTTTAAGCCTTGATTAATGCAAGCATTGCAGGGTTAGATTAAATGCACATTTACATCACTAATTTACTGGTTTTAATATATCCTTGAGCATAATAATGGAGTTTTTATTAGTGCTTAAGTTGATATACCAATTTTTCACATAAACTTGTTTTTCACAAATTTTGCAAATAAATTGCAATAAAGTGTGAAAACTTGTTGTGATTTTGTATTTTAAGTTCCCAAATAATGTTAAAGTTCTAATCTTTAAAGGTTTAAATGATTGGAACCCTAACCCTAAATTCCATGTTGAACAAAGCTTGGATTTTTTCATGTTTGGTTGATTAAAATCCATTAAGTTCAATTACTTGTGGGTAAAATTTGATTAATCTTCATATTGGAAGATGTAATCTTGGTATTTTACACAAGTATGCAAGTTGGAAAATTTTATCATTGGATGGTTAATTTATTTTTCCAACTCCCATTTGTCAAATCCATTATTAATTTGCATATTGGCAAGATTAATTTTGGACATAGCTCATTTTATTTTAAGCATAAAATTAGACCTAATTTTGTTCAAAATTGAAATTTTGGATAATTTAGGCTTGTGCACCAATAAAATAACTTTTATTTAAGTAGAACTTAATTTTATTTTATTTTATTTTCCCTCAAATTAATTCTAAAATGTAATTTAGAATTGATCATTGTCACACACAAATCGGAATTAAAATTCCGAGTAAAATGCACGAAATTGATGCAAAACCGCAAGCGTCACCGAGGCTAGCCGGGCTGCCTAGCAGCCCACATGTAGGCTGCCTGTGGTGCGCACATGGCTGTGCATCGTTGGTGCGTGGCTATGTGGCGAGGGGTGCTATGGCTGGGCTTGGGCAGTGGCCTTGGCTGCTGGGTGCTTGGAGGCGTTGCTGGGCAGCGTGGTAGCAAGCACCAGCCAGCCCCCACTTGCTGCCAGGCGCCAGCATGCGTGCAGGCATGCGTGGTGCTTGCCAGCGTAGTGTGCTGTGCTGGGCGCAGCATGCTAGCACCAAGCGCCAGCCCAGCCCCTTCAATACTACTAGTGTGTGGCAGGGAAGGTGCTGAGCGCAGCAGCATAAGCGTGGCTGTGTGGAGTGCGCGTATGCTGGCTAGCATCAAGAGGCGCCAGCCCAGCACGCCAGATGCTCGCAGGCACTAGCGTGCTAGCAAGCATGCGCAACATACTAGCAGGCAGCTGGAGCTAGCAGCGATGCTTGCTGGGCACAGCATACCTCGCCTATGCACCATGGCAGCATGCCATGGGCTGCCTAGCACCCATGGTGCGCATCCACCTAATGCTTGTGTGGGGTATTTTGCTTAAGTTTGAGCTATGATTTTGCGATAATTTTTGCTGTTTTAATAATTTTAAATAATTATTTAAACGAGGCTAAAAACCTCTATTTTCGATTTTGCAAAATTTTAACAATTTATGGGTTATGCCGACTTAATTAATCGGATTAATTAAGTACGGATGCGGAATTTAGTGGGAGCTTAATTAAGTGTGTAAGCATTTTGCGTTTAGAAATAATGGATTAAACCACTTTGACTAGTTTTAATTAGGCGCGTTAATTGGATTAACCACCTAAGTTAGTTACTAGTTTTGCGTGTTTAATTATATATTTCGTAAAATTGCATGGGCCATTCACAAATAGTGAATGGGTGAATGGAAGATTGTTTTCAAAACAGGTTCTTTGAAAATGGCAACTAGTGGGGCCCGACTAGGATAGAAAATACGGGCTGCGTTCCGCTATGTATTTTTGTAAATCTAAATAAGGTCTGCGAACCGTTAAGTATTTTTGTACTATTAGATTAATCTTAGTCGTTCTAGCTAGCTTCTTTTATTTCATTTTGGCCAAGATGTCTCAAGACGGCGTTTCGACGAAGACGAGCCAAGATGAAGACCCATGGAAATTGAAGATTTCAAGGGGTCATGCTAGTTGCCAAATGCATCTATTTTATGCCTTATAATTATATATTGTTATTATATATGATTGCTAGATGCATGTCTAGGATTTCTATTATGTTGCGACGATTAGTTAAGTTCACTTAAATCAACCAACATAGAAACCCTAGGTTCCTTAATAGTATTGAGCTAAAATTTGCCTTTCCAAGAACAACACTTACCGAACTAATGCGCGTACGTGATGGATTACGCCAAAGCGAGGCATCACTACTTCCCTAGGAACGTAAGGTATACTAGGTATACAAGTTGTTTTGGTTAAGCTCAACGATATCAGTAAGGAGTCCTTAGATATCGTGGCAAAAGAGATAAAATGTCAAGGATGCATTACATGCGACATTTTATCAAACCGAGAGTAGCTTGGAGCTATTAGCAATTGGATTGCTTACCTTAAGATATTTAATGATTAAGACAAGCCAAAGCATGCTTAACCATTTCTTGATCTTTGGGATCTCGGAATCATTTTATTCTCGCCCATAAGGGACAATTTTTTTAAATGCGTGGATAAAATGCTCAATAAGATTGAATATTTGCATGAACGTTTCAAATTTCAACTTATTGATGTATGAATGGTTTTTCACTTCAAATTCTTTCAATTGTAGAATCATGTCTGCTAGTAACTCAAACAACAACCAAATGTGCTCGACACTCCCCGAAAAGTTAGCTATCAAGCTTAACTTAACAAACCTTGATGAATGGGAAGAAGAACTCAGGAGAACTTTCCGGAGTTGTTCCAAAGAGTATGTTCTGGATACTTCCCTCCCAACCCTCTGTTCCAAGACCCTCTTGAGTGACGAAACTTATTGTGCATGGTCGAAAGACTGCAAATTAGTGTCACAACTCATGGCTAACTCCATCCCGGAAGAATGGAAAGAAAAACTTCCATTCTCTTTCCCGGACTTGTTCCTTGGAGGACTAAGGGATGTTGTCGGTGTGAGATTCTCCAAGAGTTTCAACGACAACAATGATGGACTCTTGTTTGAAGTGACTAGGTCACTTACGGACATGAATGTAAAGCCATCGGACCAAGGTTGTCTTGCGAAAGAGAGGTACCATCTTTGGTCTACAGTCTGCAACACTAAGTTGAGACCGGGTATGCCCCTCCGACCCCATGTGGCAAGAATGACTAAGCTCTTCAAGCACATGGAACTCCTCGGAATTCCACTAGAAGATGGAATGGCTGGTCATATTTTGCTCACTTCACTCCACTCAGGATATGATGCGCTAAAGGCATATATTTCTGAATTAAAGGAGACACATTCCTTGAAGAATGTGGTGGAGCTACTTCACCGGGCCAACTCATTTGGGGCAACCAAAAGACCGTCAAGAAGGAGGGATCTCAAGGTTAAGGCTAAGATGCGTTGCTTCTACTGTGGCGGGCAAGGCCACTTCAAGAGAGAATGCAAGCTTTTTCGGGAAGAGGAGGAGAGGAATGGAGCATCCGCCTCAAGTATCTTCCTTAACACTTGTGAATTAAGCTTATCATAGGTATTAGATACCAGGTATGACTCACTTAATGTTGCCTTTTCAGGGACCAAGTGAGAAGCTTATCAAGTGTTGGTGCAAGAGCAAGAAGACGACGAAGATGGTTTTTCGGTCGTGCTTGCATGCACTATTTTGTCTATGACATGTAATTAAACTAATTCTAGTTTTCCATCATGCCTTTGAACATACTATGATCCACGGTGTTGGACACCTGGGAATTTTGGATGTAAGACTTTGACAATAGTTGTTTCAAGTTTGTCTTACAAATTTATGTTCAATTAAATTGCATGTTTTTACATATGATTAGACAAAAGTTGATACCACTAGCTAAGACCATCGAGTCAAATCAAACCTACTTGTGGCATTGTCGTCTTGGCCATATTAACATCAAACGCATCAAGAAACTTCTTCAAGAAGGTGTTCTTGACTCATTCGACTTAGAGTCGTTTGAAAATTGCGAAGGATGCTTATTAGGCAAGATGATAAAACAGCCATTCTCCAAGTTGGGAGAAAGGGCAAGTGACTTATTAGGTCTAATACACACGGATGTATATGGACAAATGAGCATACCCGCAAGACAAGGTTACCGATATTTCATCACTTTCACCGACGATTATAGTAGATATGGCTATGTCTACTTAATGTCGAATAAATCTGAATCCTTTGAGAAATTCAAAGAATTTCAGAAAAAAGTTGAAAATCAGCTTGGCAAGAAAATTAAAGCACTTCGATCGGATCGAGGTGGCGAATATTTGAGCCATGAATTCGATGATCACTTGAAAGAAAATGGCATTCTTTCAGAGTTGACACCTCCCGGAACTCCTCAATGGAACGGAGTGTCTGAACGGAGGAATCGGACCTTGTTAGACATGGTTCGATCAATGATGGGTCTTAGTGAACTCCCTATCTCTTTCCGGGGACATGCGCTACAAACTGCAGCACTAACACTGAATAGAGCTCCGTCAAAAGCTGTTGAAAAGACTCCGTATGAATTATGGACTAAGAAACCTCCTAGGTTCTCTTTTCTCAAGATTTGGGGATGCGAAGCATATGTCAAGCGATTCATTTCGGACAAACTTCACCCCAAATCGGATAAGTGTTTCTTTGTGGGATATCCAAAAGAAACCAAAAGGTATTACTTCTACAATAAATCCGAGAACAAAGTATTTGTTGCTCGTGATGGTGTCTTTTTGGAGAAGGATCACCTTTCCAAAATGACAAGTGGGAGGAAAATCAAACTCGACGAAGTTCGAGAGGACGAGCAATAATGTCAACCTGACAAAACTGACAATCTAGATACTTTGGAAGCATCTAAGAAGATTGGTCAGAATCAAACAGACAATGAAAATGCTCAACCGATTACCCTTCGTAGGTTGCAACGGCAAAGATCTCAACCAAACAGATACCTTGGTATCGTCTTAACCGATGATCAGGACATCCTAGTCATGGATGATGATGAGCCGGCGACATACAAGCAAGCTATGACGAGCCCCGACTCTGCAAAATGGCAAGAGGCCATGAAATCCGAGATGGTCTCCATGTCTGAAAATCAAGTCTGGGACTTGGTGAACTTGCCCGAGGGTTACACACCCATTGGTTGCAAATGGATCTTCAAAGTGAAGACAGACAAGGATGGAAATGTATCAATATACAAAGCTAGACTGGTGGAAAAAGGTTATAGACAAGTCCACGGGATTGACTATGACGAAACTTTTTCACCAGTTGCAATGCTAAAATCCGTCCGAATCATCCTAGCGATTGCTACATATTACGATTATGAAATATGGCAAATGGATGTCAAAACCGCCTTCCTTAATGGAATTTTGGAAGAAACTGTGTATATGACACAGCCAGAAGGTTTTGTCGATCCAGGCAATGCTGGAAAGGTTTGCAAGCTGAAGAAGTCCATTTATGGACTAAAGCAAGCCAGTAGAAGTTGGAATCTGCGATTTGATGAAGCCATTAGCAAGTTTGGTTTTATCAAGAATCCAGATGAGTCTTGTGTATACAAGAAGGTCAGTGGGAGTGATATTGCATTCCTAGTCCTGTATGTCGATGACATACTTCTCATTGGAAACAGCACAAAATTATTGGAGTCCGTAAAGGGCTGGTTGTGAAAGTGTTTTTCAATGAAGGACTTAGGAGAGGCACAGTACATATTGGGCATCAAGATCTACAGGGATAGATCTAAGAGGGTGATTGGATTAAGCCATAGTACTTATATTGATAAGGTATGGCTCGATTCAACATGGAGAATGCCAAAAGAGAGCATTTACCCATGTCCCATGGCGTAACTCTCACCAAGAAACAGTGTCCACAAACACCTGTTGAGCGAGAAAGAATGAATCAGATCCCATATGCTTCGCTAATCGGATCGATCATGTATGCCATGATATGTACAAGGCCAGATGTATCGTATGCCCTGAGTGCAACGAGTCCAATCGAACCCAGGAGAGGCGCATTGGACTGCGGCCAAGAACATCCTTAAGTACCTGAAAAGGAAAAAAGATAAATTCCTGGTGTATGGAGGCCACAAAGAACTGGTTGTTGAAGGTTACACCGATGCTAGCTTCCAGACTGATAGAGACGACTTCAAGTCACAGTCGGGGTACATATTCTGTCTGAATGGAGGAGCGTTTAGCTGGAAGAATGCCAAGCAGAGCACCACTGCAGACTCTACAACTGAAGCCGAGTACTTGGCCGCTTCAGAAGCTGCCAAGGAAGCTGTTTGGATTCGCAAGTTCATTAGCAAACTTGGTGTTGTACCCTCAATCAAGGGGCCGATAGATCTCTATTGTGATAACAATGGAGCTATCGCTCAGGCCAGGGAGCCTAGAGAGCACCAGAAGGTCAAACACGTGCAAAGGCGATTTCACATGATTAGGGAATGGAAATCCGATGGTGAAATCAGAATTTGTAAGATTGGCACGGATGATAATGTAGCCGATCCTTTGACTAAACCGCTGCCTCAAGTGAAACACAACAAGCACATTGAGGCGATGGGAATCAAGCATGTTGGAGACTGGCTTTGAAATTCCCTGTACATGTGTTTTAATTAAATTAGATATTTAATGTAAGACACTGTATTAAAACCATTCATTAATGGAGTAATTAATTTTTGTGCAAAATTATCATTCACTCCATTACTATTTAATTGTGATTTAGAATTAAATAATGAGTCAATTCGATTTACGGAAATATTCAAAACAGGGTATCAAGACCATGTCTTGGATAAAGAAACACCTATTAAGTGAACGTTGAATATTTAAATCGAAAATTATCCCTAATCAACGTCATCTAACAGATGGACGATTGATGACCGCCATAGATTAGTGTGTAGTATGATTTACAGCACCGTTTCTTGTGCTGCGAGGACGTGACGGTCATAAATCATTTGCACAGGCACAGTTTGGAACTGTACTGGATAAGACCTATGAGAGTACTTTAAGAAAATTCAAATTTTGTCATAAGTACATTTCTCATTATGACTATCAGAACTTGTTTCCTCCGACCATGAGTACTGTGAAGTTTTCTTGTTTGAGTACTAGACTCTTTGATGTTTCCAAACGTCTGCCGTAACTGGGGATTATAACGGGAACACTCAGGAGACTATGTCCTCTTAGTAAGAAGAACTTACAATACAAGACTGGGATTATCCCCCTACTAACAATAGGGAAAAATGTTTTGTTGTTTACAAGGCCGCTCGAAGAGCGAGACTGTGAAAATGCATGGCCGTGCTTTGATGGATTTTATAAATCATCTGCTTATTGACAGTCGAACTCGGAGATCGAGAAACACTTCTGAACGTAATAAGGATGACAAAGAATCTTACCTTATAGTTCACGAAGAAACATTAAGTGACATAGGAAATGAGCTATATACTGTATGCACACTTGTCCGGAAGGACAAGTGGGAGATTGAAAGGAATGGTGTCCTTCCAACAAGTGTATTCTTCCGGTAGAGGGTTCAGAATTATTACAGAGCTAATTCTTCAGTAAGGTCAAGTGATCGGAATGCCTAGGTGGAGGCCACTTCCGATCAGTAATATCAATGTGCAATTGATGTTACAGCTTGATCTTAACTGAACCCTTCGGGTCGAACCCAATCGAACCACCGATCCGAGACGATGAATTAATCCGAAAGGATTTAATAAGTCAGCGGAGTTTTACGAATACAGACGTCAGAAATCGAGCCTAGGGCGTCGAGACCGAGCGTCGCAAAATCACAAAGCGACAAGTATGAACATAGCCCTAGCACCACACTGGCCAAGCCATGTGGATGCTAGGCTAGTTCAGGCTAGCATGCACCTAGCATGGCTAGGCGCAAGCCCAAGCACACTAGGTGTGCTAGGCAGCCCATCGCAAATGTTATGCGCACCATAGCACACCATCGCAGCCCATCGCAAGTGCTATGCGCACCATAGCACATCATCGCAGCCCATCGCAAGTGCTATGCGCACCATAGCACACCATCGCAACCAGCATGCCTGCGCACATGCGTGCCTTCGCATGGCACTGCATCGCAGCATGCGTGCTAGGGTGCTAGGCACCATAGCATGCCCTCGCACAAAGCACAGCACCATGCTGGGCGCATGGCAGGACCACACGCACCAAGCACACCTAGTGCTAGGCACTGGCGCATGCGTGGTGCGTGGTGCTTGGCCGACGGCCTGTGCATGCATAGTGCATGGTGCTAGGCCGAGGCTGATGCATGTGGCTGTGCGACGGAGAGCTAGCAAGCTAGCAGCGTCAAGCCAAGCATGCGTGGCTTGCTAGCAGCACGCATGCTAGGCATTGCGTGCAAGAAGGGCTAGATGCGTGGCACGCATGGTGTGCGAGACTGATGCGTATGGATGGCGAGGCAAGAGGCCAGCATGCGTGGCTCGATAGCAACACGCATGCTGGCCATGATAGCAGTGGTGCGAGAGAAAGATGCGAGGCATAGCACCAGCGCCAGCACGCAACACCAGCACATCCCAGCAGCAGCACGCACTGGCTGGCTGGCTGGGTGCTGGGCAGCAAGGGGGTGCTAGCTGGCAGCCCTAGCTGGCACCCAGCTAGCCCTCTTTGACCCGGTTTTGTGCATAGAGTGTGGGGACCAAATCATGGCCTTGGGGATCAAGGGAATGGTCCCCCCAAGCCTTGGTCCTCACTTGGCTTTCTCTATTATTATGCCATGTGTCGATTTGTGATTGAATTGATTAATCATTTAATTTTGGAATTAAATAATTATCATTTTACCAACTCTCCCACATTGATGGAGATTCGAAATCAAGGGATCATTTCCCTATAAATACCAAGCTTGGGTATTAGGAAATGAACAACCTTAAGTGGAATTAAAAAGGCAACTCTAAGAAAGAGTAAACCTTTGATTCGTAAAACTCATAGTCATTTTGTCGGGTCTTGACTAACCTTCAAGACTTAGGACGCTCGGGTCGGGTCGAGGGTACGATCCGTCGGAGATCTCGTGTTTTCGGGATTTTGAAGTAAGAGCTCTTTGGGAGCGAAGCACACGTCAAAGGTATAATTCTTAATCTTAATCTTGTTTGATTAAGTTTAATATGCTTGTTAATTGTTTTAATTAAGGGGCGGGTCTTGGTGGGTTTCCTTCCGCGTAGTGTCGGGTCGCTACGAAACCCTACATCTCGCTAGTTCGGATTTTAGTTTTAGTGGTGAACTTGTGATGCAGAGGGTAACCAAGACCATTGTACTTATGGATAGGGTTGCTAAGCTCGATGATCCTTAGTGCAAGCTGTTGTTGCTTAGGGCATGTACCGGAGTTTCTAAACACTACTTTTCTTTCCGTACTTGTCCTCCTAGTACATTTGAGGCGGCTCAGCGCACATACGACGGGGCTCTTCGATCTTCCTTGAAGCGTATTATTACTGCTTCGGGGCCTGAGTTTGGCGATTAGTAGTGGCGGCTTGCCACCTTACCATTTTCATTTGCAGGGCTTGGTGTTTATTCCGTTGTTGATGTCCATCTTTATGCGTTTCTTGCTTCTCGGTTACAGTCTGCTAGGTTGCAGACAAAGCTTCTGCGAAATGTTGGTCTTGGTCGATCCTTTAAGGATGCGTTGAGTCTGTTTAATCGAACGATGGAGTCTAACATTTTGAGTAATCCTAGTGAGGTCGCTACCCCTAAACTCATGAAGAAATTGGCATATATATATTTCACAAAGGTTACCACTTCTGTAGAATCCACCTTTTCTTATCTCCTTGACATTAAGCATTGTGGAAATCACAGCAGGGAGATCATACCTCTGCTTGGCTTCGGGCGGTTCCTATATCGGGGTTGGGTCAGACGATGAACGCAAAGACTTACCGATGTGTGTTGTGCTACTGGTTGGGTATTCCATTGTTTAATGTCTCGACGCTGTGCTCTGCTTGTTTAAGGGTTTTTACTGGGGATATTTTCGGTGATCACGCGGTGTCGTGTGCTGGTATTGTGGGTATTAAACATCGGCATAATGTTGTTTGGGATACCCTTTGTTGATGTTTGCTATAGGAGGTCTAGGATTTCAGCGAGAAAGGAGGTTGACATTGGGTTGTCCGGAGAGAACGGCGGGGCCCTCCGACCTGCAGATATGTTACTTTATTCCTGGGATCGTGGTCGTGATGTCTGTGTTGATTTGACAGGGTCTTCTCCTTTGACACAGTCTGGGCTATCTGACTTTGTTCTTGGACAGGTTGTGGTTGATGTGCTCATCGAAAGCGGGTCAAATATGAATCTAGTTGTCAAGAAATTGTATATGGATTCCTTCCCTTCTCCTTTTCTTCACTTGGAGAATTAGACAAGGAGGCTGTTGCGTTGTTGAAGCGGCTTCAGAAGTTCTCGACGAGTCAGGATATTGGGGCTCGAGCTGCTGCTCATATTTTCACTAGGATAGGATTTGCTATAGTTAGAGGATTGGGGGCCAGATTGTATCTCGACTTCCCACTAATATATTGTAGGTTGTATGACTTTGTCTGTTTTTGAGATACAAAGTAATAAGTGCTACAACGGCTCTATAGAAAGTAATAAGTGTTGCACTAGAACTAAAAGACCATTGCATTAGGTCTGTTGCAACGGTCCGTAGGATTTCTAAAGAACCGTTGCATTAGGTTTTATTAACCGTTGCATTAGGCCCTGATGCAACAGTCCATGGTTGATGGCATAGGACCGTTGCTTTAGGTTAAATGAACTGTTGCATTAAACCTAATGTTGTTGGGTTTTGCGGTGTCTGACACCGCGCGGAAACAAAACCCGATAACCGGATCGCATGCATAATAATTACAACATAAATAGAAGCATGCAAATAAACATAAACATAAGAGAAGAGAGAGAAATAATGCTTACCCTAGAAGCGTGCTTCGCTTAACCGTTGAGCTCGAACTTGAAAGCTTCAAGTTTCGCAAGTACGAGAACCTCATTAGTCATTACCGAACAGTAACCGGTCCCTACCCCGAAGCTTAGTCGGGGTTAGACCAAAACAACTTAGAGTTTACAAACAAAGGTTTTCTCGCTTTTGGAGATCCCTTAAAGTTCACCAACTCAAGTGAATTCCTAATACCCAATGACGGGTATTTATAGGGAAATGTCCCAAAGAATTCCAAATTAAATTAAAAAGCCAAAACAATCATCAAACGACAAGTGGCGCAAGGAGAGCAAGGGAGTAGGTGAGGACCACAAAGGGAAGGACCGCCTTCCCTTGCTCCCCAAGAAAATAGCCGGCACCAACCATGTGGTGCCAGCTGGCGCCCAGCCTTGGGCACCAAGGCAAGCCCTGCTGGCAGCCTGGTGCTCAGCTGGGCCTGCCAGCCAGACCGCACACACACACAGCCCAGCCAGCAAGCCTCGCACGCAATACGGGCTGCTGCGTTGTATGTTGTTGCTGCTGCTGCAAGCAAGGCCCAGCACACCTTGCTGGCTGCTGGCCTTGCTGGTGTATCTCCCTGCATGCATGCTCGCTATGCTGGCGAGTCTTGCTCGCATGGCTGCTTGCCCAGCCAGTGCATGCGATGCATGCTAGGCTTGTGGCAAGGAGCCCGGCTAGCCATGCTAGCCTACCTAGCCCTCGATTGGCTAGGCCATATCGAGGCTAGGATTTTCACGCATGTTGACTTGTTGTTTGACTGATTTTCCCGTCTCGTCGACTCCTAAATTTGACTCGAATTTCGACACTCTAAGCTCAGTATCCAACGTCTTAGTTCGTAAAATCTCTATTGACTCGTTTAATCCTTCGGATTAATCCTTCACTTTAGTTCGGTTACATGATTGGGTACCCGAAGGGTTCAGTCAAGATTAAGCTGTAATATTAATTATTCATCAATATTACTGATCGGAAGCGGCCTCTTGCTAGGAATTCCGATCACTTTAACTCACTGAATAATTAGCTTTCTAATTAAATCCGAACCCTCTATCGGAATAATACACTTGTTCAAAGGACACCATTCATTTCAATCTCCCACTTGTCCTTCCGGACAAGTGTGCCGTTTGTGTATAGCCTGTTTCCTATGTCACTTAATGTCTCTTCGTGAACTATAAGGTAAGATTCATCATCATCCTTATTACGTCCAGAAGTGTTTCTCGATTTCCGAGTTCGACTGTCAATAAGCAGATGATTTCTAAAATCCATCTGAGCATGGCCATGCATTTTCACAATCTCGCTCTTTGAGAGGCCTTGTAAACAACAAAGACATGTTCCCTACTATTAATATGGGGACATTACCAGTCTTGCATTGTCAGCTTCCCTTATCAAGAGGCCCTAGCCGCCCGAGTGTTGCCTTTATAATCCCCTTGTACGGCAGACGTTTGACAACATCAAAGCAGACTAGTACTCAAACAAGAGAACTAACAATACTCATGGTAGAGGAAAGAGGTTCCGATAGCCATAATGAGTAATATACTTATGACCATTGTTAAATCTCTTAAAGTATTCTCATAGGTCGATCCGGCATAGTTCCAAACTGATACCTGTGCAAATGATTTATGACAATTTTGTCCCTTGTAGCACAAGAAACGGTGCTATAAATCATACTACACACTAATATCATGCGGTTAATAGTCGTCCAACTTTCAAATGACCTCGATTAGGTATATTTTGATATGATATTCAACATTCACTTAATAGGTGTTTCTTTATCCAAGACATTGTCTTGATACCCTATTATGAATATTCTTAAATCGAATGTACTCATTATTTAATTCTAAACTACAATTAAATAGAAATGAAATAATAATTTACAGAAAAATTAAATTACTCAATAAATGAATGGTTTAACATAGTGTTTTATATTAAGATCTCCACAACTTAATTAAAACACACAAATAGGGAAATCAAAGCCAATCTCCAATATGTTTGATTCCCATTGCCTCAACGTGCTTGTTGTGTTTCACTTGAGGCAAAGGTTTAGTGAGTGGATCGGCTACATTGTCGTCCGTTCCAATCTTGCGAATTCTGATTTCACCCTCGGACTTTCATTCCCTTATCATGTGAAATCGCCTCATGACATGTTTGACTTTCTGATGCTCCCTTGGCTCTCTGAGCAATAGCCCCACTATTATCACAGTAGAGGTCTATTGGTCCCTTTATTGAGGGGACAACACCATTTCACCAACGAAATTACGAATCCAAACTGCCTCCTTAGCTACTTCTGAAGCTGCCAAGTATTCGGCTTCAATTGTAGAATCTGCAGTCATGCTTTTCTTAGCACTCTTCCAACTGAATGCTCCTCCATTAAAACAAAACACGTATCCTGATTATGATTTGAAGTCGTCTCTATCAGTCTGGAATCTTGAGTCGGTGTAACCTTCAAAAACCAAATCCTTACTCCCACCATAGACCAGAAATTTATCCTTGTTCCTTTTCAGGTACTTTAGGATATTCTTGGCCGCAGTACAATGTGCCTCTCCTGGGTCTGATTGGTATCGACTCGTAGCACTCAAGGCATACGATACATCCGGCCTAGTACATATCATGGCATACATGATCGATCCAATAAGCGAATCATATGGAATTTGACTCATCCTCTCTCGCTCATTAGGTGTCTGCGGACACTGTTTCTTGCTGAGAGTTATGCCATGTGACATGGGTAGGTGGCCTCTTTTGGCTTCCTCCATATTGAATCATGCCAGCACTTTATCGATATAAGCACTTTGGCTCAATCCAATCATCCTTTTAGATCTATCCCTATAGATCTTGATGCCCAATATGTACTGTGCCTCTCCCAAGTCCTTCATTGAAAAACACTTTCCAAGCCAAGCCTTTACATACTCCTACATTGGAATATTGTTTCCAATGAGTTATATGTCATCGACATATAAGACAAGGAATGTGATGTCACTCCCACTGTCCTTCTTGTAAACACAAGACTCATTTGGTTCTTGATAAAACTAAACTCACTAATGGCTTCATCGAATCGCCGGTTCCAACTTCTGCTTGCCAATTTTAGTCCATAAATAAACTTCTTAAGCTTGCATACCTTCCCAGCATTGTTTGGATCTACAAAACCTTCCGGTTGTGTCATGTACACAGTTTCTTCCAAAATCCCATTATGGAAGGTGGTTTTGACGTCCATTTGCCATATCTCATAATTATAATATGCGGCAATTGCTAGGATAATCCGGACGGACATAAGCATGGCGACTGGCGAAATGGTTTCATCATAATCACGCCGTGAATTTGCCTATAACCTTTTGCCACCAATCTAGCTTTATATACATATACATTTCCATCTTTGTCAGTTTTCAACTTGAAAATCCATTTGCAACCGATAGGTGTGTAACCTTCGGGCAAATCAACCAAGTCCCAGACTTGATTTTCAAACGTGGAGTCCATCTTGGATTTCATGGCTTCTTTCCATTTTGCAGAGTCGGGGCTCGTCATAGCTTCACTAGTTGAAAAAACATCATTTGCAACGCACTATTTGCAGCGCACCTAGTTATAGAACGCTGCAAAATACCCTTAGTCGACTATTGAATGAGTTAATAGCAGCATTTTTTCTTTAAGAACGCTGTAAAAAAAATTCTGAAATTTTTTTTAGTTTTATTTGCAGCGTTCCCAAGTCAGCATGCTGCTATAAGTTACGTTTATTGAAACGCCCCTAAGTTGAGAACGCTGCAAATAATGGTTAATAGCAACATTCTCATTTAAGGCGCTGCAAATAATATAGAAATGACCTAACTAATAAGAATATCATCCGCGCTGATCTATCCTCTAATCCTATCACTTAGCACTTCATTTTTCCATCTTCTCGATAATAACAAGAAAACCCAACCAAACTTCTTCACCATCTCCTCCGATCTAAGGTTCAACCCTTCGCCGGTCACTTCCTCCTCGCCATCCATCTTCTCCTCACCGTCAAGACTTCAACCTCTTCCTTCACTAGTTTTCTCTCTCCTGTCCTCCATAGAAGCGGCTTTTGGGCTTTTGTTAAAGATGATCATGTCCTTATCAACTTTACCCTTATCAACTTTACCTCACTTGTGATGTTATGATCATGTCCTTTGGTTTTCTAAGTCACTCTATTATAAGTTTCTAATAGCTACACTCTTCTTCAGGTGTGTGCGATTGGCAAGATTTGAGAATGACAGAACAATATCCTTCATACCTCCTGATGGGTCCTTCGACTTGATGACATGCCGACTAAACACTCGGGTTTTTTTTCTTACTTTCTTTTGTAAAGGTATTTATGAGTCAATTCCGTAATTGGTCATTCTTTAGAAGTTCTCTTGTATGAGATGTAGATTTTGAACTCTTTGGAACTTCAAGATCCTTTTTGTGGTTTCTGTTCAGTCTGATAATAAGTATAAATTCTAAGATAAAGCATTTTCGGCTATTAAGTGAAGCCACTTATTAGGATTGAAGCTCAAGTGGAAAAGTATTCAAAAAGTCATGTTGAGATCATGATCAAAGCGAAGAGTCAGTTCAAGGACCGAAGGTACATCTCTGGAAATCTATTTTGCCATTTCTTTATACTAAATTAAATATTGATATGAAACGTTTTATTTGCAGGTTAGAATTCAGGACAATCCAGTTTTTTTTTTTTTTTTTTTTTTTTATCTATCATGAGCTACGCCAACCACGTTGAAATCGACGTGCCTATTCCACCTGATGCTACAAATCCTAAAATTCGGACATCAATGGGAACTGCAACATATAAACCAAAGGAGTCCTTGCAGCCTGATGAAACTGAACTTCTTGCTGAAAATATGTGATGCTTACTATCTCTCCAGGTGCACACCTCAAGCTCGCTGAAGGATGTCAACGCTTTTCAGTCTTGGTTGTCAAAAGATCAGGAAATCAAGTTGGTCATAGGCTTTAGCAAAGTAGAGTTGTAATTTTAATGGTTTTCATATTTGTTTAGAGGTACCTCATGATTTTACATGGGGTTATTTGTAATGACCTTGATTTTTGGCTTTGTTTAATAAAATCATCAAATTTTTTCTATTTATTTTGTGTTACTTTTGTTTATGTTATTTCTATTTAAATAGAGGGAGAAATACAAAAAAAAAAAAAAAAAAAAAAATATTATTTGCAGTGCGCGTAGGTAGAGTGCGCTGCAAATAATCCAATTATTTGCAGCGCGCCTAGGTAGGGTATGCTGCAAATAGTGGACTATTTGCACATACCCAGCTTGTACGTGCTGCAAATAATCCTACTTTTTTGTAGCGCCCAGGGTTAGGCACGCTGCAAATAATCAGTTTTTACAACGTTTTACGCGCGCTGCAAATAATATCTAGTAATTGCATCGCCCACATATGCAGCGCACGAAAACGCTACAAAAGGTGGGGTTTGGGCGCGCTGCAATTGACGTTTTTTCCACTAGTGCTTGTTTGTATATCGCTGGCTCATCTTCATCCATAACTAGGATGTCTCGATTCTCGGTTAAGACAACACCGAGGTATCTGCCTGGTTGAGATCTTGGCCTTTACGACCTACGTAGGGTAATAGATTGAGCATTTGCTTTGTCATCTTGAACATTGACCATTGTCAATAGCTGCTTCTAAAGCACTTTGATTGTCAGTTTTGTCAAGTTGACTTTGTTGCTCATCTTCTCGAACTTCATCAAGTTCGATTTTCCTCCCACTTGTCATTTTAGAAAGATGCTCCTTTTCCAAAAAGACACCATCTCGAGCAACAAATACTTTGTTCTCAGATTGATTGTAGAAGTAATACCCCTTTGTTTCTTTTGGATATCCCACAAAGAAACATTTGTCAGATTTTGGTGCAAGCTTGTCAGATATGAGTCTTTTGACATATGTTTCACTACCCCAAATCTTTAAAAAAGACAACCGTGGAGGTTTCTTCGTCCATAATTCATATGGAGTCTTTTCGACCGCCTTTGACGGAGCGCGATTCAGTGTAAGTGCCGCGGTTAGAAGTGTGTGTCCCTAGAAAGAGATAGGAAGATCGCTAACACCCATCATTGATCGAACCATGTCTAACAGAGTTCGATTTCTCCTCTCGGACACTCTATTCCATTGTGGAGTTCCCGGAGGTGTCAGTTCTAAGAGAATTCCATGTTCTTTCAGATGATCGTCAAATTCGTAGCTTCAAATACTCGCCACCTCGATCCGATCGAAGTGCTTTGATTTTCTTGCCAAGCTGATTTTCCACTTCACTTTGAAATTCTTTGAATTTATCAAAAGATTCAGATTTGTGCGACATAAGGAAGACATAGCCATATCTACTAAAGTTGTCCGTGAATGTGATAAAATGGCGGTAACCATTTCTTGTGGTTGTGCTCATTGGTCCACATACATCCGTGTATATAAGACCTAATAAGTCACTAGCCCTTTCTCCTAACTTGGAGAATTGCTGTTTTATCATCTTACCAAGTAAGTATCCTTCGCAGTTTTCAAATGACTCTAAGTCGAATGAATTAAGAATCTCTTCATGAAGAAGTTTCTTGATGCGTTTGATGTTAATGTGGCCAAGACGACAATGCCACAAGTAGGTTTGATTCGACTCAACGATCTTAGCTCTTTTGGTGGTATCATTAACATTATAAACCTGTTTGTCTAGAGAAAGCACATAAAGACCATTTTCTGAATGTAACGTACCACATAAAACATTATCAAGATAAAATGAACAACTATTGTCTTTTATCCGAAATTCAAAACCCTTGGCGTCCAACGCTGAAATTGAAATAATGTTTTTGGTAATGTTTAGAACATGATAACAATTTTCAAGTTCTAATAAAAGCCCAAAGGGCAAAGACAAACTAAGTGTCCAACGGATACGGCCGCAATCCTAGCTCCATTGCGGACCCGGAGTTCCACTTCTCCCTTCACTAGCCTTCTACTTTTCCTTAGTCCCTAAGCATTGGAACAAAGGTGTGATCCACATCCAGTATCTAATACCCATGAAGCTTTGCTAGTAAAGTTAAGGTCTCTAACATATATACCTGATCCAGAAGCAACGGTGTCGTTCTTCTTATCCTCCTTGAACTTGAGGCAATCCCGTTTTCAATGTCCCTTCTTCTTACATTAGAAACATTCGGAATCGGATTGAGAAGAGGCTACCTTCTTTTCCTTGTTGCCCTTGGTAGCTTTTGGCTTAGGCAGAAAGGTCTTCCTACCCTTCCCCTTGAAGCCTTTCTTCTTGCCCGAGCGCTTGAATGGTTTGCCCTTCTTGACCATAAGCATATCATGCTTCCCCTCATCCTTGAGCGTTTTCTCAGCTTGCTTCAACATTCCATGAAGCTCGGTGAGGGTTTTCACAATGATGTGCATTTATAGTTCATCTTGAACTAATCATAGCCTTTGTGAAGCGAGTGGAGAATAATGTCAATTGCCATCTCGGTTGAATACCCAGCATCAAGCCTTTCCATGTTCTCAAATAATCCGATCATTTTAAGTACATGTGGGCTGACTGGCTCTCCTTTCTTGAGCTTGCTCTCAAGGATCTGCCTATGGGTCTCAAACCGCTCAATTTGGGCCTGCTCTTGGAACATGTTCTGAAGTTCAGAAATGATCTCAAAAGTCGTCTCCTTTCCAAAGAAGGTCTTTTGGAGATCCGGGGACGTTGTGGCCAACATGATGCATTTGACATCCCGATTGGCAGCGTGCCATCGGTTTAGGGCAGCCTGAGTGACCTCCTTATTAGGAGCGTCGGGAATTTCCTCATCAAGGACGTATTCTTTTTGCTCTTGCATGAGAACTATATGCAAGTTCCTTTGCCAATCAAGGAAGTTTGTCCCATTTAACTTCTCTTTATCGAGAATAGAACGGAGTGAAAACTGGTTGTTGTTGGTGTTAGTTAGAGACATATTTCTACAATTGAAAGAATTTGCAATGAAAAACCATTCATAAAACCAATAAGTTTAAAATTTAAAGCATACATGCAAACTTTCAATTTTATTAAGCATTTTATCTACACATTTAAAATTGTCCCTTTTAGGCGAGAATAAAACGATTCCAAGACCCCAAAAATCAAAAAGTGATTAAGCATGCTTTGGCTTGTCTTAACACTTAATATTTTAAGGTAAGGAATCCAATTGCTAATAGCTCTAAGCTACTCTTGGTTCAATAAAACGTCGCATCTAATGCTTTCTTGACGTTTATCTCCATTGCCACGACATCTAAGGACTCCTTACTGATATCGTTGAGTTTAACCAAAACTAACGTGTATATGATGCCTTGCTTTGGCAATCACATCAACATAACTTACTTCCCTAGGAAAGTAGTAATGTCTTGCTTTGGCATAGCCCATTACTATTCTCATTAGTTCCGTAAGTATTATTTTGGAATGGCAAATTTAAATCAATATTCTTTGGGACTTAGGGTTTCTATGTTGGTTGATTTAAGTGAACTAAACTAAACATTCAACATTCGAAATCCTAAACATGCATCTAACATCGCAATTATATATAAGCATAAGAATAAATATATAAAGCATAAAAAAAGATGCATTTGACAACTAGCATGACCCCTTGAAACTTGAATAATCTTAAAATTTTCAAGGGCCGTCATTGCATCTTCTTAGAAACGTCGTCTTCGAGACATCACCACCAATTATGCAACTACTAGAAAAGGCTATGACTAATCTAAATAATTTAAGTACAAAAATACTTAACGTCACGCAGTCCACATTTAGATTTACAAAAATACAAAACGGAACGCAGTCCGTATTCACTATCCTAGTCGAGCCCCACTAGTTGCCATTTTGTAAAACCTGCATTAGAATATCTATTTCATTCATCCATTCACTAACGTGAATGGCCCATGCATTTTACAAATAATTCAAGCAACAATACAAAACACGCGCAAAACTAGTTACTAACTTAGGTGGTTAATCCAATTAACGCGCCTAATTAAAACTAGTCAAAATTGTTATCCGATTATGTGAATTAACGCAATAATAATAGCTCAAAACGATTAATGAAGCTCCCACTAAATTTCTCATCCAACTTAATTAAAAATAATCCAATTAAAATTAATTAAGTCGGTTAACCCAAAATTTTGCCAAATTACTTTGCAAATGCTGGGAAAAATCAAGGCCTGGCCTCGTTTTAATTAAAATAAAATAAAGAAAAATGCAAAATCGCAAAATTAATAGCCCTTCAAACGGCCTAGTGCCTAGCATCCAAGCCACGAGGCTCGGCTTGCTAGGCACCAAGGCCCCGTAGCCATGCATGGGTGCTGCTCGCACAAGCACAACAGCGTTAAGCGACCTGCTAGTCGCTAACAGCGACGCATCTTGTGTTACGCTGGCGCTAGCAGTATGTTTGCACGCATTCTTGTGCTGGCCCGCATGCTACGCTGTGCGAGCTTCACACTGCCTAGCATCAGCAACCCCGCACCACACGCATACTATACTCCGCACCAAGTTGATACTGCTCGCATGCACACACGCACCAGCACGGTGCACTCCCTCCGCAGCCACATGCGGGTTGCGCAAGCAGCCCATAGCCGAGGGTTGTGCTCGAGGCTTGGTGCCTCATTTTTACGTGCTTGTGCCTCGGTATTTTATTCCGATTTTGTGTGTGACATAAAAATTAATTCTAAATTATTTTAGAACTAATGTTGAGCAATATGAAAATAAAACAAGTTCAACTTAAATAAATTCAATTTTAGTGCACAAACCAAAATTAATTCAAGAACCATTTTTTAAATTATTTTTGGCTCAACGTGATGCTACAAAATTAAGGGTTATTCTCACAATTAATTTAACCAACATAAATTAATAATAAGTTTTGACAAAATACTTGAATAAATGAACATTCATCTAATGAAAAATTTTATTCAACACTCACTTGTGCAAATTTGAATATTGTAATCTTTTAATATGAAGAACAATAATTTTTCAAGCACAAGTATGAACATTTTAAGATTTTAATCAACTCAAAAATGATTAAAACCAAAAATTTGTTCATTATGGATTTTAGAAAGTTAAGTCCAACCAAATAAACAATTAAAGATTGAATCTTTAACATTGTAGGGGCTTCAAAAATACATTTTCACCATAAACATTCACACTCCAAGCAATTAATTTGCAAAAATGTGAAATTGCAAGTTTATGAGAAAATAAGAGCTAACCAAATAAAGCATCAATTATGACTTCATAAACATGCTTAATGAGGGTTAAAATTGCAGAAAATTAATGGTATAATCAAACACATAATCCAACAATTGCATGCCATAATTAATCAAGGTTTAAAGATTTAAAACTTTTCGTCAAAAACGAAAAACCCCTAGAAAAACCTGTTTCTGGGTGGATTTTGGCTTCAGGAAGACCATTTTTTAAACACAAAGTGAGTAAAGTCTGATTTAGAATGTCAATTCCACCCAAAATTCACTATTTTTTAGTCAAAATCAGAGTTCGTAATCCAAAAGTAGCATAAATACGATTTTAATCCAATTAAAAACAAGCTCCTAATCTAATTAGGATGCTAGACCAGAAGTTTAAATCCATTTTAAATCACCTTAATTAATTTTTAGTTGTAAAAATTAAATGCAAGAGACTCTTATACCGCTGTTGGGTTTTGCGATGTCCGACACCACGTGGAAACAAAACCCGATAACTGGATTGCATGCATAATAATTACAACATAAATAAAAGCATGCAAATAAACATAAACATAAGAGAAGAGAGAGAAATAATGCTCACCCTTGAAGCGTTCTTCGCTCAACCGTTGAGCTCGGACATGAAAGTTTCAAGTTCCGCAAGTGCGAGAACCTCTGACGGCTCACACCCTCGCTACCGAACCGTAACCGCTCCCTACCCCGAAGCTTAGTCGGGGCTAGACCAAAACAACTTAGAGTTTACGAACAAAGGTTTTCTCGCTTTTGGAGATCCCTTAAAATTCACCAACGCAAGTGAATTTCCCACTACCCAATGATGGGTATTTATAGGGAAATGTCTCCAAGAATTCCCATCATCTTTCAATATGGGATAGTTGGGAAAAAGCAAAAATAAGATTTAATTTAATTCCAAATAAAATTAAAAAGCCAAAATAATCATCAAACGACAAGTGGCGCAAGGAGAGCAAGGGAGTAGGTGAGGACCACAAAGCGAAAGACCACTTTCCCTTGCTCCCCAAGCAAATAGCCGGCACCAACCATGTGGCGCCAGCTGGCACCTAGCCTTGGGCACCAAGGCACGCCTTGCTAGCGGCCTGGTGCTCGGCTAGGCTTGCTAGCCAGCCCACACACACGCACAGCCCAGCCAGCAAGCCTCGCACGCAATGCGAGCTCCTGTTGCTACTGCTGCCAGTGAGGCCCAGCACGCCTTGCTGGCTGCTGGCCTTGCTGGTGCATCTTCCCGCTTGCATGTTCACCATGTTGGCGAGCCTTGCCCGCATGGCTGCTCGCCCAGCCAGTGCATGCGATGCATGCTGGGCTTGCAGCAAAGTGCCCGGCTAGCCATGCTAGCCTACCTAGTCCTCGATTGGCTAGACCATATCGAGGCTAGGATTTTCACGCATGTTGACTTGTTGTTTGACTGATTTTTCCATCACGTCGACTCATAAATTTGACTCAACTTTCGATGCTCGACTTCGACGCTCTAAGCTCGGTATCCGACGTCTTAGTTCGTAAAATCTCTATTGACTCATTTAATCCTTCTGATTAATTCGTCACTTTTGTTCGGTTACACGATTGGGTGTGACCCGAAGGGTTCCGTCAAGATTAAGCTATAATATTAATTATTCATTAATATTAATGATCGGAAGCGGCCTCCAGCTAAGCATTCCGATCACTTGACCTCGCTGAATAGTTAGCTTTCTATTCAATTACGAACCCTCTACCAGAATAATACACTTGTTCGAAGGACACCATTCCTTTCAAATGCAATGGCCGAAAATGCAACGGTCCTTTAACCGTTGCAATAGGTCTATGGCAACGGTTTTTTTCCCTTTTGTAACGGTTTTTAGGGGTTGCATTTGCTCGTTTATGTAGTAGTGAGAGTTTGAGATTAAATAAAACTCTTATGATAATCCTTAATTTTTTAGAAGACGTTCGGATATATTTTGCAGAGAAAATCCATCAGATTCCAAACTCCGTATGAACTTTGCTATCTTATGAATCATCTCACAGCGACAAGTTTATCACGCCGCGACAACCCTGTCGCGACGCGACAAGAAGTTTTATCGCAGTCAGAACTTCTGATCTTTTTTTTATCGTTCGACTCTCCATTTTCCTTATAAATAGAGGTTGTTTTCCTTGATTCGAAATCATCAACATACAACATTCTTCGACATGCGAAAATTCGATTAATAACTCATTTGAACAAGAATTCAATTGAGGATAAACCTGAAAATCCTAAACCCATGTTCTTAGCCTAAACATATTCTAGATACATCCCAATCATTCACCATACTTCCTTTGCATGATTCGAATACTCCAAACCATACTCAACGTTGTCTTCGACCTCGACGTGAAAGGTTGATATTTCTGAGGATTTGGACCTAAATCCATATTTCTATTCATAATTAATTATTTATTTTATTGATTTACTTTCTTGAAGTTTACTAACATATGTATTATTTTGTAGCAAGAAAGTCGAAGCATCAAAGTGAGTACTTTAATTACTTTCTGGAATATAAATCATGTTTAGGATAACGTATTGATCTTGTTATTAGTAACATGCTAGGATTATTGTTATTAATCTGTTTAGTATCATGCCTAGGATCTTACTACTAACGATATTTTTATAATGATGATTGCGATGATGGTTATTATGATGATTATATGTTGCTTGATTATCAATGATTTGTTATAATTGCTTGATCACGCCCCTTTTTGCAGGTTTAAAGGGAATTTATAATTGAAATCACGCCTAATAACATAAGTAATAATTGGATTTAGGTTTAATATGGTTTTAATTCAAGTGATCACAAGTATTAGATTTAATTGTGCATTAATAATCAACCAACGTAGATTAAACAGGTTCAGGATTGATTTGATGTATGTATGTTGATCGAAAAGCGCGCATGAATATCAATAAAAATCAAGTAAAGGCCTATTTAGGGCGGGTTTGACCTCTTATGAAAGTCAAGTTCGTACCATCATCCCCGAACATTCAACCATGGTTCTAGACCACTATGGAGTTAGCAATCTTTGTGATTGTAAATGGGGTGTAACCTTCACAATCGTGAACAGTTTACAAGTTCCTAAAACTTGTTGGTGACTCTTTTTCTCAAGCTTCTTTTCCTTGGAGCGCCGGCATGCCTAAAAACATGACCCACAGTAGGGCAAGATTAAAAATTCCCTACATATCCGAATTGATAATTCGGTTTGGATTGGATTGGATTTCGGTTTTTTTCCGAATAATGGACACCCCTACCCTCCGTGGTGGTTTTACACGCTTAATAAAGAAAATAAAATAGAAAGCAATGATTAAATGTCATATATATCAAATATTAAGGATATCAAATAAAATACTGGAAAGCAATGATAAAATAGTTGCATTAGGATGGAGTATGCAAATATTTTGATAAATGGGATCCAAAATAATTACTTTGATCTGAGAAATGATTAAAATGTAATCATTTAAGGGGCGGGATGCCTAAAATAGCAAACGTACCCCTCTTTAAGGAACGAAGGGAATACTTTGTAATTCGTTACTCTTACTCCTCCATATGAACTTGATTTTCGCAAGAAAGATTGTACTCTTGCCTCCCCCCCCCCCCCGGCCCTGTTTACTTCACCTTAAAAAAATTAATAATTTCAATTTAGTAAAAATAAGTTCAGTTAAATAAAAATAATTTCAGTTCAGTATAAATAAGTTCAATTCAACAAAAATTAGTGATTTCAAAGAAGAAATATAATATACAATCAGTAAAAATAATGTCAAGTCAGTAAAAATAATTAAGTTCAGCAAAAATAATTTCATTGTAGTAAAAATAATTTTAGTTCGATAAAAATAAGGTGAAATGAACATGATCTTATTGTAGCAATAGACACTGATGTTAGTTGTTTTCCTTGATTTTACCCCAAAATATAACAATTTTACCAATTACTCCGTAATAAACAAGTCTAGTTTATTAAAAAAATATAAACTGAATCTGCTTTGTAAAATTTCGTGTTCACTCTACAATGGTAATGGAACTCCATCTTCATACACGTGAATTTCTTTATGAATTTCATTACCACTCAAAAGTCAATACCATCTGATGGTAAAGGATGATAATGAAAATTTAGGAAGAAAATGAGCGTATAAACTACATTGATAAATGATATGATAATAACCTGCAATAATTATTGCAGATTTACACACAAACTAGTTTGTGGCTGGCGCAATGCCTCGGATTTTATTTAAATACAAAATGAATAAATTACCTTAATGTTAGTTTAAAATAAAATTCTAAAAAAGGAAAAAGAAAAAATTTGTTGTTTAGAGAGCCACAAAATAAAATATATGGGAATAGAAACAAAGATGCAATAGTATACTTGTAAATGTTACTTTGTCTAACTGCTAAGGTGGTATTGAATCTAGAAAATTAGCATCCAAGCTAAGGAATCAACAACCATTAGTATGTGATTAATTTCTTATAAATTAAATTGTAATTTATTGTGCAATTACTTAGAGGTTACATTATTTTAGGGGAAATTTAAGTAAGAAGGTTACACTATATGAAGAGTTTTAGACTGATGACACATAGGGTGACATGTAAGAGTGACATATAGCGATGATGTGACGCCAAATCATATTGAAGGAATTGTGACACATGGCGTTAACTTGTTGTCCCATTGTATTTTAATAAATTATAGATTCAGTACCATTCTCATGATTTATAATTGTGTACCAAACTTGTTGGGTATACAACTACTCCCTTTGTCTCTTTATTTTTGCCCAATTGTCATTTTTTGGGTCAAACTTTATAAACTTTGACCATAAATTACCGTTAATCTATAAGAATATATAGTCGTGAGTGATTTTGTTAGATTCGGCTTATTGCATATTTTATTATATCACGTTTTTATAATTTTTACATGTATGAAAATGAAGATATGTATATTCTAAGATGCATTTTGAAGACTGTAAAAAGTCAAATGGGACGAATAAATACTTGTTGGGATAGAGGGTGTATACAGTAAACCAATTTGTTAGTCTATCCACAAAATTAAATTCACAAAACTCAAAAGGACTTAGCTACCTCTAAAATGCCAATCCGCTACTAATCGAGACACAATTGGTTGGATAATAAGCAGTCATCTTCCCCAATCTCATGCTATATGCAATTCAAACATGAAAGCTTACTGTAGACCATGTGTTCGACGAAATGCTAAACAAGATTTGTTCATTATTCGTGATACCACCCCATGAATCTTTGAGCCCTCAATTAAACAATGATATAAACCTACAACTGTAGAAGAGATTGATTAAAAATAATCCAGGGAGATGAATGGATTACTTCGAAAATTAGTGATTTTGTTTAGTATTAGATCAAATTATAGGAGTTATAGCAATTGGAGGAATTGCAATGTGCATATCAGAGATTCTCATGATTACATCCACGTGCTTAAAATGTGTTCCAGTGGAAGAAACTTGAAACAAATTCATGCCCAGATTATTGTTGGAGATTATGAGCAAAACCAATTTGTTGCTTCAAAGCTTTTAGGGAAATACATTGAGCTAGCAGCTTCTAGTATGGAAGATGCACGGAAGGTGTTTGATAAGTTGCCTGAAAGAGATGTTTTCTTATGGAATATGATATTACAGGGTTATTCAAAACATGGGCACTTTGAGGATGCATTGAGCTCCTTTGTTCGAATGCGGGTGGCTGGTGTTGCTGTGGATCAGTACACACTTCCGTTTGTGTTGAAGGCTTGTGGCGGAGCGAAAGAGATTAAAATGGGTCAGGTGATTCATGGGTATATAGTGAAATCTGGGTTTGCTTCGGATCTCTTTGTTGGTAATGCTCTAGTGGCATTTTATGGGAAGTGTCAAGAAGTTAGTTCATCTAGGGAGATGTTTGATGAGATGCAACAAAAAGATATTGTTAGTTGGAATTCGATGATTTCTGCTTATGTTGTTAATGATCTTCTCAGTGAGGGTGTAGAACTCTTTCATATTATGCTAAATGATGAAACAATTTCGCCGGATAAAGCTACACTGGTAGGTATTCTTCCTGCTTGTGCTCAACAACCAGCCATCAAAGAAGGTTTATGGATTCATTCTTACATTGTAAAATCTTGCATGGAGCTTGATGCGGCCTTTGGTAGTAGCCTTATATCATTCTATGCTAATATTGGGCGCTTAGGGTCTGCAAAGTTGATATTTGATCAAGTATCTGATAAAAACATTGTGATTTGGAATGCGATGATTAGGGCTTACGGAACACATGGCCAGGCTGAAGAAGCCCTGAAGCTATTTTCCCGACTTGTAGATACTGGATTACGGCCAGATGGTCTGGTATTTTTGTGTTTACTGTCAGCCTGTAGTCATGCAGGGATGATTTCAGAAGGCTTAAAACTATTTGACAAGATGGAACACTATGAAGTTGAGAAAATTCCTGAGCATTATGCTTGTATCATAGATTTGTACAGCCGGGCAGGTCTACTAGACGAAGCCATGAAATTTATCAAGACTATGCCTATTGAGGCAGGGAAGGATGTCTATGGTGCCTTGCTTGGTGCTTGTAGGATACATAATAACATTGAACTTGCTGAGGAAGTAGCGAAAAAGCTGTTTGATTTAGACCCTGGAAATTCAGGGCGTTATCTCATTTTGGTCAAGATGTATGAGGATGCAGGCCGGCATCAGGATGCTGCTAGGTTGAGGACGACATTGAGAGACAAGAAGATTCAAAGACCAGTTAGCTTCAGTGCAATCGAAATAGAATATAATCTTCACACATTTGGAGTAGAGGATGAATCCCACCCATTCAGGGAACAAATTTTTGACACATTACATAAGTTGGAGTTGTTGATGATAGATGAAACAACTGTAGCTAATCAAATGGTAGTAAACTCATAGTAACAGGGATGGAGGTCGATTATTGGCAGTGAGCTCATATGAATCATAGTTGATCAATTTATATTCTTTGACCCATTTTATATTCTTTCCATCCCAATAGAATAATCACTATGGTAATCTCATGTGCCCAATAACTTCGTAGTTCGTACTGAGGTAGTATAATCTAATTCCTTATTTAAAGATGGGGTAGAAGGATTTTTTTTTTTTTTTTTTTTTTTTTTTACTCGCATTTGTCTAACATGACAGGGGCAGTGAAGCTATGTTCTGTTTTTTTTTTTTTTCTCTTTCCAGGCAGGATATTCTGATATTCGGTCTCTGCACAGTTTGACAAATTTACAGGAACGAGGGTTAAAGATTGATCTTGCTCAGTTGCTCTAGCTGCCTACCCTATTAGATAGGAAAGAAATTCAAGAATTTTTGGATAGAACTGCACTTCATGGAAGACCAAGCAAATTAGCTTGGAAATCAGAATGTCTTCTGCAGTGCTGCTGGATTCCAGGCACGCGTAAAACTTGATTCAAGACATGCTTAAACTTTCCATATGCAAAAATTAACAGATTATAATAATTACTCTGAATAATAATTCTAACATGTATATGATGTATTGTATGAATAATACTAATTACTCTAAATGATAATTCAATACTATGCAAAAATTACCAGATTATAAATGTTTGAGCTTGCATGCAATCGAGTTAAGACAAGATATGGTAAATTTTCTTTGAAGGCTCGTTAATGAAAAATATAGAATTTGCATAGTACACAGTCTTTCAAGATTTGTAAGTTATAAGTAGACCTGTTCAAGATATGAAATGGACCGGATCGGGCCAAGCCTAATCCAAAATGGGCCGAGCTTGTCCATGGGCCATAAGCCAAGCCCAGCCTGGCCCAGCCCATAATCAAAGTCAAAGTCCTAAAAATCCTATTTCATAACAATCAAAAGTCAACGTGATAACTTAAAGCCAAATAATTGTTATGGAGTATAATTATCATGAACAATCATCTTTTCCAGGGAAAAAAAACACACCGTTTTCCAAGCCTAAAGAACGCTAGCTTTGGGTTATATAGTACTCCATATATACTCTTCCGTTGCACCCTTGGTTTATTATACTTTTCCTATCTCAAATTTATTGGCACAACAAATTTTTTATTTTTTTTTTTTAGTTAGGGTTTGGGTTTATTTATACTATTTTTTAATATTTATTTGATGGAAAAGAATTATTATTTTAATTGCTAAAAGATTTAACTTCAAAAAAAATCACTTAAAGGTTTATATGGATTTTTTTTTAAAGTTTAATAGTTTAATCGAAAAAAAACACTAAAACCATTTCTATCTTTTCTTCGAAAAAATTAACAATTTTTTTTTTTTTATCCTTGTATTCTGCTCATATGATCTGAATAAAAGTTAGATTGAAGCACTAACTCGGTGCACCAAAATCAAGATGAACAGCGACATTATCAATGACAGATCAAGCTCGTTGCCTGATTCTCTTCTAATCACCATACTATCTCTTCTTCCAATCAATTCCGCCGCTGCCACCTCCGTCTTATATCCCACCGTTTTCCGGCGAGTCCTCCGCCGCCGATGACGACGACGATGCTCATCGATTATCGCACAGCCTTTTCCGATTCCAAGACATCAGCAATGGCAGCAGCATCTGCTGCGCCGCCACAACCACCACTACTTCCACCGCCATCGCCGCCGATAACTCTCTCGCTTCCACTCCTTCCTCCGCCTCTCCGAAAACCTCGACTCCTTGTTCCAACCCTCGCTCTTCGACTCCGACACCTACGCCGACGCCAAAATCGTCATCGACGGCCGTTAGGGATCTGGGAATTTTTTTTTAAGGGTCATAATTTGGGGGAAATTGGGAATTTTTATTTTAAGGTGTCATAATTTGATGTTAGGAAGTCTTATAAACAGAAAAATTAGGATAAAAAAAAACCTCATAAGATTTATCCAATTTCAGCCATTTTTACCTTAGTCCCAATCCTTTAAAACCCCATTATTTAATAACTCTTTAAAAACCCGTCCCATTTAAATATTAGATGGATAAAACCCTTTTATAAAAGAGATGGGTCAGGGCTTTAAATGGGCCCTTAACCCATTGAACAGGTCTAGTTATAAGCTAAGTTATACAAGTATGTTTTATAAGCTTTGTCTCAATATATAATTACAAATCAACTTTATAGAATTTCTGCTGATTTAAATGTATTGGTGGTTAAATTTTTGCACTGAAACATAAATAATATAGAAAAATACAATACCACCAACTAACATAACATATGAAAGTCAATTAGTTTGTATAAATCTTGCACTGGTCAAAAAGCAGAGACTAACCCGAGGAGAGGTTTTCGATAATTTTTTTTTTTTTTTTTTGGTGTTTAGAGAGCCGCAAAGACGAGTTTTTTTTTTTGTGTTTAGAAAGCCACAAAGGCGAGTGATGAATATCGATCCCATAATCACCTTGCACCGGAAGAGAAGCTTTAACCACTTAAGTCATCCCTCTTCAATATTGGTCATATTGATTTAGTTGTTACACCGCTTTGCCTAAGAATACATTTAGCTGGAGTATTGTTTGAAAAATGGAGTAAATTTGTTAAGCAAAGTTGCTTTGAAGCGCTATTTCAAGATATTAACGCACCTTTGCTGCGTATGGATACAGAACTGCTGTTGATCGTACTATACTAACCTTGTAGCCAGTTCGTGGTAACAAATGTTATGTCTACGCTTTCCTTATGAAGCCCCATGACCTTATTTTAGCATGTAACTATGTAAGCGCCATTCTAGATATTTGATCACAGTCTGAGCCCGACAAATTTATTACATAGTACATTGAGCTTGCCGTACACCAGATCTAACACACACGACCTCAACTTTAAGACTATCCACATAGCAACCACCTAGCAACTGTATTTTAACAATCTACAGGAAACGGGAAGAAAAGTAAGCAACAATGTACTTCTCACATCATTATGTTCTTGAAAAGTGTCATGAAGCCTGGCAGCACCAACATCAAACAAGTTGCAGAATTACTAGATCGGACAGATATCTTCCAAACTGCAGAAGAAGTAACAGATTTAAGATATTAAACAACTCTGCAAAGTCAATCACTATTTCAACTGGTATCTCAAAAGGAAAAGAAAATTCATTGGGATAACCAGAAGTTATACCTCATCCCCAAAAACTCAATTATATCGCTTGTAAGAGTTGCCCGCTTTTTATTCTGAAATGCTATGGATGCCGCTTTCCTCAGTAAAGCAGAGCCAGCTACACATCCCATCAAGGCTGGGTTCATTGTCCTGTTAAGCAGTTTAATACAACAAAGGTATAAAAATAATTCCACAATCCACTATGCTTAAACAATGGAGAGAATGGAGAATGCATAACATACCCTATTCCCAGATCTCCTTCAGCTAGTTTTATGCATTGTCGAGCCCACGATAAGTATACAGCGACACTGGCATTAGGAGATGGTCACATCATAAGCAATAGTTCTCACAAAACAAAACATATCTTGGCTTGTATTGTTATCAGTCTAATACATTCGATCACCAGAGTGGTCAGAACATATTTTGGCCTGTATTGGCAGTATAATTATTTTGGTCAGTTTAATACATTTGATCACTAGAGTGGTAAGAACATTACTTAATTACCAAGATCCCAAAGTAATTTTAGCAAAAGGCTATAAAATCTAATAGCCCAATATCCTGAGGATTGTAATAGTATTACCAATGTCATCTATTATGCTATCTAATCACCAGTCACCGCCTCATCTTTAACAAGCCTTCAACTCAAATTATTATTGTTTTAAATACATGTCAATCAAGATTTGAACACACAACCTTTCACTTGATTAGCAAAGGAGTCACTATCGAATGCACGCAATTATATTGTTCAGTTTATCACACCGTCCTATAATATGTTCCAACTAAAAGAGAACACAATTCAATGAATAACGTAGATGCACCTTTATTATATACAAAGTATATACTATTACATTTACAGCCTATCAATACTCACAAAAAAATTAAATAACTATCATCAACTTTACTTTATTACTCATCAAACCACTTTGTCGACAGCTATTTTGAATTGCGTTAAGTTAAAAAATAAATAAAAAATAATTATAAAAAATAAAAACATTTTAATATCATAGGACGTGCAATCAACCAGGGCATCGCTTGGACCGATAATTAGTTTTAGTTTACAGGCATAGTGAGCTTACCTCCCAGAGAGTATATCACCCTGACCACCACAACGCCTAGGAGAACCAAATATGCTCACTGAACAGACTGCACAAAGCATGAGCAAAGGAAAACCAAAAGATTAATCATTGAAGCTGAAATCGCACTAAAAAAATGCTCCCATTAGTTGGTTGACAACAAATTAATATTAGCATGACTAAGACGAAATAGCACCTGCATCACCATCACAAATGAGATCAGAGTTCCCTTTCCTCAGAACTGTTACACCTCCAATCCTAGAGAATCCAGAAACCTCCTTCAGTTAATATACCAATGAATTCTTAATGCTTAGCTCACAAAGTTACATTTCTAACCACCTATACTCGTTTAAAAAAAAATAAAAAAAATACAAGTTCAGCAATAGGTTAAATGTACAATGGGCACATCCCAACCCCTAACACTA
Source organism: Chenopodium berlandieri (assembly GCA_034703905.1). Classification (NCBI taxonomy): domain Eukaryota; kingdom Viridiplantae; phylum Streptophyta; class Magnoliopsida; order Caryophyllales; family Amaranthaceae; genus Chenopodium; species Chenopodium berlandieri. The sequence continues at coordinate 48,040,140 of CM068287.1, forward strand.
ACATTGAACAGATATAACGGAAAAGAAGAGCTGGTATCTCTATGCCTGTGTCACTAAACAAATTACCTCCATATTATGATGCATTACACCTATCCAATTTACTTATGCTAGGAGAAAGCCCGGTTAGCTAGGTCATTACACCTGAGTTTGTGACACATTTGAATCAAGAAGGGTAGGATGGGTAATTGTCAGGAAGTTAGTCACAATAGTAGTGGAGAAGAAGACTGAAGAAAGATATATGTGGTGATCAATAGTTGAAGAGAATGTAAGAAAGATATACAGGAATCTAGCGAGAGAAAGTTAATTTAAGGAAAGGACCAACCTATCAAAAGTTGGCCAGTTATAGTTGGCGATTCTCACCTTCAGTATTATCCATACAACTATATCCCTAATTCTTCCCCCAAATATGTTTTTTTCCCCCTATTTCCCATGAATTTAAGAAATCAATCTGATTATTAGTGCTATAGCACCAAAAACATCATATAAGTTACATTCAAAATGCTATTGGGCCTGATTAAAATGCTGCAAATATAGAATTAAGAAAACACCAAAATACCATGGCTGTAGAATTAGGTTATCAGAAAAGAGAGTTTTTCTTTTTTTTTTTTTTGAAAAAAAGTCTCCTTCGATCTTCCCAATGACTTGCGTACATAGATGATATAGTAGACACTTGAAGTTTGAACACTCATCACATCATCATGACAAAAGCATGCATGCATACCTTTGAAGGTACATGCATCACCATTAGGCTGATTAAAAGCTACAATATGTCCAGCAACTTGGCTAAGACAGACAGATAGTACACTGCCAAACAGTCAAACTTTATCAGCCACTTAATGATGCCTTAAAGTCCAACACCAATTGTCACAACAAGAGAAGCAGTACAGAGATAGCATTAAAGCAAAAGAGAACATTAACTCAACTCCAAATCCACTACAAGGAATTGACTCAACTCCAAATCAAATCTTATACTTCATATACCTAGCATTAAAGCAAAAGAGAACATTCAAATGTCCAAGAAGAAAACGTTTCTCTCAGGGAATTAAAAAGAGAAAACAATGTCATCATGGCTACAAATGCTGTCAAGACTCAATACATAATCCAAATGGATACATGAAACTAGGACCATTGCATAGGACCTCAACTATGGAAGCTAGAACACACCATATAGTCCATATTCTAAAAACCAAAAGTTAAAATTTAAAACACACAAGAATCTTGAAAGGTCATCAATTTGACTGTAGAAGTCCCCCTTATAACTTCGAGTTGAGTATTTATTTTATTTTTATAATTTTTATTTTTTGAAAGCCAAGTTTTAGATTAGATAGAATATTACTTTTGCTTGTTCATTTTGCTTGGTGTATTTTCCTCCCCCTTATTCTAGCGGCACTTAGTTAAAATCCTTAAATGTCGAACTGCAAAATTATAAGTACATCTAAATGATTTACCCTTTAACAAGAGACAGTAGCTCAGCTGAAGATTCTTCTTCATTTACTTCACAATTGAGCACTTTCTGCACAAGGCGCTTGTACTCATTTACATTGGGTGTAAGCACAGCAAAAGGATAACCGCTAACCAGATCAAGAGAATTGGTTACAAGAAATAGTCCATCCTGCAAAACAAAGATTTTAACGGAATAAAGAATTCTATCACATGCAGTATAGCGATCAACACATCCTAATTGGGACTTAGGAGGCTATATATAGACATTGGATTATTGTTAATACTGATGTGTAGATAGTAAAATGACATAAGTGGAGTTTGATGTTATAGTAAATCATAAACACTTACCCCATCTATAACAAGTGGGACATTCAACTGGCGAGCATGTTTTATAATTTCACTCACACAATCCTGCACATCAAAAACAAGAACACATCAGAATTTGAAATAAAGCAATAAAACTGTTTAAGAATTAGTACAGCAGGAATATTTTGTACAAACAAAATGAAGGGCCAGCACAATGAACAGCCATTCTTCTTCTTCTTCTTCTTTTTCTTCTTCTTCTTTTTCTTCTTCTGCTTGAACGCCTTATTCCCATAAGTGGGGTCGGCTACATAAACCAACATGAGGACTTCCCAGGAGGTCACCCATCCTAGTACTAGTCTCAATCATTGTGGCTCATGTCAAGCGATGTGACAAAGTTTTACACTGGCTGTCACTGGCCTACCGCAACCCTCCTCCTTTATCCAGGCTTGGGACTGGCAGCGGAAAAACCACTGGCGGAGTTTTACAATGAACAGCCATTGTCAGTGGCATTCACACATAAAATAATTATATGTAGGCAAAAGAGGTCTAAACCATAGAGTACGCAGTAAAGTTGAATAAATACAAAATTAAGCCAAAAAAAAAAAAAGGCATCAAGTAATGTTAGATAAAACAAATTCGACTGAACTTTCTTCAACTACAACTTTCCTCTCCTCCAACCCATACTTATACGATGCACTCAATTTTATTTTACAATCACCGCTTCAAAGATAAACAAAATATAAAGCATAACACTTGATTCACCCATTCAGGTGGACAGTTCTCACACTAGTAGAAAAGTTGCCGGTTGTGTAAACTGTAGAATGATGCCATTACTCATATAACATTAAGACAATTAATATAGGGGTTGAGAATAGACAACAATCTTCCAGAATGCACGAAGGTCAGGAAGGCATACCAGAAGAAATGGATCCCTCCCAAGGCCTGGGCCAATAACAAGACAGTCAAATCGCTCCATCCACTTCTTAACTTCAGAAAGAACCTTGTTTGCAATAATTCCTTTGTCCTCGTCCCTGAAAAAGATGTTCCGCATTACCCACAATGTCAAACACAGATAGTATAGATAATCAAATGGAAGCACCACGATCCAGCTTTACTTGACATTATATGACTCTTCCAATACCGGGTGCACAATCAGCTCAGGACTGTAGCATTTTATGATTGGAGCTGCATCTTTAGTGCAAAAAACATGTGACAAATCAGCACCCTAAAATAAAGGAAAACAAAGCCACCAAAACTCAGGTCCAAATCAGTGAAAGAAATAGAAAATGATGCAATTTATAAAATATTATTAGTAACATGGAAATATACTAACAATTTTTAAGGCTGAGATTGCTGCGAAGTAAGGAGCACCAGTGTATTCACGACAACCCCCAACAACAGCTATTTTCCCTGACACATAGCGGCTTGTATGTCAGAATCTTTGAGCACACTCCAAACAAAATAACTAGAATGCCTCATATGCCAGATATTTAGGGAGAAATTACAACAGCCCAAGAAATACAGCAACTTCTGAGGAACAGCTTGAATATATCTTGTTTCCAGAAGAATAGCTATGAACTTAAGAAATAACAAACTATATTGAAACACGTCAATAAATTTGTTCCTGAAAACGAATTTCGTATCTTGTTATAAAATCACACATTCACACCCAACCTTTCTTTATCATATAGTTGAACCATCTTTTGAGAACCTAATGTTTAATATTTAGAAGGTTTCGCACCTGCTAGAAGCAAAGGCAACCTTCTGATTAAATACATTCAAGAAACTTCAATGACAAATTACAAGATATCGTAGTTTGTTTTGCCAAAGTAGATTTTCAAATTACATTAGTACATTACTATCAAGCTATAAATACCCTCAATGGTTGGATGTATCTCACACTTATATTATGCAATATTAATTTATTTTGGAAAATTAATAATTTTTCCAAGATATTAGCTTTGGTTAAGCAACAGCTGCTGCTTAGACACAGGTCAATTATTTTGCTCTCCAACAGTTGAACTGCAGCTACATTTAACAAAAATTGCAAACAGGTCATTTACATCCCCCATTAGAGTTGCTCTTATAGGCATATAAAAATGCATTGAAATGCTTGAATAAAACTTCCATTTCTCAGTTAGTGTTGATAACTCACACCTTGATATTTCTCCAGTTGCTACTTTTTATAAGCTACTATTAAATTTCTGAGTATTTTAAACCCAAAACCAATCAATCTATATTTGTTGCAGCGAAAGGTCGGTACTTAAATCACACAAATTCAAGAATAAATAAAACACTTTAAGCTAATTGTATCTATAATTTCCTGAAGAACATCACAGTATATCAAATACAGCTAAAATCAACTTACACATACAAGTAAATACAATGCCCTTTTTGTTCCCAATTCGATACAATCAAAATCCAAAAGCTTAGCAGCAGCAAAAGAGAGATGGTATGAACTCACCAGCCTGTCCTTTATATCTTGATAAGTCAAGGGTAGGAGTGATCCTTCTGATAATTTTCATAGCATCGGCCTCCATCACGCTCATTTTCACAGAACAATTTTGGTCAGGGCTACCTCCTAATGATCTTATCAAGAACTGTTGCCGCCTTAAAACAGCCGAGAATACTGACACTGAACTTTTTGCTGCATTCAAACTTGTTAACCGGGTACTCATTCCATGTCCACTTAGCATCAACTAGCACTCCAATCTCCTAAATAATCCATAAAATGTTAACCAACCTACCGAAGTTAGAATATTTCTATAATCAAAAGCACAAGAAAAAACTTTGTGGCAAGAGAATATATATGGAGTATACAGTATTAGGAAGAGGGGGAATAAGAGTTCATTCGGGCTGATACTTTCAATGAGAGTTCATTAAAAGCAAGTCAAATCTAATCAGCATATCAGCCCCCATGCCTGGGCTGGAGGGGCGGCCACCTGCGCTGAAGGAGCGAAGGTCCATTTACATTATTAGTAGACATATGAAGTGGACAAAATTTTTATTTCTATACCAGCAGACGAGGGTACAATAAAATGCAGACTAACTTTTCTGTTTGAAAATCACTTCGAGAGTTATCAGGTACTAAGCTGGAATTTGAACGAAGGAGTACAGAGTACACCAAATTCTTGTCTTCCCCTGATCACTTCAGCAAAGTTAACTTCATCTGTAATCTTATATTGAGTAAATTATCAGGTATTTGTGTAATCCTCATTCGGTTATTTTCTTACTGTAAGATATTATTAATTTTCATATTGCTAAAATTTCTTACTGTAAGATATTATTAATCACAAAACGTATAATGCTTTTCCATAGCAAGATTGAACTATCTTAAACTAGGGGAAACCGAGACGGTATCGAACTATGAGTATCTAAAATTAGATATCACCCAAAGTTAATTCACTTACTAATGAAATAAACTGCAATTAAACTATGCTAGATAACCATAAGAAACTGAATCATCACAGCAAGAATTTACATAAAAAAAATAAATAAATAAATAAAATTAAATAACATATAAATACAGTAAATCATTTACATGCATCCCATAATCGTAGATTGGATTATTGCACACAAGCAAAGGAAAAAATAAAACGTAACATATAATAAAATTCATATAAAAACAAATAAAACAACCACATTTACAGAACTAAAATGAAATTACACATAGAAAAAGAGATTCAAAAATGGAATGTTATTAATTTAAGTAATTCAAAAAATTGAACATCATATATTTATATAAAAATAAATAAATAAAAATCTTAAATAAGAAAACTGAACTGAGTAATTCGATTGAAAGATAAATGACATTACGCCAAAATAAAAAGGACAAAAACGAAGTCAAATAATCAACACACATAATCGAATTCAGTAATCAGATTACCTAAAATGAAAATCAGAATTAGACAATTAAGTATCTAAACAAAATTAAGATGATAAATTGATAACCAAACCCTAAAAAAAGACTTGTGTACTTGAAAAACTGACATTAACGTACCGATTGAATGAGTGATTAAGCGTGATTATTATGTTTAGACTTAGAGAGAAACCGCAGGCCTGGGTTTTTGGGTTTTTGTTTTGGAGAGACACAGCCCTTAGAGCTAATTCTTTTCTTATGCTTCTACCACAAAGTTGACAATTTGCAGTTGGTTGTTGGTTGTTGATTGTCGGTTGTCGGCGATTTAATTTAACTGGTTTGACATCGTATCAGCATTGACGGTTTATATTGAACAATAGGTTAAATCCCGCGTAATATATGGTTGTTAAATAATTATAATGAACATAACTTTACAAAGAAAGGTATAAAATATAATTAATCGACTCACCAAGTATTATAAAGTATGAATGAATAAAATAAAAAATTATTAAATGGTTTTAATAGAAAATTTGATATTTTAGGAAGTTTACTTTAGATTTTATATAAAGTGAATGTCATAAATTAGATACAAACCTTCTTTTTCTATAAAAAATTTAAGCAAGTAAATTTAGAGGGAAAATTTTTAATAATACGTTGTCAAGTGTCATTTTTAGTTTTGCTTTTAGCAGTATGTAATAGATTTGATCTTGGTTGTACAAAATTTTTTGAAAATCGGTTGTTGGTTTTTAGCTTTAACTATGCAAAATGAACTTTAAAGGGCATTATTATGGGAAGATTGTGAACTTATTCATCTATCATAATTATTACTCCCTCTAGTTTTTGTTAAGTGATACATTTTGACTAATACAGTAATACATAGTTTTAGCCAATTTAATTGACTTTAATATTATAAGGTGTCAAATAATTGTAAAATAAGATAGTGAGCTAAAATTTTATTAAAAAGAAAGGCATGTGATATAAATGTATTACTGGATTTGAGTAGAGAGGAATAGTATTAAAATGTAGTTTTGTGTTAAATAATGGAGATGTAACATTTAAAAAAAACGGGCACATTTGGTAATTATAACACTTTAAAAACAGAGGGAAATAATTAAGTACGAATTTTTAATTAGCAATTAATTCTAATTTATTAGTTAATATCTGCTAGTTTATATTAAAATATAATATATATAAAAATAAATAAAAAATAAATAAAAAAAAAGTATTTCTAAACCACATAGTGTTGTTAATTTATAATTTTACAATAATTAATAGGGGTATTAGACAATCATTATATACAAATTTTAAAGTAATTATTAATAAATCATTAACAATTATTACTTACTTATTTAATTATTAATTACCAAATCATTAATAAATTAATCAAAAATTGATGATTAATTTATTATTAATTATTAGTGAAAAGTAAGGATAAAATAGTAATTTAATGATGAAAAATCAAAAGTAAAATACTAGCTTTTTATTTTTGGCGAAAAAGTCGGCTTTACAGCCAATAAAAAAGTCATGTACTATCAAACAAGTTTTTTTGGCTGTTTGACTATGATAAAAAGCTAAAAGTCTAACACCAATTATTGTAAATGTTGACTTAAGAGCGATTGGCCTATTGCTTTTGCCACAACTTGCTGGTGGCAGATGTAAGATGTTTTGCGAAGGAAGTGGATGTTCCACGTCATTAGGCAACCTTTATTTTTGCTAGAATCGGAAAGATTAAAAATGCGATGTCTAGCAAGGTTTGGGCCAAGAAGTGAGAGCAGCTAAGAGAATGGCGCATCTAATTAGGTGGGCTTTTCCTAGAAAGGGGTAGGTTTGTTTAAATACGAATGGGGCTGCGAAGGGTAATCTCGGAAGGGTTGGTGCTGAGAGCATTATTCGTGGACATAGGGGACAACTCCATGAGATGTTTGCGACTAACTATGGAGTTTGTACATGCACAAAGGCAGAGCTTATTGGGGTGCTACGTTTTTTTGGCAGTAGCGTGGAATGGGGGGCATAGGAGAGTTTAGCTTACGGTTGATTAGAAGATAATCATGAGGCAACTGGTCGAGGAAGCTCCTGCTAACTCTCTGTACACTCTCTTGATTAGAAAATGCAGATAGCTCTTGCATCGAGAAGGTTGGGAGATTACTATAAGCCATTGTTATTGTGAGCTGAGGATAGAGATGGCAATGGATCGGATTCGGATCGGGTGGAGGTTCACCCGCATCCATCCATTATTCCAATCACTTTATCTGCATCCATATGTAACCCGCTTTACCCATCATCCATATACGTCCGTCCATCATCCGCAGATGAAACGGGTGGAGCGGATGACTAATGGATGAGTATTGAAAGTAAAAAAAAAAAAAAAAAAAAAAAATTCTGCATAACTCTAATCTTCTGTGATTTATACAATAGTTTTTTTATTTTATTAATAAATAAGGAAACAATAACAACATATTGTTTGTAAAAATTAATTTGTAAGAAAAAAAATAAGTAATTTTCTTGCACAATTCATATTTCATTATTAAAACTCTTAAATAAAAAATCTAATATATCCACATCCTATCCGATCCATCATCCATTCCATCCATCACCCGCTTCTCATCCATTTATTACGAGCTTTTGTCCATTTATTTAAAATGGGTGGAGCGAATATCCATATAATATTGCCACCCCTAGCTGAGGAGAAAAAAGTCGCGGATTGGCTTGCCAATCATGGTGTTAACCTCACACACAAACTGGTCTTACTTGAGGCAGTCCCTTTGGACCTTCGTGCATTTTTATTGGAGGAGTTGGGTGGAGTGACTCGAGCTTGGATGGTTCCGATGTCGGGTAGCTAATGCTGCAAGTTGAAGATTCGAGTTTAGAGTAATTGTGTTTAAGTTTGTTTTGTTTTTTTGTTTCGTTTTTTTTTTTTTTTTTTTTTTTTGTGTGTGTTTTGTGTGTGCTACGGCTTTGTTTGGTTCAATATTAGTAAAGGAAAGAAAGGGAAAGAATGGAAAGGGAAAAGAAAGGAAAAGAAGGGAAAGGAAAGAAACTATATAATCTAATGTTTGGTTTGATATTAGTAAAGGAAGGGAAAAGATAATTTGTTGTTTAGTATGACATTAGTAAAGGAAGGAAAGGGAAGGGAAAAGTAATTTTAAGCTTGATAGATTTAATTTCTTTCTTTCCTCTCAAATTCCTCTAATTTTGGGAGGAAAGGAAAGAGAAGCTTTTGTGAAGGGAGTTTTCCTTCCATTTCCCTTTATTTCCTATCAAATTACGACCAAACATAGAAAGCCATAATTTTCCTTTGATTTCTTTTTCTTTTTTTTTTCCTCTCATTTCCTCCCAACCAAAAAGGGTCGTAGTCTTGTTCTTTACAAAGGCTTTCACCCTTTCCTACTTCGTAATTACAGTATTAAATTGCACTAATCCTAAAGCATTAAATTTCCATTGCAAATCTGAACATTCACTATTCCTGGATTTTTTTTACGGTTATTTCATGAAATGCCACTAAGCAATTGCAAAATTCACCAAATGCCATGAACCTTTTCAAAATTCACCAAATGCCACCGAGTTTTAAAAAATTTACCGAGTGCCAGCCGTTAGTTGACCCCACCACTTGCCACGTGTCACCTTCTGATTGATTGGTCCATTTTTTAAAATAAAAAAACATAAAAAAAAAACAAAACAAAAAAAACAACAAAAAAATTAAAAAAAAAAAAGGGAACTCAGAGGTGGCCAACCACCACCTCCTCCCTGCCGTCGAGCCCCCTGCCCACCCCAAAACCCTAGCCACCACCACCCCCTGCTGCCGTGGCTAGCACCGGAAGGCGTGCAGGCCGCCAGCGACCCCTCCCCTCCCCTTCCCCTCCCCTATCCCGTCGCGACCCCCTAACCCGCGAAACCCCACCCCCCTTCCTCCACCACCCCGAAACCCCCCCCCCTTCCTCTCCCTCTCCGTTGACACCAACCACTGTCAAATTAGGAAAACTGTCTTGTCGAAATGATTAATCCTTTTTGGCAATATCTGCTCAGTACGCTGGAAGTTCCCCTATGCTGGAGCAGTAACTCTGATATTGTTAGGTATAAGAATTGCAATGATGTTGAGAGAACAAGTATATCAGATGACAGAAATTGTTCGGTATAACACCAACCACTGCCAACAGAGAGGGAGAGGAAGGGGGTGGGGTTTCGCGGGTTAGGGGGTCGCGACGGGATATGGGGAGGGGAAGAGGAGGGGTCGTCGGCGGCCGACGCACCTTCCGGTGCTAGCCCCGGCGGCAGGGGGTGGTGGTGGCTAGGGTTTTGGGGTGGGCAGGGGGCTCGACGGCAGGGAGGAGGTGGTGGCTGGCCACCTCTGAGTTCCCTTATTTTTAAATTTTTTTGTTGTTTTTTTTTTTTTTTGGTTATTTTTTGTTATTTATTTATTTTTTGTTATATATTTATTTATTTATTATTTTAAAAAACGGACCAATCAGAAGGTGACACGTGGCAAGTGGTGGGGTCAACTAATGGTCAACTAATGGCTGTCAGTCATTAATGGCACTGAGTGAATTTTTTTAAATTCGGTGGCATTTGGTGAATTTTGAAAAGGTTCATGGCATTTGGTGAATTTTGCAATTGCTCAGTGGCATTTCATGAAATAACCGTTTTTTTTAATTTTTGTTTTCTTTTTTCTTAGAAAAAAATGCAATAACTGGATAATAAGAGTTGTAATATATACTCATCATTTGCGTAGTCGGATCAATATCCCCTCTTCCAAATCTGATGAAACTCCACTTTTTCTTATGCCCTCTAATTTAAATGATATTTTCTAATTTGGATTTTGGACATTGTAATCATCTTTGTCTTATTGGTGGTTTTTCATTATATCATGGAAGATGATGAATTTAAATAAACTGGGGTATTAAATTAGGCGTAGTGAATTGTATTACTCCCTCCGTTCCAGAATACTTGGAACGTTAGGGTAGACACGTAATTTAATAAAATTACAAGCGGGTCCATTTAAAATATTTGTTTATTGTATAAAGGATTCTCTTTTGTATTTTTATATTGTAAGAAAACAACAAGTGGAGGTGTGGGGGTAGTGAGGAGAGAAAAAATGTGGGATTTAATTGGGTTTTGGGGTTTGTGGTTCCAAAGAAAGTATAGAAATTTTTTTTATTAGTGGTCCCATTTCATATTTAGTAACGTGTGTTAAGTATTTTGGGACGGATGAAAATGTGAACTGTGTCAAGTATTATGGGACGAAGAGAGTACAATGTTCATTGTAAGTTTGTAAGTTTTATTTTCATATTTTCTTATATATTTTTCTTTTTAATGGAAGCCGGTAACTCTATAAGCATTGTTTATTAATTATTAAAATAAAAATTTTGGGTTTTTTTTTAATCTGCTATTTTTTTAAAGTCATCTGCTAATTTATTACCTACTTTTTCTTGAATTGTTTATTTTCAATTAAGGAGTCCATTTAGCTATTGAGCCTTGAGGTACAATATAATTTTTGTTAATTAGTATTAGGTACTCTTGGGGTACAATGTTGATAGTACTTCAACCTATCATAACAAAGTAATGAAATAAAATAGGAAAAATTGCTTTAAATAATATTACCTTTTACTCGTCCGCTAAAAACAAGTCGACCTTTTGATTATCTCTAAATAATACCACATTTGGAGGTTATCCGCTTTAAACAAATCATGACCTATTGTTGAATTGATTAATAGGTTCATGGGACACGTGTCAATGTTTGATTGGGTTAAAAAATTTAATTTGTTTTTTTATTTAATAGTTTAATTTTTAATAGGTAATAAAATTAATTATTATTATTATTTTTGTAAAAAAAAAAAAAAATTAACCCCCTCCCCCACCAGCCACCCTTCCCCTCCCTGCCAAGGCTGCCAGTGCCAGCACCTCTTCCCAGCCGTCTGGTGCCACAGCCTCCTCCTCGCACCGGAGAAGCCAACTCTAGCATCCCGCCCCTCAACCCTATTGCCCCATCCCCTCGTATCCATAGCCACCCCCACCCTCATCAAAACTTAAAATTAAAAAAAAAAAAAAAAAAATTTAAACCCCCCCTTTGCCCAGCTCCCCTTTCACCAGGAACCACCACCCCGATTTCGGGCCCCCTCCCTTCATCGTCCCCGATTTCGAGCCTTTCCCCTTTACACAACCATCATTTCCGACTGGTTAGGGTTTTGGGGAGGTGGTTTCGGGGAAGGGGATAGGTGGTAGGGGGCCGGAAATAGGGAAGGGAAGAGGGGGGAACTGGAAATGGAGAAGGGAAGGGGAGGGGCACCGGAAATGGGGAAGGGAAGGGGAAGGGGGCAAAAATGGAGAAGGAAAAGTGAAGGGGGGCTTGGAAATGAGGACGGGAAGGGGAAGGGGGCCCGGAAATGATGACGGAAAAGGGAAGGTGGATCGGAAACGGAGATGGGGACTAAGATGGGGTGGTTTCAGGTGGGGTGGGTCGGTGGGGGTGATGGTTTTCGATGAAATGGGGGGCTGGGAAGGGGGTTGATTTCAAAAAAAAAATTATTTAAAAAATAAAAATCAGTTTTAATTTTAAAAGATATTATCAAATATTTTCATTGTAATTAACAATCATTAAAGTTGTTATTAAGAGTTAATTACATTATTAAACGAAGTTACTAAAAAAAAAATTTAACCGGTCATTCAGGTTGCAGGTTAAATAACTTGTTTAAAGCGGACAATCTCTAAAGGTGGTATTATGATAATCAAAAGGTCGATTTGTTTTTAGCGGACGGGTGAAAGGTAGTATTATTTAAAGCAATTTTTCCAATAAAATACTATAAACATGTTGAATTATATAATGAAATTGAACCCTATAAAAATCTGAATTTCAAACTCATTCCTCTCTCCATATTCTCTCTCTCCACTTTTTCTCTCTCCAATTTTCAAACTTCCATTTTGACATCATTAAACTCTTTTTCATTCAACAAAAGTACTAATATTCATCCAAATTTTGCATTAAATATTGCAAACAAGCACAAAATTGTTCCATTAAATGTGAATTTTCAATTTCACATTATCAAAATGGGTTGATATGATTCTTAGAATAAGGAACAAATCATGCATGCACTACAAGTCTACAAGGAAGGTTGAAACTGGATTTAAATTTGAATTCAATTATTATAGTTTTTGACAAAAATTATTCAATTATAACTTTGATATTTATATTATTTTTCATGAATTTAACATCAAATGAAATCAAAAGTGAAGAGAATTTTTGTTAAATGGGGTAAATTATTGTGTAAATGAGGTTTGTTGGGGAATTAAAAATTATTCCCTCCGTTTTCTGTAAGTGCATCGGTTTGACAAACACATAATTTTAGGAAGGTGAATTGAATTGAAAAAAAAAATTGTGTAAAGTTAGTAGGAAGTACAAAATTTAGAGAAATAATGGAGTTCTAATTTATAGAAGAAAAAAAAGTAACAACAACAACAATATATATATATAAAAAAAAAAAGTAATAGTTGGGACCATATGACGAGAGAGATATAATAAAACAAAAGAAAAAGATGCAACAAAAAAAATAAAAAAACGATCGCCAAGAGGAAGTGATACATTTAAGAAAAAACAAAGGGATTAGCTTATTTTTCCTTTAATTTCATTAATTCTCTCTCCATTAAACCCGAATATTTATCATTTCTCTTTCTTCCAAATAATTAAAAATACTAGTATAAGTCACATTACTCACATATTATCACTTTCATGGTCAGTATTGTACTTGAAATAAATTAATCATCTAGTTGCTTAACTTGCACAATATAATACTTGAGAATATAGTCTCTTAAAACTCCGAATAAATACAAATGCAAATCGCAAATTTTAAGGTGCACCACGTCTATAATTTTGAACATTTAGTAAAAAAAAAAAAAAAAAAAAAAAAAAAAAAAAAAATGAACAATCGCAAATTTTGAACATGTAGTACATTAAAATGAACATTTAGTTATTATAAATGAACATACATTTATTTATTATGAACATATTTTAAACAATTTATTTTATCTTTATTCGTATATACATTGACACATTGTATTTGAACCTGTTTGTTTTAAAATATGAATATTACACTATTAGAATTTGAGCATATAATTTTGAAAATAAACATTTAAATTTTAAATATAATCATTACATTATTTTATACTCCGTAATAAACAACGATAAATATGAACATGACACTATTTGAATTTGAACATTTATTTTTTGAAAATGAACATTGAAATTTAAAATATGAACACAACACTATTTTATAATGAACATCAATTTTTAAAAGAACTTTGTCAAACTCAGGATAATTCAAAACGATTTTGTAATATAAGTTGAACATTTAGTGCATATAAAATGAACATTTCATTATAAAAAATGAACATATAAAATTGGACGTTCATGTTCATTTTTATAATTGGAATGTATAATGTTCATTGTTTTTACGTGTTCATTAATTTATTACTAAATGTTCATTAATTTTTACTGAATGTTCATATTATAGGGTGTAATCCAGCTATTCTATGATAATCATATTCATTTTAATATACTAATTGTTCGTTTCTTGACGTATTAATTTCTAGATTTACGTGTTCAAATTTTATTACTAAATGTTCATTTTTTGTGACGTGTTCATATTTTATTACTAAATGTTCATTTTTAATGACGTGTTCATAATTGTTTACTATATGTTCATTTTTTTGTGAAGTGTTCATATTTTTTAGTAAATGTTCATATTATAGACGTGGTGCACATATTTTGGGTGCACCATATAACTATTGAATGCAAGTAGTGTATTTAAAAAAACAAATGGAGTAGTCAATTTATAGTCTTATACTTCCTATATTTCAACTTTTTATAAATTTTTACAAATTGACAAGTAATGATCTTTAATTAAATCATGTAGGGTAACATTTGCCAATGCGTAGTTTCCATCATACTTCCTCGGTTATTTTTATGTGACACGTTTTGATTTTTGACAATATTTACCTTCAAGGACTATTTTTTTTATTCATAATTATGAAAAATATATATATCAACTACTATTTCCTCCGTTTCAATTAAGTTACCTATAGTCCCATGGCATGCAATTAAGGAGTTAATTAAAGAAGACAAACTATTTTCTTAATCCAAAAAAAAAACTACCAATAAAAGTGATAAATTGGGATTTATGGTATTAATTTTCACAAAGTTTCATGTGTGGCCGGGGTTACTCGATCATAGGTTATTTGTTTGTAGACAAGATTACTCAATTAGGAGTTACTTGTTTGTGGCTGAGGTTACTCGATCAGGGATTACTCGTTCGGTCAAGGGTTACTCGATTAGAAGTTACTCGGTCAGGGGTTACTCGGTCAGGGATTACTCGGTCAGTCAAAGGTTATCTTAATAAGGGGTTACCTGATCAGTGTTTTGGTGAGTATGAACCGACCGCACAATATGGCTAGTCACACGAAAAACGCGCTGATTAATTTAATTTTATTTTATTTAACTTATGTTTATCTTCTTTAATCTCTTCGTTAAATTGTGTACCAAAGAACTGTAGGTCAAGTAAATGAAAACGAAGGAAGTATATTTTAGAAATTCCCTTTAATTACCTTAAGGTACTCCGTAACATATTTCAGAACATAAATATTAACGGAGTAAAAATCGAGCAATGGACCTCAGTCATCTTTCCAAACAAGCAGTGTATGAACAAGAATGATTTTTCCTTTTTTTTTTGACTCAGTCCTGTATTTTTTTTTTCCAAACAAAGGTTTCCTATATTTGTAAAAGGGAATATATGCTCAAGTAATCAACCATTACATTTCACTAAGTACAAACGCAAATCTACCATCATATCATTGATATGCTGCATTTACAATTTGTCAATTAACAAATCACCAAAAGAAAATTAGAAATACAACAAAAATTAAAAATTGAATAAACAAAATAAATATAAATATGAATAAAATAAAGCTGTGCAAAAGGTACAGTAGTTGCTTAAATGATTGATTCTTTGTCCGCCGTAATCTCCCACCAGGTGCTTTGCCAAGATATCCTAACCTTGGAGTTCACGTAGTAAGGACGTCAGGGAGTGTGTTGGAAGGAACACCAAGTATTTTACCTCCGAGATCAGGGAAAGTATCTTGATTGGGCAAGGATTCGACTTTACCGTCATCATCCACCTGCAATGGATACTTAAGAAGGTGGCCCTGCAACAATGTGAAACTTTCTTCTGTAAATCTCTTCCAGTTATCTTCAGCAATCTCATTTACTTTTCTCACACATTCTATACTTTCCGGTTCATCGAAATACTCATTAAGCATCCCAAGATGCTCGGCCCACAACGATGATCTATAACCGTAAACCTACAAAAAATTAGCTTTAATGATTTAGTAGGTTGTAAGGAAACGCACAAAATAACAGAGCTGATCTAAAAAAATGGGTTGCAGTCATTGCAGATTTTAGAATTCCAGACAGTGTAAACTACAAAGAATACAATCCAACTGCAGCAGGCCACAAAACATAATTGATTCGGTATTTTTTCCACAGTTGTAAACTTGTAATCTATTTAAAAATTCCAATCCTTACAACAGAAGCTAAAACCAAATATCTAAACATTTAGCAGTAGTAAAACAAAAAACTTCATTATTTGTAATAATTTACGGAGTACATCTTTAGGTTTCATAGTTGTATTTCAAAAAATAATAATAATAATAACAAATAACTAATACAAGTTAAAGCTATAACATTTCATACATTAGCCTCGCATGCAATCACTAGTATATTAGAACACAGGTAAATACTCAAAAATGCTGAGAAACAGATGACCAGATGTATGGACCAGTCAGGACTATTAAGAGAGAGGGAGAGAAAATGCCCAAGCTCAAAAGATCAACCAAAATAGCTTTTACAGGAAAAGAAAGCACAGTAAGGATATGCAAGCAAACCTGGCCTCTTGGGTGCCTTTTCTTGTTAGCCCAAGTATGATGGGGTTGATAAGCACCCATAGCAATTTCTGTGTCTTTAGTACCGGCTAAGGATCGTTGGTTGATGTTAGCAGATCCCATTAAAACATACTCATCATCAACAATCATTCCCTTTGCATGTACGTAGATCATAAATCTGCGGTACTTGTATGAATCTGAAATCTGATAGAATCATGTTGTCAGGGAACACATTCAGCTTCATTATGCCTACCATCAGCACTTGGCTGTTAAGAGTGTTAGGAAGACCGTGCCAATTTTATGCCATAAGAAACGAAGCATATGCTCCATAAAGCAGCAACAGCCTTGCAACTAGAAAACAGACCCCAAAGACGTACTACAATATCTAGAAATCAAGCTTAACATCTGCGTGTCGGTCAAAACAGGGTGAAACTCCATGAATCAGAAACTTTCCTAATGTTTTTATCCTATACAAGTACCTATAGAGTTTTGAAATTTGAAACTCTTATATCATATAAAACCTTATGAGGAGCTACAGAGTTGAGAATCAACAAGATATTTACAATGTAACAATTTCCTGTTAAAATCAACTGTAGTCCTCAAGTTTGAGTTCCAATATAATAAAGCACGCACATGTAAAGACAAGTAAACAAGATAGAGAAAGGACACCTACCTTGTCACTTGATTGCTCTGCTTCCTTCAGAGACTCCTCAGGAACTTCTTCCCGATTACCAAGGCAATAGAAATTTAGATAATCTTGAGGATGCAAATCTGTAAGCTGCAATGTTTTCAGTTCACGAGCAACAACTTCATACATCATTTGCATCGTCTGACTCTGTGAGGAAAACAATACGAATCTTAACATAAATGCACTACAACAGTCCTTATTTTCATTTTTCCTATAAGGAAATCAAGAAAATGAATCTATTAAAACTGATATAAAGAGAATTTTACATGCAGGAATGGAACCAAAAAGACAATATTTATTAGATCTCAATTAAAAAAGGCCACATGATCATGGACAGTGAGAAATTATATTTAAGAAATAAAAAAAAATAATAAAAAAGGAGCTATATTCCAGGGAAATGGTTACAGCATGATTAAGATCAAAAGGCCTTGTAAAATTGTAATTCCTCCTAACCTGCCAATAAAGAATTTCTTGCACAGCAGCAGACTTTGGATCACCTTCTGGCCACATTGGTATGATAATATACACCGCAAATCTTTCCTTAGCTCTAATTTTACTGACGATTTTTAAAGCCAACTCCATAGGGATCATATTATCAGCACCTAATTATAACAAGATACAGAGGAACATCAGCAACCTTCTAAGGGTAGCAGCTTCAAAAAAAATATACTTCAACAACCCACCAGCTATTTAACTCCTACGTCTTACAATAATATGAAAATTGTCAAATGAGAACACAAGGCAATGGAAGCAAGTGACCACTTAGGCCAGGTTTAGTTCACCTTATTTTTATTTATTTCAAATCAGATCAGACAAAATAAGTTCAGATCAAATCAGAAAAAATAAGTTCAGATCAGATCGGAAAAAATAAGTTCTGACATACTTTTTCGTTTTATGTGTGGTTTTTTATCGCTAAATATCTTTAATTTCGTAATAAAAAAATATGAAAATTACACATTAATAAAATACACATTATTACGAATCTAACAAGATCCAAATTGATATATTTTTGCTTTATAGATTATCGTACACATAAGATCAAAGTTTAGTCAAATCAGACAATCAGATCAACTCATACCAGATAAGTTCAGATTAAATCAAATAAGCAAAAATAAGGTGAACTAAACAAGCCCTTAGTAGCTATTTCTATCCTAAAAGTACTTAAAATCTCCAAGAAAGATAGAATTTACTAAACTCATACTCTCTTTGTCCCTAATTTTTTACCCCATTGCAAAAAATTAGGTCAAACTTCAAAATCTTTGACCATAAAATACTCTTAATCTATAAGTGATAATATAGTCATGTGAAATATTGTTAAATTCGTCTCATTGTATATTTTATTAATATCTAGTTTTTACATATAATTTTTACACGTATGCAAATGGAGATTAAAACCGTATTAAGACGTGTCTTGGAGACCGCGAAAAGTCAAATGGGGCAAAATATTAGGGACGGAGGGAGTAAAAATTAAGCTTGCCCACCCTTGCCATTGTTAGACTAATACATATGGCACATGTAAATAACACCACAGAATAACAAGAGTGTCTGCCTGACCTGCATTTTTGTAAGAAGGCCATCCATAGGATGATCCGATAAAATACTGATTTTCAATATATATAAAGCGCTGTGCAGATCTGATTGCCTGGATATATGCTGTTTGTATGCTTTTATCTATCACCAAATTCTTTGCACACTCAAGATTCTGCAAAACATGAGGTTATCAACATGTAAGAAGTCTGATAAAAGGACATTAATACATCAACCATGGAATTATTGAATTTAATACATTATAATTGTTTTTAATTTTGGAAAATCAGGCAACTGTACTTGCAAGAGTTGCAACCTTATCGCTTAACATGAAATAAATTTATATAAATACTTGCTTCTTTTTGTTCTTTCGTTTTTTTTATGCAGACTGACTGCCTTGGAATATAAGACTCAGATAGTTGGAACCAAAATTTGCACCACAGTACATTATGACAGTCTTGGCATATAGCTTGAGATCCTGGTCAGAAAAAGATCAAGAGAAAATATAAAGATGTTAACCTGAGCCTTGGCAAGAGAGACAGTTTTAGGGAATCCCCTCAGTGATCCCGAGTCAATCGAACGGAATATCTGTAAATAAACCCAAACAAGCCAACAATTCATTCACAAAGTAACAGCAGACAGGAATACTATAACTTATAAGGACAGGGGAATAACATAAAATTGAGTCAACAGTATTACAAATTTTACAAATATTACCTGAACATGCCAATTTTCTGAATGCCCTTCCTTTGAAACCCATAGTTCAGGATCCTCTTTCGGGACTTCAGTGAGCTCATCATCTTTAGCTGAACGCTTAGGGCTAAGTATCCAAGAAATGCGATCTAACTTTATCAAAGCATCATCGTGCCAACGAGAAATCTTCTTCCGAAATCCAAACTCTCTAAATTTTGTAGCCTTTTTCCATCTCTGCTCAAAATTTATTAGGACATCATATGCAGCAGGACCGTCAATTCTGCAATGCAAGTCATGCCATGGCTGCCTTGGAGCTCTTGTCCCAGCCTAGGGAATCATAAACCGGAAAAATCAACAACTAAATAAACAATGGCTATTCAAATGTTTTCATATCATACAGAGAATTGGTGAGACTAATATTTAGTTTTTCATTGTCTCCAAATATTTTCTCTATTTGATAAAGATAGTTAAGGTCCACAAAGTATTTTTCATATAATAAAGCAGGTAAGAAAATAGTAGTCCTACTTTGTACACATTTTAGGTGCATATTTACCCTCATTTGCATATTAGATTTAGAGGTGTTAGGTTCATGTATGCGTTATTTGCTTAAGTTGTGTTCTACTACTCTCTAACTATCTGTGTGTTTTGACGAATTTCAGGTAACTTCAATGCAAATGGATTATGGTTGGCTAAGCTTGAGAATAATAGTCATGGAGAAAGAAAGTAGCTTGCTCAAGGATGGTAACACATCTCTTCGGGATGAATTTGAATAAGAATGAAGCATAACATTTGTGAAATATTAACAAAACTGAACTTGTTCGCTTTTTTGCTCAAAACTTTCGATCTATAATTTAATCTAAGGAGCTAGACTTGAAGAGCTTTCCAATAGGTAACATGCCAAATTCTGACAGAAATCGAGAGTTATGACATTTTGAAGATGAGTTGTTTGCAGTATTGTAACCCCATTTGCTTGATCACCACTTGCTCGATTAGACCAAGGGAAGCTGATTCACAGGCCCAACTTTATTTTTAAAGAAGAACGCCAAGGTCAAGTCTGCCGGTGGAGCAAAGCAAAGTTTCACGGAGTCCGGAATTTTTTTTATTCGGAATTTTTAGCTTTTGCCTAGAAATACTCTTAGTAAAAACACCTATAAGTTTAGAAACTTTGTCATCATTTGTATTAATTTAAGTTTGGGTTTAGACTGAAGTTAAAGAGAGAAACTTGAAGATGTCCATGGCTCTTCAAGACTTGCACTTTCTTCCATTAATTTAAGTATCATACGCCCTCCGCCCACTATTATGTGCAACATATACTATAAATGGATGCTTTCTATTATGTGCAACAAATGTTTTTTTTTTCATATTTAGCAACTTTTTTCCAACAAATTAACTACAATACCCTTACTTTAAAATTTATAACCTCAATTACATCAAGGGCCCTATATAAGGAGTGCTTCATGACCCTTGTTAAGCTTTACCATATTCTATATAATCGAGTTGAAATAGTATAAATAAGTTCCATACTTAACAATATCAAACAAAACTTACTTCGAAATAACTTCCCCTATCAAAACTCATTATAAAAGATTTTCTTAATGCCAAATGAAATAGCCGTATACTCTGTTTAAAATATACATAAAGCTTAACTATTCACCTTGAAAACTTGTTAGAAAGACTATATGAAAAATGTCTTTATATAAAAGTAATTTTTGATATTAAATAAATGAGTAATTTATTAAACAGTACATTTTATTAAAATTTGATGAAGTTTTGGGATGGGTATTACATACCTTTCAATCATGATTAACAATATAAATTACTAGTTTTGTGCCCGGGCAATGCCCGGATTATAATAAACGTTTTAGCTTAAATATTAAATACGATTATATAATTCATTTTGATCGATAATGTAAAATATTTAGACATGTAATATCATATCGCTTATTTATATAATAGTGTACTTTTTTGCAGTTTTATTTGTAAATAGATATCTATGTTATTATTAACTTAAATTTTTTTTTTATTGCACTTAAATTATTATTTCTAATGAACTGAAAGTATTTTTACCAAACTAAATTATTTTTTCTGCTTAAAACTTGTTTTTTACTGATTTTCTATTATTTTTTAAAATATATTATAAATGGATCTCATTTTAAAGAACTTTTTAAAACGAATTTTATAATAGAAATAGTACTGAGTTATAAGATATTTATAAAAAGTTATGATTAATTTTGAATAGATGAAATATTAGAAGTATATCGATAATACAACACTATACAACATTTTTATCTTAAAAAATCTATCCAAAATTCGCTTACCTAACATCCTATGTGTTATAATAATACCTATTTGTCGCCTACGTGGCTCGACACTTGGCGAAAAACTGGAATGCCAAATGTCGATGTTTCGTGGCCTGGCTGCGAGACCGGCTTTATATATTAGAGATATGATAGTTTTGGATAAAATTTTAAAATACGATCAAATAATTCATTTTTGATCCCGTAAAAAAAAATAATAAATAAAATCATTCTGATAATGTAGGATATTTAGACATACAATATCATATGACTTATATTAGTATAATAATACTTTTTATAGTTTTGTTTGTAAAAAGATATATGTTATTATTTAAATTATTTTTATTGAACTTAAATTATTTTTACTGAACTGAAAGTATTTTTACCAAACTAAAATTAATTTTATTGATTAAAACTTATTTTTATTGATTTTCTAATATTTTTTTTAAAATAAATTAAATAACAATGCATTTTGTATGCGGCTAGCCACACCATCTAGCCGGACAAAGTAACCCCTATAAAACTGACCGAGTAACCCTGTAATACTAACCTCTAACACTGGCTAAGTAACCCCTATCTATAACACTAATTGAGTAACCACTATAACACTGACTAGGCAACCCCTATAGCACTAACGAAGTAACTCTTGTAATAATTGGTGACGTGGGATGGTGGGTTTTGGTGGTGGTTTCGTGGGGGTTGCGTAGGTGGGCGTGGGTTAGTGGTGGTTCGTGGGGTGGCGTGGTGGTTCAACATCCGTGAGAGGTGGTGGTTCTCCTCTGTTTAATGGTGGTTTTTTTCTATATATTAAATAAATTATCCCTTCTCTCTCCTCTTACTTTTCAATAATCTTGTTTAAGAAATTTTGCCTTGGGTTCCGCGCACACCCCCTTTATGGCTTTATTGCACATAATGTGGGCAGAGGGAGTATTTTCTTCTTTTTTTCTCTTCTTTAATATTGATTTAATCTAGAAATTGGTTGAGCCCTAGCCATGATTGATGCTTGATTAATTCCTTTAAATCTAAATTAAATGTTTATGTATACATGCTTAATTGATTATGCATATGCCAATACTAGATTAAGGATGATTAGTATTGCCAATATTCCATCGTCTTGATCACAATAGGAGTGGACAAATTTGAATATTTCAATTAAAGACATGAAATTCTCCATGTGAGTAAGAAGAATGGACTGTTAGGAAGTTAGGATGTCGGGCTTAATGTCTTTGAATTACATATTTCCGTGAGAAAAGGTTTGAATGTATTTTAAGGAAGCCACAAATACTCAATAGATCTAAAGTATCAATAGGAGTATAAGACGTCCTTTTCCTTGTGAGCATATAATTGTTTGGTTGGGTTAGGGATTTGTCTTGCATTAACTGTGCTACTGGGAGTCTAAGATACTTAATTGTAGATGTTTTTATTATTTGATTTTCTAGTTTTTAGAAGTTTGAAATTAATTTAACCTTATTTTTTTTATTGATTCAACTAATTATAATTTACAGCAATCCAATATTGATACTACTCTCTCACATGACTTAACAAAGTTAAGAGGATGGGTTAGATTCTAGTTTTTATTTTTTTATTAGGTGTGCAATTACCTATCACTGACAGTAAGTATAAATGTTGAATTGCCAAAAGAGATCAAAGGACCAAACAAACATGCACATGCAGAAAAGAGTAATGGTGAAAAAAGATGCACCAAGGTGAAAATCTAACAAAGTAGCTAGAGTACTAGACTTCTAGAATGGAATTCTACAAAGAGAAAAGTAACACCAGGGTGTATCCCAACGAAAAGCAAAACGGGATCATATACTCACAGGAAATGTGGGGTTGTGAAAATCATCTTTGAAAACTGTGTCAAGATCACGGAAAAGTCTGTGCTCTGGTGTGTCATAGCGTCCATCACACAGATCTATACCTCCTATGAAAGCGGTAACCTTTCTGTTGTTACCAGATGCCTGTGTATCTACAAGAACACATTTCTGATGATGCGTAAATAAAGTTCCAACAACCTGCAGAGGCATCACAAAATACACTTCAGGAAGCAGCTTGAAGAAAAGCATTTACGGGAAGATGATACATCACAGATACCAATAAAAGCACTGGCAGCCGTGGCGGATGAGATTATGGACAGGCCCTGAAGAAGCCTAGAATGTGTTAAACAACAATTCATCAAACTACCACACAAAAATATCAACTTGGCAGCTAAGGATACAAAGTCACCAGAAATATAACTAAACATAAATACACTTTCTCACAGCAAACTCACAAAGAGAGCCCACATCTAACCCGTCAAGCTACATAATGTCATAATGAAACCACTATTATATTAAAAAGTACTCAAGGAAACTGGAAACAGATAAAATACAACCTCCTCAAGTTGTCATCATAAAGAAGAAAATAGGATCCACATAAACTTCCTAACTCTGGGGCAGGATTTTCCAGGCTGAAAAGAACATATCGTAGGAATTAGCAGTATTAGTCAAACTAGAGATTTGTGCTTGCATACTCAAATTCTCAGCTTGGGGAAAATGTAGTATCAGTTGCAAATGAAAAATTGCTCTACAGAACCAGCACAGAAGTGAGCAAAGGTTTAAAATAGATCAAAAATAGTGGTAATCAAATGACACAACTACAGAAAACCTTTGCTTCTCTGTGAACTGTGAAATGATGCTTGGCTATGTCCACACTCCACACGTCATGTTGGAGCAGTTGCAATTATTGCTCAAGAAACATACCACAAAGGCCTGAAATTTCTATACAGGTAAAAGATACTATGACGCTTGGATCAATCATTGGAACCAAGACCACAGATGTAAGAGAAAATAAACTTCTTCCCCAGTGTTTTTAGCGTATGTTCTTATTCGGCCCAAAAACTGTAAGACTATGTATGATTCTTAACCACCCTCCTGCTCAAGAATGCTGTGAGAGTAAAGAAATATAGAATTTTAACAGAAAATCAAGGAAGACAAAATCTTAAGGTCATAAAGCCAAGGATGAAATCACAACATCATGAAGTGAAATAAATAAATAAATAAATAAAAAGAGATCATTAAAGGCCTAAGCCAAGGGCCTTCCTTACGCTTTCTTTCCCATAAAAAGTAACAAGAAATAAAGTTAAAAAAAAAAAAAAAAAAAAAAAAAAAAGGAAGTCAAAATGATCAAAGAAGTAAAAACCTAATCACATTGGAAAATGTACATGTGGTAAATGCCTCACAAATCAAAGTGTACCTGTTGCTTGAAGTAGCCAAGTTTACTGCTGCCATAACGAGGTGATAAAACACACATAACTGAAGAATGCTTGAAAAACTTCCGTGTTTCCTCATCGTGTGTTTGCATAACCCCTTCCTACAACCAACCATACATACCAGAATACAGAATGGTTATCAAAACATTGTTTTGCAATATCCATAATTTTCGAACCAGCAATTTGCACATAAAAAGCCAGTGCTAAAAAGCTTTTGTAATCCATCCATTTCTTTGGCCTAATACTTTGACAAAATGAAGCTTAGGTGAAAATTAGAGCAGTGGAAGTAGCATCATTCAATTACAATTAAACAACTAGCACCACAAGTGATTCACTAAAATATTCTGAATTCCAAAACTGACCACTCCGCGACAAGTGAAAAAAAAAATAGACCAGAATCTTCCATATGATTACATATCAATTGAGTATGAAAGGTTCCTTTAATAAACATTATGTTCTTTAATTTTTTTAATTAGGTAATGTAATCAAAAAAAGAAAACAGTAGAATAATATATAATCGATTTCATTAGATAGTTAAGACAATTCCATGATTTAAAGTATATTAAATAACATAATTCCATGATTTAAAGTATATTAAATAACATAATTCCAAACTTCACTTGAATGTGACAGGTTTCTTTTAAAGTTGTGCTCTTTGACTTTGAAAGGGGAAGGAATCAAAGGAGAACAATAGAATATAATTTAAATCATTCCATTATATATAAAAAGTGAAATCTTTGTTTTGTTAAGACAGTTCCAAGATTAAAATTAAACTAATTAACATAGATAATTGGCCGCATTATCAAACACCCCACATCACCAGCACAACCACGACAAATTCTTCTACTATCCAATAAATCCACCCACATCACCTCACCAACACTCATAGTTATATCATTGTGTACATCATTTGCCTAGTCAATCCTTCAAACTTCATCTTAGTAGTACCAGATCACTTCATCTTAGTAGTACCAGATCACCAATATAGTCAATTCCTCAAACTTACTCCAACTTGTAATTATTAAAACCGGGACATTATTATTTAATCTCCTTACGACAACAATTTTCTCCTCCTAGGCTCCCAGCAATCCCAGAATCACTTCATTTCATCACTTCTCAACAAGCAAACTTGATTCTGAAAACTCACTTTATTAAAGTTCATCATCCATTGACATACATAAAAAAATTCTACCTATTTTTACATAGGCATAAAAAAAGAATGGAAAGAAAGGGAGAGGACCCACATCAAAGTTAAACAAAGTTAACCACTCAACTGGATCTACAAACCTTTTTTTTTTCCCCATTTTTTACCAATCCCAGCTCCTTCAATCACAAAAATCCGTAATTTAGGTACACCCGGTTATATAATAGACACCAACCCGACCTCCTCCCAAGTAAATCCTCAACATTCCACTCACATTTACAAACCCATCACAAATCAAACACTGTAATACCATTCTCATAATAAAAATGCAAAATCAAACACCATAAAATCAACAAAGACAATATAGAAAGGAAGATACCGTTTTGATGAAATACTTGTTATGAGAAGTCTTATCATCCCAAACAAGCAACAAAACCCTAACACCTTCTTCAGACTTATACTTCAACAAATCCCCAAGTGTAAGATCACCTCCTCTTGGCAATGGCTTAGTGGGTTCTCTCACTAACTTAACTTTATGAAAAACAGACCAACCAACAATATAAATCATATGATGTGCTTCAGAAATAGCATAACATATATCTTCCCAACAAGTACTCTGATTATAAATTTCACCACCATCTAACTTAATTTCTGGCAAATAATCAGGTTTCCCATGAGAATCCTGATACAATTTCACTAAACTCCCCTTTCTCAGCGGAAAATACGTCGATTTCACCCCATTCAAAGTAACATTAAGATCTGGAATCCTGTCACAAGGAATATATTTCAGATCGATTCGAATCGCAGATTCCGGCTTCGGTGGTTTCCCAGTTGAAGGAGAGTAAATTGGCTGCCACCCAGTAATATGTTCACCAGATAAAAGCCGAGAAGCAGGAAGAGTGAAAACCCCAATAATTTGTGCCCCAAAAACATCATCATCTTTAACCTGAAACTCAATATTAGTTACTGGGTGCGCAACAGAAATGGTGAAATGTTCATTCCACTCAGGATCCTGCGAGTTCTTAAGAACTCGGGTGCGCGCAATAGTAGCTTGAGGGACAACAACGGCGACATAAGGGTCACTAGTGATGATGTGAGGCCGGTGTCGATGTTGATTCTTAGAATTCTTTGGAGGAAGATTGTCGTCTCGGGTTGTGGGAGAGCAAGTGTTGCATCCGGTGAAGCAGAGACGGAGGCGTTCGGAGGTGATGTCCATGTTGGGTAAGTCGCGAGCTTCGTGGATTGTGAGGTCGAGATCTCCGTGGAGATACACCATTTTTTCTGAATCTTCCGCCATTGTTAGGAGATTGTAAGGTAGAAGAAGAGAGTGAAAGTGAAAAAGTTGGTGGGGCGGTTGGCGTAGAGGAGAGGAGAGCCGGAGAGGGGAGAGAATGTGGTGAGTGGTGACAAAAGAGGGAAACAGAAAGTATCAAGAATTGAAGTGAGTTGACAGAGATTGTTTTGAAATATTTTGCAGATGGCGGAAACTATCAATATTGGCTCTTTCCGTAATTCACAATTTTTATCATGAAAAATTTAATTAACGTTGGATTCTTGAAAATTACTTGCTCTTTGTTTTATTAACTAGGTTATCTTTGTGCGATATACGATTAGAATTAATTATTTTTGTAATTTATGTTTAATTGCATTACATTTTATATGAATATTTGAATTAGATATAAAAATAATTTACATTTAAGAAAGTAAAAAAAAATGAAACCACGATCAAACATCAAACAAATTAGGTATGTGAAACTATTAATTAGGAAAGAAACTTGGTTAATTGAATTTTATATAGAAATTTATGCTTTGAAGTCAAAAGTGTAGATTAAAAATAAAAATAAAAATAAAAAACTATTAATAATTGATGACATGAATTGGAGGAAAATTTTTAATGTGAAAATGACACGTAGGATTGTTTGAGGGTTGATGATATCAGCAATGTTCTGTTTTAGTAATAGTTAATAGATGCCCTATGCACTATGCACCCCATTTTGTATTGAGATAGAGCGTGTTCAACATTACCTTTAGAGTAACTTCTAATGGGTTGAATGTTTG
This sequence comes from Chenopodium berlandieri, assembly GCA_034703905.1. Lineage (NCBI taxonomy): Eukaryota > Viridiplantae > Streptophyta > Magnoliopsida > Caryophyllales > Amaranthaceae > Chenopodium > Chenopodium berlandieri. Next base: position 48,068,325 of record CM068287.1, read on the forward strand.
ATCATTAAATCACTATTTAGATAATACTTGTATTCAATTTATAAGATTTAATCTGATTTGAATTTCTCTTATCTAGTTTAATCTGAATTTTTCTGATCTGGTATAATTTGAATTTTTTTTTTTGTTTACTTTGCATATGGTGTAATTTGATATGATGATTAAATAAAAACATATCAAATGAAATGTTATTAGATTTATATCAATAAATTAATAATAAAATTAAAGATATTTAGTGAAAATTACACAAAAAAGACTAGATTTGATATTGTTTGATATGACATTTTGATCTGTTCAAATTATTTCTGAAATAAACCAATATCAACTTAAATAATTGATTGACTTTCATTTTGGGGTGTGTTTTATTCTGATTTCCACTTAACTAACTAGACCATATTAAAACTTATTTCAGTTGTAATTTTTTCTGGATAACTCTTATCAGAACTTATTTTTCCTGAACTTATTAAACCTGAAATAAGGTGAACGGAACAAGCCCTTAGGGGGTGTTCGGCGCTAGCTTTTGAGTAGCTTTAAGGTAGGTTTTAGTGATTTGACCAAGTTAAATCACTACTTAACAAAAAATATGAATGTTTGACAATGTAATGGTTGGGGTAGCTTTTAGTGGTGGAGGTAGTTTTTATCAAAAGTTAGAAATGTTAGCTTTTAAAATTAGAGGTAGCTGTTGAAAATTTAATCTATAGTTTAAAAATATATATATTGATTTTTATATGTAACAGCTAGTCAACTGCTACTTTACCAAACACTCATACCTAAATTATCTATCTTCATAGCTAACAACTTGTTGACAGCTAACAGCTACTTACATCGCTAACAGCTACCTTCACAACTAACAACTACCTTCACAGGTATATTTTGTCAAACACGCCAGAGGATAAAGCTGTGTTTGATTCACTTGGGGCGTGTTCAGCACTAGCTTTTGAGTAGCTTTAAGTAATTTGACTTATTCATACTATTACTTTGTAAAAAACACACACGAGTGTTTGACAATGTAGTGGTGGAAATAAAGTTTAGTAGTTGAAGTAGCTTTTGTGAAAAGTTATATTATTAGGTTTTGAAGATTAAAGGTAGTTGTTGGAATTTTTTCTCTATACTTTTAGAATTTTACTGTTAACAACTAGTCAACAGCTATTTTATCAAACACACATATTTAATTATTTATTTTCACAGCTAATAACTGTTTGACAGCTAACAGCTACTACGTACCACAACTTACAACTACATTTTGCAGAACAAGCCCTTGGTTTTTCACTTATTTAGGGTCTGTTCTATTCACCTTATTTTCACTTATTTTAGGTTTAATAAGTTCAGTTAAGTTCAAATAAGTTTTGTTCAGGAAAAATAAGTTTTGATAAGGTTACCCAAGTTCAAATTATAACTAAAATAAGTTCAGATAAGTTCAGTTAAGTTCAAATAAATTAAGTTAAGTTCAGATAAGTAAAAATCAGGTGAATAGAATACACCTCTAAACTCACTCGCATATATTGAAAACTTATTTTAATTATAAATTAAACTTTAGTAGCCTATATAAAACTTTATTTTCCACTACTTACCTTATTTAATATTATTAGTGTGTAATTTTTTTTTTTTTAGCTTAATGACCCATAAATAGTGAATATTACGAGTAAATAGAAGAGCACCTAAAAGATGAATATGTACACTTTGCTAAAAGTGAAAGTTTAATTTTAGATTGTCTATATTCTTGTTTTCAAAAAAAAAAAAAAAAAAAAAAAAAAAGATTGTCTTTATTCTTAAAGTATTTATTTCAAGTTAATGCACCATACATTTAAATTATAATCCTATCCCCAAACAAATCATTTTACTCTAACTTGAAAAAACTACAAACAATAAGAGAATGTCTAAAAATGATGCAAATTAATTAACAAAGAATGAAATATATATTCATTTATCATAACCAAAGAATTGGAACCCACGTTGTATTAATTGCCGTACCTAATCTTCTTTATACAAGTAGAAGAAGATAAAATTATGACCCTTGTAGCCATTAAAATAGGCCAACAAATCAATACCAGTCACCATACTCACCAACCGTCTGATTTGGCAAGATAAATTGGAGGATCTTAATCAACCACGTTCATTTGTCCTTGTCTTGGGCCTTGTATTAGTGGCACCATCTCCATTTTTTTTTTCCTACTAGAATTCATCATCTTATCAATAAAACATCATCATCATAATTTGTAGCTCCAACAAGACCAACATATACAATCAACATCATCATCTCCATTATTTAACATAAAATTTAAAAATGAAACATCATCATTTCCATTTATATCCAAACATTGGTCCACAATATTATAATTCCATTTTACACATATATCACTATTAGTATGCTTTTTTTTTTTTTTTTTTTATTTTACAAAAGCAAAGGAGAAAAGGCAAACCTACAACAAATTAGAAAGGGTAACCTGACATTTTCTTGCAATGTCATTTGCCCTTTGTACCTGATCTCTATGAACTTTTAAAATCGTTCATTTTTAAAACGGTGCCCCCACTTCCCTTAACTCCTTTAGTAACCAAGTTATCGAAATCTCCTTGCCAGGGTTATCTTGTAAGTTGTTCAGAAGGGACATGGAGTCAAATAAGAGAAGAATTTCATGCCTGCCTCTAGCTCTAACCCATTTCATTGCTTCAAGGCAAGCCCAAGCCTCGCATTGAATGACTAACGATACTGCTCCGTGTTTTCCGCCCTCATCGAGGGCATAGCCTTGGAGATTAGTATTAACTGCCCAACCAATCCCTGCTCTCGTAGTCTTCTTATCCCAGGAGCCATCGACTTCCACAATGAAATCATCATAACCAATCTTTTCCTTTCCTAGATGCACATGATTGAAACCCGAGGGGATGATTGGATTATCCCTACTAGTAGCCTCCAACTTATTTGTTGTGCTTGCTTGTTGTATAAAATTCTCATGGTCTTGCATTGCTAGATTTATAAACTCCATCACTAAGCTTGTTGTCCCCATAACTCCCTTGAAGCATTTTGCATTCCTAGTTTTCCATAGTCCCCATAATGTTGCAATAAACAAAGCACAACGAATACTATGCTTACCATCCTCGCTATAAAAAAGCTGGATATAGTGCTGGATCCATCTTTTCAAAGAATTGGACCCAGGAGAGTCAGGGAAAATAGTTAGGGAGCCATTCTCCCAAACTTGTCTTTGCCAGATTACAGAACCTAAAGAGGTGTTGGCTATCTTCCAAGTCCACCCCGCAGTGGTCACAAGCAGCTTCAACTTGTATCCCCCTTCTAGCCAGATTAACTTTGATTGCAATGCCATCATGAAAGAGCCTCCACAGAAAAAGCTTCCACTTTGGCTGAATATCCATTCTGCAAACCAACTTAACACACTCCTGATCCCTAGCCAAGAAGGTAGCTCCTTCTAACCCTAAATCCTTTGATAAGTAGTAGTACCCAGTTTTAACCGTATACCTACCCGAAGGATGGTATTTCCAGTAGAGGAAATCATCCTCAATTGAATGCGGAAGCTCCATTGACATAATTGATTTTGCACTATCCCAGTCGAAACATCCCCTAACCTTCCCTGCATTCCAAGTGTTAGTATCCCTGTCAATAAAATCACTCACTTTCCAATTCAAAGCGGCCCTTAGAGTTTGGCCTGAGTTTACTAATGGGATTTCCCCTTTCACCCAATGCATACTGATTGCCTTAATGTTATTACCATTCCCCACCTTGCATGCAAAACCCTCCTTGAAAGATTAAATGACTTTTTGTAGACTTGACCTCCCCATTGAAGGATTACCTTTTCTTATGTAAGGACTAGCGATATTGCATATGCCACACGGTTGGAAACCTTTGTGTACTCTTGAGAGTAGAAGCTGTGGGTTGAGGTGCATCCTTGTTGCTTGTTTGAAGAGGAGGGCATCATTGAGAATTGAAGAGCCTCTAATTCCCAATCCTCCCATACTCTTAAGGAGTTGGGTGACACTCCTACTCACCCAATGCAACCCTTTCTTTCCATTGCTAGACCACCAAAACAGACTAATTAACGAATCAATCTTGCTTGCACTGCTCTGAGGGAGTTTCAGGCACTTCATTACATGAGCAGACATGCTTACCAGCACAGTGTTGAAAAGGATTAACTTTGCCGCTTGGGAAAGGTGTAAAGAAGCCCATGAGATGATTTTTTCCGATACTTTGTCAACTAAGAACTGGAAAGAGGAACTCTTCTTCCCATGTATGTCAATCGGAGCTCCTAGAGGAGGCCCCATATTTTCAGTTTCAGGCATAGAAATGAGGTGTTTCATAGCTAATCTTTTGTCATTATCGACCCCGGCGAGAACTTTATAAAGAACTTATGGAGATTTAACTATTGCCCAGAGGCTTTGCCAAACCTATGAAGAATGTTAGAGATGCACATACAGAACTCCTCATTTGCCTTGAAGAAGAGCATAGCATCATCTGCAAAGAAAAGATGAGAGATCGAGGGAGACCTGCGAGAGACTTTCAATCCTTGGAATTGATTGATGTCCTCTGCCAGAGATAGCATCCTCGAAAGGATATCCATACAGAAAATAAAGAGATACGGGGAGAGAGGATCCCCCTGTCTCAAACCACAATTTGGAGCAAAGTGTTCAGTTGTTTTCCTAATGATGACTGTTTTGAAACTCACCATCGAAACACACTGTGAGATCATCCTTACCAGTGGTTAGAAACCCATAAGCTTGCAAGAATTTTAGGAGAAAACCCATTAGTATGCTTGTAGTTGGATCATTAACGTTTAAATTAAAGGAAAATTTGTCAAAAATAAGTCAACCTTTTCATGGTTAGCTCAAAATAAGTTGATCTTTTGATTAAATATGAATAAGTTCAACTTTGAATTTATTATCTTTAAATAGGTCAGGTTACCTACAACCTGTCAAACGAGTTATTAATATATGTTTTTAAAGGAAAAATTGTTAAAAATAATACAAATTTTAAGCTGTCCACCAAAAACAAGTCAATCTTTTAATTATTTCTAATAATACAAAATTTAGGGGATATCCGCTTTAAACAAGTTATGACCGGTTGATAACCTGAACGACAAGTTATATGGGACACGTGTCATTGTTTTATTGATTTGACAATTTAATTTGATTTTTTAAATATTTATTTCATGTTTTTAATCTTTTTAAATAAAAAATAATATTTATTATTATTATTATTATTATTATTATTATTATTATTATTATTATTATTATTATTATTATTATTCTTCTTCTTCTTCTTCTTCTTCTTCTTCTTCTTATTATTATTATTATTATTATTATTATTATTATTATTATTTAAAAAAAATAAAGCAGCCACCACCTCAACCACCGGCCACCCCCTTTATCTCCTTGCCAGCAAGCACAACCCCGACCCCTTCCCCGACGCTTGGACCTCCGGCGTCTGCCTGCTAGCACTCCAACCCTCTTTTCCCCGCACCGGCGACCTCACTCCCCGGCATCCCGCTCCTCCCTTTACCCACCCCAACTCCTACAACTTCCACGAAACAAACCCTAGAAAGTAGAAACTCCTCCTCCAACCCTAAACTCCTAACCGCCCCTCCCCCCACCCACGAAAACCCTAGCCGCTAAGGTTTCAAGGGCCGGGGGAGTGGCAGTTAGGAGTTTTGGAGCTGGGGAGGGATTTCTAGGGTTTTCATGGGGAAGTAGGGGATTTTGGGGATGGTGTTTTGCGGGGAAGGGGAGGGGCTAACGACTGGGGTGGGGGAAAGGCGGCAGGCCGGCGAGGGATAGGGGCTGGGCCTGGGCGCTGTCGGGGGTGGGGTGGGGTAGGGTGGCTACTCCGGAAAGTGGGGTGGTTGGTTGGTGGAGGAGGGCGGGGAGGGGTGGTCATATTTAAAAAATATATATTTAAGAAATTAGGAGTTATTTAATAATTTAATTAGGAGTTATTTGAAATAGCTATACTTGAGATTTTTGATTAGGTGTTAACTAAATTGTTACACAATTTTAACAAAAAAAAAAAAAAAAAGTTAACCGGTTATCTAAGTTGTAGGTAAATTATGAGAAAATCCAAGTTTCCATCCGTGAGAAACTTGGATAGTTAATCCCAGGGTACTTTCGACTTTTTGGATGATAAAGTAGGGGTGTTTATGACATTTCAGTAGTTTACTCTGTTAACAGAATCAGATCCGCCTAATCCAAGTCGTCATTGAAAAAGGCTTTCAGTCACATCCAGAAAAATTTTCAATGGAGCTTCAATGGAGCTCACGACCAGGTGGGAAATTTAATGGAAGAAGATGGCATCCCTACCATTAGGGGTTAACCATGCCATTCTATTCTCCTTTTGTTCCTAGGATTTTCATTTAATTCGGCGGCGAAGCCGCCGATAATTATTGCAAAGGAAGAAGATGATGGCGATGAAGATGAAGGAAGGTAAATCAACGATGTTCGACGGAGTGGAGAACAGATCTTTGACCACGAAGAGGAAATGACTTGCAGACCATTTTGACGACTTCAATTAACGGCAATATTTAGCCTTTTGTTTTAGAAATTTAATGATACACGTGGCTTGCAGATAGATGGAATATGGCAGTGATAGCAACACCCTTGTTTCTCACAGAGAGAAACCTGGGCAGCCTCGTAAATTATCTTGTTTAAAGTGGATACCACACAAAGTTTGTATTATTAAAAAATAATCAAACGATTGACTTGTTTTTGGCGGATTGCTCAAAGTTTGTATTATTTTTGACAATTTTTCCTTTTTTAAATAGATAATTTCAATATCTTACAAACCACCCTAAAGCTACTACCTTTCCACCACCCTAATAGCACACCACTACCATCCGCCCACCTAAAACCACCACACAACCCACCTGAAGGCAATCTCATTATTTTAAACCACCACCCAAAAAGTCACCTTCCTATCTCACATCTGAATCCTACAACCACCACCCACGAAGTACTTATTAATTTTTAATCGAAATCATAAGTAAAATCAATCAAGAAAAACAGAATTTAAAATTGAAATTTCAGCCAATTATTTTTGACTAAGTACACAAAAACATCTTTAGCAGCAAAAAATTGAATAAGTCAATGATAACAAGAATTAGAAAAGATTATCAAACCATTGTTAAATTGGACAATTTGGTTTTAATTATCCGAACTTTAGCCGATTTTCTTTAAACAATCCCAACTTTTGATTATTTTGGAATAATCCCAGCTTATGTAGGTATCTTCTTAAAATAATCCAAACTTTTGTTTTTGTAATACATAATAGTCCCAAAAGGGATCAACAAAAGCAACAAAATAACACTTCGGATTATTTTAGGAAGATACATGTATAAGTTGGGATTATTCTAGAATAATCAAAAGTTAAGATAAATTAAAGAAAATCAACCAAAGTTGGGATTATTCAAATAAATTTTTTTCTTAATTTAATTGTCAGTATAGTGAATTTAGTGCTGGCAAAAGAAAAATTGAATAAGCCAATTATGTTGTCTTTATTTTCACAATCTAGTGGTAATAGCTAATTTAATTGTCAGTAGTAGATATAGTATTATTATAAGTTAGATTATCAAACCATTATTACAATTAGTCGAAAGAATTTACGGTATTTAGTTATAATTAGGAAAAATTGCCCAGAATAATCCAACCTTTGCCTCATCCGCCCAAAATAATCCCACCTTTTGATTAATTTTTAATAATCCGATCTTTATACCCAATCCGCTCAAAATGGTCCCAACCGATCATGTAACTTGCTATAACAAGTTACCTGACACGTGGCGGCTTGTGATTGGTTTTAAAAAATTAAAAAAAATAAATTTTTATAAAGAAAAAATAAAAAAAACAATTAAATATTTAAAAACTACCCCAACAGCTGCCCAAGCCACCTTCCCGTTGCCTGATTCCACGGCCGCCTACTCCCACTAGCCCGAACCCCTGCCTCCCCCCCGGCGCCGGAGCGTCGCACAGACCGCCATCCCCCCTCCCCCTTGAACCGTCGACTTTCCTCCCCCTGAACCACCAATTTGATTCGAAAAAAATCTTTCCACGTCCCGATCCTAACCTCCCTCCCCTTCCCCGCCGCGTTTCCGGCTCCTCCCCTTCCCTTGTCCCTATCCCCTTTCCCCCGCCCCGAATTTGGCCCCCTACCTTTCTCACGCCTCGATTTCGGCCTCCCTCCCCTTCCCACACCTTGATTTCGATTGGTAATGGTTGTGGTGGTTTCGTGGCGACAGAAGAGGGTAGGGGAGGGTTGGCGAACGGCGGTGTGGAGCTAGGATCTGATCGCGGTGGGGCTGCCGGCTCTGGGCTTTGTTTGGGCCGATGGTTTAGGCGGGGAGGTGGCTAGGGTCGTGGTCGAGCTAGGGTATGGTTTTATTTTATTATTTTTAGTAAAAAGTTAAAAATATTTCATTAATAGTTAATTACTAATAATAATTTCTTAAAACAAAAATAAAATTAAAACTTATTTTTGACCAATCACGTGGTGACATGTGTAAATTAAACTTAATAAAAAAAAAACCTATTCAACCAGTTACCGGTCATTTGGGACCATTTTGAGCAGATTATGTATAAAGGTCGGATTATTAAAAAATAATCAAAAGGTGGGATTATTTTGGGCGAATGAGCCAAAGGACGGATTATTCCGGGCAATTTTTCCTTATAATTACTCGAACTAGGTTCCAATTTTTCCTCTTTCTTTTTCCTTACAGCTATAAATTTAAGAGGTGCGAAAATGGTAAAAGAGGTAGAGACAACAGAAAGTCAACAAAATTAGAGGAAAGAAACAAGTGGTAATGATAGGGGCGGCGATGACGGGTCGTGGTAATTACAAAACCTAGGTCGTGGCAGCGGTGACGGCTGTTCATTATCGTAGTCGCTTGCATTCTTGCTCGAAGGTGTAGCACAGCCAGCCAGATATTGTTGTTGCATGGAGGTAAAGTGGTGGCACCATGGCATCCTAATAAAAATTGATGGAGGAAGAGAAAGGAGGGTCTAGTGGAATTGGAAGGGTAGTGAGAAGAAGATATAGAGAAAGAGCAGAGCAACAGACATAGGAAGAAAAAATTATAATCAAACCAATTAAAAATTGACATGTGGCGTGTTATGTTGGGTTTTGCGGTGTCTGACACCGCGCGGAAACAAAACTCGATAACCGGATCGCATGCATAATAATTACAACATAAATAAAAGCATGCAAATAAACACAAACATAAGAGAAGAGAGAGAAGAGCAAGAAAGAATACTCACTCTATAAGCGTGCTTCGCTCAACCGATGAGCTCGGACTTGAAAGATTCAAGTTCCGCAAGTGCGGAAACCTCCGACGGCTCACACCCTCGCTACCGAACCGTAACCGGCCCCTACCCCGTAGCTTAGACGAGGCTAGACCAAAAATAACTTAGAGTTTACGAACTAAGGTTTTCTCGCTTTTGGAGATCCCGTAGAGTTCACCAACTCAAGTGAAGTTCCCAATACCAAGTGATTGGTATTTATAGGGAAATGTTCACAAGAATTCCCATCAATGTGGGATAGTTGGTAAAATGCCAAATGAAAGATTTAATTTAATTCCAAATTAAATTAAAATGGCAGGGCAATCATCAAACGACAAGTGGCACAAGGTGAGAAAAGGGTTAGGTGAGGACCACAAGGGAGGACCACATGCCCCCTTGTTCCCCAAGCAAAAGCTCTCCCCACTAAGCACGTGCCACATGGCTGCCCTTTGCCTTGGGCAACAAGGGTACCTTGTAGGCTGCCCTTGTGCTCTCGGCTGGGCCAACAAGCATAGCAGGCCCACTTGCTTGCTGCTGGGCTCTGCTTGCTTGCGGGCTGGCCTTGCGGCTAGCAGCTAGAGAGGCCTAGCTAGCTAGCGCAGCTAGCACGCATTGTAATACCCCGTATTTTTGAAATGTATTTTCTAATTAATTAATTAATTAGTATTTTTTTTAAAAGGGTATTTTAAGTAATTTATTTTACTATTTGAATTTTGGAGCCAAAATGATATTTGAATTTTGGCTCCAACAACATTTTCAAAACCCAATTGTTATTTTGGATTTTGGATAAGATTTATTTTCCATTTATTATTTAATAAAAAACGGATTATATATATATATGTATATATATATATATATATATATATATATACATACATATATATATATATATGTATATATATATATATGTATATATACATATATATATACATATATATATATATACATATATATATATATATATATATATATATATATATATATATATATATATATATATATATATATATCGGATATTTTAATTAAACAAAATTATATTTTAATCATTTAATTAAGAGGTCCGAATTTCCTAAATAATAAGCTATGATTTTTGGATTTTCTAAGTGTAGAAAATCTGATTTTCTTAGTGAATTTATTTAGTGAATAATTATTATTTTCTTAATTAATTATTTTATACAAAATATATTATTTACACAATCATTTTTATTCCTTAAAAACTAGCAAAATAATTGCCTAAATATTTAAAGGGAGGTCCGAAAATATGAGCTTAGGGAAGCTCAAACTTTAGGCCACCATATTGTATTTTGAGCAAAATTATTTTGATAATTTTTGTATTTTAGTGATCATAATTAGGAGTATTTTTGGCTCTTTAGAGCCAATTTTATTACTAATACGCGTTTTCTAGTGTTTTCGTAGTTGTGGCATTATTTTACAGGAAATTGCAGATTTGGTGCATTTCCCGGCATCTAGTGGAGCCACCGCGAGCATTGGAGTTGAAACGTATTTATATGATCGTGTTTCGAAGCCCAAGACCGTAATTGATGATTCAATCCGGTGATTAAGGGCTCAATGAGGAGATTTGGAGCTTGGGCAATTCGATCCAAGAAGGATGATGACGAATTGGGCTAAGGTAACAAGGCCCAAAGGACGAAGAAGAGTAAGCCCAAGCATCCGCCTGACCGGGCAGTGCCCTCGCCCTGAGGCGCGCCCGGCCGGGTGAGAGGAGAAGGTCCGGGCACGCATCGCCCGGATACGCGCCCGACCGGGCGCGAGGAAGCTTCAGGATACACAAAAGGCGCGCTCGGCCGGGCGGCCCTTTGCCCGACGGGGCGCGTGTTTCTGAAGGGAATTCTTTATTTATTCTTTTTGTAATTTTTATCTTTGGATTATTTTTAGTAGGAGTATAATACGATTTTTAGTGAATAATTAATGAGGCTTTTTACGTTTTCATTAGTATTAGCTAGTATTTTTTTCTCCAAGATTAGATTTTCAGCTTTTATTGTTCTTGAGTACTTTCTCTCTCTAAACCTTTTGATCAATAAATTCCATATTTTCCGTTAATTCTTGGTACAATTTCTTACTTACTTTATTTTCCGCAATTTAATTAATTTGTTATTTTCATGCATTCTTTGATTATCATGTCTAGTTTAGATTAATTATGTCAGAGTAGATTTCTATTCTAGGGTTGTGGGGATCCATGAATAATACGAAGGGGTAAATTATTATTGTTTATTATTGATGATTGATTAATTTCCTATTGATTGATTTAATGCTATGCAATTAGATTAGGCCTGGTTTAATTGTATGAGTCTAGCAATATTGATTCGAGATTCGACAGATGAGAATTGATGTTTAGGCTTAGTTTCAATAGGCATGTTAATCTATTAATGGTTAGGTCGAGATTCGAGAGATGAGAATTAATACCAATAGATTAATCATGTGATTATAATACGTAGCGACAACCCTTTATAATCTGGTTAATTTATGCATTGATATTTGATCGTATGTTTTACCCTGGAGTATTATTTATTGGTGAACCTATACCCTAGAGCTTTTTATTATTGATTATCTCCTTAGATTTATTTGCTTAGTTTATTATTAGTTTAATTCACACAAACACAATTTGGTTACTTAATAATTTAGATTATAATTATTGATTAGGAATAAAAGAACACTGTTTCCCTGTGGATTCGACCCTACTTCCCTATCTTCTTTAGTTAGAGGACTTAGGAATTACTTTTGATTAGGTGATACGACTAGATCCTGTCAGTTACACTAAATAAAATGTCGAAGCTAAGAAAGGACACCATATTCAGTTATGGATAGAAATAGTTTCTAGCGTCTTTTCAAGTATATGTCTAGGGCTCTTAGCTCAGCGGGAGTTCATTGGCTCAGTGGGCGCTAAGTGGCTCAATAAGGGCTAAGGCAGCTCGAGTGGGAGCTAACTGTTTGTTTCACAACGAACTTTTACCCAAAGACAGCATACATGTCTCTTTGTAAGCATGCAAGTGAGACTACGAGCATTACTTCCACAACCTGATTGAGAACATAGTATTTGTTACTCTAAGTGATGTCTTTCTGGAAAATAACACATTTCGAAAATGACAAGTGGGAGGAAAATGAACTCGATGACCATCGAGATTAGCAACAAACTAGAAATGAGAATCTCGGAAGACTTTAGAAGGGTTTCATGAGAATGATTGATCAAGAATACTCAAAGGACTTTACAAGTGCCTTATAAGAGAATTCAATACTCACAAAAACTTTGGAAGTGTGGGAGTAAGATCAATATAATCAAAGGGCTTTAAAAGCGCCTTGAGACTCAGTGTTTGATGCAATTATTCCGTATAGGTATAGAATTAACCAAAGGCTTAGATTGAATCCTTTAAATTTCTATTAAGTTAGAAATAAACCTAAGACTTACAAGCATACTATTTACTATTGGATGGTAAGGGAATAGTGTCTTGTAAATTAGCTACGACAAATCCAAATTCCGAAAAATGGTTAGAGGCCATAAAAATCCGAAACAGACTCCATGTTTGAAAATCATGTTTGAAACTTGATTAATTTGTATGAAGGGTAAAGACTCATCAATTGCAAATAAGTTTTCAAGGAGAAAACTAACAAATATGGAAATGTAAATGCATACATAGCTAGATTGGTTGAAAAGGTTACAATTAAATTCACGGCGTTGATTTAATAAAACCTATTCACTAATCGGAATGCTTAAGTCTTTTCGTGATTATTCTAGCAAAATTGCGCATATGAAATATGGAAAAATAGATATCGAAATCGCCTTCCTAAAAAAAATGGGATTTTGGAAGAGACTATGGATATAGTCTAAGGGTTTTGTAAATCTAAATAATGCTAGATTTGAAAGCAAGCTCAAGAAATCCATTGGTGGATTGAGATAAGCATTGCATGTAGGAACTGGTATGTGTTTTCTCATAAAGTTAGAAAAAGGTTTGGCTTATGCAGAAACATAGAAATTCTTATAGATAAGAAGTTAAGTGGGATGAAAAGTCAATATTGTAAAGGTCCAATAAGAAGTTTACGAACTATGTTGTGAAATGACTATCAAATGCTAAATGCTTAGATTTGAAAGTATTTTCGACAATGGACCAAGGTAAGGCGACACTTAGTACATAGTGGAAATTAAGATCTATTGGATAGACTTAATAAAATGTTTGAACGAATAAAAGAATTTTCCATGTTAAACATGAAGGACTTGAAAAGTTTTCGACCCATATGTATAAAACTAAGCAAATGTTGTGAACTAAGTACAACCTAGCAACTACTAAGTCAAATAAGAAAGACTCTAGTAGAGACTTTCAACCGTATCATATAGCAAACAGTTTAGCAAGACTAAGTGAAACTAGATGAGCTAAAAGTCACATGAATGGGATGAAATTGGGAATATTTCAGCAATTGAATCCATCATGTATACTACGATATGGAATCGTCACATGACCTGCATGCTTAGAGCATGACGAGTATAAAATACCAATCGACTTGAATCTAAGCAATGGATCTTTAGATTATGATCAAGAACGTCTAAAGTACTTGGTTAAGTAAAAGGATGAGTTCTTGATGCATGGAACCAAATATAATCTGAGTATTGATGTTGCAAGCACAACCTCAGCAAGTATTAGATCCTTGATGAGGAAGTCATTTATAAGCACGAGGTTAAGACGCGTCGTGGCTTAAGAATGACAACATGAACTTATGTCCATGTATATTGTGCAGAAATTCAAGGTAAGTTTCCATAATCACAAATGATTAGGGTATCCAAATTATTATGAGCCAGTTGGAGTAAAATCCAAAAGCATCATTAGGAAATCTACTAAAGTATATGTTGAGAACATTACTGCCTTAGAGGCAATAATAAGGAAGTTGTTAAATGGATAGTTCGTTGTTGAACTTTTATGATTGTAGGTTGTCAAGTTGAAGATCTCAAATCATGAAAAATGAGTGGGAGCCATCACTTGGACAATAAATCCTAAATCACATATAATCCATAACACACTCGAATTTTACCATCTTATTATGAAAGTGTTCAATAATGAAGATGCTAAGATTTGCAAAGTAATCGTAACTAAACCTATGCAATAAGTGAACCACAACATTCACAATTGCATGAAAGAAATCAAGCATATTAGATATGGGTGTGATTTCTATAAATGTTTTGTTAAGAGTATTACTCTTAAAACATTTGGGAAAACCATTTATCATAAGATGAAATGTTTGAAAGTTTCATAGTGGAATAAAATTTTACTAATTATTCCACAAACTATTTAATTGTGGTTTAGAATTAAATAATGATCGAGTCCATTCGATTTGACGATATTCAAAATAGGGTATCAAGACAAGTCTTGGATAAAGAAACACCTATTAAGTGAACGTTGAATATCATATTAAAATTATCGCTGATCGAGGTCATTTGAAAAATGGACGACTAATGACCGTGAGAGACTAGTGTGTAGTATGATTTATAGCACCGTTTCTTGTGCTACAAGAACAAGATTGTCATAAATCATTTGCATAGGTATTGGTTTTTGAACTATACTGGATCGACCTATGAGAATACTTTAAGAGATTTAACGATCGTCATAAGTATATTATTTATTATGGCTATCGGAACCTCTTTCCTCGACCATGAGTATTGTTAGTTCTCTTGTTTGAGTGCTAGTCCGTTTTAATGTTGTCAAACGTCTGCCGTACAAGGGGATTATAAAGGCAACACTCGGGTGGCTAGGGCCTCTTAGTAAGGGAAGCTAACAATGTAAGACTGGGAATGTCCCCCTATTAACAATAGAGAACATGTCTTTGTTGTTTACAAGGCCTCTCGAAGAGCGAGACTGTGAAAATGCATGGCCGTGCTCAGATGGATTTTAGAAATCATCTGCTTATTAACAGTTGAACTCAGAAATCGAGAAACACTTCTGGACGTAATAAGAATGATGAAAAATCTTACCTTATAGTTCACGAAGAGACATTAAGTGACATAGGAAACAAGCTATACACAAACAACATACTTGTCCGGAAGGACAAGTGGGAGATTAAAGTAATGGTGTCCTTCGAACAAGTGTATTATTCCGATAGAGGGTTCAGAATTAATTAGGAAAGCTAATTATTCAGTGAGGTCAAGTAATCGGAATGCCTAGCTGGAGGCCGCTTCCGATCAGTAATATTAATGTATAATTAATATTACAGCTTAATCTTGACTGAACCCTTCGGGTCACACCCAATCGTGTAACCAAACCGAAGCGAAGAATTAATCCGAAGGATTAAATGAGTCAATAGAGATTTTACGAACTAAGACGTCGAATTCCGAGCTTAGAGCGTCGAAAGTCGAGTCGAATTTAGGAATCGACGAGACGGAAAAATCAATCAAACGACATGACGTACTAGGCTAACACAAGGCCTTGCCGCACCACTCTAGTTGAGGCAAAGCCAAACCGCAACCCAAGCCCTCGCATAGGCTCAGCATGGTGCTGGCCGGGGCATGCGGGGCTGAGCGTGCTATCGCAGCACAAGCCCTTGCATAGGCCGAGCAGCTAGCTGGCCGAGGCATGCGGGGTTGTGCGTGCTGGCCAAGCTAGCATGCGTGTAACACCCCCAAATCTCCCTCCACGGAAATACCAGTATAATACATATAATTATACCGTAGAGATATACTTAGGAGTATTACCGCCGCGTGATTACACAAGGCTACTCAAAATACTTAACTCAATAACAAAACTTGCAGTGGAAACTCAACTTTCTTTTATTAATACTTACAAAGATAGTAACATTGTTATGAGTACTCAAAATAGAAACAAAGACCAACATTCCTAAACTAGGTGAGGCAAATCCCAGGACTCCCATATGCTCATTCATGACTCCACCTGAAAATAGTCAACACTGCTTACCATTAAGGTAAACAGAGCAAACCAAAACAAATAGGAAATACGAATTAGCAAAATATGCTAAGTATGATAAGTGCAAGATAAGTAAACTCAATTTTATTTGCAAACATGCTTTTTAAAACCAATTCCAATAATTAATCCAATAGATTCCAAAACTCATGATTCAAAACCAATTCTCAAATATAATTCCAATAACTCAATAATTCAATAATAGTGATTAATAAAATAAATCTTTTCAAAAACCCAATTTCCTCTCTAAGTGTGGACACCCCCCAAGCTAGTCTCCTACTATTTCAAGGCTATTCTTGAGGAAAGACTAGGTCATAGAAAGTCCATAGTCAATGAATCCGCATAGTGGGATAAATATAATAATCATGCTTGTAAAGCTTTTATAAATAATTCAATAATTCTCATGAAATTCCTCTTTGAATAAAAATCAACCTTTATAATAGAATAACTCAAAAACTCCTTTTGTATTTAATTCAATAAGCTTTTAAAATCAAACCTTTTTTAAAAACTCTTTAAAACAATCCAACATACTTTTTAAAACCAAATTCCTTTACACATAATAAATAATTTCAAACCATTTAAAACATGATATTAAAATTAATCCTTCAAAAATACATCTATTAAAACAAATATTAAAATCAATTCCTCCAACCATACTTTATTTCATAAATCATAATTCAAATCAATTTAATTCAATCACCAATAAAATCACATAACACATGCTATTCAAACCAATCACTTTCGAAGGTATCTAGCCACCTAAACGTAACTTGATTCCGAATATCAATCAACACTTCGCACTGTCAAAGTTCAATCACGAATACACCTTGCAATTAACATAACCATAAGGTTATCACAACATCTTTAGACATAAACCCAAATCTAATGTGCGTGGACTATAAAACTCTTTTAAAAATAATACTTTAATATAAAATTATAACTTTGAAATAGATATTTATATTTTAGAAAACTAACCATGAAGAAAATAAAGGAATAGGATTAGAGAGAATTGAATTTGCGTTGGAAAGAATAGGCAGAATTTGCAGAGGCTATAACTCCTTCAATATAACTCCGTATTGGGTTATTCTTGAGCCTAATCTCAAGGATTTTTCGAGAGGAACAAGCTTCTGTGAAACATAAAAACCCCAAAAAACTGACCAGAAGTACCCGAAAATTAACTTTAAAGATATACGGGCTGATTATGTATGAAAGATTAGAAAGAAAAGTATGAAAAGGTTTAGGGAAAAGAAGAATAAGAGAGAAGAAGAGAATTGGGTTTTGGTGTGAAGAATATGAGAGGTATGAGGGGGTATTTATAGGCTAGCTCATGCAAGAATTATGGTAGGAGAATATAGGAAGAATTATGGTAAATTGGTTTAAGGAAATTACTTGGAGAAGAGAGTTAAAAATTAAGGAAGGTTTAACATTATGGTGACTAAGAAATAATTAATTATGAAAAGTGTGTTGTCATGAAAAATAATGTGGCAAATGGCTTTGATTAGGGAATAATCAAGAATGATTTAAGGTAGGGAAATATAATGATCAAATATTTAGGAGATAGAAAATAAGAATTAAGGAAAATAATAGAATTGAGGAAGATAAGGGACGGGAATAAAATAATATATAAAATGAATACATCAAACTCCCCTAAGCCAAACCTTTGCTTGTCCCAAAGCAAAGAGCTCATCAATGGATAAACAAATCATACTTCGCCCCATTAATCAAAAAAATCAAACATATATGACTCAAGGCAAATACAACAAGTATGCATCAAAATCAACCAATCATATCCATCTGACTATTTATCATCCCTAACAATCGTCAAATAGAGCAAACCACAAGTGTATATGGAATTCAAGACTAGTGCTCACACACTCTGCACTCTTTTTGTGGCAGATAAAAGATGTATCCGATCGCTCTCCACCCAACCCCTATGATGTGAACAATGCCCTCCCAAACTCACAACACTCGTGTGTTTAAGAAAACAAGCACTCAACCTAATAGTCGACTCGAAATATGTCAAATCATTCTTTGCATTGATAAACAACTACTTTCATATTCATACAACTCTATGCACAAAGGTCAAAAGGTCTTCAAAGCTTGTAATGTAAGGCTAGGGTAAAGGGTAGGAAACATTTGGGAAAATGTGAGAGTAAAGTTATGCAAAAGGGAGCCAAATCCTAATAAATCAGGGTCAAAAATAGATAATGACCACAACTCCAATTATAAAACTCAACTCTACTAAAAATTCACCAAACATCCAATGATATTAAAAATTCTCAACACTTACAACTTCACTCATATATACAAAATATAACACTATAGAACTTGAGTGAACAAACAAACTTTGAACTCTCTTTTTCTTTTTAAGTTGACTTTTTTTTTTTTTTTTTTTTTTTTTCAACCTTCACTTAGAACATTTGAATATTGAAACAATTTTTTTTTTCTTTTGCTCTTTTTTTTTCATTCACTTTGAATATTTTTTTTTCACTTTTGAACACACTTTTTTTTTTTTTTTTCAATATTTATTCCAATTCACATGACTAAGAACAACCTTGCAACTTCTCGAAATCGCTCATTGTGCAAATAATATGCACACTACAAACTCCCTCCTCTCACTCACTAATAGCTCCCCCAAGCCAAGCTTGGGACTAGTAACCAATGGGGCTAACAGGCTTGTAATGTGGCTAATAAACAATAAAAGGGCACAAGCAACAACATGGGTAGCAAGAAGGGAACAAATGTATCTAAAAAAAAATCTGAAAGCTTTCTAATAGAACAAATGCCTTTGTCCTCCTCAATGTGCATAATAATGAGTCATATAACTACTACTAACAGTCACAAACCAATACTCAAATTCAATGGCATACCAGGAACTAATCACACATTCCTAACCAAATCAACTAGTCAAGCACCAAATCCACAAATAGTTGGGCAAAATTGACTCATATTATAGATTCCAAACAATCAATCATCAAATCATGGCTAACCTATCCACGACACTTATTTTCATATACCAGGAATCAAAAATAATTTACATGTATGGGGCATAGGGAAGCATGATTTATCATTCATTGGTTAGTATTTTTGTATTTTTAATTTTTTTAAAGCAGTAAATTCTACCCTAGAAAGAAATAAAAACTATACTAAAGCACACACAAAAATAAAATAAAGTAAAGAAAAGAAAATATACCTACATCCATAATCTCCCCCAAGCCAGAATCAGACAATGTCCTCATTGACTCGGGAATTAGCCCAGCGCGACTAATCATCACCATCCTCATCCATTTGGCCAGACTCACCGCCACTGCCACCTGCACCACCAGAAGAACTACCACCAAAATAGTTAGGGTGAACATCCCCCCTAACCCCCCAAAGGGAAAGTCTGGACCATAACCGGCAAATGCGGAATAATTAGTGTAAATACCATGGGAGGCGGGATCCACATATCCCTGGGGTGGTGGCTGATACCAGTTAGGGTAAACAACATCATCGGGAATAGCACCCCGACGAGCATAATCATCATACATAGGAAAAAGGGCTCTACCCTGGTTCCTCTCAACGTACCTTAACCGTTGGTCAATAGAGCCAACCATCCGCCTAAGGTCACCCTGGGACTGCTCTACGCTGCCTATGGCCTGACCTATACTCTGTAAATCCCAAATAGTCTCGGAGTCTGGTGTGGGTCGGGGTCGAGGTACCTGAGGTGGAGGTGGTGGTTGCTGGGACAAACCCTGTGCGTGAGCAAGTAGAATGTCATAGGTATACGACTCTTGCCTAGGGGGAAAGGCTGTCAACTCAGGGTTAGGGAGGGGGAAAACAGGGATGTACTCCCTGTCGACTCTGACTAACCACTCTGAAACTTGCCTACGACTGGTTTTAATCCAGTTTAAAAATTGCATGTATGACAGGTTTATCTGAGATTCCCCCCCACAGTTAGTAATCCCTGCATAATTAGACTCACTGAACCCAGCCTTTTTAAGGGCTATCCTAGTGATAAGGCCGCCAATGTGAATGGGGGTTTTAGCATTGTTGCTACAGGCATTGGCGTGCCTACTCAGGTGATGAATAATATAACGGGCGATATTCAATCGCCCATAACCAAAAACATAATGCCCTAGGATAGCTAATTCGTTAGTTTGAGCATTTTGGGGTTCGTGACGTCCCAGAAAACAGGTCCCTGAAAATGTGTGAAAAATTTTAGGGACGGGGTGATGGAATGGAAGAGTACTGGCATGCTGCGAATTAGGGCAATTTTTTTCCCGTTAGAGAAAATTAAATATCATTTGCCTTATACTCTTCACTCCATTCAGTAGGGGGAGAGGAATCCAGTTCAAACAGTTCGGCAAATTCTACATAATTTAAACTAATGTTTCTATTGTTTAATCGAAAATGTAGAATTGGACCATTCCTAGATTGTACTACATTAAGGGATGAAAGAAATTCACATGTCAACTCCTTATATGTCGGGTAGTACATATCAACAAATTTTCGCATACCTATATCATCCATGAATTGTTTAACATGATCATACAAGCCTAATTTCTTAAGAGTGTCACGGTGTAACCACCGGGAAGAAATTAACTCACGTCCGGCGAGATTTATCAAACGGTCACGCTGATCGGACGTAGTGATCTGGATGGTTGGCCACAAATCCGGAAGTTGGAGCTCCGGATCGTACTGAACTCCTTGGCTCGAACCCGAACCCGACCCCGAACCGCGAACGCTTCTTTGTCTCTTGAACATGGCGAAATTGTGATTGTTGAACCCTTCAAAAGTAATAAAATCAGTATAGGAATGTAGGGGATGAAGAGGGGAGTATAATGATGGGAAAAACTTGAGATTTGGATGGGGGATGAAGGAAAAAACGTAGAGAGAAGTTAGAGAAAAATGGAGTTTTAGAGAGAGAAACAATGGAGGAAGGAGTTACAAGGAAGAAAGAAAGGAGAAAAGAAAGTGAATCCGAAGAAATAGAGGTGCGCCCGGCCAGGCGACCTCTCGCCCGGTCGGGCGATCTGACAATTTTGAAATTGCTGGGTTCGCGCCCGGTCGGGCGATCTTAATTCTTTATGGAAGCACATTCTCGCGCTCGGTCGGGCGGATGTTCGCCCGATCGGGCGAGTTTTATCAAAAAAAAAAAAATTCTATCTCTCGCGCCCGGTCGGGCGAATTTTTGACGTATACGTAATTCTCCCGCGCCCGGTCGCGCGAGGATTCGCCCGGTCGGGCGCGAGGCTGAAATTTCCGTACGTCAACTTTTCTTATTTTCTCAAATTTTTGGCTAACTCTTTGTTCTCCAACCTGCGTAAAAATACTCTAAAATACGTTAGTTCCCTCTCTCGTCCTCTCCAAAAAAAGTAAAAAAAAAAAAAAGATTAAAGGAAAAAAAAAATAGAGAAAAATACGGGTTGCCTCCCGCAAAGCGCTGGTTTATCAAGGTCCCGCACGACTGTCTTACCATATGTTAATCAAGATGAGGAGGGATCAGTTAGGTGTAGTAATTCAACTGCACCTATCGTAGCCCCGTCGTGATACAATTTCAATCGTTGACCATTTACCTTAAAGAAACCACCGCGATCATCATATAATTCAACAGAACCGAATTTATTTGTCCTTTTAATAGTGAAAGGACCTGACCACCTTGACTTTAACTTTCTTGGGAACAGTTTAAGTCTAGAATTGAATAATAAAACCTTATCACCCTCTTTGAATTCTCTCGGAAGGATCATCTTGTCATGCCATTTCTTGGTTTTCTCCTTATAGACACGTGCACTATCATAGGCCTACAACCTAAACTCATCTAACTGGTTAAGTTGAAGTGACCGTTTCTCTCCTGCTAGCTTAGCATCTAAATTAAGCTCTTTGATTGCCCAATAAGCCTTATACTCTAATTCAACTGGGAGGTGACATGATTTTCTATACACTAGTTTATAGGGAGAAGTACCAACAGGGGTCTTAAATGCGGTTCTATATGCCCAAAGGGTGTCATCTAACTTATCACTCCAATCCTTCCTAGATTTTGCTACCACTTTCTGCAGAATAGCTTTAATTTCACGGTGTGAAACCTCTACTTGCCCACTAGTTTGGGGATGGTAAGCTAAACCTGTCCTATGGTATACTCCGTACTTTTTCAGAAGGGTGTCTAACTTCCTCTCATGAAAGTGAGATCCTCCATCACTAATTACGGCTCTAGGGACTCCAAATCTAGGAAAGATGATTTTCTTGAATAATTTGTGAACCACTTTGGAATCATTGGTGGGTGTGGCAATGGCTTCTACCCACTTAGAGACATAATCAACGGCAACAAGTATATAACGATTCCCTTTTGAGGAGGGAAAAGGACCCATATAATCAATACCCCAAACATCAAAAATTTCAACTTCTAAGATACCTGTTTGGGGCATCTCATGCCGCCGCGAGATGTTGCCAGTCCTCTGCCAAGAATCACAAGCTATGACAAAGGCTTGAGCATCCTTGAACATGGTAGGCCAATAAAATCCTGACTCGTTTATCTTGGTGACTTTCTTGGCAGGGCCATGATGCCCACCATAGGGGGAGTTGTGGCAGCTAGTGAGTACTCCGTGGACTTCCCATTCGGGAACACACCTGCGAAACAAACCATCTGCACACTCTCTAAACAAAAAAGGACCATCCCAAAAATAATGTTTAACATCATAAAGGAATTTCTTTTTCTGTTGATAAGACAAGTCAGGAGGTAGAGTACCACCCACTAAAAAATTAGCATAATCTGCATACCAAGGGTGTTGCTCTACAACTGAGAACAAGTGATCATCAGGGAAGGAATCATCTATAGGGAGAGAATCCTTACCATCATCACACCTGATCCTAGACAAGTGATCTACTACAACATTCTCTGCTCCCTTTTTATATTTTATTTCCACATCAAAATCTTGGAGCAAGAGAACCCAACGGAGAAGCCTAGGCTTTGTTTCTGCCTTGGCAATCAGATATTTCAGAGCTGCATGATCAGTAAAAACGATTATTTTAGAACCAACTAGATATGATCTTAATTTTTCTAAAGCATATATGACAACAAGAAACTCCTTCTCTGTGGTAGCATAATTGACTTGGGCTTCATCCAAAGTTTTACTAGCATAATAAATAGCATGTAGAACTTTGTTCTTTCTCTGTCTTAGCACGGCTCCAACTGCAAAATCACTGGAATCACACATAATCTCAAAAGGTAAATTCCAATCGGGAGCACATATGATAGGTGCCGATATTAGAGCCTACTTAATCCTGTTAAAAGCCTCAAGACACTCATTAGTAAAATCAAAAGGGGCATCCTTCAACAAAAGCTGAGTTAGTGGTTTAGCAATTTTAGAAAAATCCTTGATGAAACGGCGCTAAAATCCCGCATGACCTAAGAAACTTCTAACCCCCTTAACATTAACTGGTGGAGGCAATTGCTCAATCACAGAAATCTTAGCTTTATCAACTTGTATACCCTTATCAGATACGATATGATCAAGAACTACTCCCTCTGTCACCATAAAGTGACACTTTTCCCAATTCAAAATCAAATTGCATTCTTCACATCTTTTCAATATTTTAGTGAGATTAATTAAGCATGCATCAAATGAAGAACCATACACACGAAAATCATCCATAAAAACTTCCATGATAGACTCCATGAATTCAGAAAAGATGCTCATCATACAACGTTGAAAGTAGCTGGGGCATTACATAGGCCAAATGGCATCCTACGATAAGCAAAAGTACCATAAGGACAAGTAAATGTAGTCTTTTCCTGATCATCAGGGTGAATTGGAATTTGGAAAAATCCAGAGTACCCATCTAAATAGCAAAAGAACTTATGATTGGCTAACCTTTCAAGCATTTGGTCAATGAAGGGTAAGGGAAAATGATCCTTCTTAGTGGCTATATTTAATCTACGATAATCAATACACATACGCCACCCTGTCACAGTTCTAGTGGGAATTAATTCATTCTTATCATTTTTTATTACTGTCATCCCACCCTTCTTAGGTACTACCTGCACATGACTGACCCACTTTGAATCAGAAATAGGATAAATAATACTTGCATCAAGTAATTTCATCACCTCTTTCTTGACTACTTCTTACATATTAGGATTCAACCTTCTCTGGGGTTGAATACATGGCTTGTGGTTCTCCTCTAAGTCTATCCTGTGCATACAAAAGTCAGGGCTAATACCCTTCAGATAATCAATATTGTACCTGATTGCCCTTTTGTGAGTTCTAAGAACCGTTAAGAGTTGAGAAATATATGGGTCATCAAGTGCAGTACTAATGATCACTGGGTGTAATTCCTGCTCATCAAGAAAAACATATTTTAAATGAGAAGGAAGAGGTTTTAATTCAGGTTTCTTTACCTCTGCAGGTTTTGATTCCTGAACCAATTTTTCTACCTTCAAATTTTCTTTAGGGCCAAGCTCTTCAAGGGAGAGAGCTGCCTCTATAGCATCCACCTCTTTGCTCCATATGCCAGCATCACCTGCAGTAAAATCACCACAAAGTACTTCCTCCAAGGGATCTCTTGCAAGAACCTGTGGTAAGCTATCTTCACAAATAATGTCAATCACATCAATAACTTCAATACTACAGCAATCTTCCTTAATCATAGTTACTTTTAAAACCTTCCCTAAATTAAAAGTAATATTATCATCTCCTACAGAAAGGGTTAGTTTACCATTTTTCACATCAATAATGGCTCCTGCAGTGTGGAGAAAAGGTCTCCCTAAAATTATAGGAATTTTCATATCCTCAGCCATGTCCAAAACTACAAAATCAACAGGGATATAAAATTTTCCTACTCTAACAGGAACATCCTCTAAAATACCTAAGGGATATTTAACAGAACGATCTGCCGTTTGTAGGGTAATGTTAGTCACTTTTCAAATCACCCATATTAAGTTTTGCACAAATAGACGATGGCATGATAGTAACACTAGCATCCAAATCACATAGAGCTTTATCTATGAAGACATTACCAATATGACAAGGTATAGAAAAACTTCCAGGGTCCTTTAATTTAGGTGGAGATTTATTTTGTAGTAAAGCACTACATTCTTCTGTGAAAGCTACAGTCTCTACCTCATTAAAAGCCCTTTTCCTAGTCAAAATATCTTTCATAAATTTAGCATATGCAGGAACTTGTGTAATTAATTCTGTGAAAGGGACAGTTAGCTGCAAATTTTTCACTACCTCCAAAAACTTACCAAACTGCTTGTCCAACTATGTCTTTAAATGTCTGTTGGGGAATGGTAGTTTGATAACAGGTTTCCCTTTATCTCCAGCTTTGGGTTTAGTATTACCCTGCAATGCATTATCAAGAGAAGGGTTAGTTTTTCCCTGCAAAGTATTATCAGTTGAAGTACTAGATTTACCCTGCAACCCTGCATTATCAATCGAAGTACTCGTTGTTCTTCCCTGCAACCCCGCAGGGCTAGTGACAAAGTTATTTAACCCTGCAGAATTTGAGCTAACATTATTAGATATGACAATTTCATCATCAGGGGGCATAGGAGGCCCATCATAATGTGCACCACTCCTTAGAGTAATTGCATTAGCATGATCTGTGGGTTGAACTGGCTGTGATGGCAGGGTTCCTTGTTGGCGATTTTGTAGAGTAGCAGAAAGTTGCGCAATTTGATTATCAATGATTTTATTATGGGCTACTAAGGAATCAATTTGTGCATCTTTACTCTGCATGTGCTTTTGCATACTAGCCAACATGGTTTTAATTTATGATAATGCAGGATCAGAAGATGGAGGAGGTGTTTGAGGTGGGTCAAACGAAATGTAACCTGATCTAGAACTCCTAGGCATAAACACAGAACTAAACAAACAAGTATGAGAAACTGTCCCAAAGAACTTACGTTCTTTGAGACGAAAGAAAATAATTTAGACTACAAAAATAATCAGAAATAAAAATAAAACCGTTTCCCCGGCAACGACGCCAAATTTTGACAGGATCTAGTCGTATCACCTAATCAAAAGTAATTCCTAAGTCCTCTAACTAAAGCAGATAGGGAAGTAGGGTCGAATCCACAGGGAAACAGTGTTCTTTTATTCCTAATCAATAATTATAATCTAAATTATTAAGTAACCAAATTGTGTTTGTGTGAATTAAACTAATAATAAACTAAGCAAATAAATCTAAGGAGATAATCAATAATAAAAAGCTCTAGGGTATAGGTTCACCAATAAATAATACTCCAGGGTAAAACATACGATCAAATATCAATGCATAAATTAACCAGATTATAAAGGGCTGTCGCTACGTATTATAATCACATAATTAATCTACTGGTATAATTCTCATCTCTCGAATCTCGACCTAACCATTAATAGATTAACATGCCTGTTGAAACTAAGCCTAAACATCAATTCTCATCTGTCGAATCTCGAATCAATATTGCTAGACTCATACAATTAAACCAGGCCTAATCTAATTGCATAGCATTAAATCAATCAATAGGAAATTAATCAATCATCAATAATAAACAATAATAATTTACCCCTTCGTATTATTCATGGATCCCCACAACCCTAGAATAGAAATCTACTCTGACATAATTGAATCTAAACTAGACATGATAATCAAAGAATGCATGAAAATAACAAATTAATTAAATTGCAGAAAATAAAGTAAGTAAGAAATCGTACCAAGAATTAACGGAAAATATGGAATTTATTGATCAAAAGGTTTAGAGAGAGAAAGTACTCAAGAGCAATAAAAGCTGAAAATCTAATCTTGGAGAAAAAATATACTAGCTAATACTAATGAAAACGTAAAAAGCCTCCTTAATTATTCACTAAAAATCGTATTTATACTCCTACTAAAAATAATCCAAAGATAAAAATTACAAAAAGAATAAATAAAAAATTCCCTTCAGAAACACGCACCCGGTCGGGCAAAGGGCCGCCCGGCCGGGCGCGCCTTTTGTGTGTCCTGAAGCTTCCTCGCGCCCGGTCGGGCGCGTATCCGGGCGATGCGTACCCGGACCTTCTCCTCTCGCCCGGCCGGGCGCGCCTCAGGGCGAGGGCACTGCCCGGTCAGGCGGATGCTTGGGCTTACTCTTCTTCGTCCTTTGGGCCTTGTTACCTTAGCCCAATTCGTCATCATCCATCTTGGATCGAATTGCCCAAGCTCCAAATCTCCTCATTGAGCCCTTAATCACCGGATTGAATCATCAATTACAGTCTTGGGCTTCGAAACACAATCATATAAATACGTTTCAACTCCAATGCTCGCGGTGGCTCCACTAGATGCCGGGAAATGCACTAAATCTGCAATTTCCTGTAAAATAATTCCACAACTACGAAAACACTAGAAAACGCGTATTAGTAATAAAATTGGCTCTAAAGAGCCAAAAATACTCCTAACTATGATCACGGGACGGGGATAAAATAATATATAAAATGAATACATCAGTAACATTAGTCATTTGTGCAAATGTTTAAGAACTTCATAGGAAGGGATGTGATCCATCATCGTTCGAGTCATTTCCAAATGGCATCGAGGTCTTCTTGAAGACATACTATATTCTTTGTGGAGCTATTTATGAAATTTTCATTTCATAACTTTGAGATGATCACTTTTGGCTCAAGCAAACATCGCTTGATCTAATCTAGATGTTTTGATATCTTGCCAAGTCGATTCTATACTTCACTGAACTTTTGAGCTACTCAAGATCTAGTTTTTCACTTTTGATGAATATAGTCATATTTTTTCAAATTTTTGTGAAAACGTTGAAGTAATGGAATCCTCTTTTGCTTTTGGAGTCAATTGTCTATACCAAGCACAATAGCTCTTTTCTTTGTCGATTTCAACAAGTAAGACTTGCTTGTCTTAGAATGATTCTGAATTGATCAACTTTCAAGAGTTTATCTGATAGAGCCTTGAGTATGTTCTTGTCGATGTGACATTGCTAAAGATGTTTGGAACACAAATCATGTCCATGACTTGAACTTTGTGAGTTTTTATGTTAGAGAAATGTTTGTTTATAATCAAGCATCCTTGACTCATGGCTTAAACAACCATGCCATTCAAATAAAACCAACAACTATTGCTCTTTTACTTTGAATGTGAGTCTTTCTGTGTGTAAACTGATCGTTTGCTGATTATGGAACACAATAACCATTTATTTGTTCCAGCCTTAGCTTTAAAAGGTCTTTAAACAAAGCACATGACCTTACAACTAATGTAGCACTACTTGCTTCATTCCAAGCTTGTAAGTCAATAACTTAGCTTAGCTTCAATGGTTTGAGGTCACTTTAAAAGTGGAACACTCAAGCAGTATTCGATACTTGTGAAGATAATGAGTTGCTAAATTTAACTAGGATAACATAAACTCTTAGGTAGAATTGGAATCTCGTATTCCTTTCCAATGTTCCTTGTTTCCTATATTTATTATCATACATCATCTCATAACTTTAAGAACCATTTCTGTAAGATGTTGACTTTTATACTTTGTTAGGCATAATTAAGCATCTAATGCGCCATAAAACAAAGTTCCATCTTTTCCTTTAATTCGTACTTGAATTACTACATCAATGAGTCCTACTCATTAGTGTATGAAGCGAAAAAATATGTTGGTTGCCAACTATTGACAATTTGAGTTTTTCAACTCAATACTTCATGTTTATCAAAACTACCTAGTATTTTGAATACATGATGTCCAACTGTCCTTTCGAACTAAGCCATAAAAGTCATTTATGAGAAGTTGTATTTTAGAAATGCCTTTTCTTTCCTTCGAGAACCGTTCTCAAAAGATTTCTTTACCAATCATTGGAAATATTATA
This sequence comes from Chenopodium berlandieri, assembly GCA_034703905.1. Lineage (NCBI taxonomy): Eukaryota > Viridiplantae > Streptophyta > Magnoliopsida > Caryophyllales > Amaranthaceae > Chenopodium > Chenopodium berlandieri. The sequence continues at coordinate 48,097,312 of CM068287.1, forward strand.
ATTTGATTTAGAATTCTACAAATATAAGTGCAAAGTATAACTATTTATCAAGAGAACGTAATAAGCATTGAAATACATGCAAACTAGCAATTTCAATTACGATTTATCCAATGCTTCCTTAACGATTATCTCCTTTGCCACGACATCTAAGGACTCCTTACTGATATCATTGAGTTTAACCAAAACTAACGTGTATATGATGGCTTGCTTAGCAAGCACACCAACATACCTTACTTCCCTAAGAAATTAGTAATGCCTTGCTTTGGCATAGCCCATTACTATTCTCATTAGTTCCGTAAGTGTCATTTTGGAATGACAGATTTAACTCAATATTCTTTGGGACTTAGGGTTTCTGTGTTGGTTGAATTAAGTGAACTAAACTAATCATTCAACATTCGAAATCCTAAACATGCATCTAACATCGCAATTATATATGAGCATAAGTGTAAATATATAAAGCATAAATAAAGATGCATTTGGCAACTAGCATGACCCCTTGAAACTTGGATCTTCAAATCTTCAAGGCCTTCATTGCATCTTCTTGGCTTCGTTTTCTTAGAAACGCCGTCTTCGAGACATCACCACCAATTATGCAACTACTAGAAAAACTAGGACTAATCTAAATAATTTAAGTACAAAAATACTTAACGGCACGCAGTCCGTATTTAGATTTATAAAAATACAAAACGTAACGCAATCCGTATTTACTATCCTAGTCGGGCCCCATTAGTTGCCATTTTGTAAAACCTGCATTTGAATATCTATTCCATTCATCCATTCACTTCTAAAGTGAATGGCCCAAGCATTTTACAAAATAAATCAAGCAACAATGCAAAACACGCGTAAACTAGTAACTAACTTAGGTGGTTAATCCAATTAACTCGCATAATTAAAACTAGTCAAAGTTGTTATCCGATTATTGGAATAACGCAACAATAATAGCTCAAACGATTAATGAAGCTCCCACTAAATTCCATATCCAACTTAATTAAAATTAATCCAATTAAAATTAATTAAGTCGGTTAACCCAAAATTTTGCCAAATTTATTTTGCAAGTGCCGGGAAAAACCGAGGCCTAGCCTCGTTTTAATTAAAACAAGACCGCAAAAAATCACAAAATAATAGCCCCTCAACGGCCGAGTGCCTAGAATCCAAGCCACGAGGCTCGGCTTGCTAGGCACCAAGGCCCTGCTGCCATGCGTGGGTGCTGCTCGGACAGGCATAGCAGCGTGCTAGCGCCCATGTTGGTGCTGGCCGCAGCCTTGCTGTGCGGGCTGGCGCTGCCTAGCATTCGCAGCATTGCACCACACGTACGCACTGCCGCACCAAGTGCTGCTGCTCGCACACACTCACGCACCAGCACGGTGCATTCCCTCGGCAGCCACACGTGGGCTGCTTGAGCAGCCCAGCTAGCAGAGGGTGGTGCTCGAGGCTTGGTGCCTCGCTTTACGGGCTTATGCCTCGGAATTTTATTCTGATTTTGTGTGTGACATAAAAAATTAATTCTAAATTGATTTTAGAACTAATATTGAGCAATAATGATTATAAAACAAGTCCAACTTAAATAAATTCAATTTTAATGCACAAACCAAACTTAATTCAAGAACCATTCTTTAAATTATTTTTGGCTCAACTTGATGCTACAAAAATTGAGGGCTATTCTCACAATTAACTTAACCAACATAATTAATAATGAGATTTGACAAAAATAGTTGAATAAATAATCATTCATCCAATGAAAAATTTATCCAACACTCACTTGTGCGCATTTAAATATTGTAATCTTCCATATGAAGAACAATAATATTTCAAGCACAAATATGAACATTTAAGATTTTAATCAACTTAAAATGATTAAAATAAAAAATTAGTTCATTATGGATTTTAGCAAGTTAAGATTCAACCATTTAAACCATTAAAGATTGAATTTTTAACACTTTAGGGGCTTTAAAATGTATATTCACCATAAACATTCACACTCCAAGCAATTAATTTACAAAAATGTGAAATTGCAAGTTTATGTGAAATTAAGATCTAACCAAATTAAGCACCAACTATGACTTTATAAACATGCTTAATAAGGGTTAAAATTGCAGAAGATTAATGGTATAATCTAACACATAATCCAACAATTGCTTGCCATAAATAATCCAGGTTTATAGATTTAAAATTTTTCGTCAAAACGAAAAACCCCTCGAAAAACCACTTTCTGGGTGGATTTTGGCTTCTGGAAGGCCATTTTTAATCACAAAGTAGATAAAGTCTAATTTAGAATGTTGATTCCGCCCAAAATTCACTATTTTTAAGTCAAAATTGGAGTTCGTAATCCAAAATTAGGACAAATACGATTTTAATCCAATTAAAACGAGCTCCTAATCTAATTAGGATGCTAAACGAGAAATTTAAATTCCTTTTAAATCACCTTAATTAATATTTTAGATGTAAAAATTAAATGCAAGAGGCTCTAATACGCTGTTGGGTTTTGCGGTGTCCGACACCGCGCGGAAAAAAAACCTGATAACCGGATCGCATGCATAATAATTACAACATAAATAAAAGCATGCAAATAAACACAAACATAAGAGAAGAGAGAGAAAGAATACTCATCCTAGAAGCGTGCTTCGCTCAACCGATGAGCTCAGACTTGAAAGCTTCAAGTTCCGCAAGTGCAAAAACCTCCGACGGCTCACACCCTCACTACCGAACCGTAACCGGCCCCTACCCCGTAGCTTAGACGGGGCTAGACCAAAAATAACTTAGAGTTTACGAACTAAGGTTTTCTCGCTTTTGGAGATCCCTTAGAGTTCACCAACTCAAGTGAAGTTCCCAATACCAAGTGATTAGTATTTATAGGGAAATGTTCACAAGAATTCCCATCATCTTTCAATGTGGGATAGTTAGTAAAATGCCAAGTGAAAGATTTAATTTAATTCCAATTAAATTAAAAGGGCAAGGCAATCATCAAACGACAAGTGGCACAAGGTGAGCAAGGGGTTAGGTGAGGACCACAAGGGAGGACCACATGCCTCCTTGTTCCCCAAGCAAAAGCTCTACCTACTAAGCACGCGCCACATGGCTGCCCTTTTCCTTGGGCAACAAGGGTGCCTTGTAGGCTACTCTTGTGCTCTCAGCTAGGCCAACAAGCATAGCAGGCCTGCTTGCTTGCGGGCCGGCCTTGCGGCTAGCAGCCAGTGAGGCCTAGCTATCTAGCGCTGCTAGCACGCATTCTAGCTTGGCCAGCACGCAAAGCCCCACATGTCTCGGCCAGCTAGCTGCTTGGCCTATGCGAGGGCTTGTGCTGCGATAGCACGCCCAGCCCCGCATGCCCCGGCCAGCACCATGCTGAGCCTATGCGAGGGCTTGGGCTGCGGTTTGGCTTTGCCTCCACTAGAGTGGTGCGACAAGGCCTTGTGCTAGCCTAGTACGTCGTGCCGTTTGATTGATTTTTCCGTCTCGTCAATTCCTAAATTTGACTCGACTTTTGACGCTCTAAGCTCGGAATCTGACGTCTTAGTTCGTAAAATCTCTATCGACTCATTAATCCCTTCGGATTAATTCGTCGCTTCGGTTCGGTTACACGATTGGATGTGACCCGAAGGGTTCAGTTAAGATTAAGCTGTAATATTAATTATACATTAATATTATTGATCGAAAGCGGCCTCCAGCTAGGCATTCCGATCACTTGACCTCACTGAATAATTAGATTTCGCAATTAATTCCGAATCCTCTATCGGAATAATACACTTGTTCGAAGGACACCATTCCTTTCGTGTTAAACTGCAAAACTAGTTACTAACCATTCATAATCCATTTTAAGAAAAACTTCTTAAAGTTAGACTTATTCTCAGTTAATTCAAAGTTTAGATTATTTTGAGCTAATCACAAAAAAGTTGGCTTATTTTTTTACAAATTTTCCATTAAATATTTCCTCTATTTTTAAATGTTAAATTGTGACTCAAAATATAGTGGGCAGACTTTGAATGCAGATTTTTTTCAAACTATAAGTTATTTTGAGGTAATTCAAGTTGGAGGTGATAGCGTGTTTCGAGATCTTTCCAACGGTAGGTCATATGCCCAATTCCGATAAGAAATGAGAAAGTTATGACCGTTTTACAAATAACTGGCGATGTTGGAAATTTGTTGACGAAGTAATCGACCAGGCATGTCCGTGCCTAGTCAGAAATTCAGTTTTTTGGTCCGATTTAAGCTTAATTGTTTTGTGGAAATTTTCCTAAAACTATATTTCTTCTCTCACGGCTTATGAGTATACTTGAGGAACAATTTAGGGTTTTATTAGGGTTTTTTGTTTTATAAAAGGACCATTTAGTTGATCAATTAGATTACACTTTTTTTTTAGGCATTTAGATTTATATTTCCACGCTTGTGGTGCGCAGGGCCTCTAGTTTCGCTTGATGTTATTCCTTTGTCCATCGATCCTTTTGGATCGTTCTGACGTTTAACATTTGGTTTTGATGCTTCTAAACCCAAGTACCAATGTATTGATCCAAACTATATTTATGGACGTATATGAGCCTTCTTGCTACAACCCGTCTTACGGTTTGATTTCGTGCTTAGGGTGTGACCCAATATGTTCAGTTAAGAGCAAGCTATGAGACTAATCATATTATTTTCAGTGATCGAAAGCGGCCTCCAACCACTACTAGAAAGCAGGCAGTTTCGAACGGAATTATTCCATCGGAAATTGTCTCCGTACACGTATTTATCGAAATAACGACATTTTTTGACGGACTTTCCGTAGAAAAAATTTTTCCGACGGAATTCAGGCATCGGAAGAGATTTTTCGGCCCCGAAAAGAGTGTCGAACATTTCTGACGGACACAATTCTGCCGGAAATTTCCAGCGGAAATTCCATGGGAAAATGCTGAAAAAAAAAACAAAAAAAAAATGCCAACTACAACCCCACACCACCACCAGTCGTCACCCCACACTACCAGCCCCCACTCCAGCCCCCAATCCACACCACCAGCCCCCACCCCAGCCCTCACCTCACATAACCAGCCCAAACCTACACCAGAACCACTGAATCAGACCCACCCAAATCGCACCCACCCCTACCAACCAGACCAACCACAAATCGAAAAAATACTGAAAAATAAAGAAACAAAACAAACCCTACCCACCAACCAGACCAACCACTACCTCACCAACCACCCAAACCGCGCCCGACCCCACCAACCAAACTAACCACAACCCGAAAAAAAAATAAAAAAAAACCCTACCCACGACCAGATCCGCACCTAGACCCACCTAAACCACACCCAACCAGACCCACCACGACAATACAACAAAAAAATAAACACAAAATAACGACAAAAAACTGAAAAAAAAAATAAAAAAATATACGTACCTTAATAGAAATTGGTTTGAATTCCATCTTGAATTTGGTTTAATAAGGCCAAATTCGAACATTTAATAAGGCCAAATTCGAACATGAAAAGTCTAGATTTAGAGTTTTCATGGTCGATTTTGACCTTAAAACCCTTAAAAAAAAAGGCATTAAACGGTGCGGCAACTGTATTAGAGGGTTGATTGCGGTGTTTTTGGGTTAAAACCCTAAATTAATTAGACAAGAGAAAGAGAAGGAGAAGAAGAAGAGAAGAGGAACGAGAAGAGGAGAAGGAGAAGAGGACGAGAGAAGAGAGAATCAGAGAAAGAGAGAAGGAAAGCTGGAAAGAGAAGAGGAGAGAGAAAGAGAAAGAGAAAAAAGAGGCGGAATCCGAAGTGAAAGTGGGATGAAGGGTAGGTTAAAATAGAGTTTAGGGTTTTGTTTTTTTTTTCTTTTTTTTTTTTATAATTAAATTCCTTCGGAAATATGAATTTACGATGGAATATTCCGTCGGAAAGTACATACATTCCGACGGATTTCCGAAGGATTGTTTGAATTTGTCGGAAATATCCGATAGAATATAAATCCGTCCGAAATTTCGGTTTTTTGACGGAATTACGTGTCCGTTAAAACCCGTTAGTCGGAAATCGACCTGATTCTTGTAGTGAGCCTAGCATTTCATTCACTTGATTTCATTGAATAATTAACTCCGTAATTAATCTGAACCATCTATTGGTCTAATACACTTGTTCGAGGGACACTACTCCTTCAATACACCCGCCCCCAAAACAGTATCCATCCCTTCCCCTACCCCCAAAACCACCTGTAACCCAACCCCTACCTCTAAAACCACCCCCTTCCCCCCGAAACCACTCAAAAACCAACCCCCCCTCACTTTCTCTCTCCTCATCGTGCCGGAAAACGTAAATGGGTTGGGTGGGTGGTAGGTTCCGGGTGTAATGCCCCGTATTTTTGAAACGTATTTTCAAATTAATTAATTATTATTTTCTAAACAGGGTATTTTAGTAATTTATTTTACTTTTTGAATGTTGGAGCCAAGATGATATTTGAATTTTGGCGCCAAAAGTATTTTAAAACCTAATTATTATTTTTGGATTTTGGATTTTGGATAAGATTTAATATCCATTTATTTATTTTAAAAACCGGATTATTTATATATATTTCGGATATTTTAATTAAAGCAAAAATTATATTTTTATTAATAAGTCCGAAAATTCCTAATGATTAGCTAAGGATTTCGGATTTTCCTAGTAGGGAAAATCTGATTTTCTGGGTTAATTTTTTAGTGAATAATTGGTATCCTTTTTAATTAATTACTTTATAAAATAAATATTATTTACACAATTATTTTTTTCCCTTAAATCTAGCAAAATATTTCCCTAAATACTACATAGGATGTCCGAAATTTTGAGCTATGGAAGCTCAAAAATTTCGGCCACCATGGTTGGATTTTGGGTGATTTGTTTTGGTAAATTGTATTTTTAAATTATCTCCCTTAAATCTATTATTTTCCTGAATTTTTATTTCCCACCTCCTAAATATTTGATCATCTTATTTTCCTATCTTATTTCATCCTTGATTATTCCCTAATCAAACTCCTTTTGCCATATTATTTTTCATGACAACATACTTCCTAAAATTAATTATTCTTAATCACCTCAGTATTAAAACTTTCCATAAATCTTTAATTCTCTTCCCCTAGTAATTCCTTAATTCTTTTTACCATAATTCTTCCTACATTCTCCTACCATAATTCATGCATGAGCTAGCCTATAAATACCCATTGATTCATGGCTAAACACTCACACCAAATTCTCTAATTCTCTTCTCTTTTTCTTCTTCTTTTCTTGCGCCAACCACCACCAAACACCACCTCCCACCCCCGGCTGCCACCTACCGCCGACGCCGGCCACCACCGCCGACCACAGCCACCGGCAGCCGCCAACTGCCGCCCTTGCCGCCACCTCTTCTTCCTCTTTTTCCTTGGTTTTCTACTTCTTCTTCTCTTCTGTTATTTAATTAATTATTTTTATTATGGGGGATTTATAAAAATTATTATGAGTTTTTTTAATTAAATAAAATCATATTTTTATTCATGTTTATGAAAAATAATTTAAAAGGTTCATGTAAAAATAGTTAGGGGTTTTAATTTAATTGTTGTGATTATTTGTTAACCTTATATTAATTAAGGTTATATTTATTTGTAAGGTGTGTTCAATAAAAGTTCTTGAAGTTTCTTTTTGTGTTGCTAGCAAGGATCAAAGGCACGTTTAGGTGGCTAGATACCTTTGAAATTGATTGGATTGAATAAGCATGTTTTACATGATTTTATGATGATTGAATTAAATTGAATTGAATTATGATTTATGAAATAAAAGTGTTTCGGGGTTTTCTGATGTCCTGCGGGAGAGTTACAATACTGAGACGGGAACCGGACGCCTGTACCTGCAAAACAACGGAGACTCCTGGTGGTGGGAGCTCCGCCTCCAACGGTCAAGTTAGTACCTGATTAAGGAGTAATTAATGCGGAAATTAAAGTGATTTGGTCTCTCTAGGTGAGAGTGTTTAATGCGTAATCCGTGTGTTTTTCTGTTAATGAGGATTAAGGGGGGTATTTATAACCTCGGGAAGCGTGCCACTCTCTAGGTTTAGGGTAAACCTAGGGCTGACTGGGCCTCTAAACAGGATTGGGCCTTGTTGGCTGATTTTCCCATGTGTCATGAGAAGGACACGTGGCGTGTCTCAATTGGTCCGTAGAGGACGTATCAGTGATTGACACGTGGCAGGCTCCTATTGGCCTACGTGAAGGACACGTGGCGGAACCTGGTTGGTCCACTTGTCAAACGGTGATTGGTGGATAAAAATCCCCTAATAATTTGCCCCTCTTAGGTGGCACGTGACTGGTCACGTGTCGCCTGTGACAGGTGTCGCATGGTGACAGGCGACGACCTGCTACAGGTGTCACCTTGCAAATGGCCGAGAGATTTTCCCGCCCAAATTTTGAATTTGGAAGTGACCCTTCGCCTTCTCACTTTGCCTATATAAGGGAGTGCTGACTTCGGTCATCTTCACATTTGAGAACTTTGTGAGAGAACATTCGGACCCCTGAACTTGCTCTGACACTTTGGACTTTTTCTGCCTACCGCCTGTTCTGACAAGCCGTTTGCAAAGGATTTCAGAATTTCATCAATCGTCACTCGTTCAGGTAACCGTCGGTTCTCTTACTCTTAATTTTTTCTTTATTATTATTTTTTGAAATGGCACTATGGAAGCACACGACACGACCTAAGTTAGTGATCAGCCGGTCACCGGGGACGGCTGAATCTAGGACTAGGAGTGCCGCCTGCCCTTTTCTGGACCCATCTTTGCCCTTTATACAAAGTCCGACTGTATCTGTGTCTATGCAGAACGTGATGGCAAGAACAAAAAAGACTGCTAGGATCTCGAACTCTGACGGCTCCTCCCAAAGGGTGCCAATTAGTGAAACATCTGACCAGGCGCCAGATGTAGAAGTGAAGCAAAGCGGCTGTCAAGCCGACAGTTCTGAGGGAGGGGTCAAGGTGGTCCCTTCCCATTTTACAGTGGACATGTCTACATTTTCTCCTGCTCCTTGTAAGGGAGAGGAGGCGGGCCCCTCTGGGAGAGGGGAGGAGTCGTCCTCTTCGGACTCATCAGAGGACGAGTCCGAGTCCAGCTCTTCTGGCCACGCTTCTCCAAGCACAGAAGAAAGAAATAGCCGCCTTCAAGAGGCGAGGCTTTCTCATGCAGTTGAGAAGGGGGATAATTGGGCGGAACCATCCGCCTCTTATCGAGAGGAAAACACCCCCTACTACTGCACGGTACCCCAGGGCCGGATCACGGCCATGCAAGACAAAGTGGAGAGCTTTATCGCTAACCACAAGATGGGCCCCGGATTTATACTGTTCGTGCCGGATCCAGAAGACACAGTCGTCTGGCCGGCTGGTACCAGCTACGATGGCGCCTGTTTTGGCTGCTATGTGGCGGCCATCAAGGCTGGACTGCGCTTCCCATTACATCCGGCTGTTCAGCGGATTTTGGATGGGTATGATTTGGGGTTATGGCAGCTAGCCCCCAACTCTTGGGTCAACGTACTCGGCTATGTGGCCGGGTGCGAAATGTACGGGGTGGAGCCAAGCTTTGAGGCTTTCGCCCACATGAACTACCTCAGCCGGACCCCTAAGTCGGGCGGTACCGGTTGGTATCAATTGACGAGCCACAGGGGCTACCTCATGACGAGAGGTAAGGCGAACAAGTGGAAGGATTGGCGGAACACCTTCCTTATTATTGAGAGTTCAGACATAGAGCTGAACAAACGTTTTAACAGGTGGAATAGGAATCCGCCTCTCCTTGCAGGCGGCCGAAGCATGCCGCCTGTACCCCCAAAGGCTAAAAAAGAGATCCTAGACAAAGGACTCTTCAAAGTAGAGTCTAGGGTGAACTCTGCTTCAGGGGTACGAGAGCAAGTACCCCTACACTGCGTCCCGAGCTTCAAGTGGCTCTACGACGAGTACTTTTTGGCCTCCTGTGGCCTCAGAAATCGGTGCTCTAGAGGTAGCTGGCCTGTCAAATACTCTGTTTTTTTCACGCTTTGTTTACTTGGGACTTTTACTAATTTTGCTGTTTGTTTTTTTCAGCTGACGCCATGAGTAAAATCACAGCATCCAAGACTGCGGCAGCCATGTTGCGGGCCTCTATCATGCAGCAGTCTTCTACCGACTCCCCCAACAAGGGGGTACCCTTGGTGGGCTTCGAACCTCTTCCTCTTTTTGGAGTTGTCTTATGCACATACTAACTTTTTTTTTTTTTTTTTTAGTCGGGCACTCCAAGAGCTTCTTCCTCACAACAGCCGGACTCCAAGGCCCGGAGGACGACTGTTGCAAGCTCTCCTGGTTCTTCCAGGAAACAGGTGGCGGCTGAGAAACAGCCGGCCACTCCTTCTAAAGGTCCAGCGGGGCCGCCTAGAAGTATGGAATTGTCCTTAAAAATTTTTTTTTTTTTTTTTTTTTTTTAGACTTGTTTCCTTCTTGACTAGGTCTAATCTGCTTTTTTATGCTTGATGCAGCCGGCCCTCAGGAGCCTGACTTGGTCGAGGTAGCCAAGTCGATGATCAAGGCAGTTCCTCCATCTGAAAGGGAGGCGGTCAGGGGTGTCGGCACCCTTGACCTAGATGGGATTGCAGGGGTCCTTGCTGAGGTATACTTAGCATTTTTTGAGTATTTGAATTCCAGGACGCCTGTTATCTTTTTTGCTTGGAAACTGACGCCTGTTTTCTCTTTACTTAGGCCCTGCTCCGAGTGAACGGCCTTCGCAAGCCGCTTGATCGGAAGAACAAAGAGGTAAAGGCTGCTAAAGCTATGGCCGCCTCTGACTGTGATAAGGCAATGTTTCAAATTGCCCAAAATGAAGTTCTGACAATTGATATTCTTTATTATCAGGCGCAGGCTACCGCCGCTGTCCGGGCTCAGTTAGAGGCGGCCTAGAAGAGGAACAGCGAGCTGGAGGCGGCCGTCACCAACCTCAAGGCCGAGCTTAAACCTCTCCGCCAAAAGATGCTCTCATACGAAGCCTTGGAGAAATCCTTGGCTAACGTAAAGGAACGCCTGGTGACCCAGGAGAAGAGTCTCACTAAGGAGCTCTCGGAGAAGGCCGAGCAAGAGAAGAAAGAGCTCGTCCGAGAGATGATGGAAGACTCTTCTCAGATCCAGCGCATGACCTGGAGCCGCCTCTTCCCCAGTGCCGACTTTGCCTCATGGGAAAAAACGTACCGCCAGTGTTCTGATACATATAATCAAGAGATCCTCGCGGCTGTTGAGGACGAGGCGTTTGAGGAGGCCTTGGAGGGGGAGCAGTCGATAGTGGCGCTTGTGCCGCTTGGGGGCAAGGCATCGAAGAAGGATGCTGCTGAAGCCGAGTCCAGCAAGAAGAGTGCTGACCAGGCGGAAGCTGCTAATGTTGAAGATTTGCCCCCTTCTTAAGCTTTTATGTCTTCTTTCACGGCCTGCGTGCCGTTTGTTTGTATTTACCCGGCCAGGGGGCCGGGGTTCTGAATATTTTGGCTTCTTTTTAAGGAAACCTCTTTTTAATTAATTTTTGTTTTGCTCTTCAAATTTGTCTAAGTATTGAATATTTGGTAACGAATTGTACACTATACCGACTGTTTTGCATGGCCGATTGTAGACAGGTACGGATGGTTAGTCATGCCGCTTTGCCCCTGGACGACTGATTGTCTGTTTCCAAGCTAGGCGATCAGTCGGCCATTTATTCAATCGGTATTCGATTCGTTTAAAAGACTGGATCACCTTTAGGCAGGCGGTCCTGTCATTTGTAAAATTAACTAAGTAGGAAAAGGTTTCCTTGTGTTTTTTAAGCTATAGGCAGTCTAGGACGACTGTTTCCTATCATAATCAGTGTGAATAGGTGTTGTATGAATTTTTTACTTTCATACTAAAATTTTTAAGGGGTGACTAAGTAAATATGGCTCTTACCTAGTCGCCGAGTGATGAGTAGTAGAGGTATCAAGCGGTGGGTACCGGTTGTTCCCCTTTATTCGCCAATGTTTGTTGGCTATTAACTCATAAAATACCAACTGTTCTTATCCCAAGTAGTTCAGTCGGTCGGTTGACCCGGATGGTTATTGCGAACACTTGCTTGACATTATTAGTCAGTTTAAGTGAGATATCCTTGTCCGGGGAACGGCTACGTGGTTGTCGTATTTAGACAGTCGTATAGGTGACGTGTAATGATTTTATAGAACAATGTTCCACCCAAAAGGGAGCTGCTCTCTGCGACGAATTTCATCCGGATGGATGCCGTCGGACGCCTGCTATAATGTTGGGACAGGTCGAATTGAATTTTTATAATTTGATCAGTTGGCTTGATGCCTGGTCTGATCATGTGTTTTTGATAGTTCTTGGTGAACTGTATTATGTGAGGGTAGCCGGTTGAGTGAAACAAGCGGCGTGCCCCTCTTAAATTAAACATAGAGAGTAGCCGACTGTTTGTCAGTTGGCATGCCCCTCTTAGAATAAGAATGAAGATTTAAACATGGAGAGTAGCCGACTGTTTGTCAGTTGGCATGCCCCTCAATACAAAATTGAATATTAAGTATGCAAGCTTTATTCAAGTAGTCCTTGACTTTACATTTTTCAAAAGAAATATTTCTTAAGATTATCTACGTTCCAAGTTCGAGGCAATGGTTGGCCGTCTGGTGTTTCCAGACGGTAGGTACCGTCTCTAACCTCTTCATAGATTCGGTAGGGACCTTCCCAGTTGGGAGTTAGCTTGCCAGACTCGTTAGCCCTACCAACAGCTTCCATTTTTCTAAGTACAAAGTCCCCCACTTTGAGTGGACGCCTGTGCACTTTTCTGTTGTATGATCGAGTCATTCTCATACGGTAAATCTCATGGCGCAAGAAAGCATTGCCCCTCTTTTCAGGGAGTGAGTCTAATGCTAGGCGCATGGCTTCCCAGTTTGCCTCTTCGTCATATAGCATTACCCGAAGAGTCGGCTCGTAGTGTTCTATTGGAAGAACAGCTTCCGCACCATAAGTTAGGAGGAATGGAGTTTCTCCAGTCGCCCCTTTTTCAGTCATCCTAATGGCCCAGAGAACATGTGGTAGTTCATCCGCCCATAGGCCGCCTGCTCGTTCTATCTTTTTCTTTAGACCGTCTGAGATGATTTTATTAAAGGCTTCTACCTGGCCGTTTTCTTGTGGACGGCCGACAGATGCAAAGCAGTGTGCAACTCCTTGGTCACCCAACCAGCTTTTGAGAACAGGCGTCTCAAATTGGGGACCATTATCAAAAACCATAGACATGGGAACCCCGAACCGAGTGATGACATTTTTCCAAATGAATGAAATTACATCCTTCGTCTTGATTCCCTTTACAGCCTCCGCCTCTACCCATTTAGTGAAGTAGTCGACGGCAACAAGTATGTATCTCCTTCCGCCTGTAGAAGGCGTATATGGACCCAGAATATCCATGCCCCACTTAGCAAACGGTAGTGGGCTATGAATGGTAGTGAGGTCAGTAGCCGGACGGTGAATTAGTTTGCCAAACCTTTGACACTTGTCGCATTTTTTCACCATCTCCATCGCATCTGCTTCTAAAGTAGGCCAAAAGTAGCCCTGCCGCCTGGCCCGTTGAGCAAGCGTCCTACCGCCTATATGGGAAGCACAGTAACCAGAGTGAAGATCGTCTAGTATCTCTCGCCCCTTTTCTGGAGTAACACATTTTAAGAAGGGTTGGAGGTACCCCCTTTTGTGAAGTTCTCCCTTTATTATTTCAAAATTGGAGGCTCGTTTTTTCAGCACTGCCGCCTGTTGATGATCATCCGGCAGGGTACCATTTGTCAGATATGCCCTGATTGGATCCATCCAGGATGAGCTTCTGTCTAGGATTCCAATAGGGTCCTCAATGCTTCTCTTCTCCACTACTTCCCAAAAAACGGTTCGAGGAGTATCACAGGAGGCGGATGATGCTAATTTTGAAAGTGCATCCGCCTGGTTATTTTCTGATCTCGGCACTTGGGTCAGATGGAAATCCTCAAGGGTGCCGACTGCTTGTCGGACCGCCTGTAAATACTTGATCATGGCCGGATGGGTTGCTTCATATTCGCCATTGTATTGACTCACTATCAATTGTGAATCGGAACAGGCGTCTATTTTCCTTGCCCCTGCCGCCTTGCACATGCGGATCCCGGCTAGTAAAGCTTCATATTCTGCCTCATTGTTTGAAGCCTGAAAGCTGAAGCGTAGGGCATACTCGTACCTGTCGCCTTCTGGCGATTGACATATGACGCCTGCTCCACAACCATTTGAAGTAGAGTTGCCATCCACATATACCTTCCAGACTTGGTCTGGAACTTGAGAGTCAGTAGGACGAGTCATCTCAACAAGAAAGTCAGCAAAGGCTTGCCCCTTCATTGCTTTTCTAGGCTCGAAGGTGACTTCGAGGCTCTGTATTTCAATGGCCCATTTGATCATTTGGCCTGACGACTCCATGACAGTCAGTGGCCGCTTGATAGGTTGGTCTGTATACACGACGACTGCATGCGCCAAAAAGTAGGGCTTTAATTTTTTAACAGCCATGAAGAGTGCAAGACCAAATTTCTCCACTAAGGGATACCTCAACTCGGCATTTTTCAGCACATGGCTGACAAAGTAGACCGGGAGCTTACAGCCGTCTCTTTCAGCAAGAAGAACAGCGCTTAACGCATGATCAGAGACGGCCAGGTACATATAGAGTACTTCTTTGGGCAAAGGGCTGACCAGCCTCGGCAAGGAATGCAAATGAACTTTTAATTTTTGGAAGGCCGCCTCAGCATCCGGCCCCCATTCAAACCTTGCCTTCTTCTTAATGGCTTGATAAAAATATAAGCATTTGTCGCCTGATCGGCTTAGAAATCTTCCCAAGGCCGCCAGACAACCTGTTAACTTCTGAACCTCTCGGACGGTACGGGGCGACTGCATGTCGATAACCGCCTGCACCTTTTCAGGGTTCGCCTCTATTCCTCTCTGATTAATGAGAAATCCGAGAAATTTCCCAGACTCAACTCCAAAGACACATTTCTTGGGATTGAGCATGACATGGTGCCGCCTGAGTGTGGCGAAAGTTTCTCGGAGGTCCGACAGATGATCTTTCTGAAGTTTAGACTTGACAATCATATCATCAATATATGCCTCGACATTTCTCCCAATCTGATCAAAGAACACAGTGTTTATCATTCTTTGGAAAGTGGCCGGGGCATTCTTAAGACCAAACGGCATGACAGTGTAACAGTATAACCCTTGATCAGTGACGAAGGCCGTCTTCTCCTGATCTTTCTTCCATAAAGGGATTTGATGGAAACCAGAGTAGGCGTCCATAAAACTCATCAAAGCATGGCCGGCTGTTGAGTCGACAAGGTTGTCAATTTTAGGCAGTGGGTAACTGTCTTTTGGGCACGCCTTGTTTAAGTCTGTGTAGTCTACACACATTCGCCAGGTACCATTCGGCTTTTTAACAAGCACAACATTTGCAACCCAGTCTGGGAAGAAACATTGCCGAATGAATCCTGCATCAAGTAATTTTTTAACTTCGGCGGCTGCCGCCTGACTTCTTTCTTCGCCATGGTTCCGCTTCTTCTGCCTTACCGGCTTCTTTTTTGGATCCACAGCCAGTTTATGTACCGCCAGCTCAGAACTAATGCCTGGAATTTTATGGACTTCGAATGCAAAGATGTCCTTGTATTCTTTCAACAAATTGTGGAAGTCGTCACCTAGGACCCCTAGAGCAGTCGTCCCAACTTTAACTGTTCTGTCAGGACGCGAGACATCTAAGATCAGGTCCGTATGCTCACCAGCCGGCTGAGGGCGGAACTCCTCCAACCGCTCCTCTACCAATGATTGCTATTTTTTATCTTTTCTTGCGGCCCCCATTTGGGATGCCTTTCTTTTCTTGCCGCCTGCTTCTGGAACAGGCGCACTCTCCTTGACATTGTCAAGGTCTATCTTTCCTCCACTGGACCCAGTGGCCATAACAGTGGGCTTGACGTCCGAGAGATAGCACTCTCGGGCCATCCTCTGATCTCCCCTCAGAGATCCGACTGTTCCATTATCCCTCTCAAACTTGAGCAACATAAGAGATGGGATTATTACAGCCTTGGAATTATTTAGGGTTGGTCGTCCCAGAATCATGTTGTAGGCCGAGAGTTCTTCTACCACCAGGAATCGGACTACCATGTGTCGTCCTTCCCCTTTTTTGCCCAGGCGGATGGGTAAATCTACTCGTCCTACAGGGTGGACGACTCCACCTCCAAACCCTACTAAAGGGTGGGAGGCCGGATGTATGCAATCAGTCTTGTATTTCAATTTTGACAGACATTTGCTTTTGATGAGATCTGAGGAGCTTCCGGTATCTATGAGGATTCGGCCAACTCTTTGGTTGGCCACTTTACATTCAATAACGATAGGATCGTCATGCGACCCGCTGACCCCTCCTAGATCTTCTTCAGTAATGACAATCTCAGGAAATGAATATTTGGAGGGCCGTTCTGGGTGAACGGCATTTACATCTAGCCGCCTGATATTGTCTTTGTTGCCCCTAATAGTGGGACCTCCTCCTGCGAAGCCGCCTGCAATAGTGTAAACGACTGCATCATCTGTATCAGAGCTGTCGGCCTGTTGATTCTTTTTGGCCGACTGCTTTTTCGAGGAAGTGTTCCCCGTGGATTTCTTGACAAAAGAGTCAAGATCACCTTGCTCAGCCAGGCGGTCCAGATACCGCATGAGACTGATGCATTCGTTGGTGTGATGACCAACATCTTCATGATAATCACAGAATTTTTCCTGGTTCCGATTGCTTGCAGAACCCTTCATGGGGACCGGCTTCTCAATGGAGATCCGTCCCTTGATTTCTTTTAGGATAGCTTGGCTATCCTTGCTAAACGCATACTTTGGAGAGTATGGTTTGAATTATTTTTTCTTCTTCTGGGCCGGCTGTTTAGAGGAATCAGCCGCCCAGACCTCTTTTCTCTTCTTATGATCTTTGTTTGACGACTGTATCTGTCGTCCTTCTCTTTTGTCGAACTTTTTTCCGTCCGACTGTTTTACTGTACTACAAAGATCAGTCGCCTGTATGTAGGCCTCTGATTCAATCAAGGCCTCCTGAAGAGTCGCCACCCTCTTTCGAACCAGATCGAATTTGAAGGTCGACCCGTCTTTGAGACCCCTGAAAAAGTCAGTATAGGCCACCTCATCCGGTAACCCTTGAATCTGTATCCTCATCAGGTTAAACCGCCTGATATAAGATCGAAGCCCCTCCTTCTCACCCTGCTGAATTGTTCCCAAATCAAGGGTCGTCTTCTTCGCAGGGATATTCATGGCGAAGTTGGAGGTGAACAAGTAAGCAAGCGTTCTGAAGTTGTTTACACAACCAGTCGGCAGGTTGCCGAACCATTGCTGTGCGATTCCTTTGAGAGTCGCTGGAAAACACTTGCACCAGGTGGGATCATCCAACCCTTGAAGATACATTAGGTTGGAGAATGCCATCAGATGATCTTCTGGGTTAGTAGTGCCGTCATAGGCGCCTACTAACACATTTTTTACTTTGGCCGGCTGAGCGGCTTCAGTAATTTCCTTGGAGAAGGCCGACGGCTGTTCACCAAGTCTAAGCAACCGTAGCTGCCAGTCCAAAGGTTGGACATTTTTAGCTGCCTGTCCACCAAACGGAGGTGGCTGCATAAAATACTGTTGTTGTGGTACAAACGGTAAGTGTGGTACCGCCTGGTCGCTATGAAAGCCGGACTGACGGGAGGTGCCGCCTGACTGACTCTCATGATACGACTGGGTATGCCTCATCGAGGTATTTCGCAGACTTTCTTGGAATTCTGAAGTAGAGGCCGACTCAGACAGTTGGTCACTCTTCTTCTGCTCTAACAGCAGACGAGCGTCTGTGTATGTTTTCTTCGACCCGTCCGCCTGAATGTGACGAATAGGTTTCCTCTTTCCTGGAGTAGGAAAATGGTATTTTGTGAGATCAAGGGCAGGCGGCTCCCACTTCCTGGATTTAGGATGAGGAGTTCCCTCTCGCCCTTGAACCGGCTTCCTCTTGCCGGAAGTGGAAGGTTTCGTAGCCGACTGTCCCTTGGCCAGTGCAGGCTTCTTATTTAGCAACTCTTGAATCTCTCCCTTGAAGTCCCTCATGAAGGTCATGAGTTCGTTTCTTGTGATGGGAGCAGACCCATCAGTCGCCTGCTGCCGAACAGGCGGTGCGCCTGCTGGCTCGCTTTCAGTTTGAAAATGTTCCCGTTCTCTCCTTTCGGTCTGACGGGTACGTCGGGCCCTTAGGGTCCCGTCTGGAGCTGTGTGAGCTTTAACTTCAAGTTCATTTTCAGTATCATGGTCCGACTGGACTTGAGGGTCGTCTAGGGGACGCCTCTCTTCAAAAGTCGGTACAAACGTGGATGCCATCTCAGAAGTACCCTCCCCACAGACGGCCCCAAATTGTTTCGGGGTTTTCTGATGTCCTGCGGGAGAGTTACAATACCGAGACTGGAACCGGACGCCTGTACCTGCAAAACAACGAAGACTCCTGGTGGTGGGAGCTCCGCCTCCAACGGTCAAGTTAGTACCTGATTAAGGAGTAATTAATGCGGAAATTAAAGTGATTTGGTCTCTCTAGGTGAGAGTGTTTAATGCGTAATCCATGTGTTTTTCTGTTAATGAGGATTAAGGGGGGTATTTATAACCTCGGGAAGCGTGCCACTCTCTAGGTTTAGGGTAAACCTAGGGCTGACTGGGCCTCTAAACAGGATTGGGCCTTGTTGGCTGATTTTCCCATGTGTCATGAGAAGGACACGTGGCGTGTCTCAATTGGTCCGTAGAGGACGTATCAGTGATTGACACGTGGCAGGCTCCTATTGGCCTACGTGAAGGACACGTGGCGGAACCTGGTTGGTCCACTTGTCAAACGGTGATTGGTGGATAAAAATCCCCTAATCAAAAAGCATGTTTTAAAAAAAATGGTTTTGATAAATAAATTGGAGGATTATTTTATATCATGTTTTGAATGATTAAAATTATTTATCATGTTTTAAAAAGGTTTGATTTTGTAAGCAAATAAAAGGAGTTTTGAATTATGTTGGAATTTTGAAATTGGAAAAGGATTTATTGAATTATTCATAAAAGCTTTATAAGCATGATTATTATATTAATCCCACTATGCGGATTCATTGAAAACTATGGACTTTGTATGACCTAGTCTATCCTCAAGAATAGCCTTGAAATAGAAGGAGACTGGCTTGGGGGGTGTGCACACTTAGAGAGGAAATTGAGTTTTTGAAAACAATTGATTTTATTAATCATTATTATTGAGTTATTGGGTTATTGGAATTGTTTTGAGAATATTTGAGAATTGGTTTTGAATCATGAGTTTTGGAATTCATTGGATTAATTATTGGAATTGGTTTTAAAGCATGTTTGCTAATAAATTGAGTTTACTTATCTTGCACTTATCGTACTTAGCATATTTTGCTAATCCGTATTTCCTACTTCCTCCGTTCTATTAATATTGCAACAATGGACTTTTTGCACTATTCATTACTCTTGTTTGACAATATAATATGATTTATACGTTAAGCAAAATATAGTCATGTAAGATCTTGTTAGATTCGTCTCATAAAATACTTTCATAATATCAACTTCTTATAAATTTTTACTCTTACACAAATATAGATATTTAATATATAAAATGTGCTTTGGGAAGCGTAATTTCATCCTTGTTGCAATATTATTGGAACGGAGGAATGTTCGCCCTGTTTATCGTAATGGTAAGCAGTGTTGACTAATTTCAGGTGGAGTTAATAATTGAGCATATGGGAGTCCCGGGAATGTTCTTTACCTAGAATTAGGATTGTTGATCTTTGTTTAATTATGAGTACTCATGACAATGGTCTCTATTTATAGTTATTATTAATAAAGAAAGAGTTTGAATTTCCGCTGCAAAGTATTGGTTTTGGTTAGTAGTTTGAGTAGCCTTGCGTAATCACGCGGTGGTAATACGCCTAAGTCTATCTCTACGGTATAATTATACGTATTATACTAGTATTTTCGTAGAGGGAGATTTGGGGGTGTTACACCGGGGTGGGGGGAAGGGAGGAAGGTCGAAAATGTGGGGCTAGGGATCAGAGGGTGTGGATTGGGGGTTGGGCTGGGGAAGGGGTGGCCAATTGTTAAACCGATCGACGAACTGTTTCTCTGGAGTGTTTGGAGCATTTCAAGTGATCTCACAAAAATAATGCGTGAAAAGCTTCAGCCCTAAACATAGAAATGTGATTATCTTTTATACTGCTTAGGGGATAAATCATTCTGTGACCTAGAAGGTCATGTCTTAGGTTTAAGATCATATCTTTTCCTTAATGCATGACTCGCATGAAGAAAACATCTTCTATATTAGTTGGCAAATGATTTATCTCCTAAACATAAATAAACACGATTTTACTTAGTTGGCAAATATTTCCTTTGCTAAAATATATTAAGGATAGAAACCTCAACTTTTGGAGACATTGACCATTTACCAACTAATCGACCAAGTTCAATAAACAATCATTACCATTTTTTTTTCTTGAACTGGTGTCCTAGGTACCAGGTTAACTATTCATGACCGATCCCTATAACACTTTTAATCCTTACACAAGAAACCTTTCGCCAATTAAGTAAACCATTCATACACACATACAACAAGAAGACTAACACAAATACATGTTTTATTTTTAGAGATTTTCATGTTCTTCAGGTTTTGAAGTTTCCTTGGATCAACACATTTGATTACAACTTTCTTTGAACATTATTCAAGAAGGCTATCGATCTACAAATACTTGGATTAGATGTTATGCGGGCAAATAGGAAACAGTTGAGAACAACAAAAAATTTTAATATTCTGAGTCTTGACTAAAGCATGAAAAGATAAGGATAGTTGTTTGACTTGATAAAAATTTTGCTATAGTAATAAAAAAAAAAAAAAAGAACATATTAACAATGGCCGGAAGAACTAGCAATTTGAGAAGTTCAAAGATCGCTATGAATAATATCAAATGGAAGAAAGAAAGATATATGACATCGAATCATAAAAAGGTAGTTTAGAATGTTTCCCAAGAGGACAAGAAGAACAAAAAGTTTTACAAGCCTTATTAGAATCAATAAAATTATTACTACGAAGAGACTTAAGAATAGCATCGCTTAGGTGACCTAGACAATTGTGCCAAAGATATGAAGGCAAGGTAGTAAAAGTTGAATGATTGTTGGGCGAAATGACTTGAATGTTAGAGAAAAGTGGAGATAAGTCCCCAGTGCTATTACATAGCAATAGGTTGTTCCCAGTCTATAAGTCATTAACAGAGAAACTAAAGGGGTCGAAAGAGACAAAAACCATATTATCAATGGTTAATTTACGAATAGAAGCCAGATTTTTAATGAGCTTGGGATCATGTAACACATTGTTAGGTGAAGGCAAAATAGTGCTACCGTGACTAAGGCCCTGTTTAGTTCACCTTATTTTTACTTATTTCAGAATAAATAAGTTCAGATCAGATCAGATCAAAAAAAATAAGTTCAGATCAGATCAGATTAGGAAAAATAAGTTCAGATCAGATCAGATCAGAAAAAATAAGTTCAGATCAAATTATTATTATTATTATTATTATTATTATTATTATTATTATTATTATTATTATTGATTTATGATGTATCGGATTTGATTTTATCGTTTGTATGAACTAGCAACATTGTCTATGTTATTAAATAGCACAAACAATAAACGATAATAATTAAAATTTCATTATAAGCTCCAAATCATAAACGTTACAAATATAATTTTCATTACAAGACGTTCCAAATTTCCTTCGCTATATTAAGTTGTACTTCTTTCATTACAGCTTTACGATTCTCGTTAAACAAATCATAATCTGCTCTTGGTTCGATTTCTATACCACTATCAATGGGTATATCCAACTCATGTAATCGAATAAAATTGTGAAGTGTGAATGTAGCAACCATAATTGCCAATTGATGTTTAGTGTACATTTGTGGCATCATTGTCAATATTTTCCATCGACCTTTTAATTATCCAAAACATCTCTCGATCGTTGTTCGAAGTGAAGAGTGAAGATAATTAAAAAGTTCAAGCATGCCTTGTGGTGGTGGACCATTTCGAAATTCAGGCAAATGGGTTCTAATATCTTTTTCTTTTATTGGACTGATCAAATATCCAACGGTATTTGGATATTCAGAATCTACTAGATAATATTTTCCTGTTACAAAATAAAGTTATACAGCATATTAGTATAGTGTCATGTATGGAGTAAAAACATACACTATTTTAAATTATACCTGGAGGTGGATGGGGAAATCGAAATTCTGGTACAGTTAAGCAATGGTTCCATACAGTAATATCATGAGCACTACCTTCAAATCCAACGTTAATAAACGTGAAAAGCCTATCAAAGGAACAGGCAGCCAAAACATTCCATGTTTTTTTTCCTTTACGCCCTCGATGTGCCACACCATCATCATCGCTTACAACTGCATTTATATGAGTCCCATCCAATGCTCCAATACAATCCTAATAGTTCATTAATATTTAGGATACATTTTATAAGTGATTATATATTTCATATGCATAAAATAATATAATGACAATGCAAGATAATAATAATGTTTCTTAATACCTTGAAATATGGCCAATATTTTGTGCTGTCACCTATTTTTTTTGGCACCACGGTCAAACTTTGGTATGGTCTTATGATCTCGGTAGACAAATGAACCATTGCTTCCAGTACTTGTTTAAAGTACAACCCAATTGTTGCAATAGAGTGCTGAAATCGACCGGCAGCATCACGATAAGAACTGCCTTTAGCCATGATATATAAAAATATTCCTAATTGCTCAGCCACAGATATGTAACGACCATCCGATAATAAATTTTTATTTTTCATGCAAGTAACAAGATCCACAAATATGTTTCTATCTAATCTCAATTGTTCTTTGCATAAATCAGGATGGGCATGTAGTAGTCTGTTTATGTATTCGCTACCAGATTCTCCACCTAACCTTAGAGGCAATCTCTCAATTGGTGTAAGAAGTCTCTTTAGCTCTTCCAATGCGATAATTGTCAAGCACATTGGAAGTGTGTTATCCATTCTACAACATAAACCAACAAAATACCAACATTATTCAATTTGTAAAATAAAATCAACAATGACTTTTAAAATCAAGGCTAAAGCTTCTTAATTAGATCACCTGAAAAGCAATAGCATCATATGAAGCTACTTAAACCTAAAGGTCAAAAAAAATAGTAGCTTCATATGTGGAACCTTAATTAAAACTAGAACAGCATCAAATAACTAACAAAGAACATATGAAAGTGCAAAACAAGTCATAGGAAAACATAAGACAAAGTTAACTTCAAATACTCATCACCCCAAAAAACCTAATTAAGGACCACCCAATGTTGGATCTTGAAATGCTGTCTTCAAATACATGATCTTCTGATCATCACTTCGGAGACCTAAGAAGAAATCTGCATTATCGCCATGATGAAGAAAATTCATACATTGGTAAATAAATCCTTCTCCTTGTTGAACAATAGCCTCAATATTGTATAGAGCATCTGAGACATCTTTATACTTATTACCACTCCCTTGCTTACAATTAGTTTCAATAGACATTTTCAACAACTCTATACAAGAGTCAATGTTACTACTCTTGTTTTTTTTAAGTTTACTAGTACACCCATCACTCTTACGTTTCCCCAACGAGGTACTTTTAGGAGGTGAAATGCTCTGTTCATCATCCGAATTATTTATTCCCCTACTTATTTTCATATCTCCTATATTTTCAACACTGTCCCCGGACCTTTCCTCATTTTCTTTACCAATTTGTTCTCCACCTAATCCGGGAGAAAAACTCCATTTGCTAGTAGCAAAAGACCCTGAAAAAAGTGCCCGTAACTTCTCTAGATGAGGCAATGGTCTCCTTAGGAATCTCGCTGGCATACCTTTATGTTTCTGCATAAATGCACAAAATTTCGATTAAATAAATTTTAAAATAAACTAGCATTGTAGAGGTCATAATGCAACAAAATGGATAAACAAAATGTCGTACCTTTACAAATATATTCCACCTATCATCTTGTTCAACTACAGGACAACCAGTAATAGGATCAAATGTAAGACCGGTCCAATTGAGTTCCATTTCATTCCAAATTTTGAACCTTTTCCTTAAATCATCCCAATGATTTCTTGCTTGTTTAATATTGAAATTATTCCCACTTTTAACGTTCAAAGTACTCACTATTCTATCCCAATTAACCTTTGATAGTCCACCTGCTTTCATCTCCAAGCATATGTCCAAAAAAAATTCTGTACTGTCATCAGACCATGCTACCCTACCAGCCATTACACTATGATCAAGAGCACTTTAAAATTATTAGTTTCATGCATGAAAGATATAAATAATCAAAATAAGTACATAAATATATACGTTACGTTTCTTCTTCTTCAAAAAATATATACGTACTACTTCTAACATCTATTGAGAAACTAGAACCAAACTAGGACCACAGAACATGGATGTATTTGATCTAGAAAAGAACTTTGCATTTTTTGCTGCATATCATTGCATATCATAGCAACCCAGTTAATATTTTTATTCATATGCTGTTTGTTTGGCCAATTTTTTATACTGGGCTATGCTACTATACTTTGTACCCATGCTGTTTTTCACTAATTTTGCACTAATTTTCACTATAACCCAACTCTAAACAATTAAACCCATAAAGTAAACAATTCACAAATCACAAGTATTGAAAAAGTTAAATAACAAGGTGACAATCGATAGATAATTTAAAAAAAAAATGATATATCATCTTATCACCTACTATACAATCATCAATTTGACTAAACACTTATATAGCCTATAATCCAAAAAACTGTCCTTTTTTTAAGGTATTGTCTATGCAAAGTGTATTAATTAATTAATTGTAATAAAGTTAAAGTAATGCTTTGCATACGTCAGTAGGTATGTATTTGTTTAAGTTTGATTTCCTTTTTAGTTATTCCTTAAAGCATGAGCAAGTGACCATTATTATTATTGCACTCCGTATTATTTATGAATTATGATATTGTGTCAAAAAAATGGAAAAAAAAAACTATTAGTTGGTGAGTTCCTAAATTTAGAAATATTATTAGTTTGAAAGTTACAAATCCAGTAATCTGGTCCACATCACCAACTCGTACTTCATATTTTTGTCATAATTTCTCATCATCAAGCTAATAGGGAACATTTATATATAATGTTCAGGATTTTATTTTTATTTTTATTTTATTTTTTTTTACTTTAAATGCAATCATTAGTAATATCTATATATATGAGGTGATTGGACTATAGAGAAACACAAGTTTAAATGGTTCCTATGGACAAAAAGTTTCATATCTTTACGATTAGTATATTATATTGACCTTTACGGAGTAATTAAGGCTTAACGATAGTCAATTCAAAAACGACATTTAACTAAGCAATTGGATCAATTTGACATAAAATCGCATGAAATTAGATGATTCTCATTGAACTTTAAAATGCTTTAACATGACTCTGAGTCATTATAAACCACATCGGCCTACCAACAAAAGGAATTTTGTAGGGAAGTTTTATTGCTCGGTCGTTTATGGCCAGGTTTACCAATTACCATATAGATTTCAACAAAATAGAGATTTATTAAAGAAAACAACAAAAGTATCATATCTAATTATATACGTAGTATATTTTTTGAGTTATACTACTACACTACATTGTGATGTGACTATTTATGTTGTTATTATTACTACAACTTCCGTTCTTCTTTTTTTTATTATTCTCCACTTAAAATATAGAAAAGGTCATCATTTTTAAGAATAACAATAACAAAATAATAATTGAAAATTAAATAATTCCTCCTTAGATAAAAATTCAATTGAAACAATAATATACTCCGTAACTAGTAAATTACCCGATGAAGTGATGATTGTAAACGAAATTATGAAAATATAATAAAAAAACAACAAAGAGTGGTATTTACCTGTCGACGGGATTGTATACGAGCAAGCTACTATAATGACCAACAGAAGGACAAAATTTGGGAGAGATTGATGTGTTGTAGGTAAGAGATATTGCAATACGAAAATATATATATATACACAAAAAAAAAACTGTAGTACCAAACTACCAATACTCCCAATTAATATTTTTGTCAGTCAACCCAATAAGAGAAAACCCAATTCAGATTTCTAGAAAAATGAAGTGTAAAGTACCAACAATGGTGAAGAGTGTGAAGTAAACACAAAAAACAGAGAGGAGAGAGGAGAGAGAAAGTGTGAGTACTGAAAAAGAGATAGAAGGTTGTTATGGGAAAAAGGAAAGCAAGGTCAAAAGCTGGAAAAGTGAAAAATTAAAGAACAGAAAACAAAGTAAAAAAAAAAAATTAGGGGGGCAATAATATTAATGGAGGAAAAGTGGTTACAATTGCTGGGGCGGTTTTCCACAATTTTTGAGACATTTGTCCGATTTATAAGGTCCTCTGTAATCACAATGGTCACTGCAACCACCACTTGGCGAACTTAAATTTGGCCAATAGCGTCCTATGCTTTGCCCATTCACCCATGCCTCACCTTTTCCCATCCCGGTGAAGTCCAGAGCAAGTGGGTCATTCCCATCAGGAGCATTGAACGATGCATTTATACACCCATTTCATTGAACGATGTATTCCCATCAAGTGGGTCTTCTTGAGGCAACCATAATTGTATTTATACACCTATTTCATATAGAGGAGCCTAACGCGAACATGGGTCGGAAGTAGAGCTGTCAATTCAGGTAAATATGTCGGGTAAGTGTGGGTCGGATTAATTCGGGTTGACTACATTAATGCACATGCACCTACAAAGTAGTAGTATTCGTAAATAGTAATTACTAAATTTGAATAAAGAATGCACATGCATCCAAAAAGTAGTGGTATTCATAAATTTTCATAGGTTTTTTTGAGACGTAAATTATAATACATTTGATAATAGAGAATTTTTTTGAAAATATTTGAATAAGCTTAAATAGGAAAATAACTCATAGAATTAGGGAAAGAAAAAAAATATGACGTAATCCTAGATTGCTAGTTAATTTCGGGTCAATAACAAGTTGAATTGATTTCAGGTCGGGTTAATGATAGATCGGGTTGAATTCGGGTCGGGCTAGTAATAGGTCGGGTTAAATTCGGGTCGGGCTAGTAATAGGTCGGGTTAAATTCGGGTCGGGTTAGGAATATGTCAGGTTGAATTCGGGTCGGGTTAGGAATAGGTCGGGTTGAATTCAGGTCGGGTTAAATTCGGGTTTTGACGGGTTAAAACGGGTCAATGTGTCATTCCCACATAACCATACACGCATGAATAAAAAAAGGTTCAATAGAGGAACAAATGAATAAAAAAACACTTAAACGCCCTAAACAAGTTAAATATAAAAGCTTAAATAAAGGAAAATGAAATCTAATAATCACACCTTTGCTCCATCTTCCAAAAACAATCTCACCTTTTGAAATTTTAGAAACAATTCCATTAACAATAATAATGATATTATTATTATTTAATAATAATAATATAATATAATATAATATAATATAATAGTAATAATAATAATATAATATAATATAATAATAATATAATACAATATAATAATAATAATATAATAATAATAATAATATAATATCATAGTAATATAATATCACATAATAATAATAATATAATATAATATAAATTAAATGATCATAATAATAATAATAATAATACTGATAATAATAACAATAATAATTAAACATTAATATTGATTAACATTAAAAGTAGAATATTGAAATAAATAAAATAAGGTCAAATCAGAAAAAATAAGTTCCGATCAGATCAGATCAGATCAGAAAAAATAAGTTCAGATCAGATCAGATCAGAAAAAATAAGTTCAGATCAGATCAGATCAGCTAAAATCAGGTGAACTAAACAGCCTCTAACAATAGGAATTAAATGACCACTACCAACAACAATATGAGGCTTGTTTCTTGAATTAAAATAAGGAGAGAGAATACATGCGTCTACCGTCATGTGAGATGTGGCACCAATATCCATGTAGTAGTTCCCATCGGGTTGAGAGAACGAGAGAGCATGCATGGCAGCTTCAATGTCCGTAGGCGTGTAGCTAGTAGTACATGGAGCCACATCATTATAGGCTTGAGGCCTAGGCCCAAGGAGACCTGAACTAGTAGAGGGACAATAGGCCGAAGGATTGGGCCTTGGCTACCATGAGTAATCAGGAAACAGACAAGGGGAAAAAGTCCACCTACCCTAATTAGGCTGCCACATTTGCTACCTTGGAGGCGGGGCCTGCTGACGTGGATGCCCCTGGGATTGTTGATGAGGCTGCTGATTGGGATTGGGTCTACTAGAACTATTTTAGGCCTTTTTCTTACCATTATTCTTGTTGTTATTACGGCCTTTGGAAGAGTGATTGTTGTGCTTGTTGTTTGAGGACGATTCAACAGATACACAGAAGTCGGACGCTAGCACAATTCAAGTGCGTTGCCGCTGCGATTTCCACCTGATTCATGAGTAAGGCGAGCCTTGATTGTGCACTCTGCCAATTTCAACCTTGAACAATAACTCTCAAGAGAGGGTAAGGGCTCTTGATTTTGTATAAAATCCATGTACCTCTATAAGATTCGGTAGCAACCTGATGAGGCGTAACACCAAACGACCATTAGTGACCGGAGCATCAACATCAGCCCAGGGCCGTAGATGGGGGTGTGCAAGGTGTGCCCTTACACAGGACCCCAAAAATAAAAGCCCAAATAGTTGTAATGGCCTAAATCTTTTGTTTTTTTTGTAAAAAATTGGTGAGATATATAGCCGGTTCTTTTTGGTTATTATCACTTTAATACCTTCTCTCTCATCCTTTTAATATGCTATTCATTCAACTTCGTTTCTCACGCTTGATTTGTCCCAATTCATCTCTCTAGAGTCCAGGTTCATCTTTCTTTAATTCTCTAATTTGCCTTGTTCTTTCCTAAATTTGACACTAAATTTTCATTCTTTACCAAATTTTTATCAATCAATTCAATTAATTTCCCCTCTTTTCCATGAAACTTCAATTACTTTATGGGAATTCAAATCGTTTTCCCTATATTTAGATCATTCTATCTTAGTAACGGGAATTATAATTCAATTTTCAATATCTCAAGAAAATTTTGGAGTAATGGTTGAATATTTCCCGTATTTATATCATCCAAAATTTTGATATTTTGTATTAAAAAAAAAGTATTCAATTTCATATTAGGAATTTCGGGTAAATTACAACAGTACTACTCTTATAATTGGTTTCATCTCTACTGCACTACAAATCTGCAATTTGAAGCAAGTTACTGAAGTGCTGTAAATATATATATTTTTTGTTTCTTTTTCCCCCTTTTTTGGGAAAAGTTTGATTATTTTTTTTTACAATTTGCAATGACACAGTACCGACACATCTAACTGTCTTAACATTTTTTTTTTAATTTTTTTTTTCTATTTTTTAAGTTTGAATTATCAAAAGATTAATGATAATTACATAATAGTTTTCTTTATTTTTCCTTTTTTTTGGCAAATTTTGATTAACTTTTTAAAAAAATTTCAATGCTACAATACTGAGGCATTTAGTTATCTAACAATTTCTTAATTTTATTATTATTTTTCTTTTTTTTAGGCTAAACTATTAAATTTAATCTATAATTTTTTTGAAGACAAATTTTATCTATTATAATTACATAATTATTAAATATAGAGAGAAATTTAGAGATATATTAGGGATTTGTTGTTTTTGTTATTCCATCTAGTACGGAATATGTATACATGTATATTATCTAAGGTTTACTCGGATGAGATCAGATACCCAACTCTAGAATATTCTAGATAGTACATGGGATAATAGTCATCCACTTATTATTTCATAACACTTCTCCTTGGATTACTATTATATAAAACAATACCTAAAATTTACTTGAAAACCCATACAGAAAAGAATACATTATTGCATAATGCACATAATATGCTGCCTCGTTAAAAACCTTACCAGGAAAACCCAGTGGAGAAAAACCATGGTTAAGGAAAAAAGAACGCAACTTGCATTAACTCCCCCTCATGACTACATCACTTGAGATCTTTAAGACGACGCAATCCAATGCCATAAGTTAACTTTTTGAATGTGGCTGTTGAAAGTGCCTTAGTAAACAAATCTGTCAAGTTTTCACTTGAGCGAATCTGTAGGGCTTTTGCATTGCCATTTTTCTGGAGATCATGAATTTTGGTAAAATTTGCTTTGTTCTCTCACCTTTGATATATCCTTCCTTAAGCTAAGCGATGCATGCTGCATTATCCTCATATAAAATTGTTGGAACTATATGCTACAATTTGTCTATATATGTTGAATTATATACCTTAACCATACACATTCACGACTAGCCTCATGGATTGCCAAAATTTCTGCATGGTTAGAAGAAGTAGCTGCAATTGTTTGTTTCATAGAACGCCAAGAAATAAAAGTACCTCCACACATGAACACATTTCCGGTTTGTGATATAGGATTATAAGGATCATACATGTACCCTGCATCTGAAAACCAATCAAAAAACCTTCTTTGGATAGGTTAGAGAAAAACAAACCCATATCTTTCATACCTTGAAGGTAACAAAGTACATGCTTAACCCCATTCCAATGCCTTCGGGTAGGGCATGAGCTAAATCTTGCTAACAAATTTATTTACTGAAAATGATATGCCAGGTCATGTATGACTATCAAGATACATTAATTTCCCTATTGCACTTAAATATGGTACTTCAGGACCAAAAATTTCTTCGTCATTCTCCCGAGGACGGAAGGGATCTTTTTCTACATCAAGTGCTCTAACAATCATAGGGCTACTCAATGGATATGCTGTATCCATAGAAAATCTTTTAAGAACCTTTTCTCTATATGTTGACTGATGCACAAGGATTCCATTCTTTAGGTGCTCAATTTGTAACCCTAAGCAAAACTTAGTTTTTCCAAGATCTTTCATTTCAAATTCTTTCTTTAAGCACTCTACTGTTATTGAAATCTCTTCAACATATACTGCAATTATGACATATCCTGATCGAAATCTCTTTATAAAAATTACATGGGCAAATAGGGTCATTTTTATACCCTTCTTTCAACAAATACTCACTAAGGCGATTATACCACATGCGCCCTGATTGTTTCAACCCATAAAGAGATCTATTCAATTTGATTGAGTATTGTTCTCGAGAACCTAAATTTGCTGCTTCTGGCAGTTTTAAATTCTTCAGAGAGTTTCATGTAAATGTCATTATCTAGTGGGCCATATAAGTAAGCCATGACTACATCCATCGGGCGTAAATCAAGTCCTTCTGTTATTGCTATAATGATTAGAAATCTAAAAGTAGTTGCATCCAACACAGGAGAGTATGTCTCCTCATAGTCAATACCGAGTCTTTGTGAGAATCCTTGTGTAACTAATCGGGCCTTACATCACCATTTTCATTTCTCTTTCATATAAAGACCCATTTATATCCCATTGGTATTACACCTTCAGGTGTACGGACTACAAGTCTAAATACTTCTATTTTTCGAGAGATTTCAATTCTACTTCAATTGGCTCTTTCCATTTTGGCTAATCTCTTCTTTGTCTACATTCATCAATGGATTTTGGCTCATGATCCTCATCATAATTCATGACATCTAATGCCACATTGCATGCAAAAACATCATCGACGTCGATTTGGTTTCGGTTCCATGTAATTCTAGACATGATAAAACTTGTTAAAATTTCTTCATTGTTAGAATATCTTTTTCCATCATGTCTAAGGTCTCTCCTGGAGATCCTTCAAAATTAATAGCTTCCTTGTCCTAGCCATTGTCTATTGTTGCTCCTTTTCTTTTCCGAGGATTTTTACTTTGAATCGATGGGTCTACCATGCTTCAGGCGAGCTTTAGAATCATTTATAACTTGGGCTTGTCCTTCTAGGACATCAATTTAATCTAAGCATTCACAGTTGGTATATGTGACTTTGTCACTTTCTATGGGTTAGTAAATGAATCTAGCAATTGATTTGCTAAGCTTTATAAATGAATTATCTTTTGGACTTCCAAGTCACATTGTTTAGTACGAGGATCTAGGTGAGACAAAGATAATTCATTCCAAATAATTTCATTTTCCAGCTGTTTGTTTTCTCCCCCAAATGTTTGAAAAACCGACTCACCAAAATGACAGTCTGCAAAACGAGCCGTAAATAAATCTCCTGTAATTCTCTAAATACTTAATTATCGATGGAGATTCATATCAAACATATGTCCCTAGTCTCCTTTGAGGGCCCATTTTACTGCATTGTGGTGGAGCAATTGGAACATATACTGCACATCCAAATATTCTTTATGGGATACATTTGGTTCTTGACCAAAAACCAATTGTGATGGGGAGAACTTATATAACTTGTTGGCCTGATGCGAATTAGTGCTGCTGCATGTAATATAGCACGTCCCAAAGCAGAAATTAGGAGCTTAGATTTCATAAGCAACGGTCTAGCAATCAACTGCAAACGTTTAATAATTAACGATTTTGCAAGACCATTTTGTGTGTGGACATGTGCTACAGGATGTTCAACACTAATCCCAATTGACATGCAATATTCATTAAAGGTCTGGGATGTGAATTCACCAGTAATCAAGACGAATAGCCTTGATGGGAAAGTCTGGATAATGTGCTCGTAATCTAATCAATTGAGCAAGTAGTCTAGCAAACGCTAGGTTGCGAGTTGATAACAATGATACGTGTGACCATCTAGTTGGTGCAACTATTAAAAACATGAAATATCTAAATGGCCCACACGAGGGATGAATTGGTCCTCATATATCCCCTTGTGATGGCCGGAGTATTAACTTGCCTATTGAGCAAGCAGCACATGAAAAATCATTATGAAGAGTCTGATGGCTTTTTAATGAGTGTCTACATGAATTTTCAATAATTTTTCGCATCATTATTGAACCGGGATGGCCTAACCGCTCATCCCAAACTTTCAAGGCATTAATAAACTTCTGGTTTAATTTACTATAGAAAGTGATTCAATAATTGTATTGATTTTTGTATAGTACAAACCAGTGGAGAATGTAGGTAATTTCTCCATAACAAGTATATTGCCTTGGGTTATACTCGTGATTTGAAGGAATTCATTATTTCCTTTACTAATTGTCTTAATATGGTATCCATTTTGTCGAATATCCTTAAAACTTAGTAAATTCCTTTGAGAATTAAATTAGGGGAGTATAATGCATCAATAATTTCCAATTTTGTTCCTTTTGGCAATAAAACATTTGCTCTTCCAGAGCTTTCTATAATCTTTGTACTACCTGATATAGTACTCACACTAATCTCTTTCATCATAAACTGTGAGAAATATTTTTTATTCTTAGGTATGGTGTGAGTGGTTACACTATCAACTAGACATAAATCTTCACTATTGGTTGATGATTAAGCTCCAAAAGGATTCATAATCCACTTGAAATAAAGGAATTAAAATAAGATTCACAAAAACAAATAATATAACTTTAATTAATAACATGACTAGTAATAATGATGAAATATCCGAAATATAAAAGCCAAATCTAAAACAAATGTCCCATAATTTATAAAGTCATAGTACTAAAATAAAATAAAATAAAACAAATGCAAGCTAATAGAGTTTATTCGTCAATGGGTCATAATTTATTCAATTATTTTCTTTAGGAGTAGTAAAGAAATCAGTCGCTTCTAGGTGAGTTGTATCACCGTAATCGAAAATCACCCTCGCCATCCTCGTACACCAAATTTGTTTCCACTTTCTTTTCTTTTTGTTTGATTGATTGTTGATAAAGGTCTACAAGGTGTTTTAGTGTACGACACACACAAGACCAATGACCTTTAATTCCACAACGTTAACAAACATATATTTTCCATTTTATCCTTTTCCACTACTACATTTTTAACCTAATGCAACGGTAAAGACAGAGCTAATACAACCGCTCATCTATTACCGTTGTATTAGACAAGGCTAATACAACGACATCATGTTAATTATATCAAAAAGTGGGCTAATACAACAGTCTTAAAAAACCGTTGCATTAGGCCAGCTAATCCAACGACTCTTTTTGGCTAATCCAACGGCACATTCTAATCCTACGCCCTTCTAGGCTAATCCAACGGCAAAATGTAATGCAACGACACCGTTTTTATATAGGCGCCAAAATGAAATATTCAATTATTAACTTCCCTCCTCATTTTTCCCCAATTATTCCTCCCCACGCGCGATACCCAGGCCGTATTCTTCCCTAATTTTCATTTTTAGCTCTGCCTTCACCGTTAACGCCCTTCAATCAATCTTCACCGTTAACCATTTTTAGCTCTGCTTTCACAAATCATTCTGCTTTACATTTAATTTCGCTCAGATTTGTTCACAAATTCACATTTTTTTTTCCAATTCACGATTCGCTGGCGGTAGCGGTGGTGGTGGCGAAGGAAGGCGCTAGCGATAGCGGTGGTGGTGGCTGATTGCTCGACTTTTGCATGTCACAAATTTCCTCGGATCGTTTAAGGTATACCTCAATTTGCTCGAATCTCTGGTGTCTTTATGTTTAGGGTTTGTGTTAATTGGGAAAGACTCCTAAAATGGAGTCTATCTCACTCCGATGGTACTCAACCTCCACGCCAATTAAAGTATCTCATCTTTCCCTCTTTGTTTTCTTCAATTTTAAATCACCAGTCTTTGAATTTGATATTAATTAATGTATTCAATCGTTGTTCCGAATGTGAATTTGGGTTTTCCTATAATAATGTATTGATTGCTGGTTTTGCAAACCTTTTCGTGTTTATTGAGTGCCGGGTTTTGAATTGAAATCGGTTGTTCTGCTATAAACTGTTCATATGAATTTTTGTATACATGGTGATAAAGAAGTTGTTTAGCTGTTTTGAAAATGAAAGATTTTTACTTATTAGAACTGTCAACCTACGTATACTGAATCTAAGATTACGCAGTTATTACTATGCGGCAAATGATGGATTGATTGCAGCTTTTGCTTTATCTCTAGCAGTACTGTTGTAGCCTTTTAAATATGAAGTTGTTCTGGTGTTTGTGAAGTTATATTAGTATTTTTTTGCATTGATTGTTCTAGTACGCTGATAGACTATTTATGCGAAGTATTTCATACTAAGTAGTCGTAAATGATAAGAGTTAGGAAAGGATGGTTTAGTCCACTGATAGACTATTTATAGGAAAGTACTGCATACTAAGTACTCGTAAATGATAAGTGTTAGGAAAGGATGGTTTTACGAAGTTGCAAGAATTTAAGGGAATTTAACCCATCAGCCAAAAATAAAAAAGCTGAAAGTAAAATTAAAATTAAGCACAAACTATGTGGCCAATGAAGAATTTGTTGGAGGATTTTCCTTATTTAAACTAGTGAGCTTTGACCCAAGTTCAGCTAATCCTTTTTTAAGTTCATCATAGGTTATTGAACCGCTGTTGTCTGTGTCCATGTTATCAAACATAGCTTTAAAACCTTTAATATCCTTTTCAGACATATTTTCTGCGATAACCTGCAGTAAATGAGCCAGGGTCATCAAAATCCAAATTACAAACCTGTTACTATCACAAGCTGATTGTCAAATTAAAAAGGTATAAATGAAATGAAATATGTAATCAAACTTTCAAAAACAGCAAGAATCTATTTACTGCAACACTAGAAGTCATTTTAGTATATGTCTAGAAGAATGTAAATGAAGCTAAGGAATAAAAATTGTGTACAACTATTTCAAAGGTCAAACTAAAATGTAAAAAGGGCATGGAGCAACTTAGTACTGGGCTATGCATAAGTGAGTAATCAAGGCAACGTTAATAGAGGTAAAGACATGTACCAATGCAGGCATAATGCTATTTTCTCCAAACGAAATCCAATAAATACCAACATATCTAGCAATAGACCTTTGGGGCTCTCCTATCCTAGTGACTTACAGGTCTTACACAATAGAAGTATTGGGATATTTACTTAAAAAATCCCTTGACAGTATTGATTAAACTAAGACTGACCTTGATTGATCTAGTTTGATTGTGAATTGGAATGATTTTATGTTGTAGATTTGTTTAGAATTATTGTTTTTGGATTTTAGGTGGAGCGTTGTGATTGTTGCTAGTCTTGTTGTGTCATTTAATTAAGGATATGATGATATGATTTAATTTTTTGCATCTTGGAATATCCAATTATATATTGAAGTATTTGCATTATGTTATGAATATGTGACGAGTTTTTCCGGATATCTAGAAATGTTCTGATTGCTGATTTGATAGGTGTATATATATTGATGCTAATTTATGTTTTCTTTGCTTTGTTTGTTGGTTTATCAATTGTCTGTCATGCTCTTAGGATGAGGTTGCAATGGCAGTAATAGCTTGACATTGGCTTATTGTATGCTGCTTTGTTTATCCTAAAAAAATAAAAAATAAAATAAAATTAAAGCATCTATTTAACACTTTTTTTTTTGGGCTGTGTTAATCTATTCTACACTTTTGGTTTACTAGATGCTAAAAATTAGATCCTTTAAAAGTCATTAGTACATACGTACTCATATTATCATACATCAATAAAGTGGCCCATGAACTCCTTTTCAATTTCTTAATTACAATGACATTTTGCTCCATATTGAAAGACCAAAATAACGTTTGTCTTGCGGTAATGTTTGTATGACTTCGAATGATGCATCCAGTGCACCAAATTGAATCAGTAACCATAGTGGCCAATCTTCCAAATCAGGTGCAGCATGTAATCGAGTACAACTAATATTTTCTTCTGCTTTTGTGTGTGCTAATATTTTCTCCAACATGTTGATGACGATATTGTTCTGTATGGGAAAGAAAGGGATGGGGTCTGCTGCTACCTTCTGTATGGGTAGCTGTTCAACAGACTGTCCTGTTAGCAGCTTGTTTGGGCTTGCTTGCTGTGTTCGGTGTTGGTGGGGCTGTTGGAGGCTTGCTCTTTTGCTTCTGGTTTTCAGTTTTTCTGACAGATTAGGCACGTGGTGTGCCTGGTTTGTAGAGGTTTCTGTTGTGTTTGGTTGCTGCTCCTTCTGGGTTCAGTGTGTGTGTTTTGGTTGCCTAGGGCCTCTGCTTCCCTTGGGCGTGTTTCTGTTTGGGCTAGAGTTCTTGTTTTTGGTGCTTTATAATGTTTTAGCTTTTTCTTTGGGCCTGTTGTGTTTTTGGCCCAGTTTGTTTCGGTTTTTTGTGTATAGGAAGTTGGGTAGGCTTGGGTGTGGCTTTGTGTTTTGTGCGTTTTGGCTGTTTAGCCTTTGTAATCTTGAGGGCTTGCCCTCTTCTCTTTGGTATTAATAAAATTGCTTACTTACCAAAAAAAAAAAAAAGAGTATAGCATGGGACTGGCTGGGTAATTTTGAGTGGTTTAGTAATTCCAGGTGTATTCTCATTACCTAAGTAAACAATACAAGGGGAATCTAATAACATGTTTTGTTTTTTTCTTGAGCTCTACCATTGTTATATTCATAATGATTCATCAGTGCATGGGCCATAATACTTTATCAAGGTGTGGGTGAAATTTGGTGTTGCATGTCTGTTATTTGTATCCAGCTATGCTTCTTAATGACAACATGATATTTACAGTGCCTTATTTGTATCGTTATATTCAAGTATTAATTTCTTTTATTTTTACATGTAGGTGCATGGCGAGCTAGATGGATGAATGAAGTACAATGATTATATATTGTCATCCAACAAATGGAGCATATGCGTCGGTGACTAATTTTATTTAGTTCGAGCTTGTGAAGATTAGGATTTGTATTTTGGACGATTTTTAATTAGTAAACTTTTATTATTTATTATTAGTTAGTATCGGTAGTGTAACATATATATGGAAACAATATTTTGTAATGTAACGTACATATTATATATACTTCGTTTATTGTTATAAATATATTGATATATTTTATATTTATTGTTACCTTTTAAATTTAAATTAACTAACAAAATATATATGTATTCCCTCAAAAAAATATAATACGTAGTATATTTCATGTACAACCGTTGCATTAGGTGAAAATATACCGTTGTATTAGGTGACATATACCGTTGTATTATGTGACATATACCGTTGTATTAGGTGACATATACCGTTGTAGTAGGTGGAAAATACTGTTGCATTAGACTTGCCGTTGGATTAGGTCTATAGATCATGATTTTGTTGCATATTCATCTAATACAACGGCAGCCAAAATGCCGTTGGATTAGGTATCAAGCTAATACAACGGCATGTACCTAATCCAACGGCATATTGGCAACTGTTGTATTAGATGCAATAAGCCGTTATATTAGGCCTAATACAACGCCAGCTGATGTAACGGTATACAGGCGTTGGATTAGGTCTAATACAACGGTTTTTAACACCTAATACAACGAAATTTGCCGTTGGATTAGATAAAAAATGTAGTAGTGTTCATTCTTTATTGTCCCACTTTTGGTGAGAGTATGAGTTCCTAAAATGACCACCTCGACCACAACCATATCACGTCCGCGGTCGTGGCCATGACCCTGACTGCTGGCGTGGTCTCTAGCCTTTTGCTTTTTCCCACTATGGGATGCCGCATTCGCTTCAAAGAATGGAGTAGATCCAGTTGGGCGCGATTTGTGACTTTTTCATTAAAAGTTAATTATTTTGCGCAGCCACAAGGAGACAAGATATCAATTCAGAATATTTTTTGAAACCCTTTTTACTATATTGTGTTTGCAGGATTGTAGACACCTAATTGTGTCTCCCCAAAACCAAACCTAGTGATGAGTACCTTTCACGTCTTTAATTAACGAGTTCGGTAAATAGTTAAAGAGTCTCGTGAAGTTTCCTTAAGCCTTGACCATATCCCTAACCTTTCCTAAATTTGTTTAATCCAATATCATTTATTTCGTGTCTTTAAACCCAAAATCACTCATTTCGTGCCTTTAAACTAAAAAATCATTTATTTCGTGTCCAATCCATAAAAATGTCCAAATCAGATTATTTTGGTCCATGTTCCTTGTCCGATTATTTTTTAGTTGGATGGGGATTGAAAAGAGATTTCCAACGATATATTATAAGCTTAGATCCGACTTAAAACGAATAAGTTTTGGCCAAAATACTAAATCGAGCCCAAATCGGACTTAGGTCCATCTTACCTACGACCCAATGATCATATGGAGGGTCCAAATACCTTAACCCCAATCCTAAACCAATTAGGATTCATTAGGAGCTTCTAGAATACTCTAGAAGGTTCTAATTTATCCTTTCCGTGAAAGATAAAGATTAAAGAATTTGATATTGAATAAAACATCATTTTTTTGATAATCATAATCCCGGTATAAACTGAATTTGGTGCCTTATAATTTTTATCCATATCTTGGATGGTTGGATATTCTTGAAATTATATTTGCAATGATGTATCATAATCCCAATTCTGAGCTATAACGAAAAAGATATGATTAAAATACCAAACTCTATCATTAACTGACACTGTTCCACTATTTCAATCATATATTAAATTCTTCAAAAGATATCAATTTGATTCTAATTGGGTTGAAAAGTAGACTTTAAGAGCTTTCCAACGATATAATAGTTATCTTATTCCGATTCTAGATCAAAAGTTATGATAAAAACAAAATTCGCAAAACTGCAGGACCATCACACCTCGACAGCACCATCGCGCCGCGATGGACCTGGCGCGCCGCGATACTCCTATCGCGCCACGATAAAAGGAGTTTTCTTCCGACTCAAATTCGGAGTCTTTCTGATCTCTTCGACCCTCTTTTTTCCTACAAATAGAGGTTGTTTTCCCCCATTTCAGATCACCAACAATCATCATCATCACCCCTAATATTCTTAATCATCTCTCTCTCTCTTCCATGTTCTAAGCCTTAGCCTAAACACATCCTTGATACTTATCCAAATCATCCACCATATTTAATTCACGAGACTTGAATACTCCTAGCCATCCTCGACGTTGCCTTTGACCTCGACGAGAAAGGTTGATAGTTATGAGGGTTTGGTCCCAAATCTATATTTCAATTATTATTTGATTTATTTATTTTGTTGATTTAATCTTTCTTGAAGTTACTAACTTGTTTATTGTTTTAATAGCAAGAAAGCCGAGGCATCAAAGTGAGTTAATCTACCATCTTTATTCTTTGATTTTGGAGTAGAAATCATGTTTAGAATGTTATTTTGATTCCTAGTATCATGTTAGGATGTTATTTTGATTTCTAGTATCATGTTTAGGCTAAAGCTTTGATTTTTATTATTAGTGACATGCTAGGATTTGTTATTAATCTGTTTAGTATCATGCCTAGGGTCTTACTAATAATATTTTGATGATACTATGATGATGATTATGGTGATTGTTGTGTCAATTATATGTTGCTTAATTATTCATGATTGATTGTTATTGCTTGATCACTCCCTTCTTGCAGGTTTAATGGGAATTTGTATTTGAAATCATGCCTAATAAGATAATTAATAATTTGATTTTTGGTTTAATATGATTTTAATTCAAGTGATCACCAATATTAGATTTGATTGTGCATTAATAATCAACCAACGTAGATTCAGGTTTAGGGCTAATTTGATGTATGTATGTTGATCGGAAAGCGCACATGAATATCATAAGAATTAAGTAGAGGCTGATTTGGAGCGGGTTCAATCTCTTTTAAGTTGGATTCGTACCATCATCCTCGAATATCCAGTCATGGTTCCAGACCACTATAGAGTTAGGAATCTCCGTGATTGTGAATGGGGTGTAACCTTCGCACCGTGAACGGTTTACAAGTTCCTAAAGCTTGTTGGCGACTCTTCTATTTCTAGCTTCCTTCCCTTGGAGAGCCGCCATGCCTAAAAGCATGAACACAGTTGGGGCTCAAAAGGTTGAGTTTGAAAAATTCCCTACATTTTTTGTCGACTCCACTGGGGAGGATTTCTAATTTTAATTCCTAAATATTTTGGCAATCGACTTAGAATGAGTGGATGAGACTTGAAATATTCTAGACATTCATTGTGCGTAATTTTGATTATCATTATGGCATAAGCATAAAAAGGTTTGCATTGGAAAGATCATCCGTAATGCGTCAAAAACATAGGAATTATACACGTAGGAAAAGCCGGAAATATATTTCACAACTAGAGTCGAAAAAACACTACGAAAAATTGGAAAAAACTTCGAAAACTGGAATTACCGCGGTGCGCTAGAACTATCACGAGACGACAAAGACCATCTCCAAACGACAACTCCATCGCGGCGCGATAGAGCTGTCGCTGCGCGATAGACTCTGTTTTCTCGCGCCGAGTTCTTGCGACATTGCGCTAGTTTTCTCCTTTTGTGTTTTGCCTGATTCTAGTATTGTTTCGACGATTTTACTTCCTGATTGAGTTTTTTTTACTTTTTTGAACCCATATGTGTTTTACATATGGTCTTAGCCCTTGGGAATTCACACTCCATCCACCCTAATGAACGCTCCGTGCAACAATGGGTGCATCCGAGATTGTGAATTCACCAAACCATGGAAGCGAGTTTAA
Source organism: Chenopodium berlandieri (assembly GCA_034703905.1). Lineage (NCBI taxonomy): Eukaryota > Viridiplantae > Streptophyta > Magnoliopsida > Caryophyllales > Amaranthaceae > Chenopodium > Chenopodium berlandieri. The sequence goes on from CM068287.1 coordinate 48,138,894, forward strand.
CTTGCGGGGTCTCATCCATCGTGCCAACCCTTCTAAGGTAAGGCTTCCGCGCGATGCATCCGGACTCATAACCATGGACCCTCTTGGACACCATAATCCTTGACCTTAGAGAACTAGAGCCATGGTTAGGTTGCAAACTCATTGCATCATATTGTGATTACTTGACTACTTGTGCATCTCTTACTTGAGCATATCCTACTTGTGATTATACTAACCTTTTGTGTTGACTTGTTTCTTGTAAATAAAGTCTTAATGAATTAACTAAGTGTTAGAATAATGCTAAGGAAACATGTTATTTGTTTTGGAGGAAAACTCTTTGTCCCACATTGGTGGGATAAGGTTGGTTTTACTTGTTTTATATATTGGAAGGAAAGAGTTTTGTCCCACATTGGTGGAGGAGGAATGCTTTTACTTGGTTTTTATATAAGGGTTTATGGTTAGTTGTTTGAGGTGCTTTCCCTATTGTTGTGAGCTAGAAAGGGGCATCCCCACGCGCGCGCCGCCGCTATATGGCTGGTTTGGTTCGTGTTTGTGGCACGTGCGCGGTGTGGTGTACCTACCTTTTTGGGACGTGGCGTAACTGTAACACCTACTTTTGGCCTCCTGCCCCGACAGGAAGTGCGATGATGTTACAAAAACTCATTCTTCATGCTAAGTCAAAGTTGAAGTGTTTATGGACTCCCAAATGCATTATGAAGTAAGTTAAAACCCGTATTTGAGACCAAATTATCTTAGAGCCTAGTCCTATTACTAATTAGGCCTAAAACGTGTTCATACATGTTTAATCTTGATTAATAACGGACCTAAATGCATCAAATGCAATGATTAGACCCAACGGATCTAACGTTGTTGAAAACCGAGCCAACCAGAACATTTAACCACCTAATATCCTTTCAAAGAATATACATGTGGATAGCCCTTTCATAGAGCTTTCCACCGGTATATTATAAGCCCAATTCCGAGTTAAAACGAAGAAGTTATCATCAAAATACTAAACCGGGCCCTAAAACTGACACCCTTGCACTCAAACGGCCATATACGTTGATTCATAACAGATTTTAACCTAATTATAACGGAATTAGAAAGTACACATTCAGAGATTTCCAATGATATCTTATTTTCCTTGATCCGACTTCGCAATCAAAAGTTATGAAAGTTTTAAAAACACGTTTTCATATAAGGCAAACCGCACCGCACCCAACTCTCAAAGTTGCGCTCGACACTCCAGCGCGACTCTGAGAGTTGCGCGCGCCATCTGATGCCGCGGCTCTAAAACCCTAAACCTAGATTCCTACGCCTATGAATAGGGGTCTTCGTTAGCCCTAATCACAACAGAATATTCAGATATTAAAACCCTAAATTCTGAAATCCCTAATCTCTCAAACCCTCTTACTATCATACTACTTTTCCCTTCTCTTCCCAACTACTCTTCAACCCTAATCCATTCTTTTTGAAGGATGAAAGTCCATAAATGCTAAAAACGGAGATCTAGCAACAAAGGAGAATAGTTAGTTTCCTGAGCACTTAGTTAAATCACTTTTCCTTTCTTGTTTAAATAACTTTAAATAATTAATTATTGTTGTTTGATCATTTTAAAACGGATTTTATTTATTAATTTCACATAGTATTCTTGCGTTAATTAAAGACTAATATTGAGTAATTAATTGATTGTTTTATCACCTAAGCCAAGGCCAATCTTGTTTATTTATTGTTCTTTTCACGAATTTGAATTGGAAAAGAATAACGACATTCGTTACAATGTAGACTTTTGGTGATTAATGTTTGTAAATAAAATCAACTAACTTAGTTTTTAGGAATCGCGTTGCATATATTGTTTGGTGATCAAATTTTGAAAAAGGAAGAGCTAGTAGAGGCCGCACTTAGGCTAGAATAACGATTCCTCCCTAAAAGGAACGTTATTTTGGTACCCTCGCTCCTGAACTCATTTCTGATAAAAGTAGACCAATTTGGGCATGGGTAAACTTATGATTCATGCTAAATATCCCTTGAACTCTACTTGGGAGAAAGGCATGAACGAGGTTTATTAGTTTTCCTAAAACTCATTGGCGACTCCTTATTAGTTTCTTACAAAAAAGCGTAATGATAGAATCAATTCTAATTCAAGGTTCTCCAAACAGCCAGGAATTCAAATTCTAACACACCTTCAAAAGTGTAAAGTCCTAGGCTTTAAAAAAGCCACGGGCATAGAGGAAGTGGGATCCCCAACGACGGGCTACCCTCCTCACAGTGGCGACTCCATTGGGGACTTATGGGTTACAAGATTAGTTCTTAGTTATGGTTCAAGGTTTCCAACTTAGGTTACCAATGAGTTGTAACGAGGGCTAACTTGGATAATCTCTAGTTAGAGAGCGAGACTTGAACGCATAATATCTTCCTTCTTCACAAAAGTAAAAGACAAACAAGCAACATTGCATCATGAATAATCATAGCACCTTCTAACCATTGGGGATTGGCTCATTGACTAGGGGTCACCAACACTAGCTAGGCTTCTATCCCGAAATCAATAACAATCATCCCACCCATATCGCCAACAAAATGTTGGGAGAACCATGCCATGGGTCAACACGTTGAGTGATTGATTCATACATCGTTCCTAAGATATGGTACCTTTGGACACCCAAGCCTTGACCATAGAACGACATTTTATGCTTTGACGGTTCCTTTTATGTGTTTACGTGACTACATGGCTATGTGCTTATATGCTTCGTGTCTAATCTAATTAATTCCAACTTGTTACCTAGAGATATTGAAAAAAAAATTCGAAAAAATGTGGTTCGACTAAAAAAAAAAAAAAAAAAAAAAAAAGTGGAAAAGTAAAAAAAAAAATTTGATTAAAAAAAATCGTTTCGATTGAAAAAAAAAATGTCGAACCTGCCAGGTGGCGCGCGAAACTGTTAAAGTTGCGCGCGACTCTTCCGCGCAACTCTGAGTTTTGCGCTCGCCCATTGTTCAATATTGACTTTGACTCGTTACGAGCAATGTTATACGGAGAAAACAATATTACCGCTTCAAGGTTAATCGTTAAGTAGGTGCTAATAATATCTCTTTGGCTAACAATGTTGTCTAACTTAGTTCGTTGTTTTTACTTTGTTTTTTTTTTCTTTTCTAAAAATAAAAATCAAAAATAGGTCTTTTAATCGTTCTTTTTTTTTTAAAAAAAAAAAATCCAAAAAACACGTCTTCCAACTTTCTCTTATTTTTAAAATTCAAAAATCTTGCATTATCCTTAATTTTCGCCAAAAAAAAAAAAAAAAAACGCATGTGGCAGGCGCTTCTCTCTAAGTTGCACTCTCCACCTTAGCGCAAGACGGAAAATTGAGCACGATACTGTTTTCGATTATGATGATTCGTTTACGTACTTTTTAATCGAACTAATGACATTACTTCTTATAAGGTTCGTCATTAGAAGTTCGCATCCCTTAATAGGACGTCATCAATATTCCCATTCTTAAAAATGCCTATTTTCGTGGTCGTCAACCATCTTTTAGTTGTAATTCGTCAACCTTGATTTAAGAGTATAATTTATTTACCTCCTCTATGGTTTAAAAAGAAAATCCCGAGAACCTTACCTGGGATGATTGCCTCACAAAAAAAAAAAGAGAGAAATAGAGCGAAAAAAAAAATCAAGAAATCGTTCTTAAAAAAAAGTATGATACAAAAAGAAAACTCAAAAAAAAAAAAAACAAATTATTATTCTCAACAACAAAAAAAAGAGAGAATAATGAATGATAAATCCGAGAAAATGATTTAATTATTTCTTGGGTTTTATGTTCGGAGGCAACCATTCTATTTAAACTTATAGTAGTTATCCTTTAAAGATGAGCAATATGAGAATCTAAAAAATAAAGATCTCTATTGTAATCTAAATGATCAAGTACCATATTCTAGTATATTGATCATTTTAAGGAGTGTGTTCAGGTTGATTAGTATTTCTAAAAATTTGATGAGCATATTCAATCCAACTTTCTTTTCTTTCTCTTCTACCTTTTTCGAAAACAGTTCATCTAAGGTAAAATCCTTAGATGATTACCTTGTTGAAGTCAACATAAATCATGACATTCCATTAATGATTGTTCGTGAATTTATTGACATTTTTCATTAACAAACTTGCTTAAAGTGAATTCGTATTAGAAGGAAAAAAAAATAAACATTTTTTACTTTTGTTCATTGTTTGAATGCTTGGCAGAAAAGGTTTTAAGTGAACGCGCTCAATTTCTCGTGATACACATTACTAGATCATATTCCACATTCGCATACTAGTCCAATCAGGGGTGACAAAGCACCATTGGAGAAACTTAGAGAATAACTCAAAAACCTAAAAGCCCTACAAGAAGAAGAAGCCCAAATTAAGGCTCATAGAAAAGCAGAAAAAAATAAAAGAAAAAGAAAAAATTCCGTAAGAAAAAGCAAGAGCCGAAAGAGTAGAGGCCTTGGAGAAACTTGTCCTTCGAGCTAGCTCAGGGATTAAGTTCTTCAATTATGAGCTTGCACCACAACCTAGTGGCAAGACTCTCTCAGAAAAGTTCTTGACTACGGATTTACCTACCTTTAAGGTTACAAACAATCCTAGGACTCACTTAATGAGCTTTCTTGGAATTATGGCATTGAAAGGGGTTGAGCATAGCTTGCATGCATGTACTTTTCCTCTTTCATTAGACCCAGCTGCTAGATCATGGTTTTATAACCTCGATGCAAAACAAACTTCCACTTGGAGTGACGTTGTAAAAGCGTTTTTAGCCCAATATGGAGATAACATCGAGCTCACAACTACCTTGCGCGATCTTGAATTGCTCAAGCAAGGGGAAGAAGAAGGCTTTATTGACTTCTTTTTCAGGTGGCGATCAAAGGTTGCTATTCTTTCATAAAGACCTCCGGATAATGAACTTGTCCCAAAGTTCATAGACAATATGTCTCCACCATACAAGTGTCATTTACAATACCTTGGTTTAGACACATTTCGTAAAGTCTATACTGTGGGAACATTAATTGAAAGGGACTTGATAAATGAAACCATGAATCAAGAAGTTAGATATCTAGAGAGGATCTCACCTACATTGGAAACGGACTAAGCTCGAAGACGCGATCTCAAGAAGTTGTCAACAATTCAAGATTTAGCACCTTAGGTCTTGTTTTGTTTTGTTCCCTTTTTGTTTTCTTTATGATAGACTAAGAAATTCATGCTGTCGGATCTACTTATTGTCCACTCTCATTAATTACTGAATAAAAATTATATTTTCAAGTACGTTTATCGTATTTTCTTCTTAATCACTTTGTTGTTATTCGCTCGAATTTAATGAAATATATACACAAACAGGCAACATTAAAACAGGCATACATACTCAACACTTTAAGAATCTTGATGAGCTTTGGCTTACAAGATTTATCGAGTGAAAAGAGGCCCATCTTTGGCCCACAAATAAAGGATATGATGATTAAACCAACATAGGAGGCAACTTGAAACTCCACGAAGATGATCCCACGTTTTTTAACCTTTAAACAAACCCATTTTTTGGCAACCCTTTTGAGCCTCGTCAATTGAGCCTTACTTATTCGACCTACATTATTCCAAACCTTGGGATGGGAATGGGGCAAAGAGATAGAAATGAAAATTTGGGGGAACGAAACATAAGAGGGGGACACAAAGTTAGTCTAAACCCAAAAAGAAAAATTGGATGAAAAAGCTAAAAATCATTCTAAACCCGATACCAAACTTGTCAAAAAAAAAGAGAGAAAGAAAAAAAAAAAAAAGGCAAGAGAAAGGCACCTAATGTAAGAGTTGTTAAATGAACTAGAAAGGTTTTAATTTGAGAAGCACCAAAAGTAAGGGATTAAGGGAGTATACTTGAGCCTGTCCATTCTTTGTAACCCCAAGCCTAGCCACGTTACAACCTTGGAAAGACCCTCCTTGAGGTAGACTGATAAGTCGTGTTTTGTGCATATTTGTTAGCTTATTTTTAGTCGATTTTTTTAGCTTAGTCGAGTGTTTTAGTCCATTTTGGTGTAATTTGGTTTAGTTTCAATGATTCAATGCTTTTATAGGTAGTTTCGTTGTTTTTGATGTATTTCAGGATTAACGGAGCTAATTTGGAGATTTTACGAAGTCACGAAGCTGAGCCGAGGCCCACGAACCTTCACGAGACCTTACTCGTCCACTATTATGACACCTGTTTACTATTATGATCATAACTTTTGATATACAAATGATAATGGAGTGATTCAAATTGCATTGGAAAGTAGACTTAAAGACCTTTCCAACGATATATTACACGCCTCAAACGGAGCTCTGGATATGAAGTTATGACTGATTTAAGATGAGTGATACGCGCAGCAGAGCAGGCACGTCCGTGCCCATCACCAGGCACGTCCGTGCCTGGAAGACAGACTCAGCAGCGTTTTTGTTTTTAGAGAGGCACGTCCGTGCCTCACACTAGGCACGTCCGTGCCTCCTGGGATCCTTGTGCGCCAAGCTTTTTTGCCGACTTTCTTATCTTTTCTAGGGCTATTTATATACTAAGTGGTGTTTTATTAATTAATTAAGTTTATTTTATTTTTCAATTCCTATTATTAAGAACTAGTTCTCTATTTTTATTTCCTTTACTTTTGTAATTCAAGATTCAAGCTTTCTACCTTCAATTCAATTCAAGATTCGGTATTTTCTTTTAATCTCTTTATTTATTCATGTTTTCTTTATTATTTATTGTTCTTGTTTTTTTTGTTAATATGTTAGAGTAGATTATTGTTCTAGATTTAGGTTGAACCCTAATATGGTTAATACTTAATTTATTCTTTTAAATTCTCAATTAATTATTTATATTGTTCATGCTTAATTGATTGCGCTTATGCCAATACTAGATTAGAGATAATTAGTATTGTAATTATTCCATTGTTTTAATCGCAGCGAGAGTTGGGTTTTAACGGATTTGAATAGATCAATTAAGGGTTTGATATTCATCACGAGAGTAGTTGAATGGATAATTAGGAAGTTAGAGTAATGTGCTTAATGTCTCTAATTTGCATGATTCCATGAGAATAGGCTTGATTGTGGGTTAGAGAAGCCATTGATACTCGAGAGAGGTCCTTGGTATTATTTAGGGATTACTTTTCCTTGTGAGCATATAATTAATTGATTGGGGTAGGAATTTATCTTGTATTGATTATATTAGCGGTAATACTTAATTCTAGAGTCTTTATTATTATTAGATTTATTTTGTTAGTTCATAGTATATATTATTCAACTCATTATTTTATCTTGATTCGACTATTGTAATTCATAGAAACCATTGTTTAGTCCAACCTTCTATGTGGGATCGACCCTGACTTACCCTACTACATATTAGGAGGTTTAGTTAGGTTTTTATTATTTTTGTTAGGTGTGCGACCGCCTACCAAATTTTGGCGCCGTTGCCGGGGAAGGTAACGGATTAATTTGGTTTTCTTTGAGTTTATTAGTTGAGTCTGTAAATATTTTTTTTTTTGTAACTATTTTATTATTTATTTTTTTTTTCCTTTTTCTTTTAATTCCTTGTGCTTATTTGTTAATTAATCATGGATTGGAATCATTATAATGGGGATTATCCTTATGGTTACTATGGGGGTTATGGTTATAATGCTGGGGATTATCATGTTTCTGATTTTGATACATCTGATCAAAATTCTCAAAATTTTTGCATGGATTCCTATAATTTATCTCATGTCCTGTATAGTGATTCTTATGAGCACAATTATGACCCCTCCAGCTATTATGATTTCCAAAATTTCTCTCATCCACAAGAGCCCCAATATGATTCTGAAACTGTCTCTCGTCTGCAAGAGCTCATATCTTCCGCAGAACAAAATATGAAAAACCATTTGAAGAGTATGAAAAATCATACTGAGAGTTTTGAGAGATCTACACAAGAGTTTTGTGCTAGCCTTAATAGTAACCAGAGATCTCTACAAGAGATAAGTGCTAGTTTTACTAGTATGAACTCTAAATTATCATCTATAATCCATGATCTTAAAACTAAAAATGCTCAATTGAATGAGGAAGAGTCTAATAAATTTTCTAGTGAATTTGAGACCAATGTTGGTATTGTTAGTCCTCTTGAGTTTGGATATGTAGATGATGATGATGATGATTTAGGGAGTATTGTGGATGAAAGTCAAGTTGATGAGGGTAATTTTTCGAATCTCGAGGTTTTTGAGGAATGTAAAGGTGAAATAAATGTTTTTAAGGATGAGAGGCCCACTATTGAGGAATGTAAGGTTTTGAGAGAGGAGATTAGTGAGTCTTTATCCAAGACGTTGTTTTTTGAGCCTCACGTCCCATTCGCAAGGAAACTTGATGTTCCTACTTCTCTACCTTTCTATCTTCCATCTTTCATCCTTTCACCTCCATCAATCCATGATACTTTTGTAGATAAGGATTCTCAATTGGGTGTCACTAATGTAAATATGTCTTTTGTTATTCCTATTGAGTCTAATATAGTTGTAAATAACTTTTCTTTTTATTTTGAGTCTTCTTTTGAGTCTTGTTTTTCTTTTTGGAAGTGTATTAGAGTTCTTTGTGTCTTGTATATTCTTTCTCTTATATTTTGCTATCTAATATTTTGTGAGATGCATGCAGATGCATTTGACAAGCTATTAAGGGCATTGATGAGCTATTTAACAAGGAGAACCAAGCTTACTAACATTGCTTTTCTTTTTTCTTTTTATTTTCTTTTATTTTTATTTTTATCTAACTTTTAGTGTTTTATGCAAGTGATGATCTAAGAAGAGTTCCTACTATGGTTCATTGCAGTTTATTTCTAGGTCCTTGATCTTATTTCAAGAGGTTCACTTGCGGGTTTTCACCCACCACACCATTGGTATACTCTTCCCTTTATCTATCTTTTCAAGTTTGTGAGAATCTATCTCTCTTTTTGCCATGGATATTGGTTTGACTTGATTATGAGATTAGGATTTGTTCATGCCGTGTAGTATTAGATGTCATCCTTGTCCTATTTGAATTTCCAATTCAATTTGTGAAACAAGTGATTATGAATGAAAATAAATTGTTTTTCTTTGTTTTTGTCATGAGTTGATTGGCATTGGATTGATTATTAATTATGTAAGACGGTGTATAACCTTTTATGGCAATGGTTTGTGGTAAGATTGTTTCCCCTTCCCCTTGTCCATCTACACTGTTATATGCATACATTGAGGACAATGTATGGTTTAGCTTGGGGGAGGATTCACTTTTCACTATGTATATATTAGTTTTCTTTTAGTATTTGGTTAGTTTATTTCTTTTTAGTGTTGATTGATATGCCATTACATGCCTATACTTCTATGATAACAATCATATATGTGTGCTTTGCGAAAAGAGTTTTCGAAAACCCATTCACCGATTTACTTGGAATTGAGTTGGTTTGTGGCCAGGATGGTCTCCCCGCTTTACTTATGTGAATAGTTTGTGTACCCGGTGAGAGTTTTGAGCCATATTTGACTGATTTCACTCTATCTCAGTCGTGTTTCTTCATGTGCGATTAGATTGTCCTTCATATAATCGAATTCTTGGTCTTGCTTTTTGACTGTTTAAGACTTGAATGATGCATGTTGCGAAAAAATGATTGAAATTTCCTTGTAGAGAATAGAGCCTCCACATTCTAGGCCTATATAAATTTTATTTTTATTTTTTCATTCACCCGTAGGTTGAGCCAATTTGAGCCATATTAACCCCTTCTTGATACCCTACGTTTAAAGCCATAGAGCTATTTTTCTAGGTTTATTTTGAAGGTGCATTACACTTGTTAAAGCCCTATGAGTGATGTATATGTAAAAAAAAAAAAAAAGAAGAAAAAAAAAACAAAGAGAAAGAAGGGAATTGATTTATTAGAAGCAAGGAAGGAAGAAAAGAAAAGAAAGAAAGAAAGAAAAAGAGTTTTAAAAGTCTTCCTAATTCCTAATTTGCTATGAGTCCCTTTCTTTTTGTGAAAAAAAATAAAAAATGAAAAAAAAGGAAAAAGTATGATTGAAAAAAAAAAAGAAGAGAAGAGAAAGAAATAAAAGGGCTATGTTTATATTGTATGAAGTTGGAGGAAATAAGGTTGGCTTGAACCCGACATTTGAATGTGTAGTGGGATTAGGATTTGTTATATTTTGAGCACCACATTCCCAAATTACATCGTCCAACCCTTATTTACCAAGCTTACCCTTATTGGATTTCATGATTTTCGTAATTGCATCAATCATTAGAAGTGGAGAAAGTCACATTGCAAGCCTAAAGAGGTCGATTCATGTGAAGTTGACAGGCATTTTATGCCTAGGTTGAGTGATATCATATTTCACCCCGTAAACACATGAGCGTTTATTGTTTTTATTTTTCACAACTAAAGTGAGAGCTATTCATGTTTGTGTGAGTTGGTATGGGGAGATGTGTGGTAAGATGTTTGTCGATTCCAAGTTTAAGAGGTTTATGGTGGTTTTATGCATATTGACTCTTATTTTCGTTTTCCTCGTGATTTCAAATTGATGGCACATTATGATGGTTTGAGAAGTTGTCTTTCTCCTCCCTTGTGATTCATGGTTAAATGCTTGAGGACAAGCATTAGTTTAGCTTGGGGGAGTTTGATAAGTCGTGTTTTGTGCATATTTGTTAGCTTATTTTTAGTCGATTTTTTTAGCTTAGTCGAGTGTTTTAGTCCATTTTGGTGTAGTTTGGTTTAGTTTCAATGATTCAATGCTTTTATGGGTAGTTTCATTGTTTTTGATGTATTTCAGGATTAACGGAGCTAATTTGGAGATTTTACGAAGTCACGAAGCTGAGCCGAGGCCCACGAACCTTCACGAGACCTTACTCGTCCACTATTATGACACCTGTTTACTATTATGATCATAACTTTTGATATACAAATGATAATGGAGTGATTCAAATTGCATTGGAAAGTAGACTTAAAGACCTTTCCAACGATATATTACACGCCTCAAACGGAGCTCCGGATATGAAGTTATGACTGATTTAAGATGAGTGATACGCGCAGCAGAGCAGGCACGTCCGTGCCCATCACCAGGCACGTCCGTGCCTGGAAGACAGACTCAGCAGCGTTTTTGTTTTTAGAGAGGCACGTCCGTGCCTCACACTAGGCACGTCCGTGCCTCCTGGGATCCTTGTGCGCCAAGCTTTTTTGCCGACTTTCTTATCTTTTCTAGGGCTATTTATATACTAAGTGGTGTTTTATTAATTAATTAAGTTTATTTTATTTTTCAATTCCTATTATTAATAACTAGTTCTCTATTTTTATTTCCTTTACTTTTGTAATTCAAGATTCAAGCTTTCTACCTTCAATTCAATTCAAGATTCGGTATTTTCTTTTAATCTCTTTATTTATTCATGTTTTCTTTATTATTTATTGTTCTTGTTTTTTTTGTTAATATGTTAGAGTAGATTATTGTTCTAGATTTAGGTTGAACCCTAATATGGTTAATACTTAATTTATTCTTTTAAATTCTCAATTAATTATTTATATTGTTCATGCTTAATTGATTGCGCTTATGCCAATACTAGATTAGAGATAATTAGTATTGTTATTATTCCATTGTTTTAATCGCAGCGAGAGTTGGGTTTTAACGGATTTGAATAGATCAATTAAGGGTTTGATATTCATCACGAGAGTAGTTGAATGGATAATTAGGAAGTTAGAGTAATGTGCTTAATGTCTCTAATTTGCATGATTCCATGAGAATAGGCTTGATTGTGGGTTAGAGAAGCCATTGATACTCGAGAGAGGTCCTTGGTATTATTTAGGGATTACTTTTCCTTGTGAGCATATAATTAATTGATTGGGGTAGGAATTTATCTTGTATTGATTATATTAGCGGTAATACTTAATTCTAGAGTCTTTATTATTATTAGATTTATTTTGTTAGTTCATAGTATATATTATTCAACTCATTATTTTATCTTGATTCGACTATTGTAATTCATAGAAACCATTGTTTAGTCCAACCTTCTCTGTGGGATCGACCCTGACTTACCCTACTACATATTAGGAGGTTTAGTTAGGTTTTTATTATTTTTGTTAGGTGTGCGACCGCCTACCATAGACCATAACCATGTGCCACGAAAAATCATCATGCTACAAAAATGTGGCCTACCTTAGGCCTTTGCACATGTGGACCTACTATTGAGTAGTAATGTTCATACATAAAGTGCATAAAGTGTTGAGCAATGATTACAAAATCGAAAAAGTTGGATGATTTGATAGCCGTTGCCTTGATTACATCATATTTGTAGAGCAATCGAATCAAATTAAATTCGATGTTTTCCATATCTTTTGCCAAGAAAAATAAGGTGACTATCACTTTCAAAACAATCATCTTATTTTCTTTTAAATAGAGCTATTTATTACCAAGGTGTTTCAAGTTCTATATACATGCCTAGAAAGAAAACGAGTGAATACAATAAATTGATTTGATATATTCAACAGCCTCAACGTCAACTTTAGATGTCTTTTACAACTCTTGAGCATTGGCCATCTTACTTATCATAAGCAATTAATATGTCCGCCTGCGTGGGATATCTTTCGTCCTCTCTAAGCGAGGAACATTGATTGAATATGATCGCTACATGAAAAAGTGATCGTTATCACTATTACACGAACACCTCACTGCAAATTCATCACGATGATTCAACTATTAAGTCAATAATCCTTGCTTTTCGAAAACATGTCTACTTCTTTATCTTTATTCTTCTATGGGAAAGTTGGATTCCTCTTCCTTTTTTATGCAAATCCATCTTTTTTGTTCATTTCTTTTTTGGGGGGTAAGTCTGGATGATCCCTCCCATTGGCAACTAAAAACTCCAAAAATAGTAAATTTTTTTTTTTTTTTTTTTTTTGCTCTTTGCCTCAAAATGGGGGCTCAAAAAAGCCAGGACATCCCCACTTCTCTGTATTTATAGATTTGAACACACTAATTATGTTACAAAAACAATTTCATGCAAAGCTTATTACAGACCATCTTAATAACTTTAAATGACAAATGGAAGAACCTTACTTCCTACTTGATCAAACAATTCATGATAAACATATGCAAAATCCTACAAATTGGAAATACAAATCTTGGGGCTTCAAATAAACATGAGAAACATCCCCTAGTATATGTATACATGAATTCCAAAAGCCACCTAAGTCTACACTTGGGGGCTACAAAAATATAGGTCTATTCTAACTTTTGTTTTGTATTAAGACCGTATTTTGGAAAGTGATTTGAATGATTTTATAAATTATTCTAACACTTCATCAAACCTAAGTTTGATAAGTATTCATTTTCAAACCATGGTGCCTGTTTAATTGGAAAGAACTTCACTTTCAATTAACAAAAATATGACAATGATGACAAACACTAAAAAAGGAGAGATAACAAGATTAGATATACAAAAGTTTGCGCACATTTTCATATCATTTTTGAAATTAGTTGCAAATTACAACTTACTTTCATCAATTTTGGACAAAAAAGTCACACTCAATTACGAACTAGGCTTTTCTTCCATTTTGGGTCCAGTTTCGAAAATAACATGTTTTATGTACTAGAAATAGTAGCTTTAATTTATTTTCAAAACAAACTTTCATTGGACCCTCTCCAACTTTTGAATTCTAGTTCGAAATAACGTATTTCCTACTCTCAAAAAATAGTCGTCAAAATTCCCTTTCTGAATTTTGTTTCATTTCCTCAAAATAAATAAATTTTCAAATTTTCCATAACCTTTTGGACAATACATGTATATACATAAATATTTCCAAAAAGAACAAACTAAGATTTGTTTTCTTCTTAACTCGAACTTGTCCTCGCCTAGTTATCCTACAAATATTGGCTTAGGGATGGTAAACGCACCACCTACAAGACGAAAATCAAAGATTGATCAGAGCAAAGAAAATCTTTGATGTTCTAAATCAACTTTGAGAATAATATTACCGCAATGATCTATATGAACGTTATGACATTAGGTAAAGATTACTAAACCTTAATTACAATTGTATTTGGTTTATAAACGAGCAAAGAACTAACTTGCTTCCATAACATGACTTTAGCTAAAAATGCGTAAGCCATGTCATTCTCAAAACGCAAAACATAGGATACATGGGCTCATTCCCACATCATGATGATATGAATGGCCTAAAAAATAGCAAGTCATTAGAACTACCCTAAATTGGGTGCTCCAAGACTTGAGAATTAGCAAAAATGCGCATAACCCAACACATGGGGGGAGCCAATGTCCACAATAAACAAAATGAGATATTTAAGCCATTCGAGCTACTTTCAAGAATCACCTAAACTATAAATAGTTTACATAGATCTCGAGCCTTACAATTTTCAAATGCATCACAATGATTCAACAATCATTATGTTCATTTAAAAACTGAGTTTGCAACTGAACTTGGCCATAGAACAAACTACAAACATATCACATATTTAAGCCATTTTCAAGTTTAAACTCAAAAAACTAATCTTAGTGCATAATTGTTGTTTCAATACTTCAATTTAGTTTAAACATTAGAGAGTATGACTAGTATAGAGCGAAAGAAACAAAATCATGAGTATCAAAATAGAATTCAAACGCATACAACATGCTCATACAAAAGCTTAATACTCAATCGTTTATCATGAAAATTGTATCAAGACGCTTTATTAACATAAGACAAACAATTTCATGAGTTAGAATGTAAATAAAAGACTCCTAAGTTCAAAATTAAGGGGTCTTCATTTTAAATTCTCTATTGTTGCACGAATGTAAAAATTGAAAACATTGGAATTTCGGGAAGAGGATAATATCTACTTTCTCGAGCTTCAATCAGTAACAAAATTTGAGCTCAAAGGAAAGAATTTGAAAGTAGCGAGAATAGAGGAAAAAGTTGAACAACATTTCATTTTCCCTCTTACTTGTTCTAATGAACGATCAATATTACTAGACTTAGCAAGTTTCCTTTGTTAAAACTATATATGGTCGAAAATGATTTAAACACACTCGTTAATGTTTCCAAGATAGATCCTAGTTATTATCATAATAAGACGAAACACGAGATTTCTAGACCCATTTCGAGCAACATGAAAGGGTCTAATTTTTAAAAACAAGCATGTCATCGAAGCCACCCAATATTGGGGGCTACGACACTTGAAAATATAAAATGGAGGCTCAAAAGCCCGAAATATAACCAAATTACACCAGTTCGATGATGCCTTCAAGAATTTCCTAAACTAACTAGTTTTATGCAAATCTTGAAATCATAGTTTTATAAGTGAATAATAATAACTATCGATTATTGTTATCATTGATAAAACCAATTTTGCAACATAAACATGAGCTGGTAAAACCAATTTCATACCATTATCAAAAGTTCAAAATTTCGATCCTAATTTTTAATGCATAATTGTCGTTCCAACACTTCAATTTACATTAAAATTGACAAGTATAGTCCATATGAGCAAAGAAAAAAAAAAGAAGAGAAATAAGTTCAAGCACAAATTCGGAAATCAAATGAAGAAAAAAAAAACATAAATGCTTGTGTATGCTCATACATGACTCAATACTTGACCACTTCACATGAAATTTGTTGCAATTATTCCTTAAACATGTCACAACGACATAGATCAAACAAATTCATGAAAACAAGTCGAATCGAATACCCCCAATTTCCAAAATTAGGGTTCTTCTTTCGATTTTCCCCATTTTGTTGACCAAATTTGGTACAATGAACAAGGAGCAAGATTTACTTTCCTTAGCTTCAAACGATAGCGAAAATGGAACTCTAGAGAAAGAGATCGAAAAAGGCAAATGACGAAGAAGAGCACGAGCCGCGAATCATGTTTCTTCAGAATTGTTCGTTGTTTAAAATCTGCGCGCGACACCCAAGCGCAACCCTCAAAGTTGCGCGTGGATACTGGTCAGCCAAAATGACCATTTTCCCGGTTTTTATTTTGTCTTCCAAACCAAACGTTTTAGCTCGTTCAATTCGCGCCTCGACAGGCTTTCTCGCGAAGTTTTTAAAACCTTTTTTTGCTTTGCGTCCAGTAGTTTCTTTTCTTCTTTGATGGTTTTTTGCATCATCCTGCATGCACACCGTGCTTTGTGCCTATCCCAAGCATACATTTTGGATGTTTTCCGTGAAGCGTCTTAAAATGTCCTGTAGTGGTGCTTTACGCAAAAGCTCCCATAAACAGTTTGGCATTTTCCTGTACAACCCTTTTAAAAATGTCACGTTTTTCGTATTTTGGCGTCCATAACAAAAATACCGCGTTATCGTACAGCATAAAATTGTATAGTGTATCGTACAACATAAAATTGTATGGCGTATGTGCTGTGTAAAATTGCACTAGCAACGTGATCTGCCTCCCGTTCGAAAACGGTAGAACTTCTGTTTCTGTCATTAGGCGTTAGCTTAAACGAGTTGACGAGTACGCCAAACCATCGGGGTCAGATCCCCCCCGTTGGAAGCAAATACGGTTAGCTAGGAAGCATTCTAGCTTTATCGGATAGTTAGGGTGTTCGTCCACCACCTGTATAAAGAGCGGCCCCTGCTGAAGCCACGCCTATTTAGACACATGCCCCCAGTCCTGAGACGCGTGTTTTCATCTTGTGGGCAAAACTGCTAAGAGAGTTGCCAATTTTCTTCTCTCTCACTGGATTTGGATATGTGCCTCCAGTCCTGAGACATGTATTTCTATCTTGTGGACATCGAGTACTTGTTTTGGTAGCGTATGTCAATCTTTTATTCAAGTGCTAGGCTACAAATGCTGAAACACTCCCATTTTATCATCTTTTACTTTGTTAAGATCATGGACTAAAGTTTAAATGACAAATCGAGGGACTTTAGACCACCGATGACATATTGAGAGGGTATCATCCTTTTTTTTAATCTTTTTAAACCCGGTACCTTCTCATGACATGACATCACCCAGGACAACCTTTACTTGTAAAAGCGTTCTATGCTAGCAAAGGGTCAATCTAAATTCTTTAGCGCACTAAAATCAGAAAAAACCTTTTCTAGTCTTAGCAGCTACTTGTCTTGAACATTTAGCGAATCGAGGATAGTTTCAACATTCTCAACACTACTGAATGATTCCTTATCTTTAAGGAACTTCGCAAATAAGTCTTGGATTTATTTCCTTGACTACTTTGATCTTCTTCTATTCTAGACTCGATCAAAGTGGGGGCTAACTGTAGACACCTACTTTTGGCCTCCTGTCCCGACAGGAAGTGCGATGATGTTACAAAAACTCATTCTTCATGCTAGGTCAAAGTTGAAGTGTTTATGGACTCTCCGCATTATGAAGTAAGTTAAAACCAGTATTTGAGACCAAATTATCTTATATCCTAGTTCGATTACTAATTAGGCCTAAAACATGTTCATACATGTTTAATCTTGATTAATAACGGACCTAAATGCGTCAAATGCAATGATTGGATCCAATGGATCTTACATTGTTGAAAACCGAGCCAACTAGAACATTTAACCACCTAATATCCTTTTAACGCCTATACAATTGGATATCCCTTTAAAAGAGCTTTCCAACGGTATACTATAAGCCCAATTCCGAGCTAAAACGAAGAATTTATCATCAAAATACTAAACCGGGCCCTAAAATTGACACCCTTGCACTCAAACGGCCATATCTTTTGATTCATAACAGATTTTAACCTAAATTATAACAGCATTAGAAAGTAGACATTTAGAGCTTTCCAATAATATCTTATTTGCCTTAATCCGACTTTGCAATCAAAAGTTATGGAAATTTTAAAAACGCATTTTTGTACAAGGAAAACCGCACCGCACGCAACTCTCAAAGTTGCGCGCGCCTGCCGTGCGCAAGTCTTAGAGTTGCGCTCGACACTCCAGTGCGACTCTGAGAGTTGCGTGCGCCACCTGATGCCGCGGCTCTAAAACCCTAAACCTAGATTCCTGCGCCTATAAATAGGGGTCTTTGTTAGCCCTAATCACAGCAGAAAATTCAGAAATTAAAAGCCTAAATTCTTAATCCCTAATCTCTCAAATCCTCTTACTATCATACTACTTTTCCCTTCTCTTCCCAAATACTCTTCAACCCTAATTCATTCTTTTTGAAGTCCTTGGAGGTACGAAGAAGGAGGAAAGTCCATAAATGCTAAAAACGGAGATCTAGCAACAAAGGAGAATAGTTAGTTTCCTGAGCACTTAGTTAAATCACTTTTCCTTTCTTGTTTAAATTACTTTAATCAATTAATTAGTGTTGTTTGATCATTTTAAAACGCTTTTTAATTAATTAATTTCACATAGTATTCTTGCGTTAATTAAAGACTAGAATTGAGTAATTAATTGATTGTTATATCACCTATGACAAGGCGAATCTTGTTCATTTATTGTTCTTTTCACGAATTTTAATTAAAAAAGAATAACGACATTCGTTGCAATGTAAACTTTTGGTGATTAATGTTTGTAAATAAAATCAACTAACTTAGTTTGTAGAAATCGCGTTGCATATATTGTCTGGTGATGTAATTGTGAAAAAGGAAGAGCTAGTAGAGGCCACACTTAGGCTAGAATAGCGATTCCTCCCTAAAAGGAACGTTATTTTAGTACCCTCGCTCCCGAACTCATTTCTGGTACAAGTAGACCAAGTTGAGCATGGTTAAACTTATGATTCATGCTAAATATCCCTTGAACTCTACTTGGGAGAAAGGCATGAACGAGGTTTATGAGTATTCCTAAAAGTCATTGGTGACTCCTTATTAGTTTCTTACAAAAAAGCGTAATGATAGAATCAATTCTAATTCAAGGTCCCCCAAATAGTCGGGAATTCAAATCCTAACACACCTTCAAAAGTGTAAATTCCTAAGCTTTTAAAGGGCCATGGGCATAAAGGAAGTGGGATTCCTAACGACGGGCTACCCTCCTCACAACGGTCCAGGTTTATGAGAGCGTTCAGTTACGAAGCTCGTAACATACGTTTTTACTTGTTCACTTGATTTTCGCCCTCTATCTTTACTGCTTCCCGATTTTTCTCCAGCAGTTATGAGTTTTGAAAGCTTTTAAAAACTTGCAATCAGTTTTGATACACTGAAAAATTTCACTTCTTCCTTTTCCTCTGAAAATCAGTATTCCTCTAAAATTAGTTTTGAGCAATTGTGTGTTCCTAATCTCTCTTTTTGAGTGCACATTAATAGAGATAGCTGTGTTAAATCTTGGGGGGCAACACCATCTCCGATTGCACTATAGTCGGGGTGAATTTTGTTTCTAAGACAGTGTTCCTAACACATCACAGCATTATACATACATTAAGAAATTCAGCCCACATTTCAATCTTTATTTTTCTGATTTTACAGTATCTTTTCCTACAATTTAGAAGCAGAATTCTACTGTAATTTCAGATCATGGATTTTTCAATCACAAAAACCCTACCCAATCTCTCAAAACTTGAACCCCTTGATTGGACTAACTACAAACGTTGGTCTCAAAAACTGTAAATCTTCTTCGAATAATTGGAGGTCGATTATGTTCTTGTTCATGATTGTCCAGTTCGTCCACAAGCCAGAGATACCTCCATTGCTTCATCTTCTGCCATAGACGAACAGATCGCTAAATATGAGAAGCATAACAAGTTCGTTTGAGGTCATCTTCTGAGTCACATGTCCAACCTGCTGTTCGATCTCTTCATCAACAACAAATCTGCAAAGTCTATCTGGGAGACTCTTGAGAAGAAATATAGGAACGATTATGCGGAAAAGAATAAGTATACAATGGGAAAGTGGTTGAAATTCTAGATTATGGATGATAAGCCGATCATTGAGCAAGTTCATGAGTACGAGAACCTAGTTGCTGACATTCTGGCCGAGGGTATGAAGATGAACGAGATGCTGCAAGCCAATGTTCTGATCGAGAAGCTCCCTGATTTGTGGTCCAACTACCGCAACCATCTCAAACACAAGAAGAAGGATATATCACTTGAGGAGCTAGTCGGTCATATGAAGATTGAAGAAGCCAACCGCCTTAAGGATAAGGATTCTTCCCCTTATGAACTTTCTGTTAAAGCTAACATTGTGGAATATTCTGTTTTAAAACATGACAGGTTTAACAAACAAAACAAAGCTGCTGCAAATTCTAAGAAGAACCAAAATCAGAAACCGCTTGGAGTTCAAAACAAAAGGAGCAATAATTTCAAGAAAAACAACAAATCTGAGAAGGGTAATAGTGGCTGTTGTGTCTGTGGAAAGCAAGGCCACAAGGCATGGAAATGCTACAACCACAAAGATGCATCTAACAATGGGCAGAAATCAAACCAAAACAAGAACCAAGCCCATATTGCTGAAGAATCTGATGATGTCATTGCTGTCGTAGTTTCTAAAATCAACCTTGTCGGCAACAAAGCAGAATGGGTCGTTGACACTGGAGCCACCAAGCATTTCTGTTTGGACAAAGACCTTTTTACCGAGTTCCATGAGTTTGCCAAAGCTGATCAGGTGTTCATGAGCAATTCTAGCAGTTTCGAAGTTCTCGGTAAAGGAAAAATTCTCCTTAAATTAAATTCTGGAAAATCTTTGTCTTTGCAAAAGGTGTTGTATGTCCCTTCCCTTAGTAGAAATTTAATTTCTGGTGCTCTTCTTAACAAGGCTGGTGTGAACTTGTTTTTGAAGGCGATAAGTTAGTGTTATCTCGTAATGGGGAATTTGTGGGGAAGGAATATCTGTCGGGTGGGCTATTTATTTTAGAAACTGTATTTGTTGTTGATTCTATTAATAAAGCTTCTACTTTTTCTTATATTGTTGAGACTTTTAATCTTTGGCATGCTAGATTAGGACATGTAAATTATGGTTCTATGAAACGCTTGCAAAACATGTCTTTAATTCCTAGTCTAGTTTGTAATGGTCATAAATGTGGAATTTGTGCTGAAGCTAACCATTCCAAGAAACCATTCAAACTTATTATTAGTCGACAAACTGAATTGCTTGAATTGGTTCATACGGACTTAGCTGACTTTAAGAATATCGTAAGTAGAGGCGACAAACGGTATTATATTACCTTTGTTGATGACCATTCTAGATATATAAAAGTGTATCTATTAAGAACCAAAGATAAGGCGGAAAACATGTTTTTAATTTATAGGGCAGAAGTTGAGAATCAATTGAACCGTAAGATTAAAAGACTTAGGTCTGATAGGGTGGGGGGGGGGGGGGGAGAGTATGGACCACCTTTTTAAAGGACTTTGTGAGAAAAATGGAATTGTCCATGAACTTTCTGTTCCCTATACTCCCCAACAAAATGGCATAGCTGAAAGGAATGCCATGTTGATTAGTTCTGGTTTGCCTGATAATATGTGGGGGGAGGCCATTCTTTCTGCTACTTATGTGTTGAACAAAATACCTCATAAGAAACTTGATAAAACTCCCTATGAATTGTGGAAAGACCATGTGCCTAACCTTAAGTATTTGAAAGTGTAGGGGTGTCTTGCTAAAGTTACCTTACCTTCCTTTAAACGGGAAAATATTGGACCTAAAACCTTTGATGCTATATTTGTTGGTTATGCTGCAAATTGTGCAGCCTATAGGTTCATGTGTTTAAATGATAAATCTATTTGTGAATCGAGAGATGCTGAATTCTTTGAGCATGTTTAGCCTTTAAAGAAAAGTAATGTACCTCATGATGTGACTATATCTGCTCCTTCATCCTCTTCTATGCCTGTTCCTTCTCCTGTTGTTCAAAGTGATGATGTTGTACAACCTAGGAAAATAAGAGACGTAGAACTGAGACTAGCTTTGGTCCTGATTTTTTGACTACTTTCTTAACTGAACTCAATGATGTTGATGAAATAGATGAACTTGTTGTATGTTATCATTTGTTTGATGATGAGCCTAAAACGTTTGAAGAGGCCATGAGTTCAATTGATGCTAGTTTTTGGAAGGAAGCTGTTAATAGTGAAATAGAGTCCATCATGTCTAATCATACGTGGGAACTAGTTGACTTGCTTAAAGGTAGTAAAGCCATTGGTTATAAATGAATTTTTAAAAGAAAACTTAGAACTGATGGTACTGTTGAAAGGTATATGGAAAGACTAGTTGTTTTCGGGGTTTTCTGATGTCCTGCGGGAGAGTTACAATTCCGAGACTGGATCCGTGCGCCTGTACCTGCAAAACAAACGGAGACTCCTTGAGGTAGGAGCTCCGCCTCCGACGGTCAAGTTAGTACTTGATTAAGGAGTAATTACTGCGGAAATTAAAGTGGTTGGGTCTCTCAAGGCGAGAGTGTTTAATGTGTGTAATCTGCCTTAATGAGGATTAAGGGAGGTATTTATAACCTCGGGAAACGTGCCAACCCTAGGTTTAGGTTAACCTTGGGCTGATTGGGCTTCCCTCGGAAGTTGGGCCTAGGTGGCCGACTTCTCCATTAGGCATGGAGTATGCCACGTGTCATGACATAATAGGTCCACGGTGGACGAATAAGAGTGTGCCACGTGGCAGGCCCTGAGAGGTCCAACTGGGGGACACTTGGCAGGACCTGATTGGCCCACGTGGCGCATTCCGATTGGTGGGAGCAAAATCCCCTAATCATTTGCCCCTCACAGGTGGCACGTGACGGGTCACGTGTTACCTGTGACAGGTGTCGCACGGTGACAGGCGACGGCCTGCTACAGGTGTCACTTGGCGAAAGGCCGAGAGATTCCCCCGCCCAAATTTTGAATTTTGGAAGTGACCCTTCGCCTTCTCACTTCGCCTATATAAGGGAGTGTTGACTTCGGTCATTTTCACACTTGAGAACTTTGTGAGAGAACATTCGGACCCCTGAACTTGCTCTGACACTTTGGACCCTTTCTGCCTACCGCCTGCTCTGACAAACCGACTGCAAAGGATTTTCAGAACTCCATCAACGTCACTCGTTCAGGTAACCGTCGGTTCTCTTACTCTTAATTTTCTCTTTATTTTATTCTTTTTTGAAATGGCACCACGGAAGCACACGACACGACCTAAGTTAGTGATCAGCCGGTCACCGGGGACGGCTGAATCTAGGACTAGGAGTGCCGCCTGCCCTTTTCTGGACCCATCTTTGCCCTTTATACAAAGTCCGACTGTATATGTGTCTATGCAGAACATGATGGCCAGAACAAAAAAGACTGCCAGGATCTCAAACTCAGACGGCTCCTCCCACAGGGTGCCGATTAGTGAAACATCTGACCAGGCGCCAGATGTGCAAGTGAAACAAAGCGGCTTGAAAGCCGACAGTTCTGAGGGAGGAGTCAAAGTGACCCCTTCCCATTTTACAGTTAACTCTACATTCTCTCCTGCTCCCTTTAAGGGAGAGGAGGCGGGCCCCTCTGGGAGAGGGGAGGAGTCGTCCTCTTCGGGCTCGTCAGAGGACGAATCCGAGTCTAGCTCTTCTGGCCATGCTTCTCTGGACACAGAAGAGAAAAACAGTCGCCTACAAGAGGCGAGGCTTTCTCACGCAGTTGAGAAGGGGGACAATTGGGCGGAACCATCCGCCTCTCACCGAGAGCAAAATACCCCCTACTACTGCACGGTACCTCGGGGCCGGATCACGGCCATGCAAGAGAAAGTGGGGAGCTTTATCGCAAACCACACAATGGGCCCCGGCTTTTTAGTGTTCGTGCCGGATCCAGAAGACACAGTCGTCTGGCCGGCTGGTACTAGCTATGATGGCGCCTGCTTTGGCTGCTACGAGGCGGCCATCAAGGCTGGGCTGCGCTTCCCACTACATCCGGCTGTTCAGCGGATATTGGATGGGTATGAGTTGGGGTTATGGAAGTTAGCCCCAAACTCCTGGGTCAACGTACTCGGCTATGTGGCCGGGTGCGAACTGCACAGGGTGGAGCCAAACTTCGAGGCTTTCGCCCACATGAACTATCTCAGCCAGACCCCTAAGTCAGGCGGTACCGGCTGGTATCAATTGACGAGCCACAGGGGCTACCTCATGACGAGAGGCAAAGCAAACAAGTGGAAGGATTGGCGGAACACCTTCCTTATTATTGAGAGTTCAGACACAGAGCTGAACAAGCGCTTCAACAGGTGGAATAGGAATCCGCCTCTTCTTGCAGGCGGCCGCAGCATGCCGCCTGTTCCCCCCAAGGCTAAAAAAGAGATCCTAGACAAAGGACTCTTCAAAGTAGAGTCTAGGGTGAACTCTACTTCAGGGGTACGAGAGCAAGTACCCCTGCACTGCGTCCCGAGCTTCAAATGGCTCTATGACGAGTACTTTTTGGCCGCCTGTGGCCTCAGCAGTCGGTGCTCAAGAGGTAGCCGGTCTGTCGAATACTCTGTTTTTTCCATGCATTATTTACTTGGTCTTTTTATTAATTTTGCTATTTTTTATTGCGGCGGACGCCATGAGCAAAATTACCGCCTCCAAGACTGCGGCGGCCATGTTGCGGGCCTCCATCATGCAACAGTCTTCAACCGACTCCCCCAACAAGGGGGCACCCTTGGTTGGCTTCGAAACTTTCGCTCTTTTTGGAGTTGTGTTTTATGCATATACTGACTCTTTTTCTTCTTTTTTAGACGGGCACTCCAAGAGCTTCTTCTTCCCAACAGCCGGACTCCAAGGCCCGGAGGACGACTGTTGCGAGCTCTCCTGGTTCTGCCAGGAAACAGGCGGTGGCTGAGAAGCAGCCGGCCACTCCTTCTAAAACTCCAGCAGGGCCGCCTAGAAGTATGAACTTGTCCTTGTAAATTTTTATTGTTTCCTTCTTTACTAGGTCTAATCCTCTTGTTTATTCTTGATGCAGCCGGCCCTCAGGAGCCTGACTTGGTCAAGGTGGCCAAGTCTATGATCAAAGTCGTTCCTCCATCTGAAAGGGAGGCGGTCAGGGGTGTCGGCACCCTTGACCTAGATGGGATTGCAGGGGTCCTTGCTTAGGTATACTTAGCATATTTTTGAGTATTTGAATTCCAGGACGCCTGTTTTCTTTTTTGTTTGGAAACTGACGCCTGTTTTCTTTTTACTTAGGCCCTGCTCCGAGTGAACGACCTTCGCAAGCCGCTTGATAGGAAGAACAAAGAGGTAAAGGCTGCGAAAGCTATGGCCGCCTCTGACTGTGATAAGGCAATGTTTCAAATTGCCCAAAATGAGGTTCTGACCATTGATTTCTTTATTATCAGGCGCAGGCTACCGCCGCTGTCCGGGCTCAGTTAGAGGCGGCCTAGAAGAGGAATAGCGAGCTGGAGGCGACCATCAACAACCTCAAGGCTGAGCTGAGACCTCTTCGCCAAAAGATGTCCTCATACGAAACCTTGGAGAAATCCTTGGCGAACGTAAAGGAACGCCTGGTGACCCAGGAGAAGAGTCTCACTCAGGAGCTCTCGGAAAAGGCCGAGCAAGAGAAGAAAGAGCTGGTCCGGTAGATGATGGAAGACTCTGCTCAAATCCAGCGCATGACCTGGGGCCGCCTCTTCCCCAACGCCGACTTTGCCTCATGGGAAAAAACGTACCGCCAGTGTTCTGATAGATATAATCAAGAGATCCTGGCGGCTGCTGAGAACGAGGCGTTTGAGGAAGCGTTGGAGGTGGAGGAGCAGCCGGTAGTGGCGCTTGTGCCGCTTGGGGGTAATGCATCGAAGAAGGATGCAGCTAAAGCCGAGTCCAGCAAGAAGAGTGCTGACCAGGCGGCAGCTGCTAATATTGAAAATCTGCCCCCTTCTTAAGCTTTATGTCTTCTTTCCACGGCCTGCGTGCCGTTTGTTTGTATTTACCCGGCCAGGGGGCCGGGGCTCTGAATATTTTTCCGGTCTTTAATGACCGGCTTCCTTTTAATGAATTTTTTTTTTTGTTTTGCTTCAAATTTGTTAAGTATAGAATATTCTGATATCCAATTGTACACTATACCGACTGTTTTACATGGCCGATTGTTGCAGACAGGTACAGATAGTTAGTCACGCCGCTTATGCCCCTGGACGACTGGTTGTCTGTTTTCAGGCTAGGCAATCAGTCGGCCATTTATCCAATCGGTATTCGACCCATTTTAAAGACTGGATCACCTTTAGGCAGGCGGTCCTGTCTTTTGTAAAATTAACCAAGTAGGAAACTGGTTTCCTACTTGTCATGTTTTTTAGGCTAGAGACTTTAGGCAGTCTAGGACGACTGTTCCCCGCCACATTTAATCAGTGTGAACAGGTGCTGTATGAACACCTTTTTTGAGTGACCAAGTAAATATGACTGTTACCTAGTCGCCAAGTGATTGAGTAGTAGAGGTATCAAGCGGTGGGTACTGGTTGTTCCCCTTTATTCGCCAATGTTTGTTGGCTATTAACTCATAAAATATCAACTGTTCTTATCCCAAGTAGTTCAGTCGGTCGGTTGACCCGGATGGTTATTGCGAACACTTGCTTGACGTGATTAGTCAGTTTAAGTGAGATATCCTTGTCCAGGAAACGGCTACGTGGTTGTCGTGTTTAGACAGTCGTATAGGTGCCGTGTAATGATTTTATAGAACAATGTTCCACCCAAAAGGGAGTTGCTCTCTGCGACGAATTTCATCCGGATGGATGCCGTCGGACGCCTGCTATAATGTTGGGACAGGTCGAATTGAATTTTTATATTTTGATCAGTTGGCTTGACGCCTGGTCTGATCATTTTAGTCATGTGTTTTTGATAGTTCTCGGTGAACTGTATTATGGGAGGGTAGCCGGTTGAGTGAAACAAGCGGCGTGCCCCTCTTTAAGTATTTAGAGAGTAGCCGACTGTTTGTCAGTTGGCATGCCCCTCTTAAGTAAAAATGAAAATTAAACATGGAGAGTAGCCGACTGTTTGTCAGTTGGCATGCCCCTCTTAATACAAAATTGAATATTAAGTATGCAAACTTTATTCAAGTAGCCCTTGACTATTTACATCATTCAAAAGAAATATTTCTTGAGATTATCTACATTCCAAGTTCGAGGCAACGGTTGGCCGTCTGGTGTTTCCAGACGGTAGGTACCGTCACTAACCTCTTCACAAATTCGGTAGGGACCTTCCCAATTGGAAGTTAGCTTGCCAGACTCATTAGCCCTACCAACGGCTTCCATTTTTCTAAGTACAAAGTCCCCCACTTTGAGGGGACGCCTGTGTACTTTTCTGTTGTATGATCGAGTCATTCTCAGGCGGTAAATTTCATGGCGCAAGACAGCATTGCCCCTCCTTTCAGGAAGTGAGTCTAATGCCAGGCGCATGGCTTCCCAGTTTGCCTCTTCGTCATATAGCATTACTCGAAGAGTCGGCTCGTAGTGTTCTATTGGAAGAACAGCTTCCGCACCATAAGTTAGGAGGAATGGAGTTTCTCCATTCGCCCCTTTTTCAGTCGTCCTAATGGCCCATAGAACATGTGGTAATTCATCCGCCCATAGGCCGCCTGCTCGTTCAATCTTTTTCTTGACACCGTCTGAGATGATTTTATTAAAGGCTTCTACATGGCCGTTTGCTTGTGGACGGCCGACAGATGCAAAGTAGTGTGCGATTCCTTGGTCACCCAACCAGCTTTTGAGAACAGGCGTCTCAAATTGGGGACCATTATAAAAAACCATAGACATGGGAACCCCGAACCGAGTGATGACATTTTTCCAAATGAATGAAATTACATCCTTCGTCTTGATTCCCTTTACAGCCTCCGCCTCTACCCATTTAGTGAAGTAGTCGACGGCAACAAGTATGTATCTCCTTCCGCCTGTAGAAGGCGTATATGGACCCAGAATATCCATGCCCCACTTAGCAAACGGTAGTGGGCTATGAATGGTAGTGAGGTCAGTAGCCGGACGGTGAATTAGTTTGCCAAACCTTTGACACTTGTCGCATTTTTTCACCATCTCCATCGCATCTGCTTCTAAAGTAGGCCAAAAGTAGCCCTGCCGCCTGGCCCGTTGAGCAAGCGTCCTACCGCCTATATGGGAAGCACAGTAACCAGAGTGAAGATCGTCTAGTATCTCTCGCCCCTTTTCTGGAGTAACACACTTTAAGAAGGGTTGAAGGTACCCCCTTTTGTGAAGTTCTCCCTTTATTATTTCAAAACTGGTTGCTCGTTTTTTCAGTGCTGCCGCCTGTTGATGATCATCCGGCAGGGTACCATTTTTCAGATATGCCCTGATTGGATCCATCCAGGTTGAGCTTCTGTCTAAGATTCCAATAGGGTCTTCCTCAATGCTTCTCCTCTCCATTACTTCCCAAAAAACGGTTCGAGGAGTATCACAGGAGGCGGATGATGCTAACTTTGAAAGTGCATCCGCCTGGTTGTTTTCTGATCTTGGCACTTGGGTCAGATGGAAATCCTCAAGGGAGCCGACTGCTTGTCGGACCGCCTGTAAATACTTGATCATGGCCGGATGGGTTGCTTCGTATTCGCCATTGTACTGACTCACTATCAATTGTGAATCGGAACAGGCGTCTATTTTTCTTGCCCCTGCCGCCTTGCACATGCGGATTCCGGCTAGTAAAGCTTCATATTCTGCCTCATTGTTTGAAGCCTGAAAACTCAAGCGTAGAGCGTACTCGTACCTGTCGCCCTCTGGAGATTGACATATGACGCCTGCTCCACAACCATTTGAAGTAGAGCTTACATCCACATATACCTTCCAGACTTGGTCTGGAACTTGAGAGTCAGGAGGACGAGTCATCTCAACAATGAAGTCAGCAAAGGCTTGCCCCTTCACTGCTTTTCTAGGCTCGAAAGTAACTTAGAAGCTCTGTATTTCTATGGCCCATTTGATCATTCGGCCTGACGACTCCATGATGGTCAGCGGCCGCTTGATAGGTTGGTCTGTATACACGACGACTGCATGTGCCAAAAAGTAGGGCTTCAATTTTTTAACAGTCATGAAGAGTGCAAGACCAAATTTCTCCACTAAGGGATACCTCAACTCGGCATTTTTCAGTACATGACTGACAAAGTAGACCGGGAGCTGACAGCCGTCTCTTTCAGCAAGGAGAACAGCGCTTAACGCATGATCAGAGACGGCCAGGTACATGTAAAGTACTTCTTTGGGCAAAGGGCTGACCAGCCTCGGCAAGGAATGCAAGTGAACTTTCAATTTCTGGAAGGCCGCCTCAGCATCCGGCCCCCATTCAAACCTTGCCTTTTTCTTAATTGCCTGGAAAAAGTATACGCATTTGTCGCCTGATCGACTTAGAAATCTTCCCAAGGCCGCCAGACAACCTGTTAACTTCTGAACCTCTCGGATGGTACGAGGCGACTGCATGTCGATGACCGCCTGCACCTTCTCAGGGTTCGCCTCTATTCCTCTCTGATTGATAAGGAATCCGAGAAATTTCCCAGACTCAACTCCAAAGACACATTTCTTGGGATTGAGCATGACATGGTGCCGCCTGAGTGTGGCGAAAGTTTCTCGGAGGTCCGACAGATGATCTTTCTGAAGTTTAGACTTGACAATCATATCATCAATATATGCCTCGACATTTCTCCCAATCTGATCAAAGAACACAGTGTTTATCATTCGCTGGAAAGTGGCCGGAGCATTCTTAAGACCAAACGGCATGACCGTGTAACAGTATAACCCTTGATCAGTGACGAAGGCCGTCTTCTCCTGATCTTTCTTCCATAAAGGAATTTGATGGAAACCAGAGTAGGCGTCCATAAAGCTCATTAAAGCATGGCCGACTGTTGAGTCGACCAGGTTATCAATTTTAGGCAGAGGGTAACTGTCTTTAGGGCACGCCTTGTTTAAGTCTGTGTAGTCTACACACATTCGCCAGGTGCCATTCGGCTTTTTAACAAGCACCACATTTGCAACCCAGTCTGGGAAGTAACATTGCCGAATGAACCCTGCATCAAGTAATTTTTTAACTTCGGCGGCTGCCGCCTGACTTCTTTCTTCGCCATGGTTCCGCTTCTTCTTCCTTACCGGCTTCTTTTTCGGATCCACAGCCAGTTTATGTACCGCCAGGTCAGGACTAATGCCTGGCATTTCGTGGACTTCGAATGCAAAGATGTCCTTGTATTCTTTCAATAGTTTGTGAAAGTCGTCACCCAGGACCTTTAGAGCAGTCGTCCCAATTTTAACTGTTCTGTCAGGACGCGAGTCATCTAAGATCAGGTCCGTATTCTCACCAGCCGGCTGAGGGCGGAATTCATCCGACCGCTCCTCTGCCAATGATTGCTATTTTATGTCTTTTCTTGCGGCCCCTGTCTGGGATGCCTTTCTCTTCTTGCCGCCTGCTTCTTGAACAGGCACACTCTCCTTGACATTGTCAAGGTCTATTTTTCCCCCACTGGACCCAGCGGCCATAACAGTGGGCTTGACATCCGAGAGATAGCACTCTCGGGCCATCCTCTGATCTCCCCTTAGGGACCCGACTGTTCCATTATCCCTCTCAAACTTGAGCAATATAAGAGATGGGATTATTACAGCCTTGGAATTATTCAGGGTTGGTCGTCCCAGAATCATGTTGTAGGCCGAGAGTTCTTCCACTACCAGGAACCGGACTACCATGTGTCGTTCTTCCCCTTTTTCGCCCAGGCGGATGGGTAAATCCACTCGTCCCACTGGGTGAACGACTCCTCCTCCAAACCCCACTAGAGGGTGGGATGCCGGATGTATGCAATCAGTCTGATATTTTAGTTTCGACAGACATTTGCTACTGATGAGTTCTGAGGAGCTTCCGGTATCTATGAGGATTCAGCCTACTCTCTGGTTGGCCACTTTACATTCAATAACGATAGGGTCGTCATGCGGCCCTCTTACCCCTCCTAGATCTTCTTCAGTGATGACAATCTCAGGAAATGAATATTTGGAGGGCCGTTCTTGGTGAACGGAATTTACATCTAACCGTCTGATGTTGTCTTTGTTTCCCCTAATAGTGGGACCGCCTCCTGGGAAGCCGCCTGCAATGGTGTAGACGACTACATCATCTGTATCGGAGCTGTCGGCCTGTTGATTCTTTTTGGTCGACTGCTTTTTCGAGGAAGTGTTTCCTGTGGATTTCTTGACAAAAGAGTCAAGATCACCTTGCTCAGCCAGGCGGTCCAGATACCGCATGAGACTGATGCATTCGTTGGTGCGATGACCAACATCTTCATGATAATCACAGAATTTTTCTTGGTTCCGGTTGTTTGCAGAACCCTTCATGGGGACCGGCTTCTCAATAGAGATCCGTCCCTTGATTTCCTTTAGGATAGCTTGGCTGTCCTTGCTAAACGCATACTTTGGGGAGTATGGTTTGAATTCTTTTTTCTTCTTCTGGGCCGGCTGTTTAGAGGAATCAGCCGCCCAGACCTCTCTTCTCTTCTTTTCATCTTTGTTTGACGACTGTATCTGTCGTCCTTCTCTTTTGTCGAACTTCTTCCCGTCCGACTGTTTTACCGTACTACAAAGATCAGTCGCCTGTATATAGGCTTCCGCTTCAATCAAGGCCTCTTGAAGAGTCGCCACCCTCTTTCGGACCAGATCAAATTTGAAGGTCGACCCGTCTTTGAGACCCCTGAAAAAGTCAGTATAGGCCACCTCATCCGGTAACCCTTGAATCTGTATTCTCATCAGGTTAAACCGCCTGATGTAAGATCGAAGCCCCTCCTTCTCACCCTGCTGAATTGTTCCTAAATCAAGGGTCGTCTTCTTCGCAGGGATGTTCATGGCAAAGTTGGAGGTGAATAAGTAAGCAAGCGTCCTGAAGTTATTTACACAACCAGTCGGCAGGTTGCCGAACCATTGTTGTGCGATTCCTTTGAGAGTCGCTGGGAAACACTTACACCAAGTAGGATCATCCAACCCTTGAAGATACATCAGGATGGTGAATGCCATCAGATGATCTTCTGGGTTAGTAGTGCCGTCATAGGCGCCTACTAACACATTTTTCACTTTGGCCGGCTGAGCGGCCTCAGTAATTTCCTTGGAGAAGGCCGATGGCTGATCGCCAAGTCTAAGCAACCGTAGCTGCCAGTCCATAGGTTGGACATTTTTTGCTGCATGTCCACCAAACGGAGGTGGCTGCAAAAAATACTATTGTGGTACAAACGGTAAGTTTGGTACCTCCTGGTCGCTATGAAAGCCGGACTGACGGGAGGTGCCGCCTGACTGACTCTCACGATACGACTGGGTATGCCTCATCGAGGTATTTCGCAGACTGTCTTGGAAATTTGAAGTAGAGGCCGATTCTGACAATCGGTCACTCTTCTTCTGCTCTAGCAGCAGCCGAGCGTCTGTGTATGTTTTCTTCGACCCGTCCGCCTGAATGTGACGAACAGGTTTCCTATTTCCTGGAGTAGGAAAACGGTATTTTGTAAAATCAAGGGCAGGCGGCTCCCACTTCCTAGATTTAGGATGAGGAGTCGCCTCTCGCCCTTGAACTGGCTTTCTCTTGCCTGAAGTGGAAGGTTTCTTAGCCGACTGTTCCTTTGCCAGAGCGGGCTTCTTATTAAGCAACTCTTGAATCTCTCCCTTGAAGTCCCTCATGAAGGTCATGAGTTCATTCCTCGTGATGGGAGCAGACCCATCAGTCGGCTGCTGCCGAACAGGCGGTGCGCCTGCTGGCTCACTTCCAGTTTGAAGATGTTCCCGTTCCCTCCTTTCGGTATGACGGGTGCGTCGGGCCCTTAGGGTCCCGTCTGAAGCTGTGTGAGCTTCAACTTCAAATTCTTCCTCAGTATCATGGTCCGACTGAACTTGAGGGTCGTCTAGGGGACGCCTCTCTTCAGGAGTCGGTACAGACGTGGATGCCATCTCAGAAGTACTCTCCCCACAGACGGCGCCAAAATGTTTCGGGGTTTTCTGATGTCCTGCGGGAGAGTTACAATTCCGAGACTGGATCTGTGCGCCTGTACCTGCAAAACAAACGGAGACTCCTTGAGGTAGGAGCTCCGCCTCCGACGGTCAAGTTAGTACTTGACTAAGGAGTAATTACTGCGGAAATTAAAGTGGTTGGGTCTCTCAAGGCGAGAGTGTTTAATGTGTGTAATCTGCCTTAATGAGGATTAAGGGAGGTATTTATAACCTCGGGAAACGTGTCAACCCTAGGTTTAGGTTAACCTTGGGCTGATTGGGCTTCCCTCGGAAGTTTGGCCTAGGTGGCCGACTTCTCCATTAGGCATGGAGTATGCCACGTGTCATGACATAATAGGTCCACGGTGGACGAATAAGAGTGTGCTACGTGGCAGGCCCTGAGAGGTCCAACTGGGGGACACTTGGCAGGACCTGATTGGCCCACGTGGCGCATTCCGATTGGTGGGAGCAAAATCCCCTAATCAGTAGTGATTAAAGGGTTCACACAAAAATTTGGTGTTGATTTCTTTTATACTTACTCACCTGTGACTAAGATCGCCACTATACGTGCTTTACTTGCATTAGCTTCTAGCTATAATCTGATTGTGCATCAAATGGATGTAAAAACTGCTTTTTTAAATAGCGACTTAGAGGAGGAAATTTATATGGTTCAACCTCCACGTTTTGTGGTTACCGGACAGGAACAAAAAGTGTGTAAGTTAAAGAAATCCTTGTATGGGTTAAAACAAGCTCCAAAACAGTGGTATGAAAAGTTTCATAAAACAATACTCAGTTTTGGGTTTGTAGCGAACCGTGCTGATACGTGTGTGTACTAAAAAAATTTTGGATCTGATTGTGTAATTGTCTGCTTATATGTAGATGATATGTTGATTTTTGGTATGCATATTGATGTTATTAATGAAACAAAATAATTTCTTTCCTCTTAGTTTGAGATGAAAGACTTAGGTGAAACTGATGTGATTTTAGGTGTTAAAGTTACCAAAACTAGTAATGATTTCTCTTTGTCTCAATCTCATTATGTGGAAAAAGTGTTAAAGAAATTTAACAATTATGATGTTGTGCTTGTTAAAACTCCTTATGATGCTAGCATTCACTTGAAAAAGAACAATGGTAATAGTGTGTCACAAACTGAATATGCTAAAATAATTAGGAGTTTAATGTTTCTTATGAACTACACCCGACCTGACATAGCTTATGCAGTTAGTAGACTTTGTCGGTATACCCATAACCCTAATAGAGAACATTGGAATGCTCTTAGACGCCTATTAAGGTATCTTCGAGGCACTATGGATAGGGGTTTGCATTATGTTGGTTTTCCTGTTGTGTTAGAAGGATATTGTGATGCAAACTGGGTGTCTGACAATGATGAGGTAAGTTCCACTAGTGGATATGTTTTCACTTTATGTGGAGCAGCTGTGTCTTGGAAGTCTTCAAAACAAACTTGTATTTCCCGGTCAACTATGGAATCTGAATTCATTGCTTTGGACTTGGCCGGGCAAGAGGCGGAGTGGTTAAGAAACTTATTAGCAGATATTCCATTGTGATTCACAGGCTGCTATTTGTGTTGCCAAAAACAGTGCTTACAATGGCAAAAAGAGGCACATTCATGTGAGACATGAGTCTGTGAGGACTTTGATAGTAAGTGGTGTTATCACTATGGAATATGTAAGATCTGAGAGGAATCTAGCATATCCTTTGACCAAAGGACTAAATAGGAGACTTGTCCTTGATACGTCGAGGGGAATGGGGCTTAAGCCCGTTAGTTGAGGGATTCATGGTGGATACCCGACCTTGTTCACACAAGGATTCATGTGGACTAATGAAGCCATGGAAAGACTCACAATTGTACACTTCCCAATCCTATGACTTGTACATTTGGTGAGGTTAAGCTTTTAGCTTTTAATGAATTCATAGCCCAGAATTTGGGTAGTCCTAATGAGACGGACTTGATGAATTCACCGCTTTGATAATGAGAGGTTGAGAAAAGGCTCTTAATGATTTCATATCCCAGGGTCTTGGTGGTCTATGTGATAGACTTAATGAAATTACGTACGTGGGTGTGAAGGTTTGGCCACCTTCTATGAAAGACATGGGCAGTCTTTCTAAGGCACTCATGAGCATCCCAAGTTCGATGGCCAATATTATTGGTGGTTGATTTTTATCGCGGAACTCACAATGTTTTAAGGTAAGATATGTGTTATTAGGGTTTAACTTCTGAGTTGAGTGAGTTCCAGATTTGTCCGCTCACTTAATAAAGGAGTTACCTAATTTTCACTATGTATTGGTTCAATCGAAAGATACCAGTTCTTAAGTATCAAACCTATTAAAATGCTCAGAACAGGTGTTTTTTTTAAAAAAATCTTTTTCCTTCGCATTTGTGGGGGATTGTTGGAAATAATGCTAAGGAAACATGTTATTTGTTTCGGAGGAAAACTCTTTGTCCCACATTGGTGGGATAAGGTTGGTTTTACTTGTTTTATATATTGGAAGAAAAGAATTTTGTCCCACATTGGTGGAGAAGGAAAGCTTTTACTTGGTTTTTATATGAGGGTTTAAGGTTAGCTGTTTGAAGTGCTTTCCTTATTGTTGGGACATCCCCACGCGCACGCCTCCACCATCGTCCGGCCGGTTCGGTTCGTGTTCGTGGCACGTGCGCGGTGTGGTGTGCCTACCTTTTTGGGTCGTGGTGTAACTGACGGTCCAGGTTTATGAGACCATTCAATTACGAAGCTCGCAACATACGTTTTTACTAGTTCACTTGATTTTCGCTCTCTATCTTTACTGCTTCCTGATTTTTCTCCAGCAGTTACAAGTTTTGAAAGCTTTTAAAAACCAGTTTGCAATCAGTTTTGATACACTGAAAAATTTCTCTTCTTCCTTTTCCTATGAAAATCAGTTTTCCTCTAAAATTAGTTCTGAGCAATTGTGAGTTCCTAATCTCTCTTTTTGAGTGCACATTAATAGAGATCGCTGTGTTAAATCTTGGGGGGCAATGCCATCTCCGATTGCACCATAGTCGGGGCGAATTTTGCTTCTAAGACAGTGTTCCTAACACGTCACAGCGTTATACATACATTAAGAATTTCGGCCCACATTTCAATCCTTATTTTTTTGATTTTACAGTATCTTTTCCTACACCAAGGACTAAAAAGACTTTTCTTAATTAAATTGGTTAATTAATTTGAACCTATGAAATCTAAACATACTCGACCTAGCAGACTATAGGCTTAAACCTTCGAAAGCATAACAGAAAACAGATTAGATTGACATTCCAGTTTTGGCGCGTGAATCTGGTTTGTAGCGCAGAACGCTAGCTTCCGTCGCGCTACGATAGTCCTATCGCGCTGCGATGGTTCCAGCGTTACGCAATGACTCCATCGCCACGCGATGGTTCAGCCGATTCTTTCCTAGTCTTCGAATCGAGTCCTACCGCCTTAATTAACTAGTCTTAACTTGGTCTTTGTTTGAGTCTAATCACATATCTAGTCCTACGGTCATCACACGAGTCTTGAACATATCATTTACACTCACGAGTCCTTGCACACATTTTGTACATGTCTTTTCACCATGGCCATGTCTTAGGTCCATGCATGAGTCTTCTTTCCGTCATTTGAGTTGAGGGTTCATCTTATTCCCACAAATTTCCATATCCTTCACATTCACATATACCTTCCTACATACTTTCCATACATTACACTTTCTTTCTTAAACACTTTCCACATTCACATACTTTCTACTTTCATGCTTTCCCCATGTCATTCACCTCATACACTATGATCCTTCCCCATCTATGCATGTTGAATCAAGTTCGAGTCATATGATTGACAATGAGTGTCAATGGTTTAATTTTACAGCATTTGGTCAAGGAGAGAAGGACGTTTAATCAAAGACAACACCTTTATACAAGTACTCCTTTTCCAGAGTCCAGTTCGAAAAAGAAGAAAGATAAGAATGGCAGCTAGTTAAGAAGATTTTGACAAACTCCAACAAACTGTAAATGGTCTTGCTGAAATGCTCAAGGGACTTAGCACCCGAATCGAGAAGGCTGAAGACCCTAACAAGCAGGTACCAGTTGAAACAATCAAGCGCATTGAAGATAGCTTAAGTCAAATCTCTAATGACTACAAGTACCTTGGAATAAGCTCTAAGGGGATCTCAGTGGATAAGGAACTTCTTCCACACAAGTTCTCTGCCAATGACATCCCTAAGTTCAAGGCTACTGACAATCCTTACTTTCACTTGAAGGCTTTCGAGACAATCATGGAAATTAAGGGCATCGACAAGAAAGTCTTCCCTTCACTTTTCTCTCTTTCACTTGAACCAGTATGTCAACAATGGCTCTTTTCCATAGGTGCTGAGAAAATTTCCACTTGGGACAACATTACATATGCTTTTATTGATAGATACAAATGTAATATTCAAGTAGAAATTGATCATAGAGAGCTTGAAATTCTCAAGCAAAAAGAAAATGAAGGCTTTACTGCATTTTACAATAGATGGAAGGAAACTTCCGCTAGAATGATTGAAGTTCCAAGTGAAAGAGAATCTGTGAGGAAGTTCATCCGAAACCTTAAAGAGAAATATCAAAAGCATCTGAAATATCAATGTAATTTAAACAGCTTCAAAGTTGTCTATAACATAGGCATTGAAATTAAGAATGACCTTATGAAATCGAAAGCAGCTAACAATAGTAACAATGGTGGCTGGAAAGGAAAGAAGAACGACACTCCTTCTTCTTCTGAAAACACCTACTCTAATAACAATGTTAGCACCTACGATCTTAATGATGTCTTAGCCATAGACAATCCAGGACCAAGAAGGCAACAAAAGAAAGAGTTCAATCCTATGAGCTATGATACCGCCTTTGATCGTCTCCATACCAAGGGGCTCATCACTCCCATTGGACCTATTCAAGATCCGGCGCCTAAAAATAGATCGCCCAACTGAATCCTAACACCCATTGCAAGTACCACCAAGGTAGAGGTCACACTACTGAGAGTTGTTGGAAATTAAAAGAGGTCATCCAATAATTGATCGATAATAACAAGTTTCCCGTTCCTCCAGTTGGCAAGAAGACCGAGTGATGATAAGCACAAAGCACGAGGTGGGCTTCAACGACAAGATTTCATGATTCTTTTTTTATTTTTGATTTCCCCTTCCCTAATGAGTCTAGCATAGGCACCCCCTATCTTTTTCCTAGATTTGCTTCATGAGTTTGTTTTTACCCTTTTTCCATTTTCAATAATATGAGCATTTTATTTCCTTGCATATGATCGTTGGGGATTGCATTTCTTTCGTTCAAAAAATAAATAAATAAATAAAAAAAATCCACGCCGAACTAAACACAAAGTATACCAATGATTTGAGGCATCCCTTGTAGCCACGTCATATCACCTTCACCCTTGTGAAGAATAATACAGTCCCTTCTTGATAAATCACTTTGAGCCTCGTCTAACGATTGGCCTTTCTTTTTTCAACCCACATTTACCTAACCTTGGGATGGGATGGTGTGTAACTTATGCAATTTTCAAAAGCCAAGTATAAAAGCTTGAGTGATTTTCACCAAAATTCCAAAAGTTCAAAAAAGCAATAAAAGTGTGCCAAAAGGGCAAGTGTTCCAATGTTTTTGATATAAACACGTCTCGGATTGGGTCTCTTATCGAGTGCTCGGCACCGTGCCTGAGAAACATGAATGCCAAGTGAGTGGTAGACCGCATGATCGAGATTTCCCACACTTATTCAAAAGAAGATTCAAATATAAAATACAAATGAAAAAAAAAATTAAAAAAATAAATAAAAAAAAAAAAAAAAAATCAAGAGTAAGAAACCTCAAGCATACAAATACCCACTAGTGGAAAAAACGCTATTAGCAACTGGCGAAAAATGGCTTTTAGCAACTGGCGCGTGGGGCTGCTATTGCTGGGGCTACTAATGAGAATATTATTTGCAATTGGCACTTGTTCGTTGCTAATAGTTATTATTCGCAACTGGCGTACTTATTAGCCAGTTACAATTAGTCTTTTTTTAACATAAAAAAGTATTATTCGCAACTGGCCAATAACTAGGCCCGCTGCTAATAGTACCTATTTGCAGTTAGCATATAGTTCGGCCAGCTGCTAATAGTACCTATTTGCAGCTGGCAATTGTTCGGCCAGCTACTAATAGTCACTTTTTAAAATTAAAAATAAAAATAAAAATAAAAAATAAAAAAAAGCAATTTTTTATCCAAATTCATGCAGGAACTGCTACGTATATCATATACTTATACAAGTTACTATTGTAACAAAATTTGTGTTAATTTTACTATATACATTAAATACAAATTTTAAAAAATTACAAGGCTACCAATCTACACAACAACAAAAAAAAAATAAAAAAAAAAACAGCAGCGACATCGTCTCGGAGCGACAACATTTATGAGAAGCAACGACTCAAATCGACTACATTAGCCATGGATTTTCCTCCTAAACATAAAAGTAAATAAACAAAAATTGATTAGAAATTCCTCTAAACATAAGTAAAATTGAACAAAAAAAGTACCAAAATCTGACGAGAAAGAACTTGAGTGCTCAAGGTTCAAGTTTTAATGAGAGAAATACACTGAATTTTACTATGAAATCCAACAGCACAACATGTGGATTAAAGAGCAAATATTTCTTCAAACAATAAAAAATCCAAGGTCAACAGCTACATATCTTAGAATGTAGGATTAAAAGGCCAAATGCAAGTGACATGGATTTTGTTGAGAACAAGTATAGATCAAAGAATACATCAGTCCTAAGAAACTGTTGGAACAGGAAAGTACGTCTCTCAGACAAAGTTGAGCTCAATAACAATGATACACCTTGAGATTTTATCATATTAGAAAGATTAATGCAAACACAATTACACCGTCTATTCCACGCCTAAACTTTAATACATGATCAGGGTAATTGCCTAACAGCTAGTCAACTAAACATGGTGCTCAAATACGCGACATCAATAAAACCTTGACCCAACTCCAACTACAGTTCACTTAATAAAAGTATGTAAAAAGACGTCATTTCTTTCACTAAGCAAAAATTGTTTAAATTTCTTCTATTAGAGAATGCATAAATATCATACAAGGCCG
Organism: Chenopodium berlandieri; assembly: GCA_034703905.1. Taxonomy (NCBI): domain Eukaryota; kingdom Viridiplantae; phylum Streptophyta; class Magnoliopsida; order Caryophyllales; family Amaranthaceae; genus Chenopodium; species Chenopodium berlandieri. The sequence goes on from CM068287.1 coordinate 48,178,718, forward strand.
ATATCAAAATAAGATACTAAACTCGCCATTTCTCAACCAGAAAAGCACAACCCTCTGACTGACGACTAGTCGAAGATCCAACTAAAGTATATATTGGTATAATGCAAAAGAATCATATAGGATATACTTGGAAGAATGAAGAAATGTAATCTCATTTTGTATATGTGTGACATGATGATTCCATTTAGAAAAACAAGTACAGTTAAAATGTAAACCACATTCTCAAGCACACTTCTACTCTGATCATAATAGGAAAAGCCACATTGGATACTGTTACTGTTAATTCTTGATGCCTGGAATTTGAAGTAAGAGACCCATTATCAATAACAAGGCAAGAAATAATGAGAACAAAAAGAGAAAAAGAAATGAAAATACTTACAACAGCAGAGTCAGAATTAATAAAATGACCATTGTCAGAAATATAACCCCTAGGGGAACCGCCTTCTTCAAAGCCTTCAGGAACTAGCGAAGGCGGTTGGCGTGGGGAATTGTAGAGCACTCTGCATAATAAGAAAAGGAACCCTAGCTTAGATCAGAAGAAGAATCAAATAACCAGATCTGTAAAATTAAGAAAGAATGAATTGTAAAACTGAAACAATAATATTGATTTTAATCATTGAACAAAGAACTTGTTGGCTTGGGGAGCGTTGAAGCTAAATTCATACCCAACATACTGATACATCAGCAAAATCAAAAACTTCAATTAATAGCAATAATAACACCAAAAAAAAAAAATCTGACTATTCAACCTGAAAATTTAAGGACAGAGTCAATTAATTTTGTAATTATTGCATTACTTGAGTTCGTGGCAAATTTAACATGAATGCTAGATTCTGACCTTGATAATCTCCGCAAGTTGATCCACTGCATTCTCACCAGGGAAAAATGGCTGTTATATGACAAGGAAATAGAAAATAAGGATCAACAAGAAGAGGATCATGGAAGCAAGAAGCAGCAAGTATACACTTCATAATCTACCAAAAGACCAACCTGCCCACGAAGAAGTTCTGCAAGAATACAACCAGCAGACCAGATATCAATTGATGATGCATATTCTGTAGCCCCGAATATCAGTTCTGGTGCTCGGTAAGTTGAGCAATAGGAGATGCACAACATATGTGATATGTCAATGTCAACATGTCATTCAAGCATCTGTGCTTGCATATGAGTTCTTCACTGGCTGACCCCGGCACACAACTCATCATACATAGATCATCTCCAGCTAGCTACAAATTTCAAATAATTGGCAAACAAATACAAGATCACCTTTATAGCCATCATATTATATACTCCAAGAGCACAGTGTGACTCGTGACAAAACTAGGAGTCTAAGCATTGGGCAAAGTTACTGGAATGTATCTTTTAAGTGATTTGAGGACAAAAATACCATTTAACATCCGGAAACAACTTATTTCAACTTGCTCATAAAAGAAAAACAGATGCAATAGAACAAATGAAACTAGATTCCTAGGGAGGAGAAAAAAAAAGGCCATTTTTATACCTGATATGTGTATAATTTAACAATAATGCAAATTTAAATTATAGCAAACCCTAAAAAGTTGGAATTGATAGTCGATGATGAACAAAAAAACAAAATAGCAATTTACCTGAGGAGCAAATACAATGGACAACACAAAGCTCGGAAGCTGCTTCAATGGATCGGAGAATCCAGATTACAGCTTCAATGGAGAGGAGATGGAGAGAGAGTGCGGTGCAGTGAAAATTGAGCAAAATGGGCACATCATTCTAAACACTAATCAAATCCTACTGCCACAATGAATTAAAAATCGAAACAAATCGTTTATAGTGAAATTAAAAACTTAAACAAATCAATTACAAATCATTTTTTACAAATCAGTTACCTAAAATTAAAAATTATGAAAATAAAATTAAAAGCAAACCCTAGATTGTGAATTGATAGTCGATGATGATTTAAAAGAGAAAAAAAAAAAACAATTTACCTGAGAATAAAGCTGATTCAATGGAGAACAAAAGGCTCAGAAGTCGTTTTAAGGGAGAATTTAATGTACGGCTTCAATGGAGAATTCAAAGTACGACTTCAAGAGAGGAGAGGATTCAGAGTACTGCTTCATCGGACAGGAGAGGAAAAGATACATAGTGAGGCTTCAATGGAAGGCGGGTTCTCGAGGATGGAGAAGGCAGGTTGCAAAAATGGAGGAGGTTCGAGCGAAAATGGAGAAGCTGCAAGGCATTCCTTTTTTTTTTTTTTTTTTTTTAATCCAACGAGAGAGAAGGTAAATAATATAGAATTTCCAATCGACTTGTTTTAGTAGCGGGCCTCTCAATGTCAGTTGCTAATAAATGCTCTATTATTAATTTAATTGTTATTAGCAACGGGCCTATCTATGTCAGTTGTAAATGGAATAATATTTGCAGCTGGCATTTATTAGGCCAGTTGCTAATATAAATAGGCTAGTTGCTAAAATAAAATTTTACTTTTACACACCAATTATTAGCAACGCGTATAACTATGCCAGTTGCTAATAACATATTATTTGCAACTGACATTATTTTGGTCAGTTGTAATTAGTGTTTTAGTAACTAACATATTTAACGCCAGTTGCTAATAAGGTGCCGCTAATAGCATTTTTTCCACTAGTGACCAAGATTTAAATGCAAGGTTGCACAGAACGAAACAAAAAATTAACCAGAGTCTCGTTAGGGTTCCTTGTTGCACGTTCTCATGTGGATATTAACTCTGATTGTATTTGCTTTGATTCATTTCCGGATAGCATTCTTCAGCTAGCGGAAATGGACTTAAATTAATGACATGACTGCTTTCCCTCAAAAAAAAAATGCAAGGTTGCACACCTTGGGGGCTTATTTTGGGTCTTGAGCCTTTATCCTTCCTTCTTCAACTTAGCCTAACCTCGTTACAACCCTTGAAAGACCTCCTTGAGGTATGCACACACTTGTGCGAGGTTCGGCTAAAGCTACGTTCGGCCTGATCCCTAACGGATACGTAGGGAACCTTACACTAGGATGCGGCCGTAATAATTATTTATCACATATTCATGCATGATCATATTAAGGGATCTCCAATGCTCGTCCCTTATCCATTTAGAGCTAGACTTGGGGGCTTGATCCCTAGTTCATTAGCCTACCCAGCCTAAGAGTCACTATCATTTGGTTCTTCTCAAAATATTTCTCCACACCCTTAGCCTTTGCAGCCTAACTTTAGTGTCTCTTTCACACACATCACAATTACATAGCCAAATAATCCTTCCCTTAGGAACCCTTTGTCATGAAATCTTGATACAACTTTGAAGCATGCCTTGTCATATTAGAATCACTCATTATCATAATCATCATTGCACCACAAAGTATGAAGTACTTAGCCTCCGCGCCTAAGTTACCCAAATACTTTCATTATTATCAAATCATCAATCCCTGTACCATGAGATACAACATCAATGCATACACTTTATTAAGCTCATTCGACCTACACCATCGCTTGATTCATTCATTTCATTTTGAGCAAGTTCAAAAACTTCAATTTTCACCAACACTTACACCTAACACTTTACCTCTTTTTCATGTCTTTCTTTTCAGGAGAAAGTCGGTACCCTCCACAAAAATGACGAAATTTTTTTGCTTTTTCTGCATTTTCGATTTTGCTTTTTGCATTTTCGAGTCACTTTGAGTTGAGTCTATGCACACATAAACCATGCGCATTGAGTCATGTCGTGTCATCACATTGAGTTGAGTCTGCACACACGTGTCAGAACATGTCGAGTCGATTTGAGTATATTGAGTCACATAATGAGTCAAGTACACCAAGCCTTGGGTCAGCCTCAAGAAAATTATTAACATGAGCAAGTTCTATAGTCCAAAATATAGATGCAGGTACACTAAGTCCCTAGCGGACGAGCAACCTTTACAAAAGATTTGAGGCGATTTGATTGAGCGCAAATGAGCGAAAAGGCGCGAGCAACAGCAACGAAGCTGAATGAGCAGAATGAGTTTAAAACTCTAATCTTGATTCCAACGCAGCGCGACAGAAACAACGCAGCGCGATATACCCTAACGTTGTGCGTCGCCGCGCAATGAAACCTGGCGTGGCACATCAAACTTGAGTTCCTGCAGATCGATTTGCTGGACGATAAATATTTACTAAAGCCTCGTGATGAGCAAATGATGAACGAACTATTTAAGCTTCGTGATGAGCAGTTTACCAAAGATCTTGATTTGATTGATGATCGGCCCGATCACGATCATATTTGATTAATGATCAGCCTGACAACGATCACATTTTGATTACACATTGAGTGAACACCTTTGAAATCACACCTTTTGATTAGTAATCAGCCCAATTACAATTTGATTGATGATCAGCCTGGTGACGATCACATTATTGATTGATTGAACACATTTGAGTATTGATTGAGCATATTGATTGAGTGATGGTTGATCATAATCACAAAGGATTCCTAGGATGGAAGATTTCTACGGAAATCAATTTAAAGCTCGGTAAAATCTTGAGGAATAAGGTTTTATGGTAGATTTTCCAAGGCGATAGAAGCTATCACTTCCAAGGCGTGAAGACGAGAAGATTTGAAGACGGCTCGAAGTGAAGTGGTCTTCGATAGCGTTCCCTGATAATTTGAAAGTTGTCCCCTTTGATTTAAGAAGATGGCACGAGGCGTAGCGGTCTTTGACAGCGTTCCCTGATAATTTGGAGGTTGTCACCTTGATTTGAGAAGATGGCTCCAGGCGTAGTGGTCTTCAACTGCGCTCCCTGATAATTTGGAGGTTTCCCTCTCGATTTGAGAAGATGTCACGAGGCGTAGCGGTCTTCGACGACGCTCCCTGATAATTAAGAGGTTGTCAAACAAAACAAATTGATGTCACCCAGAGATGTGTGCTCGGCAAACCTAAATACGCGTTTCTTAACTCCTTTATTTGTGGAACTGACGCTTTCTGCAAGTATCGGCGTTAAAAAGGATGATTTAGATCGTAGAATGTTTTGAATCATTTTCCGTCCCTATCGATCTACTTTGTCTTTTGTTTTTTCGAAACTTAAGTTTCTCCAAACTCAGTCAAAGTGGGGGCTTCTGTAGACACCTGATTGTGTCTGCCCAAAACCAAACCCAGTGATGAGTACCTTTCACGTCTTTGATTAATTAGTTCGGTAAATATTTAAAGAGTCTCGTGAAGTTTCCTTAACCCTTGACCATATCCTTAACCTTTCCTAAAATTTTTAATCCAATATCATTTATTTCGTGTCTTTAAACCCAAAATCATTCATTTCGTGCCTTTAAACTAAAAAATCATTCATGTCGTGTCCAATTCATAAAAATATCTAAAACAGATTATTTTTGTCCATGTTCCTGGTCCAATTATTGTTTAGTTGGATGGGGCTTGAAAAGAGCTTTCCAATGATATATTATAAGCCCAGATTCAACTTAAAACGAATAAGTTATGGCCAAAATACTAAACCGAGCCCAAATCGGACTTAGGTCCATCTTACCTACGACCCAATGATCATGTGGAGGGTCCAAATACCTTAAACCCAATCCTAAACCAATTAGGATTCATTAGGAGCTTCTAGAATACTCTAGAAGGTTCTAATTTATCCTTTCCCTGAAAGATAAAGATTAAAGAATTTGATATTGAATAAAACATCTCTTTTTTGATAATCCTAATCCCGGTCAAAACTGAATTTCGTGCCTCATAATATTTATCCAAATCTTGGATGATTGGATAGCCCTTGAAATTATCTTTCCAATGATATATCATAATCCCAATTCCGAGCTATAACAAAAAAGATATGATTAAAATACCAAACTCTAACCTAAACTGACACTGTTCCACTATTTCGATCATATCTTAAATTTTACAAAAGATATCAATTTGATTTCGAAATTATGGATCAAAAGTTGTGATAAAAACAACATTCGCAAAACTGCAGGATCATCGCACCGCGACAGCACCATCACGCCGAGATGGACCCGGTGCGCCGCGATAAAAGGAGTTTTATTCCGATTCGAATTCGGAGTCTTTCTGATCGCTTTGACCCTCTTTTTTCCTATAAATAGAGGTCGTTTTCCTTAGTTTTAGATCACCAACAATCATCATCATCACCCCTAATATTCTTAATCATCTTTCTCTTCCTTGTTCTAAGCCTTAGCCTAAACACATGCTTGATACTCATCCAAATCATCCACCATACTTCATTCACGAGACTTGAATACTCCTAGCCATCCTCGACGTTGCCTTTGACCTCGACGAGAAAGGTTGATAGTTCTGAGGGTTTGGTCGCAAATCTATATTTCAATTATTTTTTGATTTATTTATTTTGTTGATTTAATTTTTCTTGAAGTTACTAACGTGTTTATTGTTTTAATAGCAAGAAAGCCGAGGTATCAAAGTGAGTAGGTCTACTATCTTTATTCTTTAATTTTGGAGTAGAAATCATGTTTAGAATGTTATTTTGATTCCTAGTATCATGTTAGGATGTTAGTTTGATTCCTAGTATCATGTTAGGATATTATTTTGATTTCTAGTATCATGTTTAGGCTAAAGCTTTGATTTTTATTATTAGTGACATGCTAGGATTTGTTATTAATCCGTTTAGTATCATGCCTAGGGTCTTACTAATAATATTTTAATGATATTATAATGATGATGATGATTGTTGTGTCAATTATATGTTGCTTAATTATTCATGATTGATTGTTATTGCTTGATCACGCCCTTCTTGCAGGTTTAAAGCGAATTTGTATTTGAAATCACACCTAATAAGATAATTAATAATTTGATTTTAGGTTTAATATGATTTTAATTCAAGTGATCACTGTGCACTAATAATCAACCAACGTAGATTAAACAGGTTTAGGGATAACTTGATGTATGTATGTTGATCGGAAAGCGCACATTAATATCATAAGAATCAAGTAGAGACCGATTTAGGGCGGGTTCAATCTCTTTTAGGTTGGATTCGTACCATCATCCCCGAATATCCAGTCATGGTTCCGGACCACTATGGAGTTAGCGATTTCCGTGATTGTGAATGGGGTGTAACCTTCGCACCCGTAAACGGTTTACAAGTTCCTAAAACTTGTTGGCAACTCTTCTATTTCTAGCTTCCTTCCCTTGGAGCACCGCCATGCCTAAAAGCGTGAACACAACTGGGGCTCTAAAGGTTGAGTTTGAAAAATTCCTTATAAGGACAACGTTGTTTGCATGAAAAGTAGAGTATGTTTTTTCTAATATTTCTGCATCTGTGAGTTTTTCTCCACACAGTTTCAATTGTAATGTAATTCTAAACATGGCTGAGTTGTATTCACTTACAGACTTAAAGTCTTGTAATCTTAAATGTAGCCAACCATAACGAGCTTTTGGTAATATCACGGTTTTCTAGTGGTCATACTTCTCCTTTAGATTACTCCAAAGGACTTTTGGGTCTTTAACAGTCAAGTACTCAGTCTTAAGGCCTTCATGAAGGTGATGGCGAAAGAATATCATAGCTTTAGCCTTATCTTGGCTTGTTGCTTTGGTCGTTATTTTCTTTGATAGTATCACCAAGTCCCTTTGCGTCTAAATGTATTTCAACATCTAACACCCAAGACAAATAGTTGTTTCCAGTAATATCAAGAGCAACAATTCAAATTTTGCAAGGTTTAACATGGTTCACTGATATATAAACAATATTACAAATTAGGAGGGTATTTAAAGACAATGTACTTGCTTTAAACCATATATATTCGATCATAACTTTTAAGATCACAGGGTATTAAAATATCTTATGAAAGATTAAATAGTGTATTACATATATACGCTATAGACATAAAGCTCATAGAAATGATCAATCAATATCAAGCATAAGTACACAGTATTTTAAGATCACAGGGTATTATTTTAATTAACATTATATACAATATGTTAGAGATTTATTTAATTACATGGTAAATGCTTGGGTGTGTAAATACGTGATGAGCTGAATAAAGCAATGCAATATCTATTGTCTATAAATTAGAATATCGCCAATAATATAATTGATTTGCTATCAAGATGCTTATACCAATCGCAAAAATATAGTTGGTAGTTGCACTTTTAAAGTGTAATATGAATTATTCATCTATTTTACTCTTTTAAGTGAACTCCCATTTTTGGTTGGGAATTTTCATTTGCCAAAAATTCCCTTTATAAAAAAACTGTGTTTTACAACATAAAGATATATTATAAGGGTAATATAGTAAGTTAAAAAGAAAAAAAAACTAGATACAATAAAAATGCAGTTACATTTCAACCTACTTTACGGTTACCAAAATACCCTTTAACAAAAAAAAAAAAAAAAAACCTACACATGCTTACGTTCAGTTACCTATCAAAAAAAAAAAAAAAGCAGTTATCACTCACCTACATATATATGTACGGTTTTTTTTTAAAAAAAAATTATAGTTAACTTTGTTCTTATCCTACTATATATTAGCATCAATTATACGGTTATTTTCCTTTTTAAAAAAAAAAAATAGTATTTAGCCCATGCGATGCACGGGTCAAACTTGCTAGTTAAATATTTTTGAATAATTTTATTAAAGATTTTTTATATTGCATACTTGGATTGCTCTATGTTTTATTTAAATCAAATTATATGTTTATATAAATTGCATTGTAGAAATACTACTTGTAATTTAATTCATTATTCTTAATTAAAAAGTTGTATTATATCATAAAAAAATATGCGTGTTTATTGATAGTTAAGAATAATTTATATTTTTATTTATGCATCCAAAAACATCATTAAGAATAATTAAACACTAATACTTTCAATTTTGATTATAGTATTATTTAACACTATTGAAAATGCAAAGGAATATACAATCATTTGTACGTAACTAATCATCATCTAAAAAATCTTAAATTATTACAATTTCTTTTCACAAAATTGATGTAGCTACCATCCAATATATTGTTCAGCTGTTGAATATTGAATTTTCACCTGCAAAACACACAAAATCACAATAAATAAATAAATAAATCAACAATACTTAGAGAAGTAAACCAAATCAACCTACTAATTTTTCACTCTGAATTTAGTCAAATATAAATTTTAGAATCACTAAATTTCGGAGAATAGCCATGCCTAATTGCCTACCTCACCTTCTAATGATCCAAAAATAAAATGAAACTATATTATGGATACAATTGAATCTGATTTTCATTTGTCAACAAAAGAAAGGATTATACAGAGGAATTTATTATGATACTCCGTATTTTTTTAAAAAAAAATAATTACAATAGAAGTATTCATCGATGTATTTCTTAAAAAATAAACCCATCAAACAATAATATTACTCTTTATGAACAAAAAAAATAAGTTGAAATTAGAGAACAAAATCAAGGGAACAAACAACATTATTCATGCATCTAGCCCAGAAAATTATGGAAGATATCAAATGAACTAAAACTTTCCACCTTCCCTAAAGCAAATTAAATTTGGAATAACATCCAAGCCTTATAAACTTTTACAAACCATATATGTTCAATCCTTTTAATACTATAAAGATTTAAAAAATATAGAATCGGAACAAATTCAACCTTAACACATCGACTAATCGAGCCATATAGAAATTGAAAAAACTAAACATCCGAGACAAAATGTTCTCAAATTTCTGTTAATTTTTTTTAAGAAAAAAAAAAACAAAAAAAAAAGTTAAATTAAAATAATGAAACACCTTGAAAAGTAAAAAAAATTGATTAAACTCCAAACCGGGAAAGAAAAGGCAAGATAGATAGTATTCTAACCCAAATTTAATTAAGGGTAGTAAAGAGGGAATACATATTAAATTCATAGCTAAAATTAAATTGGGGAAGAAAAACTAAATTCATTACCAATTAATTGAAGAATTGTCGCCTCAACACCATCAACATTCGATCAATGAAATCCATTTATCATGTTCCTGCACCCAAAAACAACATTTTAATCAACAAATTGAAGAATTGTCGCTTCAACACCATCAATCAACACAATTATCAGAAAAGGAATTGATTAAAAATTTGAGAAATTAAGGGGAAGGAAAACTTTATAACTAACCTTGAAATATCAGCTAAATTGTGAGGAGAGAAAAAGATGATTTATAATGTAGCAGTGAAGAATTTGGAATCAATTTATCTATGAATATTTAAGGGAGGAATTAGAGAATAATAGTGTTTTTTGGGAATTCAAACAGATAAGAACAATTACATCGTTTTTTTTTTTTTTGGGAATTACGGAGAAGATAGTTTTTTTAAAAAAAAATTGAAGATTGAAGAGGATAACTACTTCCTCACCAAAATAAAATTAAAAAACAAAAATAATTGGGAATTGAATGAAGTGTTGTTTGGAAAGAAAATAGAAGGATAAACCTAGGAAAAAAAAACATAAAAAAAAAATAAAAAAAAAAATAAAAAAACTAAGAAAAAAAAGGCGACGTAGCACTCTATATCTTCTTTTAAGTTTCCTGTTTTAAAATAATAGTATTGATTTATAGTTAACTTTGTTCTTATCCTACTATATATTAGTATCAATTATCTTCATCTATAACAAATAAAAAAAAAAAATGATGCATATCAACACCCCTATTCCCCACAACGTTTATGTCAATAAGAATGAATTTGATGGTTGTTTTTAAGTTATATACAATGCTCTCATAAATTATTAACTTCAATCCTCACTGTTTCAGAATTTTTTTTTTTACTGTTTTGTCTAATTATAAACCATGCATTAATGTCAGCTGCTATCCCTTCGTCAAATAATCATCAATTTCATTCGAGTAGTCATCTTTTTTTTTTATTTTTTTTTTATGTTAATTTAATTATTTTTATTAAATTGATTATGATGATATTGGTTGAATTTGCAAGCATTGTTGAGTATTTCATAATTAATTTCGGTTGACATTGTTAATTCTACTACATGGGAAGTCCAACCAGGATAACTAATTCACGAATCTTTTTTTTTTTTTTTTTTACAAGTGTCATTATCAAGGTGAATCATTTTTTTTTATTTTAATGTAGAATTGTAGAGTAAAATCTACTGCAATTATTGGCTAATTTACTCTTTTTCTTACAATTTTTGGCTAGTCTCTTAGGAATTTTATTAACAACCTTATTAAAATAAAATTACCCTTTTTGTGGAGTTACTTTGTATCGGATTTTGTTGTTTTTTTTTTTATAAATTGATACTCCCTCGTGTTTTAATAAGTGTTACACTTACCAAATCCGGCCATGTTTTAATAAGTGTTACACTTTCTTTTTTGGCAAAAATCTACATTTTAATATTATATCCCTCTTCACTCATGGTTCCTACCCAAACCCACTGCTATTTTTTTTTATTATTATTTCTTTCATCTCACATTCATTACTTTTCAATAAATTATTAACCCTATTATATTTCTTTTTCATTATTTTATACTCCAACTATCCCACTTACCTCTTATTTTATTTAAGTCAATTTAATTGCCTAAAACTATGTGCCGGTCAAAATGTAACACTTATTAAAACACGGAGGGAGTATCATTTATTCTATATGCTTTCAAATCTTTTTATTTTTGTTTTCTCTCAAATAATTTCGTATGTAAAAGAACACTCATGGTTTGTGGCCTGGGATGCATCTAATTTTGGTAAATTAATTGCAGCCTATATAATAATATATGTCGTACCAAATTCTAAATAGTAGATAGAATTGGCAATTAGTGGAAGTGTGTAAAGGTATTTTAATTTGTTTTACGGTACTTTAGGGAATTTTTCAAACTTAACCTTGAGCCCCACCGTGATCTGCTTTTAGGCATGGTGGCGTCCAAAGGGAAGGAAGCTAGAGATAAAAGAGTCGCCAACAAGTTTTAGGAACTTGTAAACCATTCATGGGTGTGAAGGTTACACCCCATTCACGATCACGGAGATCGCTAACTCCATAGTGGTCTGAAACCATGACTGGATATTCGGGGATGATGGTATGAATCCAACCTAAAAGAGATTGAACCCGCCCTAAATCGGTCTCTACTTAATTCTTATGATATTCATGTGCCCTTTTCAATCAACATACATACATCAAATTAATCCTAAGCATATTTAATCTACGTTGGTCGATTATTAATGCACAAATAAATCTAATGTTATTGGTAATCACTTGAATTAAAATCATATTTGCCTAAAACAAATTATTAATTATCTTATTAGGCGTGATTTCAAGTACAAATTCCCTTTAAACTTGCAAGAAGGGGCGTGATCAAGCAATAACAATCAATCATGAATAATCAAGCAACATATAATTGACACAACAATCATCATCATAATAATAACATCGAAACGTTATTAGCAAGAACCTAGGCATGATACTAAACGGATTAATAACAAACCCTAGCATGTCATTAATAATCATAATCAAAGCATTAGCCTAAACATGATACTAGAAACCAACATGATATTAGAAATATTAATTAACACCCTAAACGTGATACAAGGAATCAAAATCAACATCCTAACATGATACTAGAAATCAAAATAATATTCTAAGCATGATTTCTATCAAAAAGAACAATTAAGTAATCGAATTACTTACTTTGATGCCTTGTATCTCTTTCTATCAAAATAATGCACACGTTAGTAAACTTCAAGAAAGATGAAATCAAATAAATCAAAGAGAATTGAAATATAGATTTGGGACCAAACCCTCAGAACTATCGACCTTTCACGTCGAGGTCGAAGGCAACTTCGAGGTTGGCTAGGAGTATTCGAAGTTCGTGAAGGAGGTATGGTGTTTGATCAGGGAAAAGTATCAAGAATGTGTGTTAGGATACTACTAGAAAACAGGCCATTTCCGACGGAATTTTTCCGTCGGAAACACCCTATATTCCGTCGGAAAACACTGTTCCGACGGAAATTCCGTTGGAACTGGTTGTCGGAACACCCCTTATAGGTAAAATGGCCAATTCCGTCGGAAAACATTGTTCCGTCAGAAAAAACAGTTTCGACGAAATTAATTCATCGGAAAAGGTATTCCGGCCACCGGAAAGTCTGTCGGAAAATTCCGGCGGAATACAAATCCGCTGGAATATTCCGACGGAAATTCCGTTGGAATCTCCTGCAAAAAAAAATAAAAAAAAAAACACGTCGCGCCACTACCGGCACGGCGTGTCACCACCTCAAACCACCAACCACCAACCACCACTACATCAGACCCACCCTAACCCACGCATAACCACCCACCCTAACCCACGGCGTGTCCGGACGTGTTTAGGCTAGGCTAGGAAAAGAATCAAGAGAGAGAGAGAGAAAGTATTAGAGAAGGGATTAGATGATGATTGTTGGTGTTGAAAACGGGGTGAAACGACCTCTATTTATAAGGAAAAAAGAGGGTCGAAGGATCAGAAAAGAGTCAGAATCCGACTCGGAGTATAACGCTTCTAATCGCGGCGCGACAGGTCCATCGCGGCGCGATAGTGTTGTCGCTCAGCGATGGTTTTGGAAAGATAGGATTTGTACGGAATCCGATTTCTAATCTGATTGGGTTAATCAAATTTCTGTACGTATTCTAATTTGACCGGGATTAGGATCATTGAAAAACAGATGTTTTATCCGATGTAAAATTCTTAAATTTTTATCTTTTCGAAAACAGGATAAATTAGAACCTTCTAGATGATTCTAGAAGCTTGTAATAAATCCTAATTGGTTTAGGAATGGGATTAAGGTAAATGGACCCTCCGCATGATCATTGGGTCCCAAGTAAGGCTTGGTTCGGGCTCGGTTTAGTATTTTGGCCATAACTTCTTCGTTATAAGTCGGATTTGGGCTTATATATATCGTTGGAAAGCTCTTTTCAAACCCCAATCCAACTAAACAATAATTGGACCGAGATCATGGACCAAAATAGACTGGTTTGGACGTTTTATAAAGAGGAAACGAAATGAATGATTTTGGTTTAAAACATTTAAGGAAAGATTATAAATGGTCAAGGCTAAAGGGAATTCACGAGACTCTTCAACTCTTCACCTAACTCGATAATCAAAGACGTGAAAGATACTCATCACTGAGTTTGATTTTTGGGGAGACACAATCAGGTGTTTACAGGTACCATTTGTTTTATTCAAGCTTCCGAATAGCTTTATTTCATTACATATTAAGTTAATCTCAAATTAGTTTTTTTTTTTTAAATGTCCCAAGGTCCTATTTTGTTTGCTTATAGAAAAAGTTCCTTTTATTTGGGGGGGGGGGGGGGGTTTACCAAAATTTTTTATAATCATAAATATTTTTAAATGATATAATTATAAAGAGGAAATCATTTTTTTTTTTATATGCAAGTATGCATAATATGTAGACATAAATATGTCAAGTAAATAAACGAGCAAACTAAAAAGATAACCCTTAATGCGTGCGGCTCTAAGCTTGTAGTAATTAATATCTAGAGTATTCATAATAATTTATGCATGATAATAAAATAATATTGGAATATAGTATATACATACCTTTAATTTGCTATTGATATCTGTAGACACCTGATTGTGTCTCCCCAAAAACCAAACACAGTGATGAGTACATTTCACGTCTTTGATTAACGAGTTTGGTAAAGAGTTGAAGAGTCTCGCGAAGTTTCATTAAGCCTTGACCATATCCTTAACCTAACCTAAAATGTTTTAATCCAAAATTATTCATTTCGTGTCCTTAAATCCAAAATCATTCATTTCGTGTCCTTAAAATCATTCATTTCGTGTCCAATTCATAAAATAGTCCAAACCAGATTATTTTGGTCCATAATCTCAGTCCAATCATCATTTATATGGATAGGGCTTGAATAGAGCTTTCCAACGATATATTATAAGCCCAAATCCGACTTAAAACGAATAAGTTATGGCCAAAATACTAAACCAAGTCAAAACCAGTCAAAACTGCATCTCGTGCCTCATAATTTTTATCCAAATCTTAGATGGTTGGATAGCCCTTGAAATTATCTTTCCAATGATATATCATAATCCCAATTTCGATTAGAAACGAAAAAGATATGATTAAAATACTAAACTCTATCCAAAACTGACACTATTCCACTATTTTGATCATGTCTCAAATTCTACAAAATATATAAATTTGATTCTAATTGCGTTGGAAAGTAGACTTCTAGAGATTTTCAATAATATATTATTTATCTTATTCCAATTTCTGGATCAAAAGTTATGATAAAAACAAAAACCGCAATAATGCAAGACCATCGCATCGCGACAACTGCATCGCGCCGCGATAGGTCTATCGCCCCGCGATGAAACCTATTTTATTCCGATTCAAATTCAGATTTTTTCTGATTGTTTCGACTCTTTTTTTTTCCTTATAAATAGAGGTCATTTCTCCCCATTTTAGATCATGGACAATAGCCATCAACAATCACCAACAATTATCTTAGACGTTAATTGTGACATTCATAATGATTTTCTTGAGTATGAGTCACGGGCTGGTAATGCTGATTTTGTTGGTAATGATGTTGATGTTGTGGGGAATAATGTGGGTGACAATGTGGGGGTGTGTCGAGGAGCAAGCTGGAACTCCGCCACACGCAACTCCTATGGGCGCTGGCGAGGAAGAGTAGCAGTAGCTTATGGGGAATGATCTCCCCTGTTGGTTTTCCAGCAGGCGCTGGTGAGGCATCATCCCAGTCTACAACGTCTGGTTTCCTTTCTAGAATTCCAGCGGGCGCTGGTGCGGACAGCAATCCAGACGTACAGCAGCACGAAACTAGTAGCTCTGCAGCGACTGAACTAACTACAACAGTGGAGATGGGACGTGGTAAGCGTGAAAAGTTTCCCTCCGTCAAGCTTCGTGACTATGTGACTCATTCGGTATTTTCTAATAATCTGTCTCCCCCTTCTTCGTCTTCCACATCTACTTCAGGTACTCCTTATCCTTTCGCACATTACATAAATTGTTACACTTTTTTTGTGAATTATCGTAAGTTTCTTGCAACAATTGTTAGT
This sequence comes from Chenopodium berlandieri, assembly GCA_034703905.1. Classification (NCBI taxonomy): domain Eukaryota; kingdom Viridiplantae; phylum Streptophyta; class Magnoliopsida; order Caryophyllales; family Amaranthaceae; genus Chenopodium; species Chenopodium berlandieri. Next base: position 48,194,677 of record CM068287.1, read on the forward strand.
AGGAAGGATCCGAAATCCTTTAAAGAAGCAATGAAGTCTGAGGGTTGGCGTGAATTCATGAAAGAGAAAATGCAGGCTTTAGAAGACAATGGAACTTGTACTCTGGAGCACTTTCCTCCGGGTAAAAGAGCTCTAGGGAGTCATTGGGTGTATAAGACAAAGTTTTTGTCTAATGGAGATATTGAACGTCTCAAATTTGTTTGGTTTTCTTTGGGAATCATCAGTAAGAAGGCATCGATTATAGTGAAATGTTTGTTGCAGTTGCAAAACTGACTACAATGGGCATTTCTTGCAATTGCGACCTCTAAAAACTGGGAACTTCACTAGATGAATGTTCATAAGCCTTTCTGCACAGAGATCTTTATAAGGAGGTATATATGAAAGTACCCTCTGGGTTTGAAAATTCGGATCCGACTTTAGTGTGTCGTTTGAGAAAATCGTTGTATCGGAGGCTTGTGGGACGTTTGATTTATCTTGCGATCACTCGTGCTGACTTGGCTTATTCAGTTTATATTCTTTCTCAATTTATGCAAGAGCCGCGCAGTGAACATTGGGAAGCAGCTCTGCGAGTACTTCATTACTTGAAAGGTACGTACCTGGCTCAAGGAATTTTGTAACGTGCAGATAGTGATTTAAGTCTGCAAGGTTGTTGTGATTCATATAGGGCGGCTTGTCCTTTAACTCGTCGCTCTTTGACAGGTTGGCTTGTGTTTCTTGGTCATTCTCCCATTTCTTAGAAGACGAAGAAACAACACACTACTGTGTCTCGGTCTTTTGCGGAGGCCGAATATAGATCCATGGCTATGATTACTTGTGAGTTAAAGTGGCGCAAGGCTTTGTTGTTGAGCTTGGGTGTTAATCACCCAAAGGCTATCAAATTGTTCTGTGATAGTGCGTCTCTGCTTTGCACATTGCAAAAAATCCCGTTTTTCACGAACGGACGAAGCACATTGAGGTTGATTGTCACTTCGTTCGTGATGCAATGAATGAAGGTTTAATTTCTCTATCGTTGAGGTTGATTGTCACTTCCTTCTACTTCTTCTCAATTTAATTTTCGGATATATTCATGAAGGCTCTTGGGAAGTTGCAGTTTGATTATCTTCTCTCCAAGTTGGGCATCGTTGACTCCCATGCTCCAACTTGAGGGGGGTATTGCGGATATATTTATGAAGATACTTGAGAATATCCGATAGAGTTTATTTATGGTTATTATGTTTATTTTTTTTTATTGTTTCCTAATTTCTAGATTACCAAAGATAAGGTAATTCTAGGGTTAGCTTGTATGATATAAATATTGTTTCATCGATTAATGAGAATTAAGCCGAGTTTCACAAAATTTCTACAGTCCCAGTAAAAAAGTATAAAGCAAAATGACTAGGTCCCACAAAAATCACAAGTTTAGTCGTCATGACTCGTCTGGTTATAACCCTTGATCAAATGACCAAATCCAATAATATGTTCTTCCCATGCATTTCTGACACATCATTCAAATAAGTTGGAAAAAATGGTACACCTTTGTTCTCCGCGTAAACCCTAGATATATAGGCTATATTTGGAGAAATTACACAAAATCACATTGGCTTTTTATTATTTAGTATTTTAAACAATTAGAAATTACTTTTACACAATAATAATCCTCACAAAACACACACATACAAAAAGTAAATAAAGATAAAAATAAAAAGGCACACAAATTAAACCATTAATCATAATATGCAAGCTTAATTACTTAGGCTAGCTAGTGGCTCCAAGTTATGCTGCTCATTAATTTACTCTGCTCCCCATTTTCAAATAAGAAGATGGGTAAAGGGTCGGAATTACACGCAAGTGATATTTCCTCTTCATTGTCAAACCAAAGGATTCATCCATGTCTAGATCTTGGGGTCGCATACCGTCGGGTAACTTCCAATCGAAATGATAGAGCAACATAGCTAGTGGTAGCTCAACCATTGCTACACCTAATGCCATGCCCGGGCACCCTCTCCTTCCCGCGCCAAATGGAAGCAACTCGTAATTGCTTCCCTTGTAATCGATCAATGAATCTTCGAACCTTTCAGGATAAAACTTTTCAGGCTCAGGCCAATACTCGGGATCCCTTCCAATAGCCCATACATTGATAATGGCACGTGTTTTGGCTGGAATGTCATATGGATGAATTTGGCATCTCTCCATCGATTCTCTTGGAGCTAATAGAGGGACCGGAGGATGTAGTCGTAAGGATTCTTTAATCACATGTTTCAGGTACGTAAGTTCTTTTAACCTCGACTCATCAACTGCCCCTTGTATGTCTTTGTATACTCGTCTTACCTCAGCTTGTGCCTTCTCCAAAATTATTGGGTTTTTTAGGAGTTCTGACATCGTCCACTCAATCATCGACGAAGAATTTTCAGTTCCTCCGCCAAGTAGCTCCTATAAACACACAAATAAACGTTATGAATTTCAACGCGAAGGAATCCAATTAAGGTAAACACAAAATTCATGAGTTTATTGGCTTGTATGTTAGGACTACCCGGGTCAAAAGATTAAGCTGATGGTTGAGATTTAGGAATATGCATGGTTTATAATTTATCAGATATACACCTCTAGTTGTTTATATATAAAGAATCTTAATATTTACCGACCTTTTCACAATTGTCTTGTAATTTTACAAATTTGAACGTTATTATCTCCACTTAATTATTATTATTATTTTTTTTGAAGCAATATCCACTTAATTATTTGAAAAGAATCATGTATATTAAGTTGATATTTTATCAAAAAATACATATTTAATTCATTAGATGAATCAAATAATTAAAAAATCCCACCTGTATAAACTACAAACGATGATCAAAGAAAAACAACGATAAGTTGTAATTACCATTATAACTCCTTTTATATTATCAGTAGTCATAGAAAAACGATCGGGATTATTGATATTATCCACATGATGTTTTAATAGAACATCAACCAAATCTTCATCTTTTCTGTTTTCTGTCTTATTAGATTTATGTTCCTCAATAATAGGATCAAATATCCTATTCGTTTCCTGAGTAATTATTTGAAAATTTCTTTTCATTCCACTGATTCTGTGAAGAAATGGTATAGACGGATAAAGGTCTGCAATACAGAATCCCGTACAATGCTGCGTGACGCTTGATAATAATTTTCTGAATGGCTCTTGCTCGTTGCCTTTCGTACTGAAAGCTGACCTGATACACAAATTGAAAGAACTGATTAATATATATTCGGATGCAGCATGAAATGGACCTCCCCATAACCATCGCTAATAATAATAATAATAATAATAATAATAATATAATAAGGAAAATTTGTATAAAAGGACCTTTTCAGTGGTCGATTTTATTTAAAAGGACCTTTTTAGTGAAAATTTGTGAAAAATGACCTTTTAAGTTGTATCATATTGTGAGGGGTAATAGGCTGAGTTTTCCGGGTGGTCAACGGCGGAGCTCCGGCGTTGACCCTCACGTGGGAGTCACGTGACTTTTAAAATTAAGCCCACACGTTTTTTTGAGGAAGTATGAAAGGGGGAAAAATAAAAGGGGTAATTCGAAAAGGAGGGAAATTTGGGGGAAAGGGGGAAAAAAAAAAGTGTGAACTTTTTTTTTTGAAGTCACATGACCCCCACGTGAGAGTCAACACTGAAGCTCCGCTGTTGACCACCCGGAAAACCCAGGCTATTTCCCTCTCACAACATAATACAACTTAAAAGGTCCTTTTTCACAACTTTTCACTTAAAAGCTCCTTTTAAACAAAATCGACCACTTACGAGATCCTTTTACACAAATCTTCCTAATAATAAAAGTACCATTGCTAATAATAATAATACTACTCCGTAATAATAAATAAAGTACGAGAAATATATACACAAGTATGTACAAACCTTGTCAATATATCACAAGAAAGAATAAATGATTTCCTGGTGAGATTAACAACACGGCCTTGCTCGGAAGCTAAGGAGTTGATCAGATTAGTAACCTCTTCGACTCTAATGGGCTGAAACGACTGAACACGCTTGGTGGTAAAGAGCTCGAGCACGGAGATCTTCCGTACGTTCCGCCAATACTCACCGTAGGGAGCCAATCCGATGTCGGTGCAATCGTAGAACACTTCTTTCGCAATCATAATAATAGGACGATTACAGAAGACAGAGTCATGAGTTTTCATAACTTCCTTAGCCATATCTGCGGATGACACAATGATAGTCGGCACTTGGCCTAGTTGCAGCTGCATCACCCTCCCGTATCGCTTCGCTAGCTCCGCAAAGCGGCGATGCGGGAGTGTGTCTTTAGATGCAACTTGGTGGAGGTTTCCTATGAAGGGGAGCTTTGGAGGGGATGGAGGTGATTTCGGTGATGTTTTTTTCATAGATTTTATTGCATAATACATGAATATCGCTACTACCAGAATAAACATTGGAATCTCCATGTTTATGAGAGGCAATTTTTCAACTTTTTTTTTTTTCCCCAAGTTATTACTTTAGGAAATTGATTGCCGAAAATAGCTATCTTGTGTAATCTATTAATAGTAGTTCCTGACGTTTTTTAATAGTTGAATTGGAGAAAGTGGATCACATTAAAATATACTCATTCGCATAGTAATACTACACCACCTGTGTTAGATATAAACATATGTTAAAATAAATGTTTTATATTATTCGGTATAATAATTGGCACAATTTGACCTTTTGTATTATTCATACTACATTCGTTTACGAAAATTCGACTCACTTATTGTTTATGAGGTCAAAATAAAATAACTTTGATCACATTTTATGATTTATACGAAAGAAATTAATTAGCATGTGAGATCTTATTAAATGCACCTTATGCGAAAACTCTTATTGGGAAACTCACCCACCATAAGCCAAGTGTACAATTCGAGTCGAATACGGATGTAGTCGGAGCTAAGCTCCGATGAATTGGGTGGGTATCCTAAAAAAAAAAAGTATTCCTTCCAACTTTTTAAAGTAACACACAAGCTTTCGTACGAAATCCTATGAGAATTATATATCCATACTCAGGATATATGTGTAATTTTTTGTTGGAAAAATTAAATATTATGATATGAGATTAGAAAAATATTAAACTAATAAAGTATGTAAAGTAATGAGAAAACTATATTTTTTCTTATATATAATTAAAAAACATTAGTTATAGTGAATTAGGTGTGTAGTGCATAAAGTCAAGAATTAAATAAAGTAGAGGATATATAGATATATAAAATTATGTGTTTCTAGCCATATTTTTTTTAAAAATATTTTGTGAAAAGACCAACTCAATCAAAAGTTTAAACTAATGGTTAAGATGCCAGGAATATGTTTTATACTCTATCACGCCCCCCTCACACGATAACCAATTGGGCTTGAAATGTGAATGCAACATAGACCCTCCCATACCTGGCGCGAATTAGTTCCACTTTAAGGGAGGGGTGGATGAGATTCGAACCCGTGAATTCTATGTCATGTTGGATCTTGGTACTATGTCAGAGGACCATCTCAAACAAAAGTTTAAGCTGATCATAGAGTATAAAACATATTCCTGAGCCTCAACCATCAGCTTAATCTTTTGTTTGAGATGGTCCTCTGACATAGTATCAAGATCCAACATGACATAGAATTCACGGGTTCGAATCTCATTCATTGCACCCCTCCTTTTAACTTAAACTTTTGGTTAAATGGTCCTTTAACAATTTTAGTCCCTTTTTTTTTTTTTTTGGAATAAAGATTGATTCATAAATAAAAAGTCATATGACATCTATAAAGAGATTTATATATTCTAATAAATACATAAAAATTTAATCAAATAAAAAAATCTTTTTAGCAGAGTTACGATTGTTGTTGCAATACTTGCAAATCGTACAATATCACTGTGATTTACAACCTTCTTCGATAAGGGGTCTATCGATCTGTGGTAGTCATGAAGAAAATTTCCGTCTGATTCATCTGATTGTAATCAAAGGATTAACCTCTTTTTCGATCCCGCACAAATCTTTACTCATGAAACAACTTGTATCCTACTAAACTCAAAAAACAAAAACAAAACTAAAACAATGCCCATCAAAAGGTCACTTATTACACTCAAACCTATTATAGGGGTACTTTCTACTTTCAAAAAGTGGAGTTTTATTAAATTCAATAAAAAAAATATAAAAAAACCAAAGAAAAAAGGTCGGAAATAGCCAAATTTTTGGAGAAATTTGACTATTTCTGCCTTATGAAACACTTATTTTGACGAACACTAGAGAGAAATAATAGAGAGGAGATGACTAGGGTTTTTTTTTATTATTTTATTCCTTATAACTTTATATTCAGCAATATTTTTTATTTTTTATTTTGTCACGTATTCACATGCATAGGCGCATTTACGATTTTTCAATTTCTTTTAATAAATGAGATATTTGTTTTATTAATTTCACCTGATAGTTTTCTTAATCTAATATATATAAATAAAGTAGGCATTTTTGGAGAGCATTCGGAGCGCCACGTAAGAAATATACTTATTTCAACCAATAAGAAGAAAGATTTGTAATTTATATTTGAATTAAAGAATTATGTCGCCACCTAAATAAAAGTAACGAATTAGATTTGATATATCTAAAAATTTAATGCCACGTAAATTATAATACACGAATTAAATTATTTTAATGAAAAAAATAAAGTAAAAATATAGGAAAAAATAAATTTATTAATTCAATACTACGAGTATAAGAAATCCAAAATAAATATACTAAAAAATATTAAAATGATAAACGCTTATAATAAAGTTTGATACCTATCATTATAAGATAAATTTTGATAGTATTTATGATAAAAAATACAAATCGTTCGTTAATTATAATTAAATTAAAATTTGTGATACCTCCCATTATAAATTGACACATCATACGACACAAACAAAATTTCGTATCAATAAAAAATTCCATCAAGCGAATTTTGTGTTAGTAATTTTGTATTAATTTTTGGTAATCAATGGCCAGGTAATTTTTAGCTTAATTTTTAAAATCCTATGTTTAAATTAGTATTTCTAATTATTACTTACATTGTATTAATTTGGGATACTCAACGATTATATGTTTATGTTTTATTTACTAAATGTTATTTTACATGCAGATCTAACACATCATACGACACAAATAAAATTTCGTATCAATACAAAACCCCATCAAGCGAATTTTGTGTTAGTAATTTTGTGTTTGTTTTAGGTCATTAATGTCCGGGTAATTTTTAAAATCTTTTGTTTAAATTTATATTTGTAATTATTACTTACATTGTATTTATTTAGGATACTTAACGATTATTTGTTTATGTAATGGCATGCAATTAGATGTTGTATACTTAATATATGGATGGCTTTGGTTATTTTTGGAGATGATGAAAACATTCCAATGCATAGATTTGATTTTATATTGCAACAATTTTTCATTTATTGGTAAATATATTGATTTATTTTATATAAATGTAAATATTTAATTCATATCAATTTCAGTTTGGCTAACATTTCACGGTTCAATTTATCCATTGATGTAGTAGGTTGGTTGTGGACGAGGTTAGTGATTCTATCGAAATAAAAAATATAGTAAAACAATGAATAATGATTTGGGATTTAAATTATAATTTATCATTTCACATTAAAGATTTTATATGACGGAAAAAATATCATATTTACAACTTATTTATATTTAATAAATTCATTATAAATTATAGTAAAAAAAAATATTAAAGTTTTGTAATTTTGTCTAAAATTATTAAATACAATAAATTAAATAATTAAAAATCTTAGATGAAAAATCGTGCAGGGTTTACATCTAGTTAAAAATAAGAGGTTGCACATGCACATAGTTTTTGTAAATTAATTATACCCTATTCGAAATAATGAGAATCTGTCAAAAAAAAATTGAGAGGGATACGCGCATTTATAATATAATATATAGTTGCGTACACCTAAGTGACTCAATAATGTGTAGATACTCCATAAATAAATAAATAACTAAATTCTTTCAAAAAAAAATAAACAAAAATAAAATAATTGAAGATATTAATAATTCCGTAGGACCGAGCCGAGTTCATGACGATGGTTAGGTGGATTTGACGAGATCATATGTCGGGTATAATTATACTAATATTTGATTAAAAATTATACCTCGTGTTTCTTTGTTTAGGTTGGACTAAATATCAATTATACTAGTTATGGACTTGGGCGCAAGGTTGTCAGGGTTCGGGATCCTACATTGAATTGGTGAGAGGAGTAAGATCAAATCGGTAAAATTGGATCGTATAATCGTAAAATCTTACGAAATTGATAAAATGAGTAATAAAAAAGGTTGCTACATAATTAGATAACATTTTTTAAGCCATAAAAATGCTAAAATTTATAGTTTTAGTAGTTGGATGCTGATTTTCTTAGCTTAGAGAAAAGTTTGATTGCTTTAGGCTCATTTTAATAAGTAAAAAGTAGGATTGTACCATCCTAACCGATCCTACCCGATTCTGACCGATCCTACACAATTATGTCCGATCCTGACCGATCTCGTACTATCCAATAATAATTTAAGTGTAAAACAAGATCGTCCGATCCCACCCGATTCTGTACGATCCTACACGATCTTGCTTGCTCTGCGATTCTGCATCTGATCCAAATCGTTTGGCTAAAATGGGATTGTAGGATCACACGATCCTACGATCCGGATCGCGATTTTGACAACAATGCTTTGGTGGTGCCCCGAATCATTGTATGTTATTTCAATTTTTTTATTATAGAAAAAATGTGTACTAATTATATTTAATTTGATAATAAAATTGATTAATTAACAATTAGCTAACTTATTATTGTATTCATTTTTTCTCTGTGGTTGGCCACATCGTATAGCCGACTGACACATGAGTATCCCCTGTCCGGGTATTCCCTGACTGACCGAGTAACTCTTGTATGATTATAATACAATTGTTATTCTAATCAACTATACTCAAATAAAGGTCTCAATTTGGTAGCATATTGTATGATTATAATTTAAAATACGAAGTATACAAAAACGAATAACGTGCATCATTCATTATTACAAAATACAACAATTATATCAAACTTGAATGATTGAGTAAATCTGAATTATACTAGCTTTATGCCTTTAATAATTTGCATTGTTTTATAATCAATATTTGTTTCTACTGAATCCGTTCTTTGGAAACCATTAATAAGTATAATTGAATCTTGATAGTTTAATCGATATATATACCATGTGACGGCCAAAAAGATACGTGAAATCTTCCACATATAGAATGTTTCCTTGGCAGCAATATTAAATTTTTTTTTTTTGTATCTTTCATTTTTTTTTTTTTCCATATAAAGTACTTGTCGAAAAAATAATTACAAAGTACTCGTGGGATAATGCCATTATTGGTCACTTGTTTACTTAATTTGGGATCATCAAAGACGGATGGATTTACAAGCTTATGTAGTTTTTAAACCTTCAATTATTAGTTGTTATATATTCCGTACTTTGTAATATATTTTTTATTCACTTGCATCATTTTTTATCTTTAATTTTCAAAAGCTATCTTTAAATACTACACTTATCAAATACAACTGAGTTTTTTTCAAGTGTTACTCATTCTTTTTAGGCAAAAAGCTAAATTTTAATATTATATTTCTCTATTCTTATATTTAGTGGCGGAACCAAGGGGGCCTGGTGTGGGCCATGGTCTTCCCCTTGTTTTGATTATATATTAAATGTTGCAAATATTTATTTTGAATGCATCATAGTTGAGTTGGAAGTAGAGTAAAGTGATCTATTTGGAGGTCACAAGTTCGAGACTTGCTCCTTACTTTTTTATAAGATTTTTTTTTACTAGTATTTCGTAAAGATTTTTTTTTTACGAGTATTTCATATACTCCATTCGTTTCGTAATAATCGCAACAACTTCTTTTTACATTCGTTTCATAATAATTGCAACACTTCCTTATTTGGTAAATATCCACTACTATTTTATTATTTCTCTCTCCTACCAACCCCACTTACACTATTTTTTTTTTATATTATTTTTCTCTTATACTAACAATTAAACATATCTCCAATAACTATATTTTATATTATAATATTCATCTTTTGGTCCCTACTTTATAATTTTTCTAAAACTTTGTGCAACACCTAATGTTGCGATTATTACGAAATGGAGGGAGTAATAAGTTATAGCACAACCCTAGGCATTAAATTCGCTTTACCGTAAATTTTCATTAATTTTTTTATTAAAACTTTGTCTCACTATTTTTTCACATTTAAATACTATATCTGTCCATGAGATATTAAGACATTTATTAAGTTTGGCCCCCTTAATAATAAAATCTTGGCTCCGCCCCTGCTCATCTTCCCCGCCCAAACTCACTACTATTAATTTTATTATTTTATTCCACTCACATTCATTATTTTTCAATAAACTATTTATCCCACTATCTTTCTTTTAGTTTTTCAAAATACCTCAACTGCCGCAGTTTCCTCTAATGTTTATTATTTAAGTCAATAATCAAAGTGTCTAAAACTATGTACCGATCAAAGTATAACACTTAAAAAAACACTCTAAAACTATGTGCCGGTCAAAGTGTAACACTTAAAAAATCACGGAGGAAGTATTTATTAACTATTATTCCCTCTATCTCAGAATAAAATAACTAACACAATCAAAATTTGCACACATGCCGGTGCACTAGTTTGACCTTAATAACATGAAGAAAAAAAAGTTATAATATGAAACTTTATATCAAAACCTTTTGAACAACATATTTTATGATAAAATATTTTGTTATTTTGTTAGTAAAAATTTATAGTCAAAGTTAATATATGAATAGTGAAAAAAAGTCTTACGTGTCAATTACTAATATTTTGAAATGGAGGGAGTACTAAAACATGCCACATTGACATCATCATTGTCCACGTGATAACTTAATAATAAAAAAATTCTGTCAATCTAAAGCTAACGTCATCAATATATGTTTTCGGTTTTTTTTTTTTATTCCCTGTACAATGATTCTTTTTTATTAAATGAACTATTATTTGAATTAGGTTGGGAAAAGTAAACTGATTTTACTATATAACACTACAAGAAAAACCATTTTATTGCAACGAAAAAAGTCGTTGCTAAAAACACAATGTCGTTGCAAAGTCGTTGCGGGTGTGGGCGTGATAGAGTATAAAACATATTCCTAGGCCTCAACCATCAGCTTAAGCTTTTAGTTAAGTTGGTCCTTTAACAAGTTTAGTCCTTTTTTTTTTGAATAAAGATTGGTTAATAAATAAAAAGTCATATGACATCTATAAAGAGATTTATGTATTCTAATAAATACATAACAATTTAATCAAATAAAAACATCCTTTCAGCAGAGTTACGATTGTTGTTGCAATACTTGCAAATCGTACAATATCGCTGTGATTTACAACCTTCTTCGATGAGGGGTCTATCGATCTGTGATAGTCGTGAAGAAAATTTCCGTCTGATTCATCTGATTGTAATCAAAGGATTAACCTCTTTTTCGATCCCGCACAAATCTTTACTTATGAAACAATTTGTATCCTACTAAATTCAAAAAACAAAAACAAAACTAAAACAATGCTCATCATAGGGGCACTTATTACACTCAAACCTACTATAGGGATACTTTCTACCTTCAAAGAGTGGAGTTTTATTAAATTCAATAACAAAAATATAAAGAAACCAAAGAAAAAAGGTTGGAAATAGCCAAATTTTTTGGAGAAATTTGACTATTTCCGACTTATGAAACACTTATTTTGACAAACCCTAAAGAGAAATAATAAAGAGGAGATGACTAGGGTTTTTTTTAATTATTTTATTCCTTATAACTTTATTTTCAGCAATATTTTTAATTTTCTATTTTGCCACGTATTCACATGCATAGGCGCATTTACGGTTTTCCAATTTCTTTTTAATAAATGAGATATTTGTTTTATTAATTTCACCTTATAGTTTTCTTAATTAAAAATAAAAGGTTGCACATGCACATAGTTTATGTAAATTAATTATACTCTATTTGAAATAATGAGAATCTGTCACAAAAAAAAAAAAGAAAAAAAAAACGAGAGGGATATGCGCATATATAATATAATATATAATTGCATACACCTAAGTGACTCAATAATGTGTAGATACTCCATAAATAAATAAATAACTAAATTCTATTAAAAAAAAAAAAAAAAAAAAAAAAAAACCCTAAATAATTGAAGATATGAATAATTCCGTAGGACCGAGCCGAGTTCATGACGATGGTTAGGTGGATTTGACGAGATCATATGTCGGGTATAATTATACTAATATTTGATTAAAAATTTATACCTCGTGTTTCTTTGTTTAGGTTGGACTAAATATCAACTATACTAGTTATGGACTTGGGCGCAAGGTTGTCAGGGTTCGGGATCCTACATTGAATTGGTGAGAGGAGTAAGATCAAATCGGTAAAATTGGATCGTATAATCGTAAAATCTTACGAAATTGATAAAATGAGTAATAAAAAAGGTTGCTACATAACTAGATAACATTTTTTAAGCCATAAAAATGCTAAAATTTATAGTTTTAGTAGTTGGATGCTGATTTTCTTAGCTTAGAGAAAAGTTTGATTGCTTTAGGCTCATTTTAATAAGTAAAAAGTAGGATTGTACCATCCTGACCGATCCTACCTGATTCTGACCAACCCTACACAATTCTGTCCGATCTTGACCGATCTCGTACTATCCAATAATAATTTAAGTGTAAAACAAGATCGTCCGATCCCACACGATTCTGTACGATCCTACACGATCTTGCTTGCTCTGCGATTCTGCATCTGATCCAAATCGTTTGGCTAAAATGGGATTGTAGGATCGCACGATCCTACGATCCGGATCGCGATTTTGACAACAATGCTTTGGCGGTGCCCCGAATCATTGCAGGTTATTTCAAATTTTTTAATATAGAAAAAATGTGTATTAATTATATTTACTTTGATAATAAAAATTGATTAATTAACAATTAGCTAACTTATTACTCTATTCATTTTTCTTTGTGGTTGGCCACACCGTGTGGCCGACTGACACATGAGTATCTCCTGACCGGGTATTCCCTAAACGACCGAGTAACTCTTAACCGACCGAGTAACCCCTGACTAAATAACCCTGACCACACGGTGTGGCTAGCTACATATAAACTCTTTTTTTTGTGTTTTTTGACAAGTGCTTAATAATACAATTGTTATTCTAATCAACTATACTCAAATAAAGGTCTCAATTTGGTAGCTGAATTAACTTGAATGATTGAGTAAATCTTGAAGGATTGAGTAAAGGTCTCAATAAAGGTCTCAGTAAAGGTCTACTCAACTTGAATGATTGAGTAAATCTGAATTATACTAGCTTTATGCCTTTAATAATTTGCATTGGTTTATATAATCAATGTTTGTTTCTAGTGAATCCGTTCTTAAAAAATTGCTGTAATTTAGTTTAAAAACATTAATTTCAATAGTTTTAATCAACCACAATCAAATTCCTTCAATAAACATCAAATTAGAAACCTAGGGTTTAATCAATTTGGGGCTTTTTCCTACAAAACCAAATCTAAAAATTATGTATATTAATCATCATTAAAAACATCATAAAATCATCACACAACACCCAAAACAATAATTATCAAAGCTAATTTAATTTTTAAGCAAGTAGCCTTCTTATAAACAACGCACGCACAAAAGCACGGGGGAGGGCGGCTGTTGCTGGTGACGGTGGCCAGTCGGTGGGTGGCTGTGGTGGTGGTGGTGGTGGCTGGCCACCGTGTGGTGTGTGTGGGTGGTGTATGAGGTGAGGGAGAGGGGAATTAAAGTGGAAAAATAAGAGAGAATTTACCTCTTGGAATTATCACCTTGGGCAAAAATCAAATTTTTACCTTTAGGTGAATATTTATACTCCTCTCTAAAACCCTCCTCCACTTGAATTTCCCTTTTTACCCTTAATGATTCCAACTTCCACTCAAATTGGTATTTTGACTTTAAAACTCCTTTATAATTTAAAATATGCCCCAAAATTTCCAATATAAAAATAAAGTATTTCCAAACCATTTAAATAAATAATAAATGGGTTTTTAATTAAAATAAACCTTTTTAACTATTAAAATACCATAAATAATTCATTTCAAATTATTTACATACATCATAAAATAATACTTGAAATTAATTATACGTAAAAAAAAATACGAGGTATTACATTGACCTCCTGCCCTGGAACGACGGCCTCCCCATCATTGTCGCATGTATATCCTCTTCAAAAGTGTCATCGTCGAAGTGGTCTTGAGGCTGAAACGGAGGAGGTGGCGAAAGCTCCAGCTGCTCGGCGTTGAGAACTTGGGTGGCATAATCAAATCGCTCTTCCTAATAACAGTAGTCATCATTGGGGGAAGTTCCCAAGCAATCTGCATGCAGGTCTGACAGTTGGCCTCGTTCTCTACAACAAGCCGAGTTTGCTCTGCCTCAGCCTCGTCCTTCAGCCGGCTCACTTTGACGGCGAGCTCATTCTTAAGGGCATTGACTTGAGCTCTTAAATCCGTGTTTTTAGTGTCGGCATCTTTGAGAGCGGCCAAGTCGGATTTGGCCATCTTAAGCTCAGCCTCTAAAGATATAACCTTCATTTTTGAGCTGCCTCCAAGTCGGCACACAGCTTTTTGGTATACTCCGTCTGAGAAAGCAGGATGTCCCGTGTCAATAAATCATTTTTATGCACCCTGTACTCAGCCGTATGTAAAGCATCTTGAGCTTGAGCGTTGGCGGCGCTTACCTCTTTGGACTTTTCCCCAAAGCATGTCTTACTATCTTTAACCCTCAGCATTGCCTACAAACTGCAAAAATTGTGTCAAAGTAAGACAACAAGGCATTGATGTGGTCCATGTTCGCCGACTCTACTCCCCTTATTGCTGCCCTATCAGCCTTAGGGACGAATTTCAGCATGTTCTTTGCGAACTGCTGCACGTCTGGTGTTTTAGACGTGGTATCTGCAGCATAACCAAGAGTGCATAAGTAGGTGCAATAAGAGCTCCTTATAGATGGCAAATTTCCCGATGAGCCGGGTGAGCGCTAATATGATTTAACGCGATAAGGGGAAGGCGGCATGATAGACTTGATACCTTAAGGAGTCTGGGTGTCAACCTTGGCGCCTGGGGACTTTGCCTAGGATCCCACCGGCTGCTGAACCAGAAGCAGCACGGAGGGGCATGCCACTCTTCGTCGTCTTGGAGACGACTAGTTTGATTTCTTCGACACTAGAGGACTTGGTTGGACGTACAACATCTTTTGCCGACTTACTAGCAGATGGAGACGTCTTGCTAGTGCCGCCCCTCTTAGCCTTAGAGGTGGGCTGAGCCTCATCATCAGCCTTCCTCTTCAACATTTTTTGAATGGAGTGAGGAGGCAAAGGCGGAGACGACTTTATGCTCCCTTCTTGCCAATAATAAAATAAAAGAAGTTAGTCCACAGTAATAAGCCGGCATAACACCGTCTGACTACCCAAAGTATACCCAAGAACAACAAAGAAGTTGCTAGACTTACTGCCTGAAGCTGTGACTCCTTGTAGTGGTCATAAGACGCCATCCCCTGACGGATACTGGCGACAGAAGTTTTAGAGGTCTTTCCTCTGGCAGCTTAGACATGGTCGTTTTTGCAGTACAAAAGCCGGATGTAAGCATAAAAAATGAAATATGCATGAAACTCGAGTATAAAGACATGCAGTGCGTCCAACCTTTGTCTAATTCTTGACTAAGGCCGCAAGCAGACAAAAAGACGCCGTCTGACAACCATTCATATCTTTGTATCCAATTTTTTGGGACGATCAGATCTTTATCACCGTCCACCTTGACCGTTTTTTACTTCAAATAACCCAGGAGTTAAGATCTGGTCCTAGCCTTCCTTAGGGACAGGCGGCAGGTGATGTGCCCTCTTTCCAAGAAGGTAAGGGTTGGAGTTCCAAGAATTAAATTCTAGGTTCTCTTCGTTGTTGTCAGACGCGATATAATAAAATCTGTACCGCCAATCTCTCCACTTGGATGCTTTGGACAAGGTCATCATGTACTCCTTGTGAGTAGTCAAGGTGTACCATTCGCACCTCCTAGTGCATGACTCAAGTAGTGCATGTGAGCAAACGCCTCAAAACTAGGTGTCATATCCTGCATCTCACATGCGACAACATACCCCAAGATGTTTAACCAAGAATTAGGGGTGAGTTGCTAAACACCGAGGTGGTATTCTTTCAAAATTTTCTTCACTGCCGGATGCACTGGAAAACGAAGACCAGCATTTATAACCGCCTCATAACAGCCAAAGTATTTGTCCCCGTTCACAGCTTCATATATGGGCCCAAACTACGGTGCCACCACCAGCACCCGACAGATGGACCTCATATTCTTCTCCCATCTGGTGGGTTTCCCTATAGGCTTTAATTTCCGTACTCATTGAAGCATAGTCTTATGCTGATACTAAGCAAGTGTATGGGCTTAACTTGTCGGATGTATAGGCCTCTTTGCCTCTCTTCTCTTCAACCTCCTCACCCTCGGCATCATTTGCCGCCTCAAGCGCTTCAAACCTTGAGTTCCTTGACTTAGGGCCCTCTACCTCCATATCTAACTGAGACGTGCACTCTTCAGAGCCGGACGCACTTTTGTTAGACTCTTCCCAAATGGAAGAGTCGGGAGTACTAACTCTACTAGAGGGTTAGTCAATGGCTTCGTCAACTGGCACGTCACTGGTGCCGTCTTCCTCTGAGGAAGAGCCTTGGGTGGTCCACCTAACTCTGGCCATAGTGTTCTTATAGGCACATAGACGGTCGGGCTCTAAGAATGAAAAGGGGGGTCCGCAAAAGGAGAGACGACACTCCTAGTTCTAGACTCGGCCATACCTGGAGACAGGCTGAGTGCTATCCTAAGTCGTGTCATGTGTGTTTGTGAAACCATTTGAAAATGAAAGCAAATGACACAAACGGAAATTTAAAATAAAGAGTGAGAAGAGAAGAGAGACGGTTACCTCAGAAAAAGGAGAAAGCAGGAAGTGTTGAAATTTAACGGCTGTAACACAGACGGCAACAAAAAAAATTTCTTTCTCTTAAAAGTGCTCTGATCTCTCTCTAAGAAGTTTTTGAAAAATGTAAAAAATGAGGGGGGTAAAAAACTTCCTATTTATAGGAGGTTAAACGAAGGGAAAAATGGAAAAAAGCCAAGGAGATGAACAGTTAAAATAACTGACCCCCGGCCACGTGTCAGACAGACGTAATATTCGCCCACGTGGACGGCCACGCCATCCCCTGTGAGGGGCAAATGTTTAAGGTTAAAATACCCTAGACACGTGGACTAATAAACTAGTCACACGTGTCCCCTAGGCCAGCGCTCAAAGAGCCAACCAAGATATGACACGTGGTACCAGTCATCATTACGGTAGATCGTCCTTCGGGCCCAATTCCCAAGGAGCCCTAAAAACGGCGCACCCAGCTTACCTAAGTTAAATAACCTAGGAGGCACGCACTCCCACACACCATAAATATTGTTCATAAATGAACAGTAAAGAGCATTCATTACACATTTATTACATTCACTCAAAAACTAAGGAAATTACTTTGATCTCTTACTCTCTAGTTATTACAATCCTCTTTCCGATACTGACTGTCGGAGGCGAAACTCCGAAAAATCGGAGCTTTCGCTATTTTGCAGGTACAACGCATCCGGTGGGCTATATTCAATATTGTGACTCTCCCGCAGGATATCCAGAAGACCCCAAAACAGCTCTAAAACTGTTTTTAAAATGTAACCCATTCGAAATGAAAAAATTTGGTTAAATATGTGCGTCACACAGGCATTAACCAAGTAATCTTATATATAATAAATTAATAATAATACCAATATTTCTAAATAACTTTCTATCTCCAACCTAAAAAGTATTAAAATTGGGACCTACTTTTCATTTACTATTCCATTTTATATGAACAATAAATGAAGAGATAATAAAATAACGGAGGGATTAGTTTTAGGTGGGAGACATCTGGTAACAATATCTTATATATCTTGTCTTTGATGAATCATATTCTTTGTTAGAGACCAAGTGACTATTGGTGCTATGGTGATTGGGGTTGCACTTAGTAGGAAAGATCGTGTGTTCGGTCCATGTAACAATAATTGGGAGGGGATTGGAACGTAACTATCCAAAACTGATCTCCGAATCCAGATAAGCTCAAGGAGTGAACCGAGTGAAACAACAAAAAAAAATATTCTTTGTTAGAGATATATAGTTTTTATTTTTGTAAATTTCTAGTAACTTCGCTGTATTTTCTGATCAATAATACTAAAAATATCTTGATTATATATTTGGAGTGAAACATGTGCACTGTTTATAATTCATTATTGCAATTAAAAATTATAGCAGATCGAATATGTTAGATTGGTCTGATTTCCGATCCACTCATTGTATCCTTTTGATTATGCTAATTTTGTTACGATTCTTTAGTCATGATCTACAATACTACAATGAGATACACATTGTTATTTTGAAATTAATATTTAATTACACGAGAAATTGTTTTTAAGGCTTGGATTAAAATAACCTTTATTTTTTAAATCAAGGTGTTATTTGGTTGATATGGGAATTTAATTCCCATAGGAATATATAATTCATGGAAAGTTAATTCCTTAATGAAATACTTAGGAATTTCTTAAATGTGTTTGGTCGGCAATAAGGGAAATTGAAATTCCCATGAATTTTGGTTTACCTAGGGGAGGCTAGGTAATTTACTTTCCATGTTTTGTAGGAAGTTGAAATTCCCATGAATTTCCACTTTCCCTATTTTTTTTTTTTTATGTCAACCAAACAATTACTCATTTTATCAATTCCCATGAATTTCCAATTTCTCCATTTTACAATGTCAACCAAACAAGGCCCAAGATTCTTATTTTCCAAATTATCTGATCCAATTTTTTTTTGAACTTTATAGTGGTTTAATTTTTGAAGTTGTAGGAATTTTTTTCTAAACGTATCTAACATGGACTTAGTTTAGCTAATTTTTTTTTTTTTTTTTTTTTAAACTTATTTTGTTTCAACTAAAGCAAAATACGTAAAACAAATTGGTGTTAGATTATCCTATTAAAATTATGTCTTTTTTTTTTCTTTAGGAAATTTAGCAAACAATCACTTTTTATAAGTAATTTTTTGCAAGGAATCACCTTATAAATTTTTTTTTGCAAGGACACACCTTAATTGATTTTTTTTCTTTTTTTGCAATGACACACCTTTGGCCGGAAAGAGGGTTTGACCCTAATTCCCGGCGTTGACCCAACCACGTGCGAGGCACGTGACCACTTAAAACCACTCTCCAGCTACGCCACCCACCTAAACGCCACCGAAACCGCCTTACCCACCCACCACCACCAGATCTTGACATTCACCTCTTACCCACCCCACCATAACCACCAAAAACCCACACCGACGCTATCCCAACCTCGTAAACCACCGTCTTCAACCTTAACTTCCTTACATAGAAGGGGGAGGTGGTGGCAAGGAGAAGGCAGCGGTGGAGGTGGTGGCAAGGAGAAGGCAACGGCGGCGTCAAAGAGAAGGGGGCGGCAACCAAAAATTTGGGTAAATTTAGAGGAGAGAGAGAGTGTGTGGTTTCGGTGGTGGTGGGGTGGGTAAGGCAAGGTGGTTTCGCTGGTGTTTTGGTGGATAGCGTAGTTGGAGAGTGGTTTTAAGAGGTCACATGCCTCGCACGTGGTCGGGTCAACGCCAGGAAATAGGGTCAAACCCTCTTTTCCGGCCAAAGGTAAAAAAAAATTGATTAAGGTATGTCATTGCAAAAAAAAAAAATTATAAGGTGGTTTCTTGCAAAAAAATTCTTTTAAAAAGTGGTTTTTGCAAAATAATCTTACTTGATAAGTTTTTTTTTTTTTTTTTTTTTTTTTTTTTTTTTTTTGTGAATATGCACTGATGTAAAAATACAAGTAAGTTTAGTCAAACAAGAATATCATATTAGACCAAACCAAATTTTATAAAAACGGACAAAAATACCTTATTTCAAGAAAATATAACAAATTCAAAGTCTAATTACTCAAGGTAAATTTGTGACATGTATTATCAATTTCAAAGGATTGAAATAATACGCAGTACACAATATAACTTATCAAACTTGCCAAAGATCATTCCCTTCCCCAGAATTTAGGGTCGGCCTATAATAATAATAGTAAGGAAAAATTGTGACAAAGGGCCTTTTAAAGTGACTCTCTTGTCACAAAGGTCCTTATAAAAAAAAGGTGGCACTAAAGGTCCTTATAAGTGACTTTGGTTGTGCAGAGGGGCCTTTGACCCAATTCCGGCCAAATTCCGGCGTTGACTTTTTTTTTCAGGCCAAAATGTATCACGTGCCTTGCACGTGACTTCTTTTTAAATTTTTTTTTTTTTTTCTTTTTTCTCCTTTCCCTCTTCTACTACGAATTTTCCCCTGTTCTTCTACTACTTCCCAAATTTTCACTTGTGTTCCATTCCTGTTCATTCACCACAGTTAACTGCTGACAGGAAGCAAGCAACCATTAATGGCGAATTAATGGCGAAGTGCAATTGAGGTGGAGATTAAACAATTCTACTGTTGTCTGTGGTAAGTCTCTTTCAAATTAAAGGTTTTTGATGTTGTAAATTTTTTTACGAAAAAAGCTAATTTGTTCTGTAAAAATGGTGAAGAAGAACAACCCAGGAAGCAAAAGCAAGTCAAAAGGGAAAAGCAGGGCCAACATCTTTTCATTCAAGCGCATAACTAGGCTCAGGTTTGTTTTTTCGAATTTTAAATTGCAAATTGCGTATTAAAATACTCAATTGTTGGGAAAAAGACAAACAATTTCAGTTAATTAACTAATTAAATATGCGTATTAGTGGTTGGATGTGTATAGTGTGTTGAAATTGTTTTCATACATTGTGTGTTTTCATAAAATGTGCAACCCTAGATATGCTTTGCTTGTTGTGTTTAAGCTGGTACTTAGATTCTAGTTTATGTGATTGGTTGTTCAGGTTTAATTGCCCAATTGAAGTGTTGAAAATGTCGAAGCCAATTAACATAAGACTATATTATGGTGGTAATTTTGTGACTAGAAAGGGGAAAACTACTTATGAGTATGGTGATAGTGATTTTTATGGTTTAGCTTTGCACCCTAATGTTGAGGAAGTGTGTTACTTTGAATTTGTTGACTGGGTTAAGAAGGAATTAGGGTACACTGAAATGGGTGAGTTATGGTTTAGGAAGTATGGGTATAGCTTATTCACAGGGAAGGAGAGGTTGAAAGATGATAAGGACATACCAGAGTTCTTGTGTGCACCTGAGAAAGATGGGTGGTATCATCTGTATTTGGTACATGTGCCTAAATTTGTAGACAACAGGAGTGCTATATATGGTCCAGGTGTGGGATTTTATACAGATACAGAATCTGAGGGAGGGTCCACATCATTAGGTAGTTATATATCTGGTGACTCACTTGCCACATCATCAGATAAGGAAGGGGGTTTTGTTGGGGGTGGGTCACAGTCAGCTGAAACTGATGACATGGGACATAAAAAGAGTGGATTACAGGAGGGAGCACATGCTATTGAATGCAGGAACCCTAGATCTGAAAATATAAGCCCCCTTGTTCCCAGTTCTTCCCACAGCCTTGTCTTCAACACACCCAGCCCTTCTTCAACCCAGAACCCCAAAAAAAAGAGGAAGTTGGTCCTTAAATACAGTGAACAACCACCTGCTTCTCTTGAAACCATTGCAGAAGAAGCTGAAGAAAACCCTGCTGTTCACAGTGATGAGGATGAGGATTTTGATGCTGCTTTGAGTGATCTTGATTTTGAAGATGACAGTGATGATGACCTGTTTTCTGCCAATGTTGATGATGATATAACTGAAGATGTGAATAGAAGTTTGGTGGGTATACACACTAGGCAGCTGAACAGTCATAGAGGTGAGGGTGAGGGTCAGGGTGAAGTGCAAGTTGAAGATGATGATGACTTGAATGATAGTGAGGATGAGTTGGATAGTGTAGCTGGTTCAGATGATGATGAAATTAGGTTCCCTGTTTTTAACCCTGATGTTGACTTCAAGAGGAAGATTAACCTCACTGTTGGGTTAAAGTTTGCTTCAAATGAATTGTTTAGAAAGGCATTAAGACACCATGCAATAGAGAATGGATACAGTTACATGTTTTTGCACAACAAGAAGAAGAGGATAACTGTATTCTGTGCTAAAAGGTGTGCATGTAATTTTGTTTCTGGAAAAATTTATGCATGTGACTGTCCAATTAGAAGGAAGTGTCTGTTTAGAGTACATGCTAGGAAATTGAAAGATGAGGAGACTTTTCAAATTAAGAGTCTTATGCTTGAACATAAGTGTGGGCACCAGCATATAAATACAAATGTTACCAGTGCATATAAATACAAATGCTGCTACTTATGCTCCAGCTTTTCATGCAATGCCAGGACATAACCAATGGGAAAGGTCTGCTATGCCTCACCCTTTGCCCCCTGTGTACAGAGCCATGCCAGGTAGACCTTCTAAAAAGAAAAGAAAGAAGGCACAGGGAGAGGAAACAAGGAAGACAGTGAAGAGAGCAAGGAAGCCAAACACATGTGGCAGATGTGGTGGCAAAGGGCACAACTCCAAGAAGTGTTTCAGGCCTCTACAACCACCACCTCCTGAAAACAAAGGTGGAAGGCCTAGGAAGCAAAAAGGGGTAGCAACCTCAACAGCAGGACAACCACAATCACAGCCACTATCACAGTCACTGTCACAAGCTCCACCTCTGTCTCAGGCATCAACTCAACCTTCCCAGCCTACTGCATCTGCATCAACTCATCAAGCAAAGGGAAAACAGCAGGTCCCTGCTGCTAAGTCCAGGAAGAAGACCACATCCATCAGTAGGATACTCCAGGGATCAGTTTCTAAGTCTTAGTTCTGATAGGTTACATTAAGTTTCCTGTTTAGTATGTGATTTATGTTTAACTCACTATTAAGGTTTTGTATGAACATGTTTAACATCATTTTGGAACTTAGGTAGCATTTTGGAACTTATGTGTTGTATTTTGAATGCTTTGGAATGATTTGAACAGGAATATGGAAGCATTCTAGTTGCAAATATGTGTCCAAATTACTTTTTCATTCATAACAATAAAAACCAAATTGGTTCATTACAAATTTCCCACTAGCACATCATGCCTAAACGACTAATACATCCTTCAACCAAACAGTTTTACTACTATTGCACTAGCCAACACTGATACAATTGCACACAAAGCCACCAAAATACAGAACTGATCATTACTAATCACACCATGAACAACCCTGTTTGCAGTTGGCTTTCCTGGCATTTGCTGAGTGAGTCTTCTGTTTTCTTGCTCCAAAGATGTCACTCTTGCCTTCAGGAGATTATGGTCAGTGGCCATCTTGTGTTTCTCAGCCAACAACACATTAATCACATCCTTCTGCCAATCCACCATGTCAGTGTCAAACCACTTGAAATAATCACACCCACTCTGCATTGTTTCAAAATCAAAGAACTTGCAACACCAAAATCTTCTTCCTGGGTTTTCATGGGTCCACGATGTTCTTTTGACAACAGGAAATCCGCAATTACACTTCTTCATCAATGCGCAACTACAATTAAGAATAAAGAAAGATAAATTTCAATTGGAAAAATTAAACTTGAATTGGCTGTGGGTTTGTCACCTTACCTTGTTCAAATTGGGTTCAATTGCTTCAATTCGCCTTCAATTGCTTCAATTCGCCTTCAATTGCAATTTCTGGGTTACAAATTGCAACCACGTTCGCAATTTAGGGTTCAAAAGGGGGAAAATGCTTGAAAAAGGGGAAAATTCGTAGTAGAAGAGGGAAAGGAGAAAAAAGAAAAAAAAAAAAATTTAAAAAGAAGTCACGTGCAAGGCACGTGATACATTTTGGCCTGAAAAAAAAAAGTCAACGCCGGAATTTAGCCGGAATTGGGTCAAAGGCCCCTCTGCACAACCAAAGTCACTTATAAGGACCTTTAGTGCCACCTTTTTTTTATAAGGACCTTTGCGACAAGAGAGTCACTTTAAAAGGCCCTTTGTCACAATTTTTCCTAATAGTAATAATAAAAATAACCCAACAACAATAATAATAATGATAAGTTTAGAAAAATTAAGTTCGAATAAGTTTTAATAAGTATTGATTAGCTTAATTATGAACATATCCAATCAATTTAGAATTAAAATATTCGCACCCAAAAAGAATTTAGAATAAGTTTTAAAAAGTATGTAATATAGAACTAAAATAAGTTTTAAGAATTATCAATAAGTCATAATAAGTATTGATTAGCTTAAGTATGTAATTTCAGATTAGCTTAATTAATAAATTCTAGAAAAAGGTTCAGAAAAATTAATATATGTGAAAATCAAGTAAAATTTACTCCGTAAATCGTAGAAATACTTACCCTATTATAACCTCAATACATGTTCAAAATGTGTCATACTAGTTAGTATATGATCGACTCACCCACTGCTGCAGCCTACTTTATGCCAAGTCATTGTTCCACTAAACCAAATTCCGTATAATTCATAGACCATGCATCTTGCATGCATAATAAATTTAAATATTCAGTTTAATTACAATCACAAGCATTATAAATAGCTTCCCATTACGGAGTAGTAATCACAAATCACAACTTCAAATCTATTCATTTTCCTTTAACTCTTACAAAATACAAGTAGCTAATACATACCAACTTATTTCCTAGAATGGAAGCCATTCAAGCTAAAGTTGCTACGGTTAGACCTCTTGCTTATTTCCCCCCTGATATATGGGGTGACCGCTTTGTTACCTTTTCCTCCGAAGACGTTTTGGTAAATATTTTACTCCCTCTGTTTATACTTAAGTCGTATTATTATACTTCCTCCGTTTCTTTTTTGTTGACACGCTTCTTTAGTCACGTTTATTAATGTACAATTTCAACTATTAATATCTTTAATTACCGATAAACAAAAATTATAAAAAGTTGATATTTTAAAAATATATATTGTGACGAATCTACCAAGATCTCACATGACTTTACGTATAAAACACAAAACACGGTCAAAGAGAAATGAGTGAATAGTGCTAAAGTCAAAACGTGTCAACTTAAAAAAAAACGGAGGTAGTACTTGGTAACACATGTATGGTTTTGAAAAGGTTAATTTTATAGATTTATAAATGTAGTTTTGTCCAAATGAGTTAATAATATATGAATTATTTATTGTAAGAAATTGAAAGTCGATAAATTATTCTTTACTGATTTTGATCTATAAAATTATGAAATCTCACAACTCGATTAACTATATTATTTATTTTAATTATATGTAATCTACCTTTGAGGCTATGACACTTGAGTGATGATCTTTAATTATATTAGCTTATGTTGTACCTCCTTTATTATGACATTTATACAATTATATTTGCTTCATTTATTAGATTTTCAAATGTTTGAATTTACTGTTATTCCATGCATGCAGAAAATGGAATACTACAAAACACAAATTGAGCCATTTAAGCAAGAAGTCCAAATGATGATAGTAGATAAATCTATTGATTTGGAAAAGAAGATGATTTTGATCGATGCAGTGGAACGTCTAGGGATTTCTTACTATTATGAGAATGAGATCGAAGAACAATTGAAATGGCTTTTTGCTCAACTTTCTCAAAAATGTTTCAATACGGAATATGATTTGAGCAACACTGCATTACAGTTTCGTGTTTTTAGGCAACATGGACACAAGATGCCTTGTGGTAAAGATTTTTTTTTATTTATTTTTTTTTTTTTTTTAATAACACTTTGAACACATTGAAATATATACTAGTTGCCTCTGACAAGCGTACATGTTGCAATGAAAAGTACTAAAAATAAGGGAATATTTGGTATTTGAAGTATGAGTATGAAAGAAAATGTTTGTTTTCCTTGAGTGAATATAGTGCAATATTTATGTAATGTTCTAGAAAGATATATCTTAGTTGCAATATTAAAGAAACATATATATATGATGATGTTTAATTATTGTAAGAAGCTAAGTATTAATTCAAAGCGCTTACAAATTATTTGATTTGCAGATGTATTCAATAAATTCACTGAAACTGAAAGCAACAAGTTCAAAGAAACAACAAGGAATGATTTAAAGGGAATGGTGAGCTTGTTTGAAGCTGCGCACTTAAGGGTACATGGTGAATGTATCTTAGAAGAAGCATTAGCTTTTACTACTGATAACCTAAAAACAAAAGGGACTGAATCTGAGCAAGCTCGCCATGCATTGAAACAAGCTGTGCACTTTGGCATTCAAAGGATAGAGAGTCGCCATTTCATTTCCTTATACGAGAAGGACGAGTCTCGAAACGAGACGCTTTTGAGCCTTGCTAAGATTGATTGCAATAGGATGCAACTGCTGCACCGGCAAGAATTGAGCCAAATCCTAAGGTCAGTTTACTCATCTTTATACAGTAATGAATATTTTCTCTAAATCTTGATTACATACTCAGCTTGATTGATTTTGTTGTGGCCTAGGTAATAAGAAAGGGTGTATTTAATAATTATTACTTGACTATATTATTTGAAATAAAATTATATGAAAGGGTGCTAGTAAATATATGAAGAACTCTAATGTGTATATTTTTTCTCTAATGTTGCATAGCTGGTGGCACGACTTAGATTTTAAAAACAAGCTTCCTTATGCAAGACAAAGATGCGTGGAATGTCATTTTTGGTCGATATCTATGTACTATGAACCTCAATACTCTCTTGCTAGAATCCTACTAGTGAAAGTTCTCCTAGTGATTTCGATACTAGATGACACATATGATGCATATGGCAGGTTTGAGGAACTTATGCTCCTCACTGAAGCGTTTGAGAGGTAATTAGTAATTCATAGATTTGTTAGTTCATCAATAAATATATATACATACAATAATACGTAATGCTTTCACATATTGTTATGCAGGTGGGACTTGAACGCAATAGAGGAGTTTCCTGAAGATTATATGAAACTCGTTTTTCAATTCGTCTATAACATTTATGAAGACTTTGCAAAAGAGATGACACGTTTAGGAAAGCCTTACGCTGCTGAGTTCGCAAAAGATCGAGTAAGGCCAAAATTGTTTATTTTAACTGAGACCCTCGTTCCATCTCCCACGCATTATTCATGATATCAGATTAAGAAAATCATGGATTTGATTGTTTGTTTTGCAAGCATTTAGTATTCATAGTTTTATATGTGATTAAATATATAAATGGTCAAAGTTGTATCTTAGAGACAATTAAAAGGTAAATGGAAATAAGTGAGACAATTAAAAGGTAAATGGAAATAAGTTTTTTGGTATGACGCCTTTTGGTTGAACCTAATTTTTTTATATGATATGATTCTATAGTTGAAACCTATACTTCTTCCGTTCTAGTAATATTGCAATAACTGAACTTTTGCATTATTTATCATGCTTATTTAACCACAAATTATAATTTATATATACGTAAAGTAAAATATAGTCATATGGGATCTTGTTAAATTCGCCTCGTAAAATATTTTCACAATATCAACCTTTTATAATTTTTACTTTTATATAATAATATATATTTAACATATAAAATGTTATTTGAGATGCGTAATTTCATTCTTGTTGCAATATTTGTGGAATTGAGGAAGTACAATATATGACATAAATTCAGGTGAAAGATTTGATAAGATGCTACTTCAAAGAGGCAGAGTGGTACAAGGCAAAATTTGTGCCATCATTTGAAGAATATATGGAGAACGCAAGGATCACAGGGGTTGGTCAAATCATTGTTACCTCCTCCTTACTAGGAATGCAAGAAATTGTGCAAAAGAAACCATTTGAACAAATTATGAAAGCTCCAAAGGCTATTAAAGCATGTGAGGTCATCGGTCGTATCATGGATGATATAGTTAGTCACGAGGTATGCTGTGTTTCAATTATTTTTTTGCTATAGATAGTTAGTCATTAGGTATGTTGTACGCATGTGTTAAAGGTCAAAATTTCAAAACTTAACCATAATTATTGAGTTTTATTACTATACGTGCTGTACTATAAGTGTTTGACTTTTGTGCATCGAATATAACATAATAATAGGAGGAGCAAGCTAGAGGGCATGTTGCTTCAGGGGTGGAATGTTATATGAAGGACCACGACATGACTCGAAAAGAAGTGGTGCATGTATTTAACAAAATGGTTGGAGATGCATGGAAGGATTTGAATGAAGAGTTCCTAAACGAATCTAAATTCGAGGATGAAGACCTACCGAAGCCAGTTCTTAAACGTGCTCTCAACCTAGCTCGAGTGCTGGATGCCTTGTATAAGGTCATTGATGGCTACACTTACTCTGCAAAACTAATCAAGAATGAAATAATTACAACTTATGTTAAACCCATTTCCCTTTGATTTATGATTCCCGCTTTCCATTTTCATTCAAATATCAGTATGCTTGTGAAAAACACAATTCAAAGATGAATACCTTTTGCTTTTTAAGGTTGATGTATCAGTAAAGCCTAGCTATATTTGTAATAAGGTTGATGTTGTTGGTACATTTCACATTCTCCGAATTTCATTAGCACAGAAACCTTTAATGTTGTTGCTTTTGTTATGCTAGTGAAAAATTAAAAGTTGTACGTAAAGCATCAAAGTATATTTTAATTCTTAATGTACAATCCCAAAGTTTTCCTAAAAAAAACACTATTATTGTTATCTCTCAAATCATCAGTTTAAGGACATTTAATTTATTATATATGCTTCATCAAAAAAGGAGAGTCTAAGTGCGTATAAGATTATTAATTAGCATGATTTCATCCTAATATCTATTGTTAACTAGTGGAATAACGTACTTACCAAACTTATCTACGTCTTCCAGACTACTGACTGATGAGTATTAAAACTAGTCCATTATGGGGTAATTAATTGCTCCAAACAGACCAAATCGTCTTCATTTTATATTCTGTAATCCATCTATCTCTTTTCGAATTATAAGCTTCTCTTATACCATAATAAACTCTTAATTAAAAAGCTACCTTGCAAGACATTAGCATGGATAATTAACATAAACTGTACATAAATATTCAAGCTAATATAAGCTTAATTAATAAAATTTGATATGCTTTATATTGCCATCTAAGGTAGTACTGTAGTAGGAGAAGATTACATAATAATACACACACAATAATATAATGATTATTGTTAAAGGACCAACTCAATCAAAATAAAGGCTAATAAGTTAGTGTATGGTTGAAACTCAGGATTGGTTTTTATTTACTTTATCACACTATTCACATCCCCTCACTTGACAATACTTTTAGCTTGAAATGTGGATGCAAACATAAGGCGTACAATCCCAACTCGTTCTATTGTATATTTGTATATAATTCTTGTCATTACAATAAAAGTCATAAATTATTATCCTTTATTACATCTAATACTCTCACTTCTACTGGTCCCCTTGACACTATATTATATGCAAATTAAGTACAACATATTTAAAGTACCTCATTTTGATTTTTCATAAAAATTACTTACTTCATTTTAACTATTGTTTGTGATTTATACTTCGTATACAAGATTAAACTTCATCATGTGAATCCCAACTCAATACATGCATAAACTTGAAAAGATTTAATTAGATGGTTAAAGTTTGGCAGCATTATTGACATATATGGCCATTCAAATTAAAGCACTTCCAAAAAAAAAAAAAAAAAAAAAAAAAGTTTGATTTAAACAACACCCACTTCAAGCAACTAGAGACATGCAAATCTCTAGTAAGGGCGAAGTGGTCATTACCCATTATGTTAGGACATGGCATACATGAGTCATTAAGTAAGGGTATTTTCGGAATGTTAAAAATTGAAAGAAAAAAAGAAATGAGAAAATAGGAGTAGTCACGTGTTAAAGAAACAATAGCCATTGCCATTTCTATAGGTTTGAAGGTCCAAAAAGTAGAGAGAGAAAGTGGACTTCTGCCGCATGCGTACTCCCCAAAGTGGGAAATTTCGAGTGGGAAGTTGGTATTTCCGGCGGATACCAGTTTGAAGGAGATGGAGGAGGCAACTGTCGAAGGTGTTAAGCGGGCACTTAATCTTGTAAGTTATTCATTATCCTTGGAACAATTCTTTCTCGTAATTAGTTGTGGGAATTGCTATGGTAATTTATAGATCTGTGCTAATGATTGGTATTTGAATTTAAATAGTGAATGTATTTGGGTGGGAAGTTGTAGCTTAATTTTGATTGTTGATGTGGTCTTGTTCTTTGTTATTATAATTTGTATATGTTGATAAATTACAGAAATTGTTGGGGAATCAAGGCTCGGTCATTACAACATTGGTCGAAAAAACAAAAAAGTACAGTAGTAAATATTATTTGGTTAAATTGTTGGATTCAAATTTTCAAATGCATAGGAATTAAGATAGAACTGAATTTTTGAATTTGGAATACATATTCCCCCATAAGACCGTGGTGAAGAAGAAGCATGTTTATTTTGAGGTTGTCTAGGCCACTAATGTATAGAGTCCACTAAAACTCTAATAACACGACTTTGGTATTAAATTGCGTTTAGATGGTATTATCTAAATACCATCAAGAAACTATATCGATACCAATAAAATATTTTTGCATTCGTTAAAGATAATAATAACACTACTTCACTACAATTCACAATTCATTTTTATTACTTACAAATTGGGAAATTATAACTCTGAAAACATATACTTTACAATGTCATACATTTTAATTACAATTTTATTTTTATTTCACAAAATACGGACTCCATAAACAATCGAAACAAAACCCTAACCCACTTAATTTAGGGGACTTCTCAAATTCTAGGGTTTCAAACATTTTTCATCATCATGAAACAACAACATACTAGGCTTTGACACCAATTAAGCAACACCTCAAACCAAATTTATCACCAAAATGACAACAGTCTCACATTATGTCCAAAAAAGCGTCGACAACAAACTAAATTAACCCATAAATTAATCAACCATCAAAACAATTACATTATTCTAGGGTTTCAAACAAAATCACAAAAAATTCATACCTTGTTCTGCGAAGACGATACACGCGAGTATCTTGCAACACCACCGACAACAGATGTTGCCTCCACTGTCGCTAACCGCCGTTACGAACACCACAATCAATTCACTACGACGACGGAGGAAACACGAGTAAACCCTTGATTACAGAGAGAGTGTGGGATGGGAATGAAATTGGTTTGAAATGAACAAGTGAAATGGAATCACGTGCCCCCTAAAATCAGAAGCTTCTGAAACAAGCTCAATACTCGATTTTACTTTACTACACTTACCAAATGGATCATGCATGTTATGTCTAATTGTACTAGGTAATGACCGTTTTGTCCTTACTAGAGTCATCCATGACTCTAGTTGCTCTAGGCTGAGAAGTTTCCCAACCATGCTAGGCTTGCCAGCTAATAAGATATGTGACAAGTTTGTTACAGTTCTTACATACAAAACAATATATATATATATATATATATATATATATATATATATATATATATATCATCAATTACATACAATTAAAGGCGAAATTTAGAGGAGCACTTGTCAGTATATTATTAAAAGTTTTTCCTCCAAAATTACTTGCTTAATATAAGAAAAATTCATTGTTACATAAAAAGAAAGTTTGTACAATTGTACCTAAATTATGACTTTTACTTTGTACAAAATCTAAAATAAACTTCCTTAAATATTAAATAACCCATTATAAATATTACATGTGTTTAATTATATTCTTTTGCATATTTCTAATTTCTAAAAATATTCTTCTCAAAAAAAAAAATTCTAAAAATATATTTCATACGTTTTATCATTTGGTGAATCTATTTATAATTTTTATAATGTACTATTATTTGGTCAAATTTATTGTCGTTATAAATATTTAGCAACCGTGCATTGCATGGGGTTATATATATATATATACTAGGTTAGGTCCCGTGCCATACACGGCACGTTATTTTAAATACTTTTGACAAATTAATTTATTTATAGCATAAAATATAAAAATTGTTTAATATCTTGAACAAAATTGAAGTAACATGGAATATTTGATCAAGATCATATTCTTAAAATTTATTCCACCAAAAATACATCTTCTTGAAAAAAATTATATATTTCCTTATTATTCCGTAATTAATTGAGTATCAACATAAAAATGGTAATTATTATTGCTCATCTATAGAGTTTACAAAATCAAACTTTTTTTTTAAAATAATTTCCTTAAATAAAATTTAGTAATTAATTATTAAAAAAATATACTAAGAACACACCAGAAATCGACACGTGTCATTGCTGTTGTGTCTTTTAGTATATAGTTATTGATAATTTTTTTTTTTTTTTTTTACAACAGCAGAACATATATATTTAAGGAAATTAATAAAGAAATACTCTTTGAGGAAATTAAAGAAACCACATAGCTAGTCGTTAGAGACTTATTCCGTCACCAAATTAAAACAAATTGATAACATAAACAGCACATTAACTTGAGTAAATAACCAAATTAAGGAAATTGACTATCAGTTTGACAAGTATGTCAAGCCGGACCCTTGAAATTTCTCGTTCATGATCTTCCCAAGTGTTTCTGCCATGGATGGAGTCAAATGATTGATCCAATCTCCGACTATTCCCTTTCGAAAGAACTTATCATTCCCAACGGTTGGATAGAATTGATCAATCTTATTTGTAATCGCAGCGTTCTTCAGATTCTCAATGCTGCATAACTTAACGATCTCATCAATCACACCTCCTTCCTCCTCTTGGTTTGAAAACGGGATTCCTAAAAATTCCGCCATTTTCTTCAAATGAGGTTTAGGATCAGCCTTCAAATCTTCGTACTTGAGAAACAACACCTTCTCTGGCCTTTCGAGGCTCTCCTTCCAATACCCCAATGCGTGCTCGGGAAAAGGTCCGAATGGAACTTTCCCTTCACAAAACATGTCAAAAAACCGGTTAAACATATCGGGATAATTCATATTAGCCTTAAGGTCGTCTACAGCTTGGTAAAATAACCAAGATGATACAAAGGTGTCAAAAGGGTTTCGGAAAATATAGATGATTTTGCAATTAGAGTCCTTGATTGAAATTGGTAACGACGGAAATGGGACATGTGTACCAAAAAGCCTAGGGTTTTTAAGGTTGCTAAGGTCCGGGCTCTTTGATTTTCCGTATATGATAGACTCTAAATGGGGGACTAACTCGTGTGGGTTATGGGCGAGTAAGGGGCTCTTTAAAGGTGAGTGATTTGTGCGGTTACAAATAGCAAACACCAAGGATTTTAGCCAAGTTGTACCAACTTTGCGAAAGCTGGTTACCAAGACATCACTGTCTTAAGGTTCAAAATGGTTTTGAAAAGCGGCTATGGGTTCGAATTTCGGGGTCCAAAAATCTTGGTAAAAGTACATGGGATTACCATCGAACCATAGCTCTTTTGGTAGTGAGTTTTTAAGGTGGGTTAGCTCTTCTTCTGTTTTTGGTGGGAATAATGTGGTTTTATTAGAGGAGCCCATTGCTTCATGAAATGGACAATTAGTTCTAAGTGAGTAGAATTTAAGAGCTAAGAATGGGAGCATGAATTATTTGAGAAGAGCATAATTTTATTACATTAATTTCATAAACTAATAATTAATTAAAGATATTTATGATATTTTTTATTTTTATTCAGTCGAACCTAGTAGTATGGATTAAAGATCATACCAGCAAATAAAATGGAAATGTTTGACTTTGATTTTCTTTTACAAATGTTTTTAGACTCGGTCGACAAAGGCTATTAATCATGCACTTGTTTATTGCCTGTACATACATTACAAATAAGAATGATTTGCATAAATTATTTGTAAGGGTGTAAAGTTAATACATAATAATGATTTGCGTAAATTATTTGTTTATCACTGATCTGATAGTTACAATCTAGACAATCATGAAGTAGAGGCTTGCGGATGTTGCAGCTCATATGGATACATTTAATTTACGACTATATATTAAAGGAGTAGCTTATACATCTTTTGTTTTCTTTTATTTGCAACACATCGTTAAATTTTAGCACTTTTTTTTATATGAGTTGATCATTAGAGTAAGTAAACAAGCGACTTTATAAGAATTAGTATAAGTAATTATTTTGATTAATTAGTTTGTTAATAACATTAGTTAATCTCTTCCACAAAGTGTGTGTCATGATGGTGTGTTGCAAATAAAAGAAAATGGAGGAAGTAATTTTATTCAAGTTCAGTTAATAACGTTATAAATTCACAAGTTGTGTAAGGCCATGTTTACTTCACCTTATTTTTACTTAATTCGGATCATAAATGTTAAGTTCATATCAAATCTAATTAGAAAAATAAGTAGTTATAATCAAATCAAATAAATAAAAATTAAGGTAAACTAAATAGGTGCTAAGCGTATCATCTTATTTATACCCTAAAATATAATAATAATTTGTGCATGTACTTTTTGTCCGTCGATTCACTAACAAGTAACAACCATGATTATTACTGAACTCCCTTCGTGCCACATTATAATTTATGTTTTCCTATTTTAGAGACCCAAAATGTTGTTCCTTTTTCTATTTTTGGATAGTATGTACAGACCATTATACCCTCATTTTTAACTTTATTCATTGTACTTCCTAATTTACCCTTAAATTTCCCCCTTGTCTTGTACTTTTTTCCACTTTCTCTCTCTAATTTTTGTCTATAATTATACTTTTTACTTTTTTAATGTAATTCATCCACTTTCTCCTCCCATTTCTTAAATATCGTGAATAAACACAAACAAGAACTATATTTGAAAATAAAGAGAGTAGTATATTACTACAATTCACGTGTAACGGTGTAATAATGTAAATGTATGTCATGTTACAGTTAACAAATGTTTAGTATTATATTGGCATGTGATTTATCAACAATCTTAGTTAAAAACAAAATTAGTTGGAAATACTGTCTTAAATATAAAAATAATAAAAATTTTGTTCGATTCTTTCAAAATAATCCAATAGTATAGTATATTAAAGATTCACGAAGCATCAAATCATTTTACCATATTATTTTGATGCATTTTATGTCCGTTGCCCTAAATAATATTACGATAAATGACCTGGTAGCTTAGGTTTATAGGTGCTTATAATGTCCTACGTCTGCTCACAAATCGGATATTCGATCCGAAATTACATTTTGAATCGGATATCCGAATACTCGGATATCGAAACTGATATCTAAATTCGATCTGAAAATTTCGGATATCCGATGCTTTGGATATCCATTATCCAATATTAAGTAAAATTAATTATAATTACTTTCTAAATTTCACTAATTTTACCGTTTTTTTATCGCTAAGTTAAAAGCATATTTTAACAAAATAGTAGTCTTTTAGCAATAAAAATTATCATCAAATATATTAAGAATATAATAATAAGTTAATAATACAGGGACAGTTTTATATGAACAACTTAAATTTTTATATATATTTCACTTTTTCGGCCTTTATATTTCGGATATCGGATATCCGAAATTTTGAAAATCAATATCTAAATCCGCATCCGATATCCGCTTTTTCGCCGAAATGAAAACTCAAATCAGATATCCAAAAATTCGCATCGATTATAAATCGGTTTATCGGATTTTCGGATTTTTGAATAGTTTTGTACTGTCCGACCATCTCTGTAAAACGCCATTAATAATACCATAGATGGTAGGCGTATATGATTTTTAAATTTGTTTTCAATGTCCCCATCATCTCCCTTAAAATAATGCCATTAAAGCTACTCTGTATTTTGTGCGATTATTTTGATAAATCCATATGATTTTGAAAATTGAACGTATTTTTTATGAGTAGTTGCTAATTATCCCACATGTGAATGTGGGATCAATAATTAAGCATTAGGTACCAATTATTATACGTACATAACTGTTTTTTTTTATAGGGGTTGATTAGAGTAGGTGTTGATTAGGTACCAATTATTATACAAGCGACTTTATAAGTGCCGGTATAAATTATTTCTATCAATTTGTTCGTTTACATTACTTAATCTCTTCCTTAAAGTGCGTGTCATAATGATAGTGTGTTGCAAATATAAAAAATTTTAACTAGTAATTTTTTTTTATGTTCATTTATTAACGTTAACGAACGAATTTTAACTGATCACCTTATTAATTCATAAGTTGTGTAAGGCCATGTTATTTCACCTTACTTTTACTTATCTCACGTTGAAACCCATTGTAAGTCCACTTAAGCTTGTGAGTATTCCATGTTGGAGAAAGATGAGAGATGGTTCCACTTTAAAAGGTATATGAGTTATTCCTACTATTGCCAATTGGTTTTTGTATATAATCTCCTTAGCCTTGTTTGTGGACCAAATTCTCCTTCTCCTTGTTCGGATTGTCTAGGACCATTTCATATTATCACAAAAAAAAAAAAAAAAAAATAACATTTCAGATCATAAAGGTTAAGTTCAAATCAAATCTAATTAGACAAATCAAATCTAATTAGAAAAAGTAAGTTATGATCAAATAAAATAGGTAAAAATAAGGTGAACTAAACAGGCTATAAGTGTATCGTCTTATTTGTACCCTAAAAATGTGATATTAATTAGTGCATATACTTTTGTTTGTTGATTGATTCACTAACAAGTAACAACCATGATTATTATTGTAGTATATTAGTACATTTCACGTGTAACGGTGTAATTAGAGGTGTTAAAACCGAATCGACCCGAAAAAAACATTCGTTTCGAACTGTAATCAATCCGATTTGATCCGAGAAATTTAATACCCAGACCAAATCTGTAACTGAAATGAAATCAACCCAAATTCGAATTTGACCCGATTTGAACTTAACCCGGCACCGATTTGACCCGACTTGAACTCAACTCAAAACCAATTTGATCCGACTTGAACTCAAACCGAACCGGTTTCACCCAACCTGAACTCAATTCGAACCGAAATTGACCCGACAAACACCCAATTCAATCCGATCTTTTTTTTATCTGAACTAATATTAACCCGACCTGATTTCGATTTAACATGATTTCAAACCAACCATAATTTTGAACCTAACCTATTATTTACCTGTTTTTTACTTAAATATATAATCATATATTAATGACACGATATGGAAAAATGACACATGAATGACTTGATATCGACCCAACAACAAGATAAAAAAAAGTTCAATAGTTACTCTAGTTTTAAAAATGTACTTATTTGAATATTAAATTTGGTCAACCCAACCAAAATTCAGCCAAACACGAAAGGTATTCGAATTAGAATTGACTGAGAACTGAATCAACCTTAGTAATCAAACCAAACTTAACAGAACCGAAATCAACCGTATTGGAACCAACCCAATCCAAAGTCATCCGACCCGAAATTAACCCAGTCAAACCCATTTTGAACCCGATCCAATTTTATCCGAACTAAATATGAACCAATTTGAAGTTGACCCGACCCAAACCGGATCTGGACTCGACAGATAAATTTTGACCCGAATTTGATCCGACCTGAAAGTGACCGATCCGACCCAAAGTGGGTTAAAAGGGTAATTTTGAACCGAATATATCCGACCCGAATGAAACCGACCCGTCATGGATCAATCCAAACTCCATCCGGTTATCCTCTAGGTGTAATGTAAGTGTATGCCATGTTACAGTTAACAAATGTTTAGTATTATTGGCATGTGATTAATCTGCAATCTTACTTAAAACAAATAATACAAATTTTGTACAAATATAAAAATAATACAAATTTTGTTAGATTCTTTCAAAATAATCCAATTGTATTGTATATAACATTAAAGATTCACGAAGCATCAAATCATTTTACAATATTATTTTGATGCATTTTATGTCCTTTGCCCTAACAACAATACAATAAAGTGCCGAGTAGGTTTATAGGTGCTTATAATGTCCGAACATCTCCTACATGACGCCATAAATAATACTGTAGATGGTAAGTGTAAGTGTATATGATGTTTAAATTTGTTTTCAATAAGTGTATATGATTTTCTTTTACAAATTTTTTTAGACTCGGTCGACAAAGGCTATTAATCATGCACTTGTTTATTGCCTGTACATACATTACAAATAAGAATGATTTGCATAAATTATTTGTAAGGGTGTAAAGTTAATACATAATAATGATTTGCGTAAATTATTTGTTTATCACTGATCTGATAGTTACAATCTAGACAATCATGAAGTAGAGGCTTGCGGATGTTGCAGCTCATATGGATACATTTAATTTACGACTATATATTAAAGGAGTAGCTTATACATCTTTTGTTTTCTTTTATTTGCAACACATCGTTAAATTTTAGCACTTTTTTTTATATGAGTTGATCATTAGAGTAAGTAAACAAGCGACTTTATAAGAATTAGTATAAGTAATTATTTTGATTAATTAGTTTGTTAATAACATTAGTTAATCTCTTCCACAAAGTGTGTGTCATGATGGTGTGTTGCAAATAAAAGAAAATGGAGGAAGTAATTTTATTCAAGTTCAGTTAATAACGTTATAAAT
Organism: Chenopodium berlandieri; assembly: GCA_034703905.1. Classification (NCBI taxonomy): domain Eukaryota; kingdom Viridiplantae; phylum Streptophyta; class Magnoliopsida; order Caryophyllales; family Amaranthaceae; genus Chenopodium; species Chenopodium berlandieri. Next base: position 48,233,264 of record CM068287.1, read on the forward strand.
TCACAAGTTGTGTAAGGCCATGTTTACTTCACCTTATTTTTACTTAATTCGGATCATAAATGTTAAGTTCATATCAAATCTAATTAGAAAATAAAGTAGTTATAATCAAATCAAATAAATAAAAATAAGGTGAACTAAATAGGTGCTAAGCGTATCATCTTATTTATACCCTAAAATATAATAAGAATTTATGCATGTACTTTTTGTCTGTCGATGCACTAACAAGTAACAACCATGATTATTACTAAACTCCCTTCGTGCCAAATTATAATTCATGTTTTTCTATTTTGGAGACCTAAAATGTTGTTCCTTTTTCTATTTTTGGATAGTATGTAAAGACCATTATACCCTCATTTTTAACTTTATTCATTGTAATTCCTAAATTACCCTTGAATTTCCCCCTTGTCTTGTACTTTTTTCCACTTTCTCTCTCTAATTTTTGTTTATAATTATAATTTTTACTTTTTTAATATACTTCATCCACTTTCTCCTCCCATTTCTTAAATATCGTGAATAAACACAAATAAGAACTATATTTGGGAATAAAGAGAGTAGTATATTACTACAATTCACGTGTAACAGTGTAATAATGTAAGTGTATGTCATGTTACAGTTAACAAATGTTTAGTATTATATTGGCATGTGATTTATCAACAATCTTAGTTAAAAACAAAATTAGTTGGAAATACTGTCTTAAATATAAAAATAATAAAAATTTTGTTCGATTCTTTCAAAATAATCCAATAGTATAGTATATTAAAGATTCACGAAGCATCAAATCATTTTACCATATTATTTTGATGCATTTTATGTCCGTTGCCCCAAATAATATTACGATAAATGACCTGGTAGCTTAGGTTTATAGGTGCTTATAATGTCCTACGTCTGTTCACAAATCGGATATTTGATCCGATATTACATTTTGGATCGGATATCCGAATACTCGGATATCGAAACTGATATTTAAATTCGGTCCTAAATTTCGGATATCCGATGTTTCGGATATCCATTATCCAATATTAAGTAAAATTGATTTTGATTACTTTCTAAATTTCACTACTTTTACTGCTTTTTTATCGCTAAGTTGTAAAGCATATTTTAACAAAATAGTAGTCTTTTAGCAATAAAAAATATCATCAATTATATTAAAAATATTATAATAAGTCAATAATACAGGGTCAGTTTTATATGAACAACTTAAATTTTGTATATATTTTACTTTTTCAGCCTTTATATTTCGGATATCGGATATCCGAAATTTTGAAAATCAATATCCAAATCCTCATCCGATATCCGCTTTTTCGGATAGGTTATCCGATCCGAAATAAAAACTCGAATCGGAATATTAAAAAATTCGCATCGATCATAAATCGATTTATCGGATTTTTAGATTTTTGAATAGTTTTGTACTGTCCGACCATCTCTGTAAAACGCCATTAATAATACCATAGATGGTAGGCGTATATGATTTTTAAATTTGTTTTCAATGTCCCATCATCTCCCTTAAAATAATGCCATTAAAGCTACTCTGTATTTTGTGTGATTATTTTGATAAATCCATATGATTTTGAAAATTGAACGTATTTTTTATGAGTAGTTGCTAATATCCCACGTGTGAATGTGGGATCAATAATTAAGCATTAGGTACCAATTATTATACGTACATAACTGTTTTTTTTTTATAGGGGTTGATTAGAGTAGGTGTTGATTAGGTACCAATTATTATACAAGCGACTTTATAAGTGTCGGTATAAATTATTTTGATCAATTTGTTCGTTTACATTACTTAATCTCTTCCTTAAAGTGCGTGTCATCATGATAGTGTGTTGCAAATATAAGAAATTTTAACTAGTAATTTTTTTTTTTTTTATGTTCATTTATTAACGTTAACGAACGAATTTTAACTGATCACCTTATTAATTTATAAGTTGTGTAAGGCCATGTTATTTCACCTTACTTTTACTTATCTCATGTTGAAACCCATTGTAAGCCCACTTAAGCTTGTGAGTATTCCATGTCGGAGAAAGAGGAGGGATGTTCCATTTTAAAAGGCATATGAGTTATTCCTACTATTGCCAATTGGTTTTAGTATGTAATCTCCTTAGCCTTGTTTGTGGACCAAATTCTCCTTCTCCTTCTCCTTGTTCGGATTGTCTAGGACCATTTCATATTATCACAAAAAAAATTTAACATTTCAGATCATAAAGGTTAAGTTCAGATCAAATATAAAAACCGTAAAAACTTTATTAAAATTTCCTGAAAAATTGCTTGTGAGATGTTCTTTCTATGATTTAATAATGTTCATTATTAGAAAACATGATTATTAGAAAACATAATGTACTTTATATTTGTTAGTATAATTAACATTGAAATTAATTTTTTTCATATGTCCATTACAATATCATATAATTATCTTTATTAGATATTTGGATAAGCTACTTTTAAGGTCCATGTATGTTCTTTAAATGTAATTAAGAACTTTGAGGATAACGATCACACAAACACACGTGGTTTAGCAAGCAATTAATCATATGCGCTACGTTTTTCAAATCATATAGAGATTTTTGAAACCTTATACACTACCGTCTATGGCATTATTAGGGAGATCGACAAACACTGCAAATTACCAAGTATGGCATTATTATTATTATTTAGTAGGTAGATGGACCGACATAAAAATACAATTTTTAATTAATAATGATTGATATTCGGCTCAAACAATTTATATTCGGCTTATTAATGTTCGTGAACAATTCATTTAACTTTATTTGTAATATTGTCCATGCATGTGACCATGTCTAATTATATCTTTTTTAGAACATTTTCGAACTCAAAATAACATTGAAATTTTTAAAATTAATTTTAACATTGAAATATGTATATCTTTCAATTCTATTTTGTGGTTCACCATTGATCAACAATACCTTACTTTCTCTCATCATTAAAATAATAAAAAAAAAAATCACTGTAAAGTTGAGATTTTCAAGGTGGTAGGATAATCAAATAAGTCTTATGTTTATTATTTTGCTATTTTCCAGGGAGATGATACACATAGACTTAGCTATGTATATCCCGACATAGATATCCAGTATTATTTTGACAACTCATCCTTCATCAAAAACATAAGAGTTGGGATTTAAGAGCGGTAAAATTTTAATAAAGTCCGCCATTAATGTAGAAAAAAGAGGGAAATTTAGTGCTCAAATGCGATGAAAATTTTTGGCGCTGAAATTTCATAAAAATTTAATCTCAACTTCCCAATTTAGTTTGTTAAATTTTGAGCAACCATTAATGGCTATTGAAGTTGAAGATATTCCCAAAGTTGTTAGAATAGGAGCCAAGCAGCATTCATCTTCTTCTTACCATGGGTAATCTAAATTTGAGGTAATTTAAAAATAAAATACAAATGATCAATTAACTTGAATTACTAATTGAACCATAACTTCCTTAATTTAAATGGTTGTAAGTCAGTTTTGATAGAGTTTGATACAGTTGAAGAACTAGGTTTTGCAATGAATTGTAATTGATTTTACTTAAAGTTTGATGGTGATTATTGTAAATTAGTGATTAAATATACCATAGTTGAAGATAAGGATTATTAGAGTGCCGATTTATAATGGTTGGTTAAATCTAGATAAATGTATTTGAGCTTAGCAAATTGTGTATTTATAAAACATGTTGCAATTATGTTAGTGTCACATGAATTTTTTTACTATCAATTTCATTAATGTTGGTATAATTGTATGAAATTTGGTATCATTAAGAGTTATATTTATATAAGCAGCATAAGCTATCAAGTGTTTTGTGATAATTGTAGAGAATTTTTATCTTAAGGGCAATTTGTATTGAAAAGGACCATGCGTTATTATTATATTGATCTTAATAAAGTTTCTAATGGAGAGTGGGGAGGAAGAGGAATATCTTCAAATACCACATGCCCCACAAGTTGTAATGGAGTGTGAGGAGGAAAGGAAGGGGGTAGGCCGGTGGTGGAGATGGGTCGCTAGGGGCGGGGGGTTTTGAGCGGCGGCTCAGGCCAAGTGGGGAAGGAGGGATGCTGGCAGGGAAGGGATGACTTGCTAGTGGAGGTGATGGTGGTTTTTTTTTAATTTATAAATTAATTTAATTGTTAAATAATTAATTAAGTTAAAGGTAATTAGAAGAAATAGGGAAAATTAGAGGGTAATTAAGTGAATTAGCGGTTTTTGATTGTCTTCAACAAAAATATTTACAATTAGGTTTTAACTTGTCAAATATATTTTTAAGGTTTTTCTGACAAAATCATTGCTATAAAAGGTTTTTTTAACAATTTTTTCTAATAAAATAAAAAACAATATTGTAATTATAAAATAAACTACTAATGATATAAATATCATATTTATATAATAATACATGGTATTAGACTTGAATGGAGCTTTTTAGACATGACTAAAAATTTAATGGAACTTTATTAAACCTTATTTGACTCGACTAAACTTTATTAAAAGTTATTAAACTCATTAAATCTAATAAAATCCTATTGGAATTTAATTTATTTGAACTAAATAGACCTAAAACTTATTTAATAAAGGTGAACAGAACGCACCGTAAAATAGGTAAATTACTTTAATAACTCATAGTTGTCCAATGAATTCTATTTTACATTGTAATTACTGCCTCGGTTTTTTTGCTCGAAATCTTTTCTATTCGTGTGCGAAGAAAATTGCTCAGATAAATAACACAAAGTTTCATATGTGGCTGGCTACACCGTGTAGCCGGAGTTACTTGGTTAGGGGTTACTCGATCGGTCAGGGGTTACTCAGTCATGAGTTACTCGATCAAGGGTTATCCGATCAGTGTTTTGGTGTGTGCCAGCCAACCACACAAAAAACGCGTTGTTTTCTATATGTAGTTGTCAAATATTATATTGATTTTTGGGAGGAAAAGATATCTTTCCATTAATATTATTTTTTTAACATAAAAGATATGAAATATTTGGAATGATATATAATTTAAATTATTATGGACCTGGTACACAATCAATCAATCAATCAAAGTCTTAATCTCATAAGTGGGGTCGACTACATGAACCAAATTTGATTATTAGGACCTAGTTCACAATAATGTTATTAAAACTTATTTTAATAATATTATTGTAGACCAAAGTCCATACGTGCACAACTAATGTATTGTTCAACATACTGACCCTTATTTTAACATAGTAACCTTTATTAAAACTTATGTGACCTTTAATAGTATTGTCATGTTTAGTTCACCTTATTTTGTAATAAGGTCGTAGTAAGGTCATGTTTAGTTCACCTTATTTTTACTTATTTCAAAGCCGATTAGAAAAATCATATTAGATAAGATAAAAATTAAGGTCATGTTTAGTTAAAATTGAGGTCACAAACAAATTGGAAAAAATTCATTTCAAAAACACTTCAATTTGCTTGTACTAAGACATATTTTGTCACACAAAATGAGCTTAAATGGGGCGTTTAAGATAAAACTTTACAAATTTCACCTCAATAGCAATGAGTTTAAATAGGGTCGGGGCCGGGACCGTGGAAGGAGAGACTTATAATACTAAAATATAGTTATTTACCAATATAGATATGTAATGATTAAAATAATACGAGCTGAAGTATGAAAAGCTAAAAAAGATAATGAAATATATTTATCTATTCATTACTTACATCACATAAGAAAAGATATCAAATGCTCATTTGTTTAGAGCTACATAGATCATTACCCAATATTATTATACAATCTATACTATATATTGCTTAGCAGAGATTGCACAATTCCTTAGTTGTTATTAAACTTTGGTTAGGAATTAATAACTCCTAATCCTAGTTACAATTTGATCTTGCTTAGATTCAATTGTTCCATATCCTTTTGATTTAATTCCTCTATTTTAAAATTGTGCAAAATCTAAACTACAATTCATCTAAGGTCGGAATTTTAGTGGAAACCATTAAAAGTTTGCATCAAACAATAACACACATCATCTTCTAATGCGTCCTTAACCTTCTTTTTTTTTTTTTTTTTAATAATCTTTAATTCCCTTGAAAATGACAATAGTGTTTACATTTCATCGAGAATAAGGACTTGTTTAGTTCAAATTGTTTTTGCTTATTTAATCTGTTCTGAACTTATCTGGTTTAATCTGATTGTTTGATTTGACTAAACTTTGACTTTATGTGTACAATAATCTATAAAGAAAAAATATATCAAGTTGGCTCTTGTTAGATTTGTAATAACTGAAAGGTGTGGACCCGTATGTCCATAAATAGAATGGGGCAAAATTAAAGGGACGAACGTAAACTAAAAAGGAAATTGGGGCAAAAAATAAGGAACGAAGGGAGTATTTTCTAAATATATAATATTCATAATTACATTAAAGATATTTAGCGATGAAAACTACACATAAAACGATAAAGTATGTCAAAACTTATTTTTTCTAATTTTATCTAATATGAAAAAAGTAAAAATAAGGTGAACAAAACATGCTCTAAATTAAGGGAGTCAAATTGACGCAAAAAGAAATGAAGTTAAAATTATGGGATTGAGTATATCATTAAATTATTAGTTATTAGTTCATTACCTTAGCCCATTTGTACTTTGGGCTGAACAAATCTACTAATTGTTTAATTCAATTTACTAAAAATTTGTCAATTGCAGCCATTTAAAGTTTATAATTTGCAAATTGCAGTCATTTAAAAAACAAAAATTGCAAATTGCAGCCGAAATGTACTAATAACATGTTAATTGCAACCCATTCCAATTTTTTCCTCGATTTGCGTGCCGACAAATGTTTTGTCAAGGTTTTAGGGGTCATTTTAGTCCGTAAGGTTCTAAGTTAAGCTCGAAATTGACAAAAAATTAACGTAAGTGCCTCGTTATGCGTATCAAAAATTGTATTGATTTGTGTGCAACTATTTTTTTGCCTCAAAAATGAGGCACTTACGTTATTTTTTTGCCAATTCCGAGCTCAATTTGGATCTTTAAAGACTAAAATGACCCTTAAAACCTTGTCAGAACATTTTTCGGCACGTAGATCGAGGAAAAATTAGATCGGGTGGCAATTAACAAGTAATTAGTACCTTTGGACTGCAATTTGCAATTTTTTTTAATGACTGCATTTTGCAAAATATAAATTTAAATGGCTGCAATTGGCAAAATTTTCCTCAAGTAAATAACAGATTAACAAGGATCTTCAACTAAAATTCGAATGTTAAGAGTTATCGTTATCAACTTCATAAGTTTTATACCAAACCTAATAATTTTATACCAAGCTTTCCCTTTTGCGTGTTCAAGCACTGCTCCTCATTAGAAGGATGGTGTAGCGACATCGAACGAATTTACTAAGCAGTGGTCGAAACTAAATATCGCGCCGAAAGATAATGATATCGTGGAATTGGGTGAATTCAATGAAGCGTATGAGAAACTTGTAAATTTGAAACTTTAAGAAAAAACCTATAAATTTCCTTCGTATAAGAAACAGGGAAAATCCAATGCAATGAAGCCCATGAGAACTGTGCGAATCTCTCTTATAATTTTGAAGCTATACGAAAAAACAAAGGAAAAAAAAAATTCAAGTTTAAACTTCCGAAAAATTTTCAAATTGAAATTTTGTGAAATTTTAGATTTTAATAAGTGGGCCAGCTATTTCAACCAATAAAAATGGTTATCTATGTGGGGTATTCATAGACTTTGTCTATGTGTACCCTTTCCGTATTCTCCATTCTCTTCTCTTTGCCTAGATATGAACATTTCTGCATTTCCTAACTTTGTCCCCCTCTCTCTTCTCTTTTCCTCTAGTTTTTTTTTTTTTTTTTTTTTTTTCTTTGTGTGTGTGTGTGTGTGTGTGTGTGTGTGTGTGTGTGTGTGTGTGTGTGTGTGTGTGTGTGTGTGTGTGTGTGTGTGTGTGTGTGTGTGTGTGTGTGTGTGTGTGTGTGTGTGTGTGTGTGTGTGTGTGTGTGTGTGTGTGTGTGTGTGGAGAGCCACAAGGATGAGTGATGAGATTAGATCCCAAAATCACCTACCACCGGGAGGCCAAGGAGCTCTAACCATTTGATTGTGTGTGTGTGTGTGTGTTTTTAGAGAGCCACAAGGACGAGTGATGAGATTAGATCCCAGAATCACCTGGCACCGGGAGGCCGGGGAGATTAGATCCCAGAATCACCTAGCACCGGGAGGCCGAGGAGCTCTAACCATTTGATTGTGTCTGTGTGTGTTTTTAGAGAGCCACAAGGACGAGTGATGAGATTAGATCCCAGAATCACCTGGCACTGGGAGGCCGGGGAGCTCTAACAATTTGAGCTATCCCTCACTCTCTTTTACTATAGGATTCTAACTACTCTTTGTTTTTAAGGTTGAAATAGTCTAATTATTGAAGTTTAGACTATTGTTAGCCCCTTTCCTTTGGTTTTAAGTTTATGTTGTCCTTAAATTTAAATAGATACACACATAGTGGTGTATATGGTCGTTCATCTTCTTATGTAGGATCGGAGTGTGCCTCCTTATTGTGGAGTCCTTGATTGTCAGTTTGTGTATGCGTGGGATTACAACAATTTTTAAATTTTAGTGAGAGTCCAAGATCCTCGTGTTAACGTTTTCAATGTCCCATCATCTCCCTTAAAATAATGCCATTAAAGCTACTCTGTATTTTGTGTGATTATTTTGATAAATCCATATGATTTTGAAAATTGAACGTATTTTTTATGAGTAGTTGCTAATTATCCCACATGTGAATGTGGGATCAATAATTAAGTATTAGGTACCAATTATTATACGTATATAACTGTTTTTTTTTATAGGGGTTGATTAGAGTAGGTGTTGATTAGGTACCAATTATTATACAAGCGACTTTATAAGTGTCGGTATAAATTATTTCCTTAATCTCTTCCTCAAAATGCGTGTCATCATGATAGTGTGTTGCAAATATAAGAAATTTTAACTAGTAATTTTTTTTATGTTCATTTATTAACGTTAACAAACGAATTTTAACTGATCACCTTATTAATTCATAAGTTGTGTAAGGCCATGTTATTTCACCTTACTTTTACTTATCTCATGTTGAAACCCATTGTAAGCCCACTTAAGCTTGTGAGTATTCCATGTTGGAGAAAGAGGAGAGATGGTTCCACTTTAAAAGGTATATGAGTTATTCCTACTATTGCCAATTGGTTTTAGTATGTAATCTCCTTAGCCTTGTTTGTGGACCAAATTCTCCTTCTCCTTGTTCGGATTGTCCAGGACCATTTCATATTATCACAAAAAATTTTAACATTTCAGATCATAAAGGTTAAGTTCAGATCAAATAAAATAAAATAAGTAAAAATAAGGTGAACTAAACAGGCTATAAGCGTATCGTCTTATTTGTACCCTAAAATATAATATTAATTTGTGCATATACTTTTGTTTGTTGATTGATTCACTAACAAGTAACAACCATGATTATTAGTATATTTCACGTGTAACGGTGTACTTAGAGGTGTTAAACCCGAATCGACCCGAAAAAAACATTCGATTCGAACTGTAATCGATCCGATTTGATCTGAGAAATTTAAGACCCAAACCTAATCTGTAACTGAAATTAAATCAACCCGAATTCAAATTTGACCCAATTTGAACTTAACCAGGCACCGATTTGACCCGACTTGAACTCAACTCGAAACCAATTTGATCCGACTTGAACTCAAAGCGAACCGGTTTCACCCAACCTGAACTCAATTCGAACCGAAATTGACCCGACAAACACCCAATTCAATCCGATCTTTTTTTTATCTGAACTAATATTAACCCGACCTGAATTTGATTTAACATGATTTCACACCAACCATAATTTTGAACCTAACCTATTATTTACCTGTTTTTTACTTAAATATATAATCATATATTAATGACACGATATGGAAAAATGACACATGAATGACTTGATATCGACCCAACAACAAGATAAAAAAAAATTCAATAGTTACTCTAGTTTTAAAAATGTACTTATTTGAATATTAAATTTGGTCAACCCAACCAAAATTCAGCCAAACACGAAAGGTATTCGAATCAGAATTGACCGAGAACTGAATTAACCTTAGTAATCAAACCAAACTTAACAGAACCGAAATCAACCGTATTGGAACCAACCCAATCCAAAGTCATCCGACCCGAAATTAACCCAGTCAAACTCGTTGTGAACCCGATCCAATTTTATCCGAACTAAATATGAACCGATTTGAAGTTGACCCGACCCAAACCCGATCTGGACTCGACAGATAAATTTTGACCCGAATTTGATCCGACCCGAAAGTGACCAGATCCGACCCAAAGTGGGTTAAAAGGGTTATTTTGAACCGAATATATCCGACCCGAATAGATCCGACCCGTCATGGATCAATCCAAACTCCATCCGGTTATCTTCTAAGTGTAATGTAAGTGTATGCCATGTTACAGTTAACAAATGTTTAGTATTATTGGCATGTGATTAATCTGCAATCTTACTTAAAACAAATAATACAAATTTTGTACAAATATAAAAATAATACAAATTTTGTTCGATTCTTTCAAAATAATCCAATTTTGTATTGTATATTAAAGATTCACGAAGCATCAAATCATTTTTTACAATATTATTTTGATGCATTTTATGTCCTTTGCCCTAACAATAATACAATAAAGTGCCGAGTAGGTTTATAGGTGCTTATAATGTCCGAATATCTCCCACATGACGCCATAAATAATACCATAGATGGTAAGTGTAAGTGTATATGATGTTTAAATTTGTTTTCAATGTCCGACCATCTCCCTAATAATAATGCCATTAAAGATACTCTGTATTTTGTAAGATTATTTAAATAAATCCATATGATTTTGAAAATTGAACGTATTTTGTATGAGTAGTTGCTAATTAACCCACATGTGAATGTGGGATTAGTTAATAAGTATTATTAGATACCAATCTAATATATATATATATGAGAAGGTATTGGGTGCGGATGTCCGCACGTAAATTTGGTGCGGGAAGTTTGGCTGATATATTTTACTTATTAGCTGATATGTATTATGTGTTGACTGATATGTTTCATTTGTTGGTTGATATGGTTTTTGTGTTGGCTAATATATTCTTTTTGTTGGATGATATATTTTTTTTTCCTTTTGTTGGCTGATATCAGACATCATTTGACTTATATGTTTCTTTAGTTGGCTGATATATTTATTTTGTTGGATGATATGTATATTTTAATTGTTGGCTGATATGTTTATTTTGTTGGCTTACCTGTTGCTTTTGTTTGCTGATTTCATCCTTTTGTTGGCTGATATGCTTCATTTGTTGGCTGATATGTTCCTTCTGTTGACTTATTTGTACCTTTTGTTGGCTAATTTTATCCTCTTGTCAGCTGATATGTATCTTTTGTTGGCTGATATGTTGCGTCTCTTGGCTGATAAGTACCTTTTGTTGGCTAATATATTACTCTTGTTGGCTGATATGTATCTTTTGTTGGCTGATAGGTTTCTTTTGTTGGATAATACGTTTTTATTAATGTCTAATATATCCCTAATATTAACTGATATCAGACATTTATTAACTGATATGTTAATTTTTTTGGCTTATATGCATTATTAGTTTTATTTTACTCCATTTTCCTCTCCACTCACGCAACTCCCCTGTTGCCCCCAAAGAAAAACTCCACTCATGCAACTCCATTCACGCAACCCGCACCTTTTCACTTCAAATCAGCAATTACCAAGCATCACCTCCACCGCAAAACAGCCCACATCGCCACCACCTCCACCGCAACAACAAACACCAACAAATCAGCCCACATCGCCACCAGCTCCACCGAAAAATAGCCGCACCTTTTCACTACAATTACCCAACCACCGCCATCGCCTGCGTCGCCTCCATTAATCACCGCACCAAACCACCAGTTCCGTCACCACACGCAATTCTCGTGGAAGCCTTGATTTCGATTCACCGTTGAGTCCAGCAAGTCGAGTCTAGCAATCCTTGTTAACTCCGTTAATTTTGATTCACCGTTGAGTTTTGCAAATTGATTTCGATTCACTGTTGATTTCGATGTTTCCTTTGAGTTAATTGGTTTTTCCCTTTTTTTTGTTGTACGTTTTTATTTGGGTTTTTGAATGTTTGATTTGATTTTGATTTCTGGGTTTGTGCAGATTTTGACACCATGGAAGGCAACAGAGGAGGTGGAGATGAGTTTGTGAGAAAGTGATGAAGAAGATTAGAGTGTTTTGCTATTGGAGGCGTTAGGAACAATGAAGTTATTTGCCGCACGGTGAGAACCTCACGAATAATGAGAACTGAGAACCTTCAACAGCCATACGATTAAAAGAGAATGAACGGATGAGATCTAATATCTATTCTTGGCGTTTTTGTTGCTAAACTAACTGAGTCTGGCTTTCTCTCTTCTCAATTAATCTTCAAATTTTCTTGAAAAATTAAACAAATTTGTCCCAAAATTTGTTGTAATTTGTAATAATTGAACAATAATTTCAATCGTTTTATGTTATGAGATCGATTTTTTTTACCATCTTACTGTAATTTTCAGGAAAATTGTCGCACTTTTCAAGCTTCATTACCTCGATTATCAGCTCAAATTTTTTAGCTGCTCAGGAATTTGATACGGAGTACAATTTACATACTTCTTCAATAGTTTGCTGGATTTGTTGCTAAATTTCTCAATGACAGAGGTAAGCATTGCAAATTTGGTACAAATAATTTTTAGGGGTTGTTTTATACGACAATCAAATTACATGCCTATTACTTCCTCTGTTCTTTTTTACTTGACCTGTTTCTTTTATCACGTTTGTCAATGCAAAACTTTAACGATCAATAACTTTAATTCTTCTTAACCAAAAATTATAAAAGTTATATATTATGATAGTACTTATTAAGACACGTTTAAAAATACCTCACATGAATATGTTTTTCCTTACATATTATTCACAAAAGACGGTTAAAGGAGGGAGGTAGTGAATAGTGTAAAAGTCAAAGCGGGAAGTAAAAAAGAACGGAGGAAGTATGAGGGAGTATTTGTGAGATTTTCATGCTTGAATTTGTCTATTTTTTTACTTTACATTGAATTAATTTTGATTATTCTTGTTGTTGATTTCTTAATGCAGACTAACTGTTTGACAAAATGCCTCAATAAATTCTATTATTTTATCAAGTTCAAAAATAGATATATATTGTCTTTTATGGATGTGGCAGGTGCAATTTTGTTTCTTGTGGTGACAGGAAATCACATAAGGATGAGTGGTTTGAGTTAATAACTGACTAATCAATGTCCTCTTCACACTTACGTATCTTTATCTATGTCTTTACATTTTGCTTTATTTTTCAATCAGGTTAGAGCAAATATTTTCCCTTTGTGAGCTTGTTTTGGTGGTTGGTTTAAAGGTTCGCAAGCCTAGTTGCTAATTTAAGCTATTTACTTCGTTCTTCACGGACAATGTTCTGATCTTATGCTGGGTCTTTGTACCTATGTCCATGAAAGTATATATATCATAAAAATAAACTATATCTATCTAAAAGTAAAATATATCTATCTAAAAGTAAACTAACCTCTCTTAAAGTAAGCATATGCTAGCCTAATTAAGGGTGTGAGTCGATTTTCAGAATTGATTACAGAAGCTCCCAGCTCTTCTTTTCAGGATTTCCTAAGCTGGGTGGCAAAGAGACTATTAGGGGATGAGATTTCAGTGTTTGGAAACTTATGTTGGTCCTCTTGGACTAGCAGGAATAACGTCATTCATGAGCCGTCAACACACGATCCTATAATGCTAGCTATAGGTTTCACCAGGTATGTCTATGACTATAACGCATATGCTGCTAGAGTCTAGGTAGGTAAAACCTCCTATTTATCTGATTAAAAATAATGTGGGTGCTGCAATCATGAATGGGAAGGAAGTGGGTCTTGGGGTGGTTGTGCGGGAAATGGCAAGGTTTTAAACACTCCTGTTAGGAGAAGAACTAGCGTATGGGAACCAAGTGTTGCTGAGGCTGCTGCTTTGTGTTATGGGGTTGAGATGTCATGGAGTTTTGGCTATAGCTGGGTGTGGATGGAGAATGATGCTCTCACTATCGTTGAGAAAATTATGGGGAAAATGTCAGGGCTTAGCTATTTGTTTCTCTTCACTGGTCATGTTATTGATTTGATGTCTTTGTTTGATGATTTTCGATGTAGTCATGTTAAGAGAGTGGGTAATACTTTTAGCACACTTAGTTGCTAGATCTTCCCAATGATTGAGTTGGGGCGTTTACTATATCCAATAATTAAGTTGTTCAATCCTAAGCAAAGCAATCAAGCGTTATATGCTCGAATATAAGTTGTACTCAGCCCTTATCCTAGATGAGTAACCAGGTTTATTTTGAAACAAGAGTGATGATTTGTATAAAATTGAACCTTGCAAAACTTTTTAGCATGTAAAATCCTAATTAAAGAGTGTAATTCTGTAGAATTCCCCATTTGTCCGATATCTTTCTCTGTTGGTACAATACTATGACAGAAAATAAAATCTCATGGAGCTTAATTCCTACAAGAATCTCTTCTTCTCCATCACTGGCTAGGCCACAAGATTGATCTAGAGCGCGCCCCCTCTTTTTTCTAACAGTTTCAGCACGAAAACTTATAGTTTTATGTTTAAACACTTGTAACAGGAAATCCAAGAAGAAGAGCGAGAAACAAACGGAGAAATAGGTCGATCATACACAACAAGAAAAGGAAGGGCAGCTGCTGTTCATAATCAGTCTGAAAGGGTAAATTTATTAATAATCAAATTCTTCATTACCTACTAGCAATTTTAATAACAACTTCAAAAGAAAATAAGTTTTCTAGAACATGCACAAAAGTAGTTATCTTATTTGGAATAAATTGAGAAATAACATATCTGATATGACTGATTCTGCTTGTTCAAAAAAATAATATCACAGCGAAGAAGAGACCGTATCAACCAAAAGATGAAAGCTCTGCAGAAGCAATTCCAAATGCAAGCAAGGTAAGAATATTAGCAAATTTGTGGTCCCTTCCCGCAAATTTCCAGCACAAATAATAAATATATAACACATTAGCAGTCTCAAATATATAACTCATTAGCAGATTGCAGCATTGTATTGAGAAATGATTAGCATTTTAGTTGATTGTTAGCCGATTTATTAGAACTAAGCTGTTGAAATGAGAGTTAAGTTTTTCAGAGAAGCAGGAATTGCCCTGCTCAAACAATTATTGAAGAGCTGGTTATACTTCTGATGCTGAACCACTTGCTGCATTCTAGAGATTTCAGATGAAGCTATCAGATATTGAAAAGAATATCACAGAAAGGAACAATGACAAGAAACTCAAAAATAGACAGGGATCGGTTAAGGTTCCATACACTTTACTGTATATCTGTATCCAAACACATCATATTAGCTCAAGTGGTTTTTGTGTGAAAAAAGTAAATAAAAAACTCTGAAGTGAATAAAAAAGACTTTAAAGTGAACCTATTAGCTCAAGTGGTAGAGCACTATGCAGATGCATAGAGGTGTAGGTTCGATTCCTACATAGGTTATCTTAAAAAGTAATTACAAAACATTTTAAAGTTATTCAAAATATCTCAAAAGTAAATTAAAATATCTCAAAAGTAGAAAAACTAAAAAAAGTAAATTAATATATGTCAAAAGTAAATCATAATTACTTTAAAGTAAATAAATAATGCTAAAAAGTAAATCAAAGTATCATTGAAGTAAATCAAATCAGCTCTAAGTATATGAATAATAAATTATCTTGATGATAAATGACTAAGGAAACTTTGTTATAGCACAAAAACTCAGAGTCATTGACTTTCATATCCTTACAAGATTAGTTAAATCATAAGAAACAAATATATTGAGTTCGATTTGATGTAGAGTTTTTCAAATGAAAAGTAAATAAAACTATATCAAAAGTAAACAAAAAAAGAAGAAATCTAATAAAATATTATGAATTCTAATCTTCAGATTACACACATAAAACCTACGTGGGATTCGAGCCCACATCTTTTGTGCACTTGCACAATGCTCTACCTATTGAGCTAGTAGGCTATTATAGAGTAAGAATAATTAGTTAGCACAATCAATCGTATTTATATAGAATAATCACAAAAGTAAATAAGAAAAAGCTTAATTAAAGAAATACATCTTCTCCCAACCATGCTATTGGCTGCTGCTGCATCTGTATTTTCAGCTTCCCAACTTACTGCTATGCGTTGTACAATAGTCCACATTATCTCCCCTTTCTCGTTACATGTAACACCCTAGAAATTCCTTCCATCTAAAATACCTATTTTGCCCTTTTAAAATACGAAATAGGAAAATCTAAGACATTACCGCCACCGTGAAAACGGGTAAGACAAGATATCAAAGACACACACAGTGGAAGACTATTTTTAAAACCATTCAAAACAAGTCAACTTAAAAAGTCAAACCCAAAAGAAAGTAAAGTCAAACCAAGTCAAACAAAGTCAACCTACAACTTGGAACCATTGTAGGCCCTTAAAACCAAACAATACTGAAACCTTTACGCTAGTCTCATGAGCAATATAAAATAAATAATATTCAAAGCAAATAAAACACATCATATTCCTATGGAAACTAAGCATGATTCGCTCTTCACTCATGCCCATCATAAATATGCTTCATCACCTGAAAAGCTTCTCTCTACTTGTCCCCACTACTCGCCATTAGAAATGGGTCGTCGTAGGGCCAAGGTAAAGACAAGGCCAAACAAACATTCAACACACAATCAACAACGCTGAGTACATAAGCGTAATAAAAACACACTATCATGCTTTCATCCTATCAATACTCAACTTACCTTGTTGCACCTGTCTACAAGCATACAAAATACCAAACGACCAACCAATAAATAAATGAATTGCTTATTTAATTTGATTACGCATCGAACGGGTTTCCCACCAAAAACCTACCTCAAATAAATTGAGGTAAACTACACCTGGAGCTAACCGGGTAGGCAAATGTCACATGAAGTGACTGGACATCCTGCGAATAAAATAAATATAAAGGAAATACAGCGTCCTGTACTCCCAATAGAAGTCACGGTTAAATATAAAACCCCATAACTCCCCCCATATGTCCATACTCGAGGTATACACGTTCAAGAGTTTTGGTGCGTAATCTCTTTCACTTTACGTTGTTTTACATATTATTATACTTGGTGATGACTCTCAAACCATAACACAATCAAACATTATACCTCATTCAAGCAATCAAACATACCAATTAATTCTTGAATAATTAGTGACCACATAAATATAATTGTTGAACCCTTTTTTATTCTACCTTGGTGTCAAAGACACCTTAAACGCATAATGCGCCACAAATCCTATCCCTCGGTGCTAGAAACACCTTAAGTGCACATAGGCACCGCAATACAATTTATTCCCGTGCACTAAGACACTTAAATAGCTTCTTCCTCATGCTTATAGCATCAATAAAAATTATATGAACCATAATAAAATTTCCTTCCCATATTCCAAACCAAATTAAACATTTAGTTTAATTAAACATGCTCTCTAACATGCCAATAATAAAAGTGTGGTTCATAATCAACATGCCAACATAACTAATTCCAATCACCAATTCATCATAAATAATTCATACATCACAAATCATTTACCAACATCAATTCAATTAACAAATTCCAACCAACACCTATCATGACACTACTTGAGATTAATTTATCAAAGCCTAGCATGCTCCTACATATTCAAATAATTACCAAGTACGCGAACGTACCTTGAATATGATCTCAAAATCACCACGACTAAATAAAATCACTCACTTGGAAGTCTCCTGCAAACCAAAATTACAAAGTAAGTGGCATTAATACCTATTCCACACAAATAAATAAAGTTAGTCTAGCAGCCAGGCCACGAGACAACGACACTTGGCATTCCAGTTTTTTGCCAAGTGTCGTTGATAACTTGTTATTTGATATGATTTTAGGGTGTTTTTGAGCCTTGATCACTTGATAGATTGGTGTTTTGGTTCACTTTTACTCATTTTCATGCATTTTCTATGTATCCTTTGCTTCACAGGTTGTTAGTGTTTTTGTTGAGTTTTTAGGTCTAAAGACGACCAATTGAAGTCCTAGAATGATAAACCGAGGTTGAAATCAAGAAGATGATGGAAAGAAGCCAAGGCAAAGGAGCCAAGTCATGAAGAAAGAGAGATGTGCAGTGGAGCGGCCTCTCCATAGAGTGGCGCGGCCTCTCCTTTGGCGCGACCTCTCCTGGTCAGTGAAGAGGCCTCTCCAAGCCCAGCCAGAAGTTCTTGCCCTATTTTAGAAAAGTGAAGAAAGTAGGAGGAGCGGCCTCTCCTGTTAGGTGCGCGGCCTCTCCACATGGAGAGACCTCTCCAGGTTAGTGTAGAGGCCTCTCCACCTTGATGCTGAAGTTCCTGCCTCCTTGGCAGATTCAAGAAACTTAGCAGGGAGAGGCCTCTCCAACATAGGTGCGCGGCCTCTCCACATTTTTGGAGAGCCCTCTCCACCCTACTACTGAACATTCTGTCCCAATTTCCCCCAGTTTGAAGCGGCCTCTCCAAGTCATGGAGCGGTCTCTTTTGTCCCCTGGAGAGGCTGCGCTCGATAGCTTCTGCGATTTTTCTTTTGTGGAGTTTACTATGTAATTGGGGGCTATAAATAGTTTTTGGGGGTTCTTTTTGTACGATATTCAATTTCCTAGAGTCCTTTCTCTTAGTTTGTAATTTAGAACATCAAAAACTCTCAGATCATTGCTTAGTTCTTAGTTTTTAATCTTGGAAACTTGAATTTAATCATTGTAGAAGACAAGATCCACCATTTTTATTCAAGTTTGAAGCTTCTAGTAACTATTTCTCACTCTTTTCTTCTATCTTTTCTACTTTAATTGCTAATTACTTGCTTAATTCTTGTATGCTTAGATTGTTAATTAGTTTAATTCTTAGTTTAAAACTTGTTC
Source organism: Chenopodium berlandieri (assembly GCA_034703905.1). NCBI lineage: Eukaryota > Viridiplantae > Streptophyta > Magnoliopsida > Caryophyllales > Amaranthaceae > Chenopodium > Chenopodium berlandieri. Next base: position 48,252,245 of record CM068287.1, read on the forward strand.
ATGAATTGCTTAAAATCTTTAATTGCTTTAATTTCCATGGATTGTGAGTAGTCTAATTTCTAGGGTTTGGGTGAACCCTCAATGTAGTCACAAATAACTAGTTGCATGTGCTAATTGGGTTATTGTGGAATGTTAATTAGTTGAGCTTAAGTGGTTTAATTGTTTAGTTCTTGTATATGGTCATTGCTAGAACTATTTATCCAACCTTTCTCAACGAAGGATCGAGAGATGAACTTGAGTTAGCTCCTTTATGCTTAATTAACTTTAAATGCCATGAGAATAGGAATTTCCAAATAAGGGAATATTAATGTCATCGTGATTATGTTTTAACACTTTTTATATGATTTGTAACCACGAGAGTAGGTTGTATTCATGATTTAAGTAATCCCTCTAGCTTGAGAGAGTAGTTGGGTGCCTTAGATGACTTCCCCTATTTTATCCCCTATTTTACCTTGGTTGATGCATGCTAATTGTGATTTGTTATGAAGTTGAGTGGTGTAACCCGAGTCCTAGATTCCTCTTAATATTGTTAATCTCTTCTTAGCTTTTAGTTGAATTGAACTAGTAGAAGTACTTAAAACCAAACCAATTTCGACTTCATTTAGCTTATTTAAATGGTAGTATCTCGGTGGTTGATTCAACGCCTCTCTTGGGTTCGACCCTTTCTTACCCTTGCTATTAGTTAGTGAGACCAAGATAGGATTTATCTTTGGTAGGCTCGACGACGGCCTGACAGTCGTGCCACACAAGCAACAAATAGGTATGACTTTGACACATATGATGCTAAATAAGCGAATTTGGATAGATTTTTTAAGATAAAAAAATTGTATAGGGTTTTATTATTGATATAATTCTAATATTTCATATATACAAAATTTATCATAACTTTTAATAAATATGCTATAACTCGATTCTATCTCTATCATAAAATTCGATTTAAAAAGTTCTTTAAAATAAGATTTAATTATCATAAATTTAACTTATTTAAAAAAAATAGAGAATATGTAAAATAAGTTCTAATTAGTAAAAATAATTTTAGTTTGCAAAAAATACTTTCAGTTCAGTAAAAATAATTTAAGTTCAATAAAAATAATTTCAAATCAATTATAACATAGATATCCATTTACAAACAAAACTACAAAAAGTACACTATAGAAATTATTAAAAGGGATTATATGACCGTATTTAACATTCATGACAAAAGTTTATCCTAAATCTTATCAACAATCTGGGCCAGGTACAAAACTAGTATATATAAAAGGGGAGTTTTTTTCCGAGTTTTAGAGAACCACGTAGGATTGAAATTTCTTAACGCGCCAGGTAGGATTATAAATTTTAGTTATAGGCAATTAAATAAGAGATTTGTAATTTCTTTTAGAATTAAATAATTCAAATGCCACATAAGCAAATTTGGCGATAAATTTTAAAGTTTAAATCAATTAAATATAAACTATTATCTTTTGAAATTAAAAATTTATCTAAAAATATATCGAATGAAAGGAAACTTACAATTTATTTTTAAATAAAAATATTAAATAATATACGGAGTATTAAGTATAAATAATAAAATAACAAATTTTATCACATACATACAAAAAATATTTGTTTTAAATAATACAAACAAACCGTGCATCGCACGTCACACGGGCTTTATCTAGTAATAATACGTACATGAATGTTTTTTTATAAGGGTTGATTAGAGTAGGTATAAGTGTTAGTATAAATTAATTTGATTAACTAGTTCGTTTATATTACATTATTTCTTCCTCAAAGTGCGTGTCATGTTGGTATGTTGCAAATAAAAGAAAATGGAGGAAGTTTATTTGTCAACGTTAACGAACAAAATTTTAACTAATAGTTGGTTGGTACACCCGGATCAAAACTAGTTTAAAAAAAAAAAAGCGGAAAGAACATAACTTATATTTGTAATGAACATCACGACTTTATAAAAGAACAAAGCATTGAAATATAAAGAACGTGATATTTTGGTGAAACAGTTTTTAAAAAAGGTAAAAGATAATTACCAATTGATTTTTACCACGTATTTAATGTCAAATTATTTCAAAATATTCAGTTATTTATAATTTCTCTCTCTAAAATTATTTTTATCAAGATTTCATTTTCAATTTTCAAATTTTAAAAATTTTAAAATTTGAAATTTATTTTCAAAATTTCAAATTCTAATATTTTTTATTCTGTTCTCTTTCTTTTTTAAAAAAAATTCTCTAAATCACCAATTATATATTTTTATATTTTGTTATAATATTCATCTTGGTCATGTGTATCTATTATAATGTTCATTATATGATTTTTTACATGTCCATGTTCTTTGATTGTAATTTTAATGTACCTTTATTGTCACACAATGTTCATTACTTATTGTGAAATATTTTCTAAATTATATTTTAACATGTTGGGTAAATAATATAAATAATGTTTTTTAAATAATATTATCATTTTCTTTATTAATATAGCGAATGTTCTTTAGATCTATCGGAAAATCAATCATCAATAGAAGAGGTCCTAAAAGTATGTCATCTTCATCAACATTTATGATCCTGATTTCAAAAAATATACATATACACAATTAGATGAATTTTTTTTTTTTTTTGAAAAAATACGCAATTAGATGAACATAGTTTGTAACGTAAAGAACACATAGTTCAAATCCAAAGAACATATATTTTAGACCCAAGGAGGATATTAATTAAACTCAATGAACATATTCATTAATATGGGAAAAAAATGATAAAAGAACATTTATCTTAATCCAAAAGAACTGCATCTTCAACCTCTGAAAATAACACAAATTTTTTTAAAAAAAAAACTAAAATAATCAAACAAAAAAAAAAATTACATTTTCTTTCAGTGATAAATTCGTTAACAATGATCCATGAACAAATATAATAATCTAAAAAATCATCATCAACAACAAAATTATGAAATATAAATTGAAAAAATAATTAAAAACTACCTTCTCATTTGGTGACAAAATCTAAAATTAAATATCAATTGTCAAAAACATCAATCTGCTGATCATCAAGTGCAAATCGACAATCATAGATCATGACGAAATTCACGATGAGCCATCATTTTCTCTGTAAAAAAATTATTTCTTTATCTTGAAATTTTATTTTCACTCTAAAAATTCTCTATTTTTTCAAAAACTGATTATGAACAATTATGGATATGGGAAGCTAAAATTATGGAAAAATAACAAAAATCCTTCAATTAAGGAGCATAAATTTAGGAAGATGACTTTTACTTTTTTTGAATGATAATAATGTAAATTTCAAATTTTAACTGACCTTATTAACTCACATGTTGTGTAAGGTCGTGCTAACTTCATCTCATTTTTTTTCTCAATTTATAGTTTCTGTTTGTGTTTTTCACGGTATTTAAGAAATGAGAGGAGAAAGTGGATGACGTACATAAAAAAAAAAGTGAAAAAAGTACAATTATAGACAAAAGTTAGATAAAGCCTTTTAAAGAATACAGAATGGCTTCCTTCCTGCAACCCCCAAACCTATCAAAAACGACTGATCAACAAGCAAGATCAAACAAAAAGCCTAAATGAAAATTCACTCATTTGATATTTGGGAAAGAGTCTGAGAACATGGAGAAATCCATGGAGATAGATAGTGCTGAGCAGCAGACCTTGATTCAACCGAACAATGGTAAGGCCAATAAGGGTAACTCTTCCCCTCCTATCTTGCAGAACTGTGCTCAACAGAAGTCTTTTAGGGATTTAATTAGGGACACTCAATTGGCTAATCAGGCTGCTACTGTTGACCACTTTGATCTGGAAGATGACATGGATGTCTCTGACGACGATGATGAAGTGCTGGCAGATGTAATTGATAGTGAAAGGTGTCCTGTTATCTTGCTCACCAAGGAGGAGAAGAAAGCCATGTGCAAACCTTGGAGGCACACCTTAATTATTCGGATGTTTGATGGCATCCTTGGTTATATGGGTCTAATCAAACGTCTGAAAAGAAAGTGGCAACTCAACGGGGAGATGATTCTTACTGACATTGGGTGTAAGTACTTCATAGCAAGATTTAATAATGTTGATGACTATAACTACGTTCTCACTCAGGGTCCATGGCTAATTGATGATAAATACCTCACGATTAGGGAATGGACACCAAATTTTATTCCAGAGGAGGCTTCCATCAATGTCCTTACAGCTTGGGTGAGAATTCCCAATCTTGTTGTCGAATATTTTGACAAAGAATTCTTAAAAAAAATAGGGGCTAAGATTGGTAAGGTAATAAGAGTTGATCGTTCAACAGCCTATGCTGAAAGGGGTCGATTTACGCGTTTAAGTGTTGAGATTGATTTATATAAACCTTTACTTGCTAAATTTTGGCTTAAAGGTAAAATCTGGAGGATACAGTACGAAGGTATAAAGATGATCTACTACAAATGTGGAATGCTTGGGCATGCAGAGGAGCATTATGAATTGAACCACCCAAATGAAGAAATGGCAATTGACAGGAACAATGAGAAACCAATTGTCCTAAGGCAGGAAAGAAAACCATTGGAATAGAGACCTGAAGAAGTAGACGATTTTGGCTCGTGGATGCTTGTTAAAAAACTAGTTCGCAAGAAAAATACTAGGCCGGAAAAGTCAGCTCCGGTAACCGGAAAAATTGATGGTAGTATTTCAAAAAAAGATCCTCAAACCAAGGGTCAAGGTAACCCCGAAATTCAAGAAAATGCTAACGGGATGGGCTCAAGATTTAGGGCGCTTATTCGGGAAGGAAATGATGATGAGATCAATCAAGAGGGGAATTTTTTAATTCAAGCTAATCAAGGTGCAAATGATAAAGAAACAGGAGAGAAAGATAAGGAAACAAGTTTATCTCCTATGAATATTCAGAATTCCCATATAGCTACAATAAATCTAGGAGATAATTCTCAAAATCCTTTTGATAAGATTTCAAAAAATATTCCATTTGCTTTTGGTAAAGATAATCAAGAAAAAAGGATTTGGACTCCTTCCAGAAATAATAAAAAAGATTCTCAAAAAAGTCAACATTCTTTGACCAAGAAATCAACCTTGCCTCTAAACCCTATCACGAATCTAGAAGCCATGAGAGAAGTGATCAAAGAAGCCCCTAGCACTGGTAAAGAAAACGCTACTTGCAGCCTTTGTGAGAAGTCAAAACAAGAAGCACTAGAAGCTATCTCAGAAAGTCAAGATATTGTACCGTTAACTGATATTAGCAATGAACAATCACATATTTCCCCACCTTCGAATGTGATTCTCTTAGAGATCCCCCCAGTGAAAATACTATGTGTTGGACAGCCAATGGAGGTCCCATACATGGGCATAGCGAACCCCCTGACTCACATAATGGAGGTCAACATGGACTCTTGGGTGGAACCGATTCCGGAGCCAATGAGATTGGTGGTCACCTTACAAATTCCCAATGAAATTAATCGGTTAATCCGATTGATATCTGATGCTTATTTAAGTTCCCTTGCTTCAATTCTAGTTTCTATGGGAGATACAATTCAGAATTTAACCCCAAACTCTACTCCGATATCTTGCATGGTTTGGAACGTGCAAGGAGCTGGTAAACGAGCCTTTGTTACGGCTTTAAAAGAAGTGGTTCGTGCAAACAAGCCTTGTGTGTTATCTTTAGTTGAAACCCACAAGCTGAAAATTTTGCCAACATCATCAATTACCAAGGGCACACTAGGGTCGATGCTCAAGGTTTTAGTGGTGGTATTCGGATTTTTTGGAGAACGGATCTTGTAACAGTTGAGCCAATTATCAAGCATGGTCAGCATATTTCCATGGAGATAAAGAGGGTTGGTGAAGTACCCTAGTACTTCTTGATAGGCGTGTCACGTACCTAACAAAAATAAACCAAACGAGACCACTACTATGTAGACGGGCAAGTAAGGATCGAATCCCAAGAGACTAAGGTTCACCTAATTAAATAGACTCAAGTAATCACTAAGCAAGTAACAAATCAATGGTGATGAATACTAAGAACTAATAAATAAAGGACTCAATTAATCTAAAGAAAGTGATATATCAATGAACTAAAGCATCCAAGATCAAGCATTACCACGCATATAATCAATGCATAAATAAATCTACCCCCAATAACAATTCAATCGACAAGAGGAAAAACATTCCCTAATCAATACCAAAGGTCTCTCGAGTTATCAATGGCTTCCTAAATCAACTATAAGCCTATTTCCATGGAATCAAGCAAATAAGGGACATTAAACACAATACTTAACTTCCTAATCATTCAATCATCTACTTCCGTGATAACCTTCAATCCCTTAATTGAAATACCCAAATCCCGTTAATATTCAACTTCCGTTGCATTAAAAACAAAGGGATGATAACAATACCAATTATTCCTAATCTAGTATTGGCATAAACACAATCAATCAAGCATGTCAATTGGAAATATTATTGGAGAATTTAAAGATTAAATCTAAGCATTAATCATATCTGGGCTTTGCAAGATCCCGGATTATGAATCTACTCACACATAATAGCAAAACCAATAACTAGATTTAATAGAGAAAACATAATCAATAAACAATAATAAATGAAAGAGAAGTGAGATAGATGAATACCAAAATTGCTTCAATTGAAAGAACTCAAATTGTTGATGAACAATAATCAAACTAAGAGAAGAATTAAACTGCTTAAAAGAAAGTAAAACTAGGGTTCTTAGAGAAAACTAATACTAGAGGATATAATGAAGTGTATTCTAATTGTGATTACAAAGGGTATTTATACCCCTAAAAAGATAAAATTACGAAATTAAACAAATCAGTTTTCGCGAAACAGTGCCCGGTCCAACCGGGCAAGGGATGCCCGATCGGGCGGTGAAAGGTGCTGCGTCGCCTTTTCTTCGTATTTCATCTTCCTGCTTGTGCCCGGTCCCACCGGGCAAGCCACGCCCGATCGGGCGCGCAAGGCGGCTTCTTAAATTGAGATGTGAAATTCTAACTCTTTAGTGCCCGGTCCCACCGGGCGAGCTATGCCCAACCGGGCACGTAGAGTCCGCAGCATATACTTCGTATCTAGCTTATCCTTCTTTGCCCTGTCTGACCGGGCAAGCTAGGGTCAACAGGGCATGGGGGAAATCTTTATCTTCACACACTAACCTCTTCTATGAACATCCAAAACACGTCCGATTCGTACAAGAAACTCCGTATTCCTATGAAACTCAATAAAAAATACATCGGACACACTAGAGAAGAGATTGTTAGCGAGAAACGGCTCCATAGAGCCTTAAACCATGCAAATATACATTGTAAAATCGGGATAAAACATGGTATAAAACTCATACATCAAATTCCCCCAAGCTAACCTCTTGCTTGTCCTCAAGCAAGGCAATCAAGAACAACAAACAACCAAGTAAACATACTTCACCCCATAATGCAATTTAAAACAATAGACTCAAAACCGAAATCAAACAAGCACGCATCTTAGCGAACCAATCAAATCACTCAAACCATTAATCAACCTAAATAGTCGTCAAGTGAAATCAACCATGTACAACTCAAGAATCGATGACTAGAGTATCTCACCTTTGTGGTCACTCAACACACTATTTACGTGGCAAGCTAATAATGAGCTCAATCTCTCACCATCCCCACCAATAATGCAATCCCCCCATCTCACAACACTCGCGTGTTTGAAGGGTTATATTAACGCTCAACCTAGTCAAATGTCGACTCGAAATGTGACATATACTCCAGCATTTTGACAAAAGACTCATTTCACATGAACAATACCATGCACGAAGATCGGAAGGACTTTTTCAAGCTTGTAATGCAGGCCGGGTAAAAGTGCGTAGGAAGTAAATTTGGGAAATGTAGGCAATTATAGTCTAACCGGGGGGCTATCAAATGCAATCAATAAACATCCTCGATCCATCATTCTTATTAACAAGAGTACAACCCCAATTATTCAAGAAACATCCACTACTGCCTTTACATTTTTCCATTTTCCAACTCTTTTCTTCTTGTTTTTCTTATATCAACCAATTTTTTCTTTCTTTTCTTTTCAAGAACAAAAATTCTTTCTTTTGTATCAATTTTTTCTTTGTTCTTCTTTTTTTTTTCCTTTTTTTTTTCTTTTCAAGTAATAAACCTCCATGCTTGTGATTCCTTCTTTTCTCTTTTTCTTTTCTTTCTTACAACTCCACATTCAACACCAAACTCATCACAAAATTACATAAACACCATGCAAAAGAGCTCCCCCAAGCTAGACTTGGGAAAAGTAACCAATTCAGGGCCAAGGGTTTAAATTTGTGAGTTTCACGAAAAATGTGGACAAAGCTACAACATGGGTGAGCAAGAAGGGAACAAACGTTTCTAAACTCATCTGGAGGTCTCCTAATGAACATGGCCTTCGTCATTCTCAACGTGCACGTGCAATGTATTACGACAAATTACTAAAAGTCTAGATTCAAAACTAAGATCAACATCACACCAGGAACTAAACACACATGAATGAATAAATAAGGCTCAAGCCTCACAGTTAACACAGTCAAGCTCCAAACTCATACATGGTTAACAATGTTGACTCCTACTAGGGATCAAACAATTCGAGGTCAAATCATGATCATTTAATCCGCAATGCAAGTCTTTCACTTGAGATTAAATCAAAAAACATTTGAGATTAAATCAAAAACCTTTTTGACATTAAGGATAGGGGCACAGGGAAATAGTTCATTGGCCGCTCATTATCATGATTCTGGTATTTTTTCATTTTTTTTATATGAAAGCATTAAATCTTACTACTAGTCAAAACACACTAAAGAAAAAGAAAAAATAAATAAATAAATAAAAGAGAGAGGGTGAAAGATATACCATGTGTACACGAGAACCTCCCCCCAAGCTAAATCAGACAATGTCCTCATTGTCTTAAAGGGAAGCTAGTAGTCAAGTTGATTACTTGTCATCATCATTACCAAAATAATGTCACCAAAGCCTCGAGGATTGCAAATGCATCTCTTTGGAACAAATTTGAGCAAGATGAAACAGAGTGTTAGTGGGAAAAAGATAAAAATTGAGTCATGTGCACTATTATGATCATAACTTTTGATGTATAAATGATAATGCAGGGATTCCAATTGGGTTGGAAAGTAGACTTGAAGATATTTCCAACGATAGGTCACACGCAAAAACCGTTAGTCCCGGCAACGGCGCCAAAATTTGATAGGCGTGTTGCGTACCTAACAAAAATAAACCAAACGAGACCACTACTATGTAGACGGGCAAGTAAGGATCGAATCCCAAGAGACTAAGGTTCACCTAATTAAATAGACTCAAGTAATCACTAAGCAAGTAACAAATCAATGGTGATGAATACTAAGAACTAATAAATAAAGGACTCAATTAATCTAAAGGAAGTGATATATCAATTCACTAAAGCATCCAAGATCAAGCATTACCACGCATATAATCAATGCATAAATAAATCTACCCCCAATAACAATTCAATCGACAAGAGGAAAAGCATTCCCTAATCAATACCAAAGGTCTCTCTTGAGTTATCAATGGCTTCCCAAATCAACTATCAAGCCTATTTCCATGGAATCAAGCAAATAAGGGACATTAAACACAATACTTAACTTCCTAATCATTCAATCATCTACTTCCGTGATAACCTTCAATCCCTTAATTGAAATACCCAAATCCCGTTAATATTCAACTTCCGTTGCATTAAAAACAAAGGGATGATAACAATACCAATTATTCCTAATCTAGTATTGGCATAAACACAATCAATCAAGCATGTCAATTGGAAATATTATTGGAGAATTTAAAGATTAAATAAGCATTAATCATATCTGGGCTTTGCAAGATCCCGGATTATGAATCTACTCACACATAATAGCAAAACCAATAACTAGATTTAATAGAGAAAACATAATCAACAAACAATAATAAATGAAAGAGAAGTGAGATAGATGAATACCAAAATTGCTTCAATTGAAAGAACTCAAATTGTTGATTAACAATAATCAAACTAAGAGAAGAATTAAAATGCTTAAAAGAAAGTAAAACTAGGGTTCTTAGAGAAAACTAATACTAGAGGATATAATGAAGTGTAGTGTATTCTAATTGTGATTACAAAGGGTATTTATACCCCTAAAAAGATAAAATTACGAAATTAAACAAATCAGTTTTCGCGAAATAGTGCCCGGTCCAACCGGGCAAGGGATGCCCGATTGGGCGGTGAAAGGTGCTGCGTCGCCTCTTCTTCGTATTTCATCTTCCTGCTTGTGCCCGGTCCCACCGGGCAAGCCACGCCCGATCGGGCGCGCAAGGCGGCTTCTTAAATTGAGATGTGAAATTCTAACTCTTTAGTGCCCAGTCCCACCGGGTGAGCTATGCCCAACCGGGCACGTAGAGTCTGCGGCATATACTCCGTATCTAGCTTATCCTTCTTTGCCCTGTCTGACCGGGCAAGCTATGGTCAACAGGGCATGGGGGGAATCTTCATCTTCACACACTAACCTCATCTATAAACATCCAAAACACGTCCGATTCGTACAAGAAACTCCGTATTCGTATGAAACTCAATAAAAATACATCGGACACACTAGAGAAGAGATTGTTAGCGAGAAATGGCTCCATAGAGCCTAAAACCATGCAAATATACATTGTAAAACCGGGATAAAATATGGTATAAAACTCATACATCACTTCTCGGCGGTCTATGCTAGCCCGGACCCGGTCAAACGAACAGAATTATGGCCAGAACTCAAGGATTTCGCTTCTACGCATTATAAATCTTGGGTCCTTGCTGGATATTTTAATGACACTCTGTTCTCTTGGGAAAGAAGCTCAAGTTGTGCTGAAACTTCGAGGAGGTCTGCGAGATTTAATGAATGGGATGAGGACATGGGTCTCCTAGAAGTGGAATTCAGTGGCCCTTCTCATACTTGGGCTCGGGGTAACAGCATCAATACAAGAGTTAGTGCAAGACTTGATCGTGCTTTATGTAATGGTGATTGGAGCCTACGTTTTGCAAATGCGGCCCCTAAAGTTCTTCCAGCAGTTCAATTCGATCACTGCCCCATTTAATATCTCTAAACGGTTTTGCCCCGATTTCATCAATTAACAAGCCCTTCGCTTTCAAGCGCTTGGATGACCCATGAAAGTTCAGATAGTATATTGAAGAGAAATGGGATAAACAAGCTCCGTTAGTCCCTCACTTGGGAAAAATTGTGAGTGATCTCCAGGAGTGGAACCAGTCGATTTTTCACAAGATTTTCAAGAAAAAAAGGAATCTGTTGGCAAGAATAGAAAGTGTACAAAAATTCCTACCTCAACAAAAGTCGAGGGATTTAATTAAGTTAGAAGCAAAGTTGCGGCATGAGATTGATGATGTACTTGAACAAGAAGAACTCTTGTGGTATCAAAAGTCGAGAGTTGAGTGGATACGTGACGGTGATAGAAATACTACCTTCTTTCACTTAAGCACTATTGCGCGTAGATGAAGAAATAAAATTTCAACAATTAAAGAAAGTGTTGATGGAGAATGGTTACATGACAAAGAAGCAGTACAAGAAAATATTGTCATGTATTTCCAGAAGTTATTTACGCAAGAAGAGGAGGCTATCCCGGCTGATCTTCCATCTAATCTTTTCAGGAATTCACTACTAGAGACTGGGAATTTTTGTCTCGTCCCTTCTCTACATGTGAAATTGAGAAGGTCGTTAAAAATATGGGTGCCTTGAAAGCACCTGGTCCAGACGATTTCCAGGCCTTTTTTTTCTTTCAAAAGCACTGGGATATCGTGGCTGACAATGTCTACAACGTTGCGTTGGATGTTTTAGCAGGGAAGGGTATTCCTGAAAATTTAAATGACACCTTCCTAGTGCTTATCCCAAAAGTGGACTCTCCGGAACTTGCCTCACAATTTAGGCCGATTAGCCTTTGTAACGTAGTTTACAAAATTATCACCAAAGCAATTGTTAATCGTATTAAACCAATGATGCCTCATTTCACCTCTTGCAAGCAGACTAGCTTTGTGCCAGGAAGACAAATAACCGATAACATTGTTATCGTCCAAGAGGTCCTACACTCCATGAAGAACAAATCTGGAAAAGTGGGGTTTATGGCTATCAAAATTGATTTTGAAAAAGCTTATGACCGCCTTCGTTGGGATTTCATTCATGACACCCTGCTTGAAATCCGTTTCCCTCCTGTCATCATTGAAGTTATCATGGAGTGCATTACTACATCCTCAATGCGCGTGTTACGGAATGGTGAACCAACAAGAGTTTTCAAACCGGGAAGAGGCATTCGTCAAGGTGACCCCTCATCGCCTTATTTATTTGTGCTTTGTATGGAGCGACTTAATCAAATTATAGAGGAATCCATTATTAATAACAAATGGAAACCTATTTATGCAAGCCGTAAGGGTCCAAAGTTGTCCAACTTGTGTTTTGCGGATGATTTTGTCCTCTTTGCGGAAGCCTCGGTGGAGCAAGCTGGTATTATTCATGACTTCTTGGCTCGTTTTTGTGGTGTCTCTGGCCAAAAAATAAGTTATGCCAAGTCACGTACTTTTTTCTCAAATAATATGCTCCCTGATGATAAAAACGGAGTTAGCACAACACTGGGTATTGATGAAACCGACGACTTTGGCACCTATCTTGGTATGCCAACGCTTACTAGTAGAGTAACTAGGGACACTTTTTCTTATTTATGTGAGAAGACAGGAGGCTTTCGGGATGGAAATCAAAATTTTTATCTCTTGCGGGAAGAATAACGCTAGCAAAGTCGACCTTGAATACCATGAGTACTTATGCAATGCAGACTGCGAAAATTCCTAGGGGTATTTGTGACGAAATTGATAAAAGAACTCGCCATTTTATTTGGGGTGGAAGTGAAGAATATCGCAGGATACATCTCTTATCTTGGGACAAGCTTCAATTACCCAAGGATCAGGAAGGACTAGGGATGCGATCATCAAGGAATGTTCACTCTTCTTTCTTGACCAAGTTAGGTTGGAGGGTCCTTACAGAACCTCACTCCTTATGGTCAACTGTTTAGCGTGCTAAATATTGTAAAGGGAGGTGTGACCTTGATATGTTCGAACCAAAGTCGAACATGTCTAACGTTTGGAGGGGAATAACATATAGTGCTGCTCATATATATGAAGGTGCGAGGGTAGATATTAATAATGGAGCAAGTACACTATTTTGGAATCATAAGTGGGTGGGAAACCACACTTTAAGAAGTCTTGTTATTGATGTCATTCCACTAGAAATTGAGGGCGCTACAGTGAGTGAAATGTGGGATATTACTCTTGGTTGGAGGTGGGAAATTTTTGCAGACTTGCTTCCTGGAGATACCATTCAACAGATTGATGCTTATATTATTCAACCCGACTCTAGTATAGGGGATCTTATATACTGGGGTGGTTCAGCAAAGGGGCGTTTCACTGCCAAGTCAGCCATGAAAATCATTAAAAAGGTTGATGAGGTACCAGTTGATGGGAGTTGGGAGCTGGCCTGGTGTTACACGACCGAATAATGACAAACGCAAACAGATTTAAAAGGAATCTCATAGATGACCCTAGATGCAAGGTTTGCAATATTCATGATGACACCACACTTCATCTTCTAAGAGATTGCAAGATGGCTAAGGACATATGGAAGCAAATTGGAGGTCCTACTAGCATTAGAAGCTTTCGTGAGGGTACTTTGCAACAATGGGTTATCCGCAACATCAAAATTCAAGTAAGAAATGATTACTCTCCTGAGATTTGGCCCACCTATTTTGCTATTTGTGTTGGTGGATTTGGAAGTGGCGGAACAACATTGTTTTTGGCAAAAGTCAAGATAATCCAACAAATGTTAACCAATTCCTACTCGCAAGATTCGAAGAGGCTTGGCGTGTGCTAGGGGATGGGGAGAGCACTGCTAGCACCTTACCAGGGAGAAGAAATGAAGCTTTCATTAAATGGCTTGCCCCTCCGCAATGTTGGCTAGCTCTAAACTCTGATGGTGCTGCAAAGGGTGCACCTGGACCAGCCGGAGGGGTGGGGTTATTAAAGACTGTACGGGGAAGATGCTATAGGCTTTTTCTCTCAAGCTTGGGGCATGTAATGCTTTTATGGATAAAGATCATGCTGTACAATATGGGCTGGAATTGGCCGCAAGACTCAAGTCTCTAAAGCTGCAGGTGCAAATAGATAGTCAGGCCTTAGTAAGGGCCTTGAATGGTGCGAGCAATTATGGAGGCAAAAGTGTTCATATTGTCAACAGATGCAAAGAGATGCTAGAAGATGCAAAGTGGGAAGTGGAAGTGCGTCACATTTATAGAGGAGCGAATAGGGTCGCAGATTGGCTAGCAAATCAAGGTGTTACCCAGAACAACAAGATCGAGTTGATTCAAGTCCCCCCACTACTGTTGGGTCGAATTTTGTATGATGATGTTGTTGGCGTGGCTATGCCACGTTTAGTTCCACCTTAGTATTTTATTGTTTGTTTTCTTTGGGGCCTAGCCCCTCGTTTGCATCAAAAAAAAAAAAGAAAAAAAAAGACAAAAGTTAGATAGAGAAAGTTGAAAAAAGTACAAGGCAATAAAATAGAAAATTCAAGGTTAATTAAGGAAGTACAATGAATAAAGTTAAAAAAAATTAAGTTATAATGGTTTTTACATTCTATCTAAAAATAGAAACAGGAAAAACATTTAGGATCTCCAAAATAGGAAAACAGAAACTATAATATGAGACGGAGGGAGTAATAATTTGTGCATGTACTTTTGTCAGTATTCACTAACAAGTAACAACCATGATTATCATGCAGTATATTAACTACTATTCACCTCTATCTTTTCTCTCAAAAAAAAATATTAATTACTATTCATGTGTAACGGCGTAATGTAAGTGTATGTCATGTTACAGTTAACAAATACTCCATCCGGCCTTTGTCCCTTAAAGTCTAACTCTTATGGTCAAAATTTAGTCCCAAAATGATCATCGCATTTGCATTAAAATACCATCTAATTTGCAATAATATTTGTGCAAATTTAGCTTCCCCATGTAAGCTTTGCTTTTCCATTTACTTTTATTACTTTCTCTCTCTACTTTTTTGCAAATTCCATATAAATATACCTTTCCAATGTACTTTTACTACAGAGTACTTCTTATTTAAGTTTCTTAATTCCCGTAAAAATTGTCCATAAGAGTCGAACTTAAAGGGACGGAGGGAGTATGTTTTTCCTTAAAAAAAAAATATTTAGTACAGTATTATATTGGCATGTGATTTTTATCTGCAATCTTAGTTAAAAACAAAATTCGTAGAAATCATTGTCTAAAATATAAATATAAATATAATACAAATTTCTTTTGATTCTTTCAAAATAATCCAATATTTTTTACAATATTGTTTTGATGCATTTTATGTCCTTTGCCCTAATAATAATACCATGAATGGCCTGGTAGGTTCTGGTAGGTTCATACGTATTTATAATGTCTAACCATCTCCCTAATTATGGGGAAAGGCTTGGAGTACACTAAGTGTTTATTTGTACACCATCAATAATAATATGACTATTAACTAGGCAAGTCCACTAAATAAAAGAGGGAAGCTAAAATTTTAGGAGGGAAAACTAAGAGGAAATTTTCGCCATCTTCCCGTACAATAAACTCTTAATGGCGATAAAATTTCATGTGGCACCAACATTTAGTTTTGGGAATTGTAATTAAGAAAGAGAAAGTAATCTTCCTTTCCAACATTAGCAGACTTTTATTTTAATAGTAAAAATAATTAATTAATAAAAAGTCATACGATATCAATCATCAAAGGAGATTCGATTTTAACAAATGCATAAGATATTGAAGAAAATAAAATTTTCCTTCACAAAAACTACGATAGCTAAATAGATCTTTCATGGTAGAACAACTCCCACTTATATCATAGCGCTGAAAAATACAACCTTGTTGGAAAGAAAATCTAACGATCCTTTGTAGCCATGACTCCATGAGGATATTTTTCTTCTGATTCATCTGACTGTATTTGAAAACTTGATAACCTTTGCGATCTCGCATAATTTTTCACCAACGAAATAATTTCATGACAATCCTTTAGATCTAATATCATAGATTCAAAACTAAGAAATTTCTCCCCCGAAAAGAGGAGATAAACCTTGTCTTTCAAAGGAGGTTGACAAATCCTTGTCTTTCGAAGGAGATCGAATCATTAACCCTTTCTTTAGAGGGAGAAAAGTTCCTCCCAAAAGGAGGAAGCATTATTATAAACCTTAAAAACTTTCAAAGAAACAAGGATTGAGATTTCTACCAGTTAAAACCGATGAAAGCCCCTTTAAAAATCAACAATGGAGGTTAGGATTTAGGAAAGGGGAATGAGAAGTGGAAATACAGATAGATACGAACCCCATTAGCATACATTTAAGGGACCATTTTTAGGAGCAATTTTTGTATTTATTGTAAAAACGTGGTAGGTGTTGTACTTATCTTAGTTTTTTTAGCTAATATCATTTTGAATTAATTTTAACTCTTCACTACTTTAACAACTTTTTTTTAGGAATTAATTAAATTGGGTAGCTGAAGAGTAAGGATGTAATTTGAAATTCAAATTTGAAATTTTCAGATTTGAGATTGAAAATTTGAATGAAAATTATGATGGCCTACTAAAAAAAATATTCAATTTCAGTCAATAAGAAGAGTGGTGTATAAGATTCTTTGTACACTGAGTGTACCCCTATTATAATTCGTTAAAATAATAACATTAGACATACAAAGTATAATTTTTTTATTACTCTCTCCACTTTTTTAAAGTATTACACTATTCTTTTGTTTTCGTTTTTATTTAAGCGTTACACTCCTTTAAGCATATAATATTTGTTAGATAAATTAATAATATTATTTTCTAAAAAAAAATATTTAATAATATTCATATGATATTTTTGTAAGTCGATGTTTTTTTGGTCAAGTACTCAAATTTAACCTATAATGAAAATGTTTATGTACACCTTGGTGCAAAATGCACTTAAAGGTCAATTATTAGATTATTGCTTAAAATCTTGCGTCGATCAAGGTTTGTCAACTAAATAAAGACGCTGAGAGTATCATACAGATATTAACAATGACGCAGAGAGCATCATACAGATATTAATAATGTCTTTATTATAGTATAAGACAGAGTATATGTTGTACATATATTTTAATTAGTGTTGAACTAACTAAACGTATTAATTTAAAATGGATGAAGTATTAATTACTTAAAATGGAAAGGGTAATTAAAAAAAAAACAAATAGTACATCTTTAGTTTTGTATACTAATGAATTGATTTTACTAAAAAAAAAATAAAAAAAAAAAAAAAATTATTAACAAAATGAAGAAGTATTAATTATATTGATAGGTGTCTTCAAAAAAAATAACAATTATAGGATATTGTTAGGTTAATGAAAATTAAATTTTTGTAATAATCGTGCATGACACAAGCCCTAGACTAGTCATATTAATTAGTAGTTTTTAACTTTAATCTCGCATTGACACAAACATAAACTCGTTTTCAAGCCCGGTGAAGAGCATGAGCAACCAGTCCTATTGCACAGGGCCTCACAATTATAAAGGCCCCAAAATTGTGAAAAGCAATAGTGAAAGGCCTAATTTTTCTTACCGTGGAATATAATGTGCTCCTGTTGCTACGGAGATATGACGTTTCTTTTATCAATTTCTCTTGAGAATTTCGATCAGCTGCCTATTAATTTTTAAAAATTCCCTTAATTCTTCTTTCACCTCATCAAAATACATACCCTTTTGTTGGGTTTTTTTTTTTTTTTTTTTTTTTTTTTTTTTTTTTTTTTAAGATCTCAAAACATTTTAAGATTATTATAACTTATAATAAATCAATTTCTAATTTCAACTACTTTTTTTTTTGTTAAAACTAATTTCAACTACTTGTAATTTCAAGTTTGCTTTTGTGTTTTGTTTGAAAAGACATACTCCATAAACTGTCCATATGAATTTATCGAGTTTTCCTAAAGAGAATGAGAAAAAT
Source organism: Chenopodium berlandieri (assembly GCA_034703905.1). Taxonomy (NCBI): domain Eukaryota; kingdom Viridiplantae; phylum Streptophyta; class Magnoliopsida; order Caryophyllales; family Amaranthaceae; genus Chenopodium; species Chenopodium berlandieri. The sequence goes on from CM068287.1 coordinate 48,270,287, forward strand.
TATTATCCTAATTTTTTGTTTTTAACCACGCCTAATACTTTCAAGTTTGTTTTCTTGTGATAATAAAATGTTTGTTGGGAATGAGATTGATAATTTTATTTAAAATAGGAGGATAATATATTATTAATATGGAATACAAAGTATAGACACACAATACATTAGTTTGAAATTGCATTGGTGATTTGGTATGTTGTTCAATTTTTAGTGGAAAAATACATTTCAAAAAATTATGTTTATTTATTTTATATAGTATGAGCCTTAATTTTGTAGTGAGCATAGGATCCCTAATATGATTAAGATGAAATTGCTCGTTTCCTTTACTTATCGTATAAATCACAATAGATGGCTAAAGAGTACTTGTTCACGATTAGTGTAAAAGTCAATAGTGAAACGTAAAAAGCATAAAAAAAATGTTGAATAGAGGACCAATAACAAGAACAAAAGGAATCTTGAATAGAAGTCCACATTTTTACATAAGATCGGAAGTAATGAAAAAACGAAGGTTAAGAACTTCATGTAATACGTGCCAAAGTAACCCAACCTGGCGGAGGCCAAAAATATAGTTGAGAACCTTCCAAATATTTTTCCAACAGTCCAAAAGTTCCATTTTCGAAATCAAAAACACCAACTTCATCACTTTTCCACTCAAAATCATCAACTTCATCAAAATCTCCCACTTTAATCTCCGAAAAACATGAATCCTTACTTTCTAAATTCTTAAAATGAAAGTAAATGCAATTGCCTTTGCATCCTTTTAAACCAATCGTGGAAAATGAAGAATGGTTGCTTAAAAAAATCGTGTGCTCCTCTAAATTCTTAACCAATATCCAATTCTGTCCATCTTTATCAAGTTTGAAAATTTCAACCCCATGTACCTTTATAAGTTCAGGAGTCAAATCGGTATACAAGTCCACCATTAACAGATCATCCGCTACTTTTACTAGACATTTTTTATCACCACCAATAACAACAGTTTTTACTAATGTTATTGTGACTGAAAAGTCAATAACCTTAATGGCTACCGTCCTACCTGAATTCGTGACACTATAAAATGTACCATCATACTCTATTACATCCACGTAGTGCAACGACCAATCATTAATATATATACTCCTATCATCATAACCCAAAGTATAATCATCCAAAAATTCCCATGACTCAATTTTGGACTGATACATAAGTAATTTACCCGTGTTATGCGTGGACAAAATAACATAATCAACATTAACATTATTACTAATAGAATTAAGGAAGGTAACTGCTACCTTTTGATGCTCCATATTATTGTAGTAATCCATGTTTCGAGTACTAGGACTAATAATAACGTTACGTAACACGTACTCACTACCCAACTCTTTGATTTTAATATTAGTTAGATCAAATTTTCTAGGAAGATTAGGAGCTAATTGTTTAATGAGGGTCCTAGAAAAGGGATTGAACAAATGGAGAGCCCCGGGGCTGTGCTCCTCGGTCTTGATGAGCCACTCGGAAGCGTCGTGGTCAAAGGAAGGAGAAAGTTGGAAAAATGTTTGTTTGGTAAGGCGGAGGTCACAGTGGTGGACATTAGAGTTGAAGAGTTTTATAGGAGGAAAAGATATAGGGAGAGATTGGGGGATGGCGGACCGCCACGTAGAGCAGACAGAACGAAAAGGGCGAGTGACGGACGGGGTATCAAACTTGGAGGCAATGAGGTCGAGGAGCTCCAGAGGGAGATCAGACCAATTTGCCATGGCTTAGATACCTTATTTAGCTTGTTGAATATAAAGAAGGTTTTAAAATTAGAATGGATTAATTAATGAGTATGAAATGAAGTTCTACTTTAGTGGAGTCTTTATAAGGCTGGGGTCTAGATTATGTAACAACCCAATTATTGAGAATAACAATAAAAAAAATTAAACAATTACTCACGAATAAAAGGAGGATGAACAATTTATATAAAAAAATTTTTCTCAAGGTATCCTTTTGGTTAACATATTTTCATCAATAGAAGAATTATATGAAACAACCAAAATTAAATGTGAGAAGAACTTCATAAAATGATGGAGTGGATCTGTTGCATTTTGATATTTAAATTTTACTGTATTTTTTTTCTACCCGTTTTTACTTTATTCCACTTTGATAAATGTCTTTTTTATGTTACTCTTTCTCTATTTCGTAACTTATCCACGTCACCTTTCTAATCTGCCTGTTTTACTCTCCTTTGTAACAAATCAAACCACATTTTGATGCAATCCCCTGAATCCCTTATCATGCCAAACAAGGTCAAACAAGTAATATTGCCTAAATTAAGAAATACTAGCTTGCAATAGTTTTAATGGCATGATACGGGTGTTATGTCTTTCAAATGATAAATAAATATGAAAGTGCGCAAGAATAAAAGCCATATAGGCCATTTTGGCCCCAAATGCTCCCAAAACATAGTAACTTGGCATATTTAAGAAGTTTTTTCATAATTAAGTATGATTACATAATAGAGGTGTTATTTCATTCATTTGGTAAAAACATGAAAAATGGGAAATATAAAAGTCACTTTGCTCATTTTGGGATCAATTGGGTCTTAAATGGTCCCAAAACTTACTGATTGGCATAATTATGTAGTTTCAAATCATAGATTTTTATAAATAAGAATATTAGACATGATAGAAGTGTTTTTCATTTATTTGGTTAAATACACAAAAAATGAGTAACATCGAAGTCATTTTGGGATTTTAACTTGTGTATTTATGGAATCAAGTCATGGAAAAAAAAAAAAAAGTCATGGAAATTCAAAATTAAATATTTTGCCTGATTTGTGCACCCGGATTCACCATGGGCATGGTGCACCCGGGCTCACCATGCGCATGTTGCACCCGGTTAAACAAAAAAACAGCGGAAAGAACATACCTTTATTTGACAAAGAACATACATGTGTTTAACAAAGAACATGTTTGTGTGTGACAAAGAACATGTCATTACCAAAAAACCTATTCGCCTCTCCTCTCCTCTTCTCTCCTCCTTTCTTCTAGGGTTTCTCCAAATTCTTGGACGTTTAGGCCGGAGATAGTCTAATTTCTTCGGAAATTAGACTATTTCTTACCCTTTTCCCTTGATTTTCTTTAGTTTTGCAATTTAGTTTTCAATAAATCTACACCCTATGGTGGAGTGTCTCCCTATGGTGGAGTCGTTAGTTTTTGTTAGTTTTGTTGTTTGTTTTTGTTTAGGGTTTTTTTGTGTGTTAGGGTTTATTATAAAGGTAATCATCTTTTGCCCTATTATCAGTTTGTTGGTAAAGAGTTGTCCGGGATCGCAACGGTTGTCAAATCTTCAATGGCGTTCAAGTGAATCAAATGAAAATCATCCTTACGGCTACAACAAATCGTTAGACCGTCTCTCCGAAAAGACTGTATATTCCATGATGTGTGCGAGAGATGTACCACAGTGCAAGATCTATTCAACGATCGTAGCTTTGATGAAGGAAACCCTTATTTGATTCAATTTTATATATTTGTTGATTAGATTTCATTTGTAGATATCGTATGGCTTTTAATTAATGAATTGATTTGTTTAAAAAAAAAAAGAACATGTCATTACCAAAGAACATAAAGTCATTACCAAAAAAAAAAAAAAAAAAAAAAAAAAACGTAAATATACCCCCGAGTTTTTTGTTTATTCACCATATACCCCTGAAAATTTTCAAATTCACCATATACCATGAGTTGTACAAAAATTCACCATGTACCCTTAATGACAACAAGATGAGTGGAATTTGGTTTATTATGCATCGAAACCACCTTAGATCTCTCCTCCCCATCCCCGAAACCACTCCTCTCCTTTCTCCAACCCCCGAAACCACTCAAAATCTCCATAACCATATCTATATGATTGATTTTGAGGATAAGAAAAGGAAATTTGGGCTGATTTTGGGGGTGAAAAAAGAAATGTGGGTGGTTTCAAGTCATAATTAACCCTAATGACTGACGAAGTTAACAATCATTAGTCATCAAGGGTATATGGTGTATTTTTGTGAAAACTCCGGGGTATATGATGAATTTAAAAAAGTTCAAGGGTATGTGGTGAATAAACAAAAAACTCAGGGATATATGATGAAAAAACCGTAAAAACTTTATTAAAATTTCCTGAAAAATTACTTGTGAGATGTTCTTTCTATGATTTAATGTTCATTATTAGAAAACATGATTATTAAAAAACATGATGTACTTTATATTTGTTAGTAATGTATAATTAACATTGAAATTAATTTTTTTCATATGTCCTTTACAATATCATATAATTATCTTTATTAGATATTTGGATAAGCTACTTTTAAGGTCCATGTATGTTCTTTAAATGTAATTAAGAACTTTGAGGATAACGATCACACAAACACACGTGGTTTAGCAAGCAATTATATCATATGCGCTACGTTTTTCAAATCATATAGAGATTTTTAAAACCTTATACACTACCGTCTATGGCATTATTAGGGAGATCGACAAACACTGCAAATTTTTAAATCGTATAGATCATCTAATAATAAGTTACCAAGTATGGCATTATTATTATTATTTAGTACGTAGATGGACCGACATAAAAATACAATTTTTAATTAATAATGATTGATATTCGGCTCAAACAATTTATATTCGGCTTATTAATGTTCGTGAACAATTCATTTTTAACTTTATTTGTAATATTGTCCATGCATGTGACCATGTCTAATTATATCTTGTTTAGAACATTTTCGAACTCAAAATAACATTGAAATTTTTAAAATTAATTTTAAAATAATACATATATGTATATCTTTCAATTCTATTTTGTGGTTCACCATTGGTCAACAATACCTTACTTTCTCTCATCATTAAAATAATAAAGAAAAAAATCACTGTAAAGTTGAGATTTTCAAGGTGGTAGGATAATCAAATAAGTCTTATGTTTATTATTTTGCTATTTTCCAGGGAGATGATACACATAGACTTAGCTATGTGTATCCCGACATAGACATCCAGTATTATTTTGACAACTCATCCTTCATCAAAAACATAAGAGCGGGAGTTAAGAGCGGTAAAATTTTAATAAAGTCCGCCATTATTGTAGAAAAAAGAGGGAAATTTAGCGCTCAAATGCGATGAAAATTTGGCGCTAAAATTTCATAAAAATTTAATCTCAACTTCCCAATTTAGTTTGTTAAATTTTGAGCAACCATTAATGGCTATTGAAGTTGAAGATATTCCCAAAGTTGTTAGAATAGGAGCCAAGCAGCATTCATCTTCTTCTTGCCATGGGTAATCTAAATTTGAGGTAATTTAAATAAAATACAAATGATCAATTAACTTGAATTACTAATTGAACCATAACTTCCTTAATTTAAATGGTTGTAAGTCACTTTTAATAGAGTTTGATACAGTTGAAGAACTAGGTTTTGCAATGAATTGTAATTGATTTTACTTAAAGTTTGATGGTGATTATTGTAAATTAGTGATTAAATACACCATAGTTGAAGATAAGGATTATTAGAGTGTCGATTTATAATGGTTGGTTAAATCTAGATAAATGTATTTGAGCTTAGGAAATTGTGTATTTATAAAACATGTTGCAATTATGTTAGTGTCACATGAATTTTTTTACTATCAATTTGATTAATGTTGGTATAATTGTATGAAATTTGGTATCATTAAGAGTTATATTTATATAAGCAGCATAAGCTATCAAGTGTTTTGTGATAATTGTAGAGAATTTTTATCTTAAGGGCAATTTGTATTGAAAAGGACCATGCGTTATTATTATATTGATCTTAATGAAGTTTCTAATGGAGAGTGGGGAGGAAGAGGAAGATCTTCAAATAGCACACGCCCCACAAGTTGTAATGGAGTGTGAGGAGGAAAGGAAGGGGGTCGGCCGGTGGTGGAGATGGGTCACTAGGGGGGGTTTTGAGCGGCGGCTCAGGCCAAGTGGGGAAGGAGGGATGCTGGCAGGGAGGGGATGACTGGCTAGTGGAGGTGATGGTGGTTTTTTTTAATTTATAAATTAATTTCATTGTTAAATAATTAATTAAGTTAAAGGTAATTAGAAGAAATAGGGAAAATTAGAGGGTAATTAAGTGAATCAGCGGTTTTTGATTGTCTTCAACAAAAATATATACAATTAGGTTTTAACTTGTCAAATATATTTTCAAGGTTTTTCTGACAAAATCATTGCTATAAAAGGTTTTTTTAACAATTTTTTCTAATAAAATAAAAAACAATATTGTAATTATAAAATAAACTACTAATGATATAAATATCATATTTATATAATAATACGTGGTATTAGACTTGAATGGAGCTTTTTAGACATGACTAAAAATTTAATGGAACTTTATTAAACCTTATTTGACTCGACTAAACTTTATTAAAAGTTATTAAACTCATTAAATCTAATAAAACCCTATCGAAATTTAATTTATTTGAACTAAATAGACCTAAAACTTATTTAATAAAGGTGAACAAAACGCACCGTAAAATAGGTAAATTACTTTAATAACTCATAGTTGTCCAATGAATTCTATTTTACATTGTAATTACTGCCTCGGTTTTTTTGCTCGAAATCTTTTCTATTTGTGTGCGAAGAAAATTGCTCAGATTAATAACACAAAGTTTCATATGTGGCTGGCTACACCGTGTAGCCGGAGTTACTTGGTTAGGGGTTACTCGATCGGTCAGGGATTACTCAGTCATGGGTTACTCGATCAGGGGTTATCCGATCAGTGTTTTGGTGTGTGTCAGCCAACCACACAAAAAACGCGTTGTTTTCTATATGTATTTGTCAAATATTATATTGATTTTGGGAGGAAAAGATATCTTTCCATTAATATTATTTTTTAACATAAAAGATATGAAATATTTGGAATGATATATAACTTAAATTATTATGGATCTGGTTCACAATCAATCAATCAATCAAAGCCTTAATCCCATAAGTGGGGTCGACTACATGAACCAAATTTGATTATTAGGACCTAGTTCACAATAATGTTATTAAAACTTATTTTAATAATATTATTGTGGACCAAAATCCATACGTGTACAACTAATGTATTGTTGAATATACTGACCCTTATTTTAACATAGTAACCTTTATAAAACTTATGTGACCTTTAATAGTATTGTCATGTTTAGTTCACCTTATTTTGTAATAAGGTCGTAGTAAGGTCATGTTTAGTTCACCTTATTTTTACTTATTTCAAAGCCGATTAGAAAAATCATATTAGATAAGATAAAAATTAAGGTCATGTTTAGTTAAAATTGAGGTCACAAACAAATTGGAAAAAAATTTATTTCAAAAACACTTCAATTTGCTTGTACTAAGACATATTTTGTCACACAAAATGAGCTTAAATGGGGCGTTTAAGATAAAACTTTACAAATTTCACCTCAATAGCAATGAGTTTAAATAGGTTGGGGCCGGGACCATGGAAGGAGAGACATATAATACTAAAATATAGTTATTTACCAATATAGAAATATAATGATTAAAATAATACGAGCTGAAGTATGAAAGCTAAAAAAGATTAATGAAATATATTTATATATTCATTACTTACACTGATCTGTACGTGATTTTTATCATGCATTCCTAAACTAATATCACATAAGAAAAGATATCAAATGCTCATTTGTTTAGAGCTAGATCATTACCCACTATTATTATACAATCTATACTATATATTGCTTCGCAGAGATTGCACAATTCCTTAGTTGTTATTAAACTTTGGTTAGGAATTAATAACTCCTAATCCTAGTTACAATTTGATCTGCTTAGATTCAATTGTTCCATATCCTTTTGATTTAATTCCTCTATTTTAAAATTGTGCAAAATCTAAACTACAATTCATCTAAGGTCGGAATTTTAGTGGAAACCATTAAAAGTTTGCATCAAACAATAACACACATCATCTTCTAATGCGTCCTTAACCTTTTTTTTTTTTTTTTTTAATAATCTTTAATTCCCTTGAAAATGACAATAGTGTTTACATTTCATCGAGAATAAGGACTTGTTTAGTTCACATTGTATTTGCTTATTTAATCTATTCTGAACTTATCTGGTTTAATCTGATTGTTTGATTTGACTAAACTTTGACCTTATGTTTATAATAATCTATAAAGAAAAAATATATCAAGTTGGCTCTTGTTAGATTCGTAATAACTGAAAGTTGTAGACCCGTATGTCCAAAAATAGAATGGGGCAAAATTAAAGGGACGAACGTAAACTAAAAAGGAAATTGGGGCAAAAACTAAGGAACGGAGGGAGTATTTTCTAAATATAAAATATTCATAATTACATTAAAGGTATTTAGCGATGAAAACTGCACATAAAACAATAAAGTATGTCAAAACTTATTTTTTCTAATTTGATCTGATATGAAAAAAGTAAAAATAAGGTGAACAAAACATGCTCTAAATTAAGGGAGTCAAATTGACGCAAAAAGAAATGAAGTTAAAATTATGGGATTGAGTATATCATTAAATTATTAGTTATTAGTTCATTACCTTAGCCCATTTGTACTTTGGGCTGAACAAATCTACTAATTGTTTAATTCAATTTACTAAAAATTTGCCAATTGCAGCCATTTAAAGTTTATAATTTGCAAATTGTAGTCATTTAAAAAACAAAAATTGCAAATTGCAGCCGAAAAGTACTAATAACATGTTAATTGCAATCCATTCCAATTTTTTCCTCGATTTGCGTGCCGAAAAATGTTTCGTCAAGGTTTTAGGCGTCATTTTAGTCCGTCGGGTTCTAAGTTAAGCTCGAAATTGGAAAAAAATTAACGTAAGTGCCTCTTTATGCGTAAAATTGTATTGATTTGTGTGCAACTATTTTTTTGCCTCAAAAATGAGGCACTTACGTTATTTTTTTGCCAATTTCGAGCTTAATTTGGATCTTTAAAGACTAAAATGACCCTTAAAACCTTGACAGAACATTTTTCGGCATGTAGATCGAGGAAAAATTAGATCGGGTGGCAATTAACAAGTTATTAGTACCTTTGGACTGCAATTTGCAATTTTTTTTAATGACTGCATTTTGCAAAATATAAATTTAAATGGCTGCAATTGACAAAATTTTCCTCAAGTAAATAACAGATTAACAAGGATCTTCAACTAAAATTCGAATGTTAAGAGTTATCGTTATCAACTTCATAAGTTTTATACCAAACCTAAAAATTTATACCAAGTTTTCTCATTTGCGTGTTCAAGCACTGCTCCTCATTAGAAGGATGGTGTAGCGACATCGAACGAAATTACTAAGTAGTGGTCGAAACTAAATATTACGCCGAAAGATAATGATATCGTGGAACTGGGCGAATTCAATAAAGCGTATGAGAAACTTGTAAATTTGAAACTTTAAAAAAAACCTATAAATTTCCTTCGTATAAGAAACAGGGAAAATCCAATGCAGTTAAGCCCATGAGAACTGTGCGAATCTCTCTTATAATTTTAAAGCTATACGAAAAAACAAAGGAAAAAAAAATTCAAATTTAAACTTCCGTAAAATTTTCAAACTCAAATTTTGAGAAATTTTAGATTTTAATAAGTGGGCCAGCTATTTCAACCAATAGAAACGGTTGTCTATGTATACCCTTTCCGTATTTTCCATTCTCTTCTCTTTGCCTAGATATGAACATTTATGCACTTCCTAACTTTGTCCCCATCTCTCTTCTCTTTTGCTCTAGGTTTTTTTTTTTTTTTTTGTGTGTGCGTGTGTGTCTTTTTAGAGAGCCACAAGGACGAGTGATGAGATTAGATCCCAGAATCACCTGGCACCGGGAGGCCGAGGAGCTCTAACCATTTGACTGTGTGTGTGTGTGTTTTTAGAGAGCCACAAGGACGAGTGATGAGATTAGATCCCAGAATCACCTGGCACCGGGAGGCCGGGGAGCTCTAACCATTTGAGCTATCCCTCACTCTCTTTTACTATAGGATTCTAACTACTCTTTGTTTTTAAGATTGAAATAGTCTAATTATTTAAGTTTAGACTATTTTTAGCCCCTTTCCTTTGGTTTTAAGTTTATGTTGTCCTTAAATTTAAATAGATACACACATAGTGGTGTATATGTTCGTTCATCTTCTTATGTCGGATCGGAGTGTGCCTCCTTGTTGTGCATTCGTTGATTGTCGGTGTGTGTATGCGCGGGATTACAACAATTTTTAAATTTCAAAGATGATTTGTACCCTAATGCAAGACCTATTACTCGCAATACTGAGAAATACGGCAAAACGTTGGGTTGTAATGGGGGAAATAGACATGTGACTATAGGGATGGATCATTTTCAATTTAGGTAGTGTTTTGTTTATTGTTTGATGGATCAATATTATAAATTAAATTTATAATTATTCATGGACTTATTATATTTTAGTGAGAGTCCAAGATTCTCGTGTTAATTACATCAAAAAAAAGATTCTCGTGTTAACGTTTTTAGCTGGCTATAAAATGCCAGGGACTTTACTATTGAAAATCGCATCTCTCAGACATTACAATAGAGAGCAAAAGAAAAGAGGGAGGGAAGAAGACAGAGTAAGAAAAATAAAGAAAATAGAATGGAGAAGGTTAATGAAATTAAGAATGGCCAAATTGCTGAGGGAGTCGCTAGCATCCTAGCAATTGGGAGTGCTAATCCACCCAACTTTATACTACAATCAGAGTATCCTGATTACTATTTTAAGATCACCAAATCTGAACACATGGTCAATCTCAAAGAAAAGTTCAAGCGCATATGTAAGTTTTTTACACCCACCACCTGCTTTTTAAAAAATTTGAGATAACTATACCTTCTAAAATATTTATTTACTTATTTGTCCTTCATTAATGTTAATTTTTTTTTTTTTTAGCTTTTAAAAATAATATACGGACATTAACACCCCTAAAAATATTTGTTTACATATTTTCCCTCACTATTACCAACAACTAAAGTTGTAATATAAGTCCAAACCGAACAAATAAACTTTTCGGATGTGACTAGCTATGCCATGCGCATCACGTTATTAGTCGCCCTAGTATCAAAATAGTTATATTCCGTAACGTTTAACTTTTTACTACTTCTGATATTAGAGAGTATGGATTATACTTGCTTGTAAAGCTGGGCACGGGCCGGGATGGCCCGCGTGCCGCCCGGCACGGCCCGATGTTCGACCAGGCACGGCACGGCCCGATCAGAAGCCCGGCCCGGCACGAAAATCGGGGAGCGTGCCACGTGCCGTGCCACGGACAAGGGGCTGAAAATTTGGGCCCGGCCCGGCACGACCACGGCCAGGGCACGGCGTGCTGGCACGAGGCACGGCCCGCTGGCACGGCCCGCCAGGCACGAAGCACGGCCCGGCACGGCACGGCCCGCGGGCCAACGGTAATGTTACCGTTTTTAGCCGTTAATTAGCCAAAAAAACGGCTAATTAACGGCTAGTTTTTGCCAATTTCCTCCCCAAAAATTCTATAAATACCCACATTCATTTCATTCCCAAATCACAAAATCACAATCTCTTCTTCTTATTTCTTAATCTCTTATATTCTCTAAAATCTCTAATCTCTTATATTCTAATAATCTTATTCTCTTAAATTCTCTAATTATTCTCTTAAATTCTCTTATTATTTTCCTAATATCGGAAAAAATTAAAAAGTTCGTAATCGTAATTAGTGGAGCGTTGAAGCACGGTTGTAAGATCTAAACTAATCTTTAATTTATTATTGTTTTATTGTTATTATTAAAGTAATCTTGTTTAATTATTATTGTTGTTAATTGTTTTAGTTGTTGTTATAATTGTTGTTATTAATTATTATTATTGTTAGAATTATTGTTATTATTTATTATTGTTGTTATTGTTCTTGTTATAATTGTTGTTATTAATTATTATTATTGATATTTTTATTGTTAAAATTGTTGTTATTAATTATTATTATTATAGTTAACCACTTTTTATTAAAAAATTAATTGTTAATTATGGCATCGAACAACCCATCATCTAGGTCTAGGGGGAAAGGCCGACTTATCCGTAGTAGTAGTTCTAGGGAACCACCAAATATAACGAGCCCCCAAAGTACGAGTCAAACCAATGACCCTATTTACTTCCCCCCGGGCTATGAGCCATATAATACGTCGGGATTTCAAGCACCATCACTAAACCAATTTCCACTACCACCATACCAATTTCCACCTAATTATATCGGTGATCAACAATACTATTTTTCTAGCCAAGGTAGCCAAGAAAGTACCCGAATTCCCTCCGGTTCTACCCCTTCTACTGCCACTCCCACTAGTCCCACTAGGGCCACTACTAACCCAAACACAAATCTTGAATGGTTAACCGAAAGTGAGATGGTACTTTTGAAAAACCGAAGGAGTGAGGTATGGCGTTATTTTGTCCTAAGTAAAGATGGTGAACAATGGGCAAAATGTAAAACATGTAATAGTGTATTCACGGCAGTTACCAAAAACGGGACGGGACACTTATCTAGACACATGAAAGCTTGTGCAAAACCAGCTAGTGATCCAACCCAACCAAAAATTTCCCAGTTCCATCCACACGGCTTCACCTACAACTATGAGAGGGATAGGGATGAACTAGGGAAAATGATAGTACACGCCGAACAACCTTTTCTTTTCTCGGAAAGTGACCCATTTAACACCTACATTCACAAAGCACTACAACCCCAACATAAAAGAATCTCTAGGAAAACCGTTCGTTCCGCCGCCATGAAAAACTACCTAGAGTACAAATTGCGGTTACAAGCCGAATTGAGTAACCTTAACTGTAGAGTGTCTTTGACAGCCGATGCTTAGGATAGTGGTTATAAATATCACTATTTATGTGTGACTTGCCATTGGGTAGATGATCAATGGTTGTTACAAAAAAGAATAATACATTTCAAAATGCTGGAATACCCACACACCGGCATTAACATTGCTCACCATTTAATGCAAGCAATAGACGAATACAACCTTCGAGATAAAATGATGTCTATGACTTTTGACAATGCAACCTCTATGACATACACAGCTAATCTTGTCAAACAAAACTTACCCGATGTAATATTAGACGGTGATGCTCTTCATACTAGATGTGTTTGCCATGTACTTAACTTATGTGTACAGGATGGAGTTCGGGCAATTGGCCCATACTACAACAAAATCAGAGATGCTATTATGTCTATTAATAGCTCAAACATGAGGTGGCAAGAATGGAAGAGTTTTCTAAGACAACAAAAGATAAGGGTAATAAAAATCAAAACCGATTGCCCAACTAGGTGGAATTCCACCTATGACATGTTAACCAAGGCAATTGAGTACAAGGGCCCGTTAACACTGTTTTACAACCAAAAATTTACACAAAATGCTTTATATGATGATGATTGGAATAACTGTGAAAGATATATGAAATTTTTACAGTTATTATATAACATGACGTATTGTTTTTCTTCTGTTTACCAACCTTGTGCTCAAAACTTTCTTTCTAATGCATGTTTACTCGCCAAACTTTTCGCTGATCATCGCAACCAAAGTGATTATGATCAGTATCTTCCAGCAATGGAAACAAAGTGGCGTAAATATTATAGTGAAATTCCTTTGATTTATATTTTTGCTTCCATATTAGATCCTAGGCAAAAGTATGAAAACACATTTATGTTAGTTGACATTTACTTTCAATGCATGTCTCTTGACGATGATGTAGAAACGTATAAGACTAATGTGAAGGATCAGTTTTTTGCTTTATATGGAGTCTATGAAAGCAAATATGGCGCCGCTACTCGCTCAGGGCCTTCCCAACCATCCAAAACCGTAAGTAAGAAGGCCAAACATTTATTTTCACAAGCTACTAACTTGATTTCAAAGTTTTCAGGTGATTCATCAATCAGGAGAACGCAAAGCGACGTCTCGGAGTTGCAGATGTACCTGAGTTACGACTTCACCAAAGGCATGGACGACGATGAGATAAACAGCCTCGACCTCCTTGCATGGTGGAAACAACAAAGCACGAAGCATCCAACTTTGGCGGCAATGGCACGAGACATTCTTGGTATCCAAGTCTCCTCTGTTGCCTCTGAACGAGCTTTCAGCGCATCCGGAAGGGTTCTGGACGATAAAAGAACAAGTCTAAAACCCGAAACACTAGAAATGTGCGTGTGTTTCAAAGATTGGTTGGATGCGGAAAATCGCTCACAAGACCGTTCTTACGAGGACAACGACAATGACGAAGGAACCTCTGGTTCGGGTTCGGCTAGCTCCCAATCTATCCAACTAGCCGATGAAGCCGAAGCCGAAGATGAAGACGAGCAAGAAGAAGAATAAACAATATTTGTATATTGTACGATTTTAATCATTATCAATATTATCATTGTACAATTTTCTCAACTCAAGTAATAATAATATAAAGTACGCATTATTCACATCCAAAGTCCAATTTGCCTTTTTTCCCCGTTTTGTTACAATTTGTAAATTCATATTAAAAAAAATAAAATTATACCAATTACTAATACAAAATTATATTTAATAAATCATAAACATTAAATTTTAAAGTAATAGTATAAAGTAAATATATAAATATAAATATTGAATATACAAATTATAAAACATAAATATTCAACTTATAATTATAAAATTCATAACTTAATAACTTATAACTTATAAGTTTATAATTATAATTTATAAACCTTATAAAACTTATAATTATAATTTTATAACTTATATACATTATAAACTTATTAATTTATAATGTTGTCGCTTAAAAAAAAAAAAAAAAAAAAAAAAAAAAAAAAAAAATTGAAAACTGCACCAGCCCGCTGCCAGCCCGCAGGCCGGCACGTGGCCGGCACGGCACGAGCCCGCCAGGCACGAAGCCCGTGCCGTGCCGTGGGCTGCCCTGTGAAAATGGCCGGCACGGCACGGCACGAAATCCTTGGCCCGCCGGCACGACCGGCACGGCACGAACCAGCCCGTGGCCCGCCAGGCACGGCCCGCGGCGGCACGGCCCGGCACGGTGCCCAGGTTTACTTGCTTGATTCCTCTCTATTTTTATATTTACATTAGAAAATATCGTGTGATCGAGTTTAGACTTATTGTGAAATGGATATATGTTATTAGATATTTTATACGGAGTATAAGTTTTTAAACATTTTAACTTTTAAAATTTAGATACAAGTTTATAGACATTTCTGTAAGCTTTTGAAATTTTCGTACAGCTTTATGGACATATAATATATACAATTTTTGAGTGGGTGGACTTACGATGAAACAGGCTCACTTAATACTTTGTGAATTTACATTCTACTTTAGGAATTTACTTCGTAAATCAAAACTTTTGACTGTAGCACTTATAATATTTTAAAGCTATTTTCAGTTCAAGTTAGCTAAGATGATATTTGCTTGCTTATTTCATAATAATCAAATCAAATTTTATATTTTTATTTGCGTTTATTTAATTATTGTTAAATATCTTTAATGTTGTAATAAAATATACTCGTATTATATAAATTTTGTAATTCGAAAGTACATATCAATATTAATCTAATAACATCTCATTTAATAATTTTTACTTTACGGATTAGTGTACATATAAGACTAGAGTTTGATCAAATTTAGATATTAAATTAGACCAAATTAGATTAGATCAGTTCAGAAAATATCAGATACAAGTACGTAGTAAGACCTGATCAGATTATGTGAAGTGAATAGACTCTAACTTTGTCAACTTATATTGGAATTAAAAGTTGTTAATTCTGATAGCAAACATTCTTTATAAAACTAAACGGTAGTAGTTGCTATTATAAAAAAAAATTAAACACATAGTTAACACAACATAAAAACAAAAGTTTAAACTCACTTATATTTGTTTATTTGACTTGTTAAGCAGGTGAAAAATCCTTGATTAGAAAGCGGCACTTTCTATTGACTGAAGATATTTTGAAGGCTAATCCGAGCATGCTAACTTATGGAGACGTATCGCATGATGATCGTCGTGAAATGACTATTGACTACCTTCCAAAGCTCGGGAAGGAAGCCGCTCTTAATGCTATTAAAGAATGGGGGCAGCCGAAGTCCAAGATCACCCACCTTATTGTCTACAACACCTTGGCTCTATCCATGCCCGGGGCCGACTACGAGCTAGCCAAGGCTCTCGAACTAGACCCCTCCGTTCATAGAACTGTCATGTACTTAGTAGGGTGTTATGCCGGCCCCCATATTCTCCGCCATGCCAAGGACATAGCGGAGAATAATAAAGGGGCTCGTATACTCGTAGTGTGGGCTGAGACTGCGGCTGTTAATTTCCATGGTCCTTCTGAAACCCATATCGAATCTTTGGTAGGGCAAGCCTTAATTGGTGATGGTGCAGCAGCCGTCATTGTTGGAGCTGACCCGGATTTCTCAATTGAGAGACCATGTTTCCAAATCATTTCAGGCACACAAAGGACTATACCTAACACTCAAGGTGAGGTTGCCTCGACGATTGTTAGCATGGGACAAACATTTGGCCTCGGTAAAGAGCTTCCTAGCTTAATTTGTAATAACATTGAGGAAAGTCTAGTTCAACTATTTAAGCCCATTGGGATCAACGACTGGAACTCGATATTTTGGATTGCCCACAATGGTGGTGTAGCAATTCTAAATGGCATTGAGTCCAAACTCAAGCTCGATGTAAAAAAGCTCGAGATCACAAGGCATGTGTTAAGTGAGTATGGTAACATGACTAGTGTTGGCGTGTTGTTTATGATGGATGAAATGAGAAAGAGATCACTTCTAGAAGGTAAGATGACAACTGGTTTTGGTTGTGAATGGGGGGTTATGGTTGGATTTGGTCCTGGACTCACCATTGAGGCCCTTGCTCTGCGGAGTGTTCCTCTACATGATTAAGTACTATGCTCAATCTCTTATAAATTGGCTTAATTGTAGCATCCATTCGTTGTGTTTCAATACTTGTGCATGATTAAGTGTTATGCTCAATCTTACATAGATTGGCTTGATGTAACATCTAGACGACTAGACGTTGTGTTAACCGATCAATAAACGAAAGTTGGGATTATTAAAAGTAAATTGGCCAAAGTAGGAATTTAATTTTTCCTTTTGTATACTTCCTCCATTCTAATAATATTACAACAAGGATGAAATTACGCATCCCAAAACACATTTTATATGTTAAATATCTATAATTATACAAGAATTTAGGATTAGGCATAAAGCCGATACTTTACTATTATTCAGTATTGATCTGTTAACCAAGGCAAAGCCAAGAATTTAGGATTAGGCGAAAAGCCGATACTTTGTTGAAAAATATAATAGATAAGTAAGAAAGAAATATCGCTCACTTTTAATCACTTAAGAAGAAAGTAAATAATTTTCCTTTTGAATTCATCATTGTCTTATTTTATAGGAAAACTTGTCAAGAATAAGCCAACCTTTGTGTAGTTAACTCAAAATAAGTTAACTTTTCGATTAACTCAAAATAAATCGACTTTTAAAGGGTATTTTCTTTTAATAGGTTAAATGACCTATAACCTACTAAACAGGTCAATGTTTTAATTTAAAAATATTTTAATTAAAAATAATTTATTAAATTTAATTTAATGTTTAACTATATACAATTATTAAATAAACAAATTTTACTGCCATCCCCTCCCTTCACCCACTGCCATCCCCTCCCCCTGCTAGCGACCGGCGACCACTTCCTTCCCCCAGTGCCGGCAACCCCATTCCCATCCCCATCCCCCTCCCTTACCCTAACCCACGATACCCCACCCTTCTCTTTTCCCCATCCCCGCTTCCCCAACTACAAATTGATAAGAAAATGGAATTGATTAAGAGAGAGAAAGAGGAATTGAATTGTGAAGATGTGAATAGAGAGTTCCAATTTCGGAAAATTGATCGATTAAAATCGATTGAAGGAGCTTCTAGTTGCGGAAAAGATGAGCAATCTAATGACATAAACGTCGGGAAACAATGTTGCATTTGCGAAAGTTGGAATTGATGATAGAGTTGCAGATAAGAAGAAAACAAAAATGATTAGGGAAATTCTCTTTGGTAACCTTCAACTTTTTATTTTCACTGTGGTAAATTGCAAAAAAAAACTTATTATATTTGGTAATTACGAATTATTGATAATAAGTAAATAATAACATTAATGATGAATTTTAATCAAATCTTTAACTATAGCTAGTTTTTTATTAACATTTAAATTATTTAATAATTTAACCTAAAATAATTTTTTAATAATAAAAAGTCACCTAACCAACCCAGCCACCCCTGTCAGGCTGTCGGCGCCTAAACCAGCCTCCCTCGCCAGCCCGACGCCCTTCCCTCACCCCTTCCATCATCCCTTCTAACCACTAGTCGATCTTTTTCTCTCTTTGCTGCATCACAATCCTACTGCTCCTAGGGAACTTCCCGTACCTTCAATGGCTTCGACGTCAACGTTAGCGGTAGTAATTTCGGAAAATCCTAACTTTAAGGAGGACCAACTCGCCACTTTGACTACTGAAGACATCGTTAGGGCTTCTCGCATTCTCGATCTTCGTTTTTTCTGTATTTTCGGCTTGATAATGGTGGAATTTTGATTTAGGGTTTGCAGTTTTGTGAACTGGTTTGATTAAATTGTTTTTGTGAGTATTTGTTTGTGGTTTTTGGAGGGTGTCGGGATGAGGGAAGGAGGGCAGTGGGTTGTCGGGGGTAGAGGACTAGAGGTAGGGTCGCCGTTGGGCGCCGGCAAGGAGAGGGGGTGGCGCCGGCAAGAGGGGAGGGACCTACGTTGCTGGTTGAGGGAGGGGTAGTGGGTTGTTTTTTTAAAAAAAAAATTTAGGAAAATCCTCTTTGGGGTCGCCGACAGGAGAGGGAGGGGTGGGGGGGTTGCCGCCGGCCAGGGTAGGACTAGGGAGGGGTGGGGGGTTGTCGCCGGCCAGGGGATCTGAGCGTCGCTGGCCAGGGAAGGGGGTAAGGTGGTGGCTGGTGGGTGGGGGAGGGGGTTGTTTTTTTAAAAAAAAAAAAAATATTTAACGGTAAAAGATTTTTTTGTGACAAAAAATACAATGTTACCAATAATAATAGGAAAAATTCATGGGAATAATCCCACCTTTGGGCCATTTGTTTTTAATAATCCCACATTTGAGATATTTTTTAATAATCCGACCTTCAACCCCCATTCTTTTTTAATGGTCCCAACCGGTCATGTAACCTGTTATAACAAAAATAAAAAATAAAAAAAAAGTTAAATTAAAAAAATTTAACAAAAAAACCTTTAAAAATTAAAAAAAATAAAAAAAAAACCTACAAAAAAATAAAAAAAACAAACCCAGCCCCTCCTCTTCCGCCAGCCCCTGCCGCCACCGTTGGGAGGCTGCTGCACCGGCAACCTTCCTCTTCCGCCATCTCACTTCCGGCCCCCTCCCCCACCACGTTTTCCGGCCCCCTTCCCTTCCCCTCGCCTCGACCCCACCACCACAACCGTACCAATCCCCTCTCCTCCTCCTTCAACCCTATTTTCTCTCTCTTCCTCTCCCCTAACTTCTCCTCCACTGCCGACCGTCTCCAAGACAGCATTTGTCCGATTTCGACCCTCCTCCCTTTCCCCCGTCCCATTTCCGGCTCCCTCCCCTTCCCAAGCGTCAATTTCGGCCATCACCATCACATTCACCTCACCATCACCATCAACACCATTGTTATGGAGGTGGTTCGAGATGGCTAGGTTCGAGGTGGGTGAATTCGCGAAGGGGGCTGGGGGTTCGTGGTGGCTGCGTTCGGGGTGGGGGGTTTTGATGGGTGGTGGCTTAAGGGGTTTCGATGGGTGGGGTTTTGGGTTTCAGGAGTTCTAATGTGGGGTGGGTGGGTTTCCGACGTGGTTTCGAGGGGGTGGGTGGGGTCCGACGAGGTTTCAAGAGGGTGGGTGGGGGTGTTCAAGGAAGAGAAGGGTGGCCGGAAATGGTTGTTGAGGGGGGTGCTGGAAAGGGAGGGGAAGGAGGTTGGCAAAGGTGGTCGGTCGAAATTAATGGAGGGTGAAGGGAAGAAGAAGAGGAAAGGGAGGAAGGAGGGGAGGGGTTGCCAGATTATGGTGGTGGAGGGGAGGGGCTGCCGGAAATTATGGAGGATGAGCAAGGAGAAAAAAAAGGAAAAACAAAATGAAAATATTTTTTTATTTTTTTATTTTTTTTGTGACTAATTAAGTAACGGCACGTGTAAATTAATCTTTTTTAAAAAAAATTTACCTACTCAACCGGTTCCAAGTAAAATGGGACCATTAAAAAAGAATGAGGGCTAAAGGTCGGATTATTAAAAAATATCTCAAAGGTGGGATTATTAAAAACGAATGGCCCAAATGTGAGATTATTCCCATGAATTTTTTCATAATAATAAGAATTTTTACAATTTACCAAAGAGAAAAATGAAAATTTGGGTATTAACAAAGAGAATTTCCCAAAAGATAAAGAAGAATAGTAAGAATTAGGATGGAAATAGGGATATGGTTGTTGATGTTCGAGCAGTGGAGACAGAAGGCAAACAATGGAAGGGGGAGATGACTCCTGATGATCTGGTTGCAAAAGCAAAAAGTGAGCTACGAAAGGGGAATTGACTGGTGATGATCCGGTTGTGAAGGTGAAAGACGGGCTTAGAAAGGGAGGGGTGGTTGGGGAGAGGGAGGGGGGTGGGGTTGCCGACGTCGAAGGAGGGAGGTGATCGCCGGTCGTTGGCCGCTGGCAAGGGTGGCTAGCAGTGGGAGGGGATAGGAGGCCTGGGTTTCTTTTTTTTTAGTTTTTTATTTTATTTTATTTATTTGATATAATTGTTTAATTGTTAACTAAAAAAAGTTTTTTTTAATAGTATTAATTTTTTTAAAAAGGACCAAACACATATTGACACGTATCATACTTTACCTTATCAATTGGTTACCTTCTAATCGAGTTAATTCAAAAATTGGCTTAATTTGAGCTAACCACACAAAGGTTGGCTTTATTCTAGACAAATTTTCCTATTTTATATGGATTTTCTCTTTATTTGTGGCAAGCCAAGCTGCCTAAAATATTTTGCTAGAAGATTAATGTGTCATGGCATTCATTAGACAAACTTTTTTATATTAACTCGTGTGTGTCCACCTCGTGAACTTTCTGAACAATAGTCCTGTTCTCCTCGATCTGAAGCTCCATTTTCATCTTCTTCGTTTCCTCCAAAGTTAAATCCATTAAAAAGCAACCACCATTGCCACTATACCACTAAACCACCCCCACAAGGCCACAACCATAAATCTCAATGGTTTCAAATTATGGTAATGATGGTGGACATGGCATTGCAAGGAGGCAGATTTTCGAGGGGAACTGAAGGTGGAATTGGGATAGGATAATTGAAGCCGGTGATAATGATGATGCGAAAATGAATATTTGAGAGGAAATGTATAAGAAAATGAAATGGAAAGAAGAGGTGTGCAACTAGAAGAAAATGGAGGCATATGATTGACACACTAGAGTCAACATCAGAAAAAGCTTGGTCTACGCCTAAAGTAGGATAAGGTAGCTAAAGCAAAACTAAAACTTGTCAATGGTTTTAACTTTGCTATGATATAAATTTAAAATGCTTTTTCATACAAAAAGCATACTACTCCCTCTATCCCTTTATATCTGCCCCGTTTGACATTTTGCGGTATCCAAGACGCACCTTAAATGCATATATCTCTTATTTTATTCACGTAAAAATTATAAAATTTGATATTAATAAAATACTCAAAGAAATGAACGCAACAAGATCACACATGACTACATCAACTATTATAGATCAATGACAATTAATGGTCTAAGTTTTAAAAGTTTGACCCAAATATTAACAATCGGACATAAAATTAGGGACGGAGAGAGTACAAATTTTGCATGTAAAAATCACTGTAAAGATAAGCAATTTATAGGTCTTCAGAATTCTATTAAAGGTTTACAGGCTTTTGTTTTTCAAATATAAACATAACCAGTACACAAAAAAAATGTTATTTAACTCATCAGCAGATAAACTATGCTGTGAGTGATGCAGTTGAAAATAACAAAAAAAATTTACTTTATAGTAACAGTTTGTTCTATATAGCACATTAGTACTACTATTTTACAAGATCAAATTATCAATATTCACGTACAAAACCCATTATTAGCATGAGCAACGAAACAAGCAAGCTAGTGACTAATCTACCCAGAACGGAAGGATCCTCAACAAAACTCAAATGTCCTAAACAAAACCCAAGCTCTTGGGTTGGTCCATTAGCAGTAACAAAGCGTGTTTAATTTACATTCAAATCATGCACATTGCATATCATGGGCAGAGTTCCTTTTCCAAGACTTCAACGCTTGCTTTTGTCATCCTTGTCGCTCATTTGCGGGGTATACTGACTGGTTGATGAAGGTGAATAACCAGGAGCACTAGGAGAATAGCCTGCACTTGGACTGCATGAAGAAATAAATAGCAAGTCAGAAACATCAGAATCCAAAGAGACTGCAAAAGCCAAGCACAACAATGATATTTTCTATCGCTCATTCTCACCTGTACTGAGGAGAACTGGGGCTATAATCAGGGCTTGGACCTGAGCCATATGGGCTGCAAGCAGAAGAGTGTCAAAATATAAATTAATAATAAAATTAAATAAAAAATAAATAAAAACCACGTATCCATCGAATATGCAACACCCAATGTAATTTGGTCATTCAAGAAAATAATGCAGTGAATCAACCTAAGGGTAGGGGCACTATAAACCATAGTGAGAAGCTTCTGAAGGACTATTAAAAGTTAGTCAATAATTATGAAGTAGTTGACATAGAGAAAAAACAAGTTGAACATAGATGAGAGTATTCTATTAGTTTATAATACATATCCTAAGAGAGAACAAGCATCTTGAATGCTTGCGATATCTTTCAATTTTCTGTAATTCTATTAATACACTAAAAACATAAACTATGTACATTCATTAGCAGAAATGTTCCTGTGAATTGATCATAAATCTATATTTTAAGGCTAATGTTACAAACAGTACCTGCTTGGACTATAGCTTGGGCTTGAAGGGGAGTAAGAGGGCGACGTCGGCGAGTAAGATGGTGATGTCGGACTGAAATAAAAAGGCACAATTATAAGAACAAGCTGTAATAAGATATTTGCAGGTTCATAAACTTGTGTATGAGTCATAATGCACAATTAACACAATTTTAGGACAAAAAATCACACTGATGCATAAACCAAAAGGTATACCTGTAATTTGGGGAGGTAGGGCTGTAGGGACTGGATGGTGATATTCTTGGGCTGCTTGGAGAGTATGCAAGTGATGGACTGTATTTGGCTGAAGGGTTATAGCTTGGAGATGTAGGACTATAGCTAGGTGAAGTAGGACTATAACTTGGGGATGTAGGGCTATATCCTGGAGATGTAGGGCTGTAAGCAGGAGATGTAGGGCTGTACGACGGAGAAGTAGGGCTGTATGATGGAGATGTGGGGCTGTAAGATGGAGATGTGGGGCTGTATGACGGAGATGTGGGGCTGTACGATGGAGATGTGGGGCTGTACGACGGAGATGTGGGGCTGTAGGCTGGAGAGGTGGGGCTGTAGGCTGGAGACGTGGGGCTGTAGGCTGGAGACGTGGGGCTGTAGCTTGGAGACGTGGGGCTGTAGCTTGGAGACGTGGGGCTGTAGCTTGGAGACGTGGGGCTGTAGCTTGGAGATGTGGGGCTATAAGATGGGCTGGTGGGTGAATATGCTGGGCTTGTAGGACTATAGCCAGGAGACCCAGGACTGTAAGTCGGGGAAGTAGGGCTATATCCAGGAGAGGTTGGACTATATCCTGGAGAAGTTGGGCTATATCCAGGCGAATTTGGTGAGAGATAAGCAGGAGATGAAGCAGGAGAGAAGGCCATGCCACCAACAAATGGAGAAAATGAAGCATCATTGATGGGCGAATGTCGGATATTTGGGCTGAGCAAGTAGCTAGGAGACATCATACTCTCATGGTAAGGTGTTCCGGAAATGGGTGACCGAGCAGGTGTCATCCCAAATTCCAAGCCTTCCACATAACTTGGAAGATGGACTTCAATAGCATGCTGCAACATTTCCTCATTAAGATATAATGAACAGCCACCAGTTCCAATTGGTGCTAGCTGTCCCAACATGATATTTTCTGTTACACCCCTCAAATAATCTGATTCTGCATATACAGCAGCATCAAGAAGGATATCCACTGTTTCTTCAAATGAACATCTCATCAAAGGTCCAGTATCATTCCGATTGATACCATGACGAGTAATAGCCATCAAATGTCCACGATATGTCATTGTATCACACAATATGGCCAAATGGCGGTAATTCACATACGATCCATCAAAAGAAATAACAACCCGCAACTCATCCAGCAAGGCCTTACGAACAGCCTCAATTCCAAGAACCTCCATAACTTCAATCAAATGATTACTCGTTGTCCTTGTAGAATCAACTTCTTCATGACACATAACAGCAAGAAGATTGACACCTTCAGTATCCAACATCCACTCGGTTTCAGCCTTAAAACCTTTCTCCTCGTCAAATTTATTTACTTTACTCTGTTTGATGAACACCTTGTTGATATCTGGGATTCCTTTCAGGGCCATCTCAGTCAACATACTACCAGCAACCTTCTTAAGGAATACATCATCCTCTGCAGAATCATCCTCCAGGTCACCCTTCTGACCTTCATCATTCACAATACGTATACGAAGGATCAACTTTTCAGCATTGTCATCAGTAAAGATACATGTCATGTCGTCACTGAATTCCAAGTTGATTTTTTCCGCAATATCAGCCATGCTCAACTTTTTATCCACCATCATTTCACGGTTCAATTCTATACGAAGCAACCAAGGAGAAATTTTATCTGGGGAAACCTCTTCATCCGGCATTTCATAGTAAGACCTGACAAAGTCAACATCCTCTTCAATGATAGTGCTCATAGGATCTGGATCGTACCACACTTCAGTGGCATGAGTCACACTTCGCAGGCATGTATATTCTAAGATACATTGCACATTTTTCGCCCTCTCCTTTGTCTTGCTAATTTCAGGATTTAAGAAGACTGATAAAGAAGGAGTTTTAATTTTCTTTGCCACGTTGATGATCTCCCTCAGCCTTGGAACACCAAGAGTGACATTCTTGGCACTAACACCAGCAAAGTGAAAAGTGTTAAGGGTCATCTGAGTGGCAGGCTCACCAATTGATTGGGCAGCAACACAGCCTATCATTTCCCCAGGAGCTACCAATGACTGCAGAAACCGAGACTCTATTTCACCAATAACCCAATCAAATGCTTCACGGTTAAGCTTGAACTCCCTCAAGACACGTTTGCTGGCAAGTGTACTACGAAGCAAGATATTGAAGAAGAGAGTGGCATTCTTCTGAGCCTCTTTACTCAAAAAGTCATCACCAGGAACAACTTTCAACCTTTCCTGAAGCTTATCTACTGCTTCCACAATTTCCATTGGGTGCATATCAGACTTTTGCCGCATGTCAACCTTGAATGTCTTTTGAGCATTCCATAACAGCCTCTTAAGATTCACAGGTAATGGCCAAGAGTTATCTCCTGTGGTAGCAATATCAGTCGCAAGTTGACATCTATCAACTTCAAGTTTTTGGACCTCCGCATCAAACACATTACGGAACTCACGAATGGTTTTCAGATCATCCACATGCTCTTTCAACATATAATCTGGCTCCCAGTTATCAGCATCAAACTCATATCTGTATGTTGCCTCAAATTCTGACTTCTTCATTTTCAGGGAATCCAACTTCTGGGATTCTATCCAAACAGCATCCATGCCATCTTCACCATAAAGAAACTGAATAACATCTCCAAGAGAATTCCTCACAGTACCATCATACTTGACCATGATATCCTCCATAGCCTTAACTAGCCTTCTTTGTATGTAGCCAGTCTCAGAAGTTTTAACAGCAGTATCAATTAGACCTTCTCTACCACCCATAGCATGGAAAAAGAACTCCTGGGGAGTTAATCCTCTCAGGTATGAATTTTCCACAAACCCACGACTTTCTGGCCCATAATCATCCTTTGTGAAATGAGGTAATGTTCGACCAACAAATCCAAAAGGTATCCGTTTGCCTTCAACATTTTGCTGTCCCACACAGGCAGTCATCTGGGATATGTTAATAAAACTTCCTTTTGACCCAGCAGTAACCATAGCCTTTAGGTTGTTTGTCTCAGATAGACTCCTCTGAGCACTACTTCCAGCATCATCACGAGCTTTATTCAAAACCTGAATTTTGGCCATCACTCAGCAACTACTACACATAAGAGCAATCCAAAAATTAAAATATAAATTAAAGATTTCAATGACCTGATTGACTCTGTTTTCAAATGATTCCATCATCGTGCGTCCAGGTTCAGGCTCCAACTGCTTTTCCTGAGCAGATCTAATCAGGTTTTTCACTTCGTTCTTAGCTTGTGATATGGTCACATTGATGGTCTCCATGGTTGATGCATCAGCAATTGTATCTCCTATCCCAATACTAAAACCATTCTGCAATAGCCAGTAATTAACAAGCCATTGGGTATGCCCCAAAAATTTACGAGCAGCATCTGGCCCAACTTCTTCCCTGTAGTAGAGAAAATTTTCAGATGAGAATTACATATAATCATCTCTATACTAAAATCTTATCCTGGGGAAGCATCATGCACAACAATGATAGCTCCACCATAAGCAGAAATGGAAAGGAAAGAAGTAATATGAAAATAGAGGAACAAGCTACTCTATAGTATACATGCACCAGCGACTTGAAGCCAGCATAACCAACTCAGACAAATAAAAAATCCTGCTACTTAAGATCCTAATATACTATACATGCACCAGCGACTTGAAGCCAGCATAACCAACTCAGACAAATAAATAACTGCTACTTAAGATGCTAATAGACTAGACAGCTAGAAACTTGATGTATCAAGCAGTATGATAAAAGAAATCAAAAAATAAAAAGGAAGGGGTAAGGAAAAATAAACAGATAACAGATTGCATAGTTTGTTAGCTATACAAGTTCAGAAGTGCACTCTATCAACACATTGACAAGTATAAGAAAACCTCTGTCTGGATGGTTAAAAAAAAAAGAGAGAGAAATATACCAGATAACATGAATCAAACTCCCACTGGATGACCCAAGGGTCTTCTTACACAGTGTTCCAGATAGTAGTTCTCCTTTCTCTATCAGGACACGAGTATCCCCTGGAGTAAGAAAACCTGTTTCTGTCTCCTGGTGCCACGCAGAAAATCTAACGAGATTTATCTGCTTTGGTATGATAAGATTGAATACTTGCTTTCCAGTCCATATAGGCCTGGGCTTCAAGATAGCCGGCTGAGGAACTTTCCCATCAAAATCCTCCCACCACATAAGAATATTCATAAAAACATCCTGTTACCCAACAAAAACAAAAAAGGGAAAAGTTAATGAACTGAACTACTATGCAGCTATGAAACACAAGAAGTACATATCATCGAATCAGTCACCTTTTCTATGAAGGTATCCCTCTTTGTGACTTTACGGCAACCTAATAGGGTATCCTGCACGATTCCCATAACAGGCCTGTTGGCTTGTGGGGAGACGATACATTTTGGAACCATCATTAGCTCAAGAACTTCTGCTCGAGTCTCAAAAGACTGAGGAACATGCATGTTCATTTCATCACCATCAAAATCAGCATTGTAAGGTGACGTAACAGACAAGTTCAATCTAAATGTAGAATAGGGCATGATCTTTATTCTGTGACCCATAATGGACATTTTATGGAGACTGGGCTGTCGATTGAAAAGTACAAAGTCCCCATCATTCAAATGTCGTTCAACCTGTATTTAACCATAAAAAAATGTCAGCAAACCCTTAGTCAAACAAAGCAGAAGTGATAACATTTCATCTTCAATGAGTAGAAAAATGACCTTGTACCCCAGCTCCAAATGATGATCACTACTCTTCTTCAAATAACGGAGATCAAGCCTCTGACCATCATCCCTGATAATGTACTTAGCTCCAGTTTTACCAGGAGGAGGATGTGGACCATAGTCAACAAGTTCTTTCAGCCTAAATAACAAAAGCAGATTAGAACATAGTCTGGTAAACTTTCCGAGTTTCCGCAGATGAAACAGGAGAAAAAATACACCTTTCAAGATTATAAGGAGTCACAGTCTCCGGATATGTGAGATTTAGCGCTATACTCCAGGGAACACCCAATTCGTCAATGTTTATATTTGGATCAGGAGTAATGACAGTACGAGCTGAGAAGTCCACTCGTTTTCCCATCAAATTGCCTCTTATACGACCTTCTTTGGCTTTCAGCCTTGTACATATCGATTTGATTGGTCTACCTGATCGTTGTGTAGCCTGACACCAAAGTGGGATGTCAGTTAATTCTAGACTTGAAACAGATCTATAATTATTTCAATTTGAACAAAGATGTGGAAGGCAAAAAAAAAAAAAAAAAAAAGCGCCTACTCTTGGCTGTCCAGGCAGCTCATTGTCAAAGTACGTAGCAATATGAAACTGCAGCAACTGTGCAAATTCAGAGATGATATGTGCAGGCGCACCATTCCTCTCTTGTCTTCTCAGATTGTCGTTATGACGAATGATCATAGCTAATTGATGGGTCAAATCATCCTACAAGTAATTGCAAATAAAAAACCATTATGGAACTATATAGCCAACACCCCAGAATACCCGTACATGTCTCACCAAATCTTATTATTTTACCATGCAGATAATGAAAACAAAAACAGACACTTGCCTCACTCCTAGAAGAGGTATCCATCATCACAGATGGTCTCACAGGAGGTGGAGGAATAGGAAGAACTTGAAGAATCATCCAGTCAGGGCGAGCATATCTGGGACTGAAACCCATCAATTGACAGTCTTCATCACTTATTCTCTTCAGAACACTAAGCACCTGAACATTTTAAAATGATAAGAACTGCTTTTAATAATATTGCAAAAAAGAAAAAGCTAGAAAGATAATTAGCAGACCATGACACCAACCTTTTCAGCAGTAAGCTGCTGCTTTCTCTCAGCAGGCTCAGGAAGCTGTTCCTGCTCATCACTTTTCTTCTTAGTATTCTTGTACTCAGCAATGATTTTCATACCTTCAATAGTGAAGGTTGGCTGTTGCGCACCACAGCCACCACGACTCTTCTTGGCAGGCTCTTCATCATCCTGATCTTGTACATCCATTGAATCACCTCCTTCACATTTCCTTTTGTTTTTACAGGCCTCCAATATTTTCTTCAACCGGTTTTTGGGATTTCTAATTTTCAATGCTTGCTTAAATTTGTGGTCCTCCTGCAATAATGAAGAAAGCAGCAAGAAACCCATCAGTGGCAATTCAAACTTGAACTTGTAGGCAAATCGATAGCAACACAATGGTTGATGAGACATGTGTATATTAACCTCCTAGAAGGCAAATGACATCTTTAATAAAGAATGTACAACACTAACTCATATAAGATTTATTGAGATACTTAATTT
The DNA here is from genome assembly GCA_034703905.1 of Chenopodium berlandieri. Taxonomy (NCBI): domain Eukaryota; kingdom Viridiplantae; phylum Streptophyta; class Magnoliopsida; order Caryophyllales; family Amaranthaceae; genus Chenopodium; species Chenopodium berlandieri. The sequence continues at coordinate 48,299,769 of CM068287.1, forward strand.
CAAGTCACTGTTGCTTCTTTATGAGGCAACCACTGCCTATCAAGCCGTGAGTAGGATCCTGTTTTCTGTCAGTGCCTCTTTGTTCAGAGGCTCAAAGATTCAATTTTAATAGTCAAATATCTTGTCCTAAAAATTGGCAGAAAGCGGTGAGGACCTCCTAAGCGTCCAAGCCTAAAACAAAGAGGTGGCAGTTGAATACTCTTACTCGAATGACGGAAGGTTAGGGACCTCTGAGACAGGTATGGGGTGCCAATTCTATTCAAGGGAAAATTAGTTTCCTTCTTTAGGGGCAACATGTAATGTCTGGCAATCTTAAAAACGGCTTAGTCTTTTAGCCTAAATTAATATAACAAATTTGATTTTCGTTTAAGTTAATGCATCATAGAATCATACAGCTATATATAAAATACAGCAAGCATGATTAAATCACATGTAATTGGTGTAGCCTTGTAAAATCATAGTAACACAAGGTATAATTGAAGTTAAACTGACACTAAATAACCTATATGCATTCATTCTCTACCATCCTAAACTGAAATTTGATCTGTTATTCCAATCATGACGAAGTTCACCATTAACAATCAGTCAATGCTTCAAACACAGTCACTAAGAAGCAAATTCTCCACCTTATATTTACGGCAAAAGCAGTCAAAATGTTCGAATACCTCAGATAAGCTATTAATTTCGAAGCAAGGATTGTTTCACATATTATGACATAAAGTACATTACTACATCAGCTCAATTGACATCTACAACTATACATTGCCGGGGGAAATTGCCATGCAAACGCGAATCAAATAAAGAGTTCACCTCATCGGCAAGAATCTTGGAGCAATTGTAGCAAACACAACGCATAATACTAAGTACAGTCTTCAAAAACCCAATATGAAACATTGGCTTAGCAAGCTCAAGGTGTCCAAAATGACCAGGACATTCCGCCATGTTAGCTGTACATGTATCACACTTCAACTTCCTATCAATCGTCCCGAGCCTCATATCACTCAAACCCCCCGGTTTCGGCTTCCCTCTCTCCGTCGTCTCACTAAACTCCACTTGCACCACCGACATTTGCCGCTGCACATTAGAAAACCCAATCAATCAATCAAACAAACACCACAATTTCACAAATCCGATCAATCAAAACAAAAACTAGGGTTTCCAAATCGAAAAAGGCAAAAAAATTACAATTTCATCCGGACTCAGAATTCCGAACTGAATCAAATGAACTTTCGAAACCTCTGCTGGTGAATACGGAAATCTAGTATCCATCTTTGCTGGTAGTCAATTAATCGATAAAATTTCACTGAAAACAAAATTAGGGTTTCGAAATTGATGAACTGTTAATCAAAATTTTTTCAAATTGAAATTGAAGATGTTCTTCTGTAGTGCTGTAAGTGAGTTAGTTCGAAGACTTTTGTCTTTTTTTTTCTGTTTTTGTTTTTTGGATTAAGGAGGGAGAAATGGAGAATTTGTGGATCTCTCCCTAACCAATTCTCTCTCCGCGGCGGAAGAGAAGAGTGAGTAAATAGAGAGATTTGGAGACCCTAAGGGGTTTATTTATAGACGAAGAGCCGGAAGTCGCGGGGTGTGAATTGACGAAAATACCCCTTTTGAAGATAGGTTGAAAAAATGGTTGTTTGGTTTTATGACGAGATTGTCCTTGTGTTAGACCGACTTTCTTGGTTTTTTTTCAAGTTTTTTTGGCCCATTTTTGTTACGAGTTTGAGTTGGTTGGTCCAATATTTAGGGTTTGAGCCCATATTAAGCTATATTAAAATTTTGAAAAAAGTATTTTTTTTTTTTGGGAACTCAAGCCTCAAGGTAGCTCGGGCATTTTATTAAATCAAGTCAAGTTATGTAAGAGTGGGGATAAGGGCCAGTACAAAACATATTCATTACAATTGCTTATATCCCTTCTAGCCATTAAATGAACTACAGAATTAAAAGACCAACTAATATGAGAAAATGTACAAATATCAAAAGACAATGTATCCCTTATAATGTCTTATAAAATGAGATGAGTTGGAGAAGCCTTGTAGGTAGTGCACTTAACCCCATGGATCACGTTTACTACATAGCACTCAACTTGTATTATTGTATACCCCAAACATAGTCTCAGGCTCTTGTATGCCCATCCATCAACTCACTTACACACATCTCCATGTCATAGTCCCACGCCCTTGTATGCTCATCCATCAACTCACTTACATACTGAAAGGAATGGTGTCCTTCCAACAAGTGTATTATTCTGATAGAGGGTTCAGAATTATTACAGAGCTAATTTTTCAGTAAGGTCAAGTGATCGGAAGGCCTAGGTGGAGGCCGCTTCCGATCAGTAATATTAAGGTATAATTAATATTACAGCTTAATCTTAACTGAACCCTTCGGGTCGAACCCAATCGAACAACCGATCCGAGACGACGAATTAATCCGAAGGATTTAATGAGTCGACGGAGTTTTACGAATACAAACGTCGGATATCAAGCCTAGGGCGTCGAGACCGAGCGTCGCAAAATCACAAGCAACAAGTACGAGCATAGCCGTAGCTAGGCTAGGCTAGCTCATCACAAGCCTAGGCGCACCATGCGTGCTAGGAGCACTAGGCCGCCCATCGCAGCACCACCTGCGTGTGTGCGTGCCTTCGCATGGCACTGCAGCACCGCAACGTGCGTGCATGGGTGCCTAGGCACTATCGCACCAAGCACAGCACCCTTGTGTGTGTGCATGTGCGTAGGCACCATCGCAGGCCACGCACCAAGCACAACACCATCGCAGCAGCAGCCTCGCACAGCAGCACCATGCTAGGCCTTGTGTGCGTGTGCGTGTGCTTATGCCTAGGGCCATCGCAAGCCATCGCAGCATCACAGCACCAAGCTTCGCATGCTTGTGCGTGTGGCTGGCGAGGCAATGCCCAGCATGCGTGGCTCGCTAGCAACACGCATGCTGGGAAGTGCGAAGGGGGAATTGCGTGTGCGTGTGTGATGGCGAGAGAGGCAATGGCCAGCGCTAGCTGCTAGCAGCGCCTAGCACTAGCACTAGCACGAAGCAGCAGCACAAGCATCGCCCAGCACATCACACATATGCTGGCTGGGGTGATGCGGGGCTTGCTGGCTGGTGCTAGCTTGTAGCACTAGCTGGCGTGCCTAGCTGGCTGCCAGCCCAGCAGCCCTCCTAGGCCGGTTTTGTGAGGGTGGAGACCAAGGGCTTGGAGCATGCCTTGGGAAGCAAGGCAATGATCCCCCCCAAGGTTCATGGTCCTCACCTAACTGTCTCTCTCCCCTTGACACTTGTTGCATTGTGATTGCATTTAATTAATTATTTAATTTAGAATTAAATAAATTAATGCTTATGCACATGATCCCACATTGATCATGAAATGGGATTCAAGTTCCCATTCTCTATAAATACCCACTTGGTTGGGATTTTGAGAAGAACACTTGAATGGAAAAGTAAAGGCAACTCCATTGTTGAGTATACCTTGAAATTCGTAAAATTCCAAGTTTATATTTGTCCAGGCCCCGACTAACCTTCGAGGCTTAGGACGCTCGGGTCGGGTTCGAGGGTACGATCCCGTCGGAGGTCTCGTGTTTTCGAGGTTCAAGTAAGAGCTCATAGTTGAGCGAAGCACGCGTCAAAGGTATAATCTTTTATCCTTTATTATGCTTTTAATTATGTTTTGCTTGTTAATTGCATTTATTATGGGCGCGGGTCTTAGCGGGTTTCATTCCGCGTAGTGTGGGTCACTACGAAACCCTACACATACATCTTCATGTCATTCACACTCCACTACAGTGTTAGGGTATATAATCTTATCATTTGACAAAATCTAGGGATCCTGCAAAACCTTAATGTCCCTCCCATCACCCGCTCTCCATGCCAAGCCATCCATTAATAGAGATTTTGCACCCTCACAAGCTTCTCCAAGAGAAACTTGGGTCATGTCCCCTATTTGCCTCCAAAATACCCCGACCTTTTAAAGTAACGAGCCTTCAAAATAACATGGATTATATTACGTACCATTATTCTTGAGAAGTCACCACGACTATTTCGCTAAGAGAGCATTATTATTAAAGCACTTCATATCTTAGAAACTTATGTCACCCTTTGCCTTCGAAAGGCATAATTTTTCACAACATTGTCAGTGGAGCTTTCACACATCCTCCCTAAAACCCCACCAAAATCTGCAGAGTAGAGTATGAATTTCATCAACTAATCCTTCCAGGATTTTTAAAAACTCATCATACGCGGGGGGGGGGGGGGGGGGGGGGGATTACTTGTGCCACCGATTTGATAAGGACTTCATTTCCTAGTCTTGAGAGCAATTTTTCTTTTTACCCATTCAGCTTCTTCCATATTCTCTCCTTTAGGTAAGCAAACACAACTTTCTTTGACTTTCCGATCACCGTCGGCAAACCCAAATATTTTTTCATGTCATGCACCCCTAAAGTTTCAAGTATCTCTGTTCTTCGACTAACAGGTACACATTTGCTAAAAAGTTACCTTTGTCTTATCAAGATTGATTTTTGGCCAAATGCCCTTTCATAAGTCCTGATGATCGATATCAACAATGGTTGAACAATCCTACAAAGTAGCTTTAGCATATAATATGTTATCATCAACAAAAAATAAATGTGATACTCTAGGGACACCATTACATATTTTGGCCCCACTCACTTTTTTTTTTCTTCTCCAAAGTAGCACGTGATAACAGAGTTGAAAACACGTAAGCATATATATATATATATATATATATATATATATATATATATATATATATATATATATATATATAGCATGAACAGATACGACGATATAGGATCACCCTGTCTATGTCCCCGTGATGGATTCACAACACCTGAAATTTTCCCATTTACCTTGAAAAAGAAAGAGACACTAGCAAGATAATCCATGATACAATTCATCCACCACCCCGCAAAACAGAGTTTCTGCATCACCTAGCCTTCTGTAGAAAAAATCATTTAACTCTGTCATAAGCTTTAATCATATCCAAGTACCATCTTCCCTCTCTCCTTTTTCTCTTCATGGCATGAAAAAATTTGAAAGCAATTAAAGCATTGTCTGTATTAAGTCGATCCAGAACAAAAACACTTTGATTAACTGATATTATATCGCATAAAAATGGCTTATTAGCCATAGTTTCCAATATAATCTTATATAAAAAGTAACAACAATTTCACTTTAGTAAAAATTAGTTATAACTTGAAAAAGAAATACAATAGAGACTCGGTAAAATAATTACAGTTCAGTAAAAATAATTTAAGATTAGCAAAAATAACATCATTTCAACAAAATTAATTTCAGTTTATAATAAGAATAATTTCAGTTCAGTTTATAATGGTGTAAAAATAAATAATGAATTATTCAGTATTTTATTACTCCATCCGTCCCTTATTTACATGTCTACTTCCCATTTTATACAGGAATTAAGGGACTTAAAAACCATGATTGGGAAGTACAAATATGCATGTGGGGTTAAAGAGAGATAAAGAGAAAGAAAAGGTAGTTGGTGATTATCGAAGAGATGGGGAGAGAAAGTGTCGGAAAATGATATCAAAAGAAAGAAAGAAAAAAACTAAAAAAAAAGAGGGAATTTTGTTAAAAAGTACATTCTTAAAATAGAAATAGACATGTAGTTTTAACCCTAAAAAAAAGTAGACATGTAAATAAGGGACAAGGGAGTAGTATATCAAATTAAAAAAAAAAAAAAAAAAAAAAAAAAAAAAAAAAGCAAAGCCCAAACTACAAACAAATTCTAGAAGCACGTAATCCGCTGCTGAATTATCAAATGTTTACAGCTCTCAACAGACGACTTTTCAAATTGAAGCAACGATTTATAAATAAACACCCAATTTCCATGCCTTCCACCTTTTTCCCCCGTCAATGGCGACGATTTACAGCTGCAAAGAATGCTCAACTAACCTAAACCTATTCACAAACCACCTCTTTCCTCCCGATTTCTACTTCGAATCTGGCAACAAAAACTCTCTCTCTTTCTCATGGATTGATTCGGAAAAATTCAATTTTGAAAAAGAGGATAAATTCAAACCCTTCTTTGAAACCCTAAATTACTGGGGGATTCATAGAAATAGAACCAAAATAAAGTGCAAAAATTGTGGTAAACTTTTGGGTTATGTTTATGATGATGGACCTCCTGTGATTGATACTCCTGGTCAATTTTATTTTGGGCCTAGTCAAGCTATTCCCAGAAATCCCAGGTTTCGATTCAAGTCTAAGGCTCTTCTCCTTGCTTCTGCTTCTGATTCTTAATACCACGTAATCTGCTTTTTTTTTTTTTTTTTTTTTTTTGGTAATTATTGGTATAATTTATGTACTCCGTAATCGTTAATTGACTTTTTGTTTTTTGGATACTTGTGTGATTTATGATTGTAAATAAATGGGTAAAGAGATTGTGTTGTTAGACTTGTTACTAATGTTTGAGATTCATTTGTTGATTTTTTTTTTTGGTACTTGTTGTATTCCGTTCAGAATTTGCTGTCACGTTGCTAATTCATATTATGATATTGACATGGCAAATATTTCCGTTTAGAATTGTGTTTGATATTTTAGTTTGGGAATATATTTTTGTCCCTGTTGGAGTTGAATTCATTAACCTTTCTCCAAAAAAAAAAAAAAAAAAACACTTTGGGAAATTGTTCTGTATACGCTTGAGGTTTTAAAAAATGCATCGTGTACCTTGAAAACTTTTAAATGCTTCGTCTACCTTAAGGTTTGTAAAGAAATGCACCAAATACGCTGTTTTTTTTTTATTTTTTTATGTTTAGAGAGCCACAAAGGGCGGGATCGAGTCGATCCCAAGTTCTCGGGAGGTAAGCTCTAACCACTTGAGTTATCCCTCACTCTCACCAAATATGTCGTGCGTCTAACAAAAATCATGCTTACACACTGATTTCCTTTTAGTACTTTATATTTATGCAATAAAATTGCCTAAAAACATAAATTACATCAAAATTTGAACTCTATCGAGCATTCTAAATCCTAAATTTTTGGGTATCAGAATTTGATTTACTAATTATGTTTACTTAATAATTAAATGGTTTAGCATTACAGTAGCATTACACTGTAATAATTTTATAAACTTTGATGCTTAGGGGGTCTAAATCTAACAAAATTAACATTTGTTATGAGTTTAGGGGTATTTGGTGCATTTTTTACAAACTTCAGAGGTACACGGTGCATTATAAAGTTTGTAGGGATACACGGAATAATTTCCCTTCAAAAAATTAGTCATAAGAAAAAATAAGTTTTTGTTGGGTTTAAACCACAATACTTGAGCACGGATTAGATTGATTTTGAAATGATAGATAAAATCATATGTTCATATCTGAAAGATGTTGTAAGGAGATTTGTATGCGTTGAATCTGAGCAAACATTCTGCAAAGTTGAAAGTAATTACGAGTAGTGGCTATAACACTCCTCAAATACAACCATAGAAATGATTCCTTGTTGGGGTTGTGCTCTGTGACAAATTACAAGTATGTCGAGATCTTTCCTGCTACCTTGCACGCATGGAAGGAATGAACTGTGGTGAATGGAGAACGTAATAAGGAATTTAGTTTCAGTAGAGTTTACTGCTTTTTTAGAATGGCTTCTATTAAATCTAATATTGGATATTGTAGGAATTAGGAGACACTTGCATTCAGCAATTGATTATGAGTAATATAGTACGGGGTAGTACTTAGTAATATCAATTCCTCCTGGCCCTCTCCTATTATAGAGTATTACGTAGAAACTCGAATACTTGTCCAGCTCAAAGCACAAAACTTGAGAGAAAGACTTGTGATGGGAGGACTGGAGGTGCTGGCTGCAGCTTAATGTTTTTGTTGGAAAGGACTGTCGACGTTATGTTTTCTGGGTTTGTCGTGTTTTTAACATGATAATAAACATGGATAGTAGAGTTTAATGTTCGAAAGTCAGCTAGCTTGAAGTCTGACTGTCCGAGTTGTTTGAATGATAACTTTTTTTTTTCTTTTTCTTTTTCTAGTTATATGATGCAAAATTACAGAAATATTAGGAAACAGATTGCCAACAATCGCCAAAGCAATTTGACAGAATATGACAGGACATAAACCTTGTTTAAGAGAGGAAGAGCAAAGGAAAACGCATGTTGAGTTGATGACAGAATCATAACTCGATATCTTTAACAATTGAATGCTGTTAATTGGTTTTAATTCTTCAACACAGTATTCTGTACATAGTCCTACATTGTCCATGATTCATTCTTTCCAGAAAGGCGACTAAACAGAAGAAAAAACCTACATGTTAACTCGTAAAATAGCTTTCCCTAGCTAGGTAGATTAATATACATTTCCCCTTAATTCTGAGCATTTTTTCAGACAGTATTTCAACGAATAACCTCTTTGGTCCCGCTTTTACCTCTTCTCACTCCAGTAGAACTTGAAATCATTTTGCGAGTTTATTATAGACAGATTGTAAATATTGTATGAATTCTAAGAATTAATAAAGATTAAGGCTTGATAATTTGATTGATAATGGCTGAAATAGGTTTAGCCTACAACTCTCCTATTAGCAACTTGAGGTTTCCACTCTCTATTTCCAATAACCCAATTCATGCCTGCCTTTACCTTTCCCACCTCTATCTATTTATACTAAAGCTAAGGACTATAATCCTAATAATACTAGACTTCCCAAATTGCCTCTCCTAAGATTAGTCTATTACATTGTCGGCACCCTAAAGTTCCACCTTGTCCTCAAGGTGGGTTATAGTTGGCACTCGATTCTTGGTGACGGCGACATTGATCTCTAAAAATTGCGGAAGGAAAAAATTGGATTTTCAGAGTGGGCTTAAAAAATGGAGGATGTGGAATTTGGCTCTTAAAATTCAAGGTAGTATGGTTGAGTTTCATAACTGTTGTTAGATGCATGGCCCTAACATCATCAGGCCGCAAAATTAAAAGATAATTGAAATGTGATAAAATGGGCTTGAAGTTATGTGGCCCAAATAGGGATCCTTTAATGTTAATTCTTAATTGAGGTGCAGATTTTAAAATGGATGAGCTGACTCAATTGTACCACTCCCACCCAATATGATTTACCCAATTTTCCCTTACTAGCATACCCCCTTAATTGGTTTCCTCCACAAGCCAAAGAAGATTCCGGTCAAACTTTTGCCAAAAGCTGCTCCTTTTGCATTGGTAGGCGTGTCGCGTACCTATCAAAAATAACCTAACAGACCAATACTAATGTAGACTGGCAAGTAAGGGTCGGATCCCAAGAGACTAAGGTTCAAAAATAATTAAATAGACTCGAATTTCTACTAAGCAAGGATCAATTATAATCAATTATCTACGGAACTAAGTATGAGAAGAATTCGAAAATAAACTAAATAAGATGATTAAATCAAGTACTTAAAACATCCAAGATCTAGTTTCACCACAATTATTATTGATGCAATTGTAATTCTACCCTTAACATACGATTTCAATCGAACGGGGAAAAGTAAACCCTAATAAATACCAAGGATCTCTCTCGAGTATCAATGGCTTCCCTAACATACAATCAATCCTATTCTCATGGTATCATGCATATTAAAGACATTAAACACGTTACTCTAACTTCTCAATTATCAAACACAACTACTCTCGTGTTATGAATCAAACCCTAAATTAATTTATTCAAATCCGTTTAAACCCAACTCTCGTTGTGATAATTACAATGGAATAATCGCAATACTATAGTTACGTCTAACCTAGCATTGGCATAATCACAATCAAATTAGCAATTCAATTGTTAAAGTTATTAAAGAATTTAAAGATTTAATTCATGCATCAATAATAATAGGGCTACACTAAATCTTGAATTAAAGAAGATACTCACACATGATTAAAGAAACAAAAACAATAATAAATAATGAAAACATAATTAAATAACAAAGGATGAAAAATAAATACTAAATCTTGAATAAAATTGAAAGTAGAAAGCTTGAATCTTGAATTACAAAAACTTAGAAAATAATAATGGAGAACTAGTTCTTAATAACGTAAAAATAAAAGGCTAGAATAAAACTAATGAAATAATAAAACACCACTTAGAATATAAATAGCCCTAGAAAAGATAAGAAAGTCGGCAAAAAGCTTGGCGCACAAGGATCCCAGGAGGCACGGACGTGCCTAGTGTGAGGCACGGACATGCCTCTCTAAAAATAAAAACGCTGCTGAGTCTGTCTTCCAGGCACGGACGTGCCTGATGATGGGCACGGACGTGCCTGCTCTGCTGCGCGTATCACTCATCTTAAATCAGTCATAACTTTATATCCAGAGCTCCGTTTGAGGCGTGTAATATATCGTTGGAAAGGTCTTCAAGTCTACTTTCCAATGCAATTTGAATCACTCCATTATCATTTGTATATCAAAAGTTATGAGCATAATAGTGAACAGGTGTCATATTTGTCAAGTATTTCATCAACGTTTTGCTTCATTTTCACTCAAGTTCGTCTCAAACACATGATTTGATATTCTTAAGCAATATGTTTTCATACTCCATGATTATTATACTCAATATTAGCCAACCATACTCCATTTGCATATAAATCACCTGAAATTCATCAAAACACACAAACGAAGAGTAGTAGAGCACAACTTAAGCAAATAATGCAAATATGCACCAAAGATCTCTAATTTTGTAATCAAATGAGCTTAGATACCCACCTAAAACATGTGAAAAATAGGACCTATCATGCATACTTCAAGAAACCACGTAACCACTTCCGGTCAAACCCCACCACCGGTAAAACCACCAGCAAAATCTCCACGCGTGAAGCCACCACGACCAACACCGCATTTGCCATGGAAGTTCCTGCGCCATCCCCCACCTATTTCTCCGGCGACCCAAAAGTCCAGACCACCACCTGACTCACACGCACCAGACCATCCTTTCACAAAGTCGTCTCTGTCCTTGTTCAAGCCATCGCTAATGGTGGTCTAACAACCATGTTCACCTTTTCTGGCTAGGACACCTGGGCCACCTCCGCTACCGTCAGCAACGCCTTTCTCAAAAAAAAAAATTTACCCCATCATCGTCAAACACATCGACCTCCGCCCTTTGTACGGTCCATAAAACAACCCACCCTTCACGAGCTTCGCCGTCCACTCCACCGTGGCCCCCACCTGCAAATCCACCAGAGAAATCACCACCCTTTCTTGCGACCATCGGTGATGAAATGTCAATTTCCGACTTTCCTTGGCTAGGGCCGCTTCCTCCACCATAACTACCGCCTTGGCCACCACCGGTTCTGCACCCTCCACCATCAGCATTACTTAGCCCACCAGGGATACCGCCGTGTGAACCGTCATAACACAAGGAGAAGCCCCTACGCTCCACCACGTCCTCCTCTTTCTCTTTCTCTGCCACCCTCGAATCTACTTGAGGGTCTTTTTCCTCCATCTTCTCTAATACTTTATGAGATTTCTCACTCTCCTTATTTGGTAGCCACAACCTAGAATGTCGAAGCAGCCAAGTCTTTAATTCTTGCCAATCATAAAATGGTTGCCATCAGTGTTCACATTCAAACCACTGCAACGCTTTGCCATCAAGTCCAATGATGGAAGCCTTCAACTTCGTCTCCTCATTCATCTCGAAAAATTGGAAGGAATCCTCAAGCTAAAGGAGCTAATCTTCCAAATTTCTTCCATTAAACTCTGGAAGTTGCAGCTCTTGTCGAGTTCTCTACTCGTCCTCCTTGAGATCCGAAGTTCTTAGCTCCCTTATGCAAGAAGGGTGTTTGAATCCCTCTTGGATCCATTGCCTCATGAGATGTGCAACTTATGTTCCTACAAAATACATTTTTTTATTTTTTTTTTGGGGAGGGGGACTGATGAGGTGGTTTCCGACGCCGGCAATCACAGAACCACCGTTCTGATACCAATTGTTATAGACTGATTGTAAATATTGTATGAATTCTTAGAATGACGATTAAGACTTGATAATTTGATTGATAATGACTAAAATAAAGCTTACAAAGGTAGTAGGTTTAACCTACAACTCTCCTAATAGCAACTTGAGGTTACCACTCTCTATTTCTAATAACCCAATTCATGCCTGCCTTTACCTTTCCCCCCTCTATCTATTTTTATACTAAAGCTAAGGACTATAATCCTAATAATACTAGACTACCCAAATTGCCCCTCCTAAGATTAGTCTATTACAGAGTTCTTGTTCTTTGTCGTAATGCCTTCTATATTCATCAATGGTTTTTGCTGCTACTGCTGCCAATGTTAGTATGTTACTATCATTAGTGAATTGAATTGAAGCTATGTATGAAAATTTTGGATGAGTGTATTAAATTGCTTATCTTTTACTGAGTTGAAGGACCGCGGAATATGAGTTCAAACTGATTTAAATTTCTGAAGTCATAGAAATAAAGCGCAAAAGTATGTTATCTGTGTTTTGAATAAAAAGAGAGAGACAAAAAGTTTTATTATTTGAAAGCATAAGAGAGGTACTCCGTATAAGATTTACGGTATAACTTATTTGTATTGAATTATAAACTTTGTGCATATATTTGTAGGCTTAAAAAACTTTACAACGGATGTACATTAAGCCAATAATCGATTATTGTAAAAATTTGTAAATCGTGTGTATATAAAAGTTTTTGCAAACGTTTTTAATAAATTTTAATATGCATAATATACCAAATGAGCATAATTAACTTTATTTCTCCTTTGAAATTTCCACCATACGCTCCAGCAATGCAGTGTGACCTATTTCTAGTTATAGTTGTATGAAGTATATCTTTAACAAAAATTTTACTCATTCACATGTATATGAACTTAATAGTTCATTTCATCTATCAAAACTTACTTCAATGCATAATAGTTCATTCTATTTATCAAAAACCAACTTCAATTTATGTATCTAATTTAGACACACCCAAATGTATATATTTTAAGAAGTATAATACAAGTAGAATTTTTTTTGTAAAGTAGATAAAATACAAAGACATAATCAAGGTAATATTATCATCTTATCTACCATTCAAACCTTGACTTGGATTAATGGTAAATAAGATGATAATATTACCTTGATTACTTCAAATTCCAAAATTAAAAAGTAAAAAAAGTCACGTGAAAAACACGTGAATAAGAAGTTAACCATATAAATATTCCAACCTAAGCCAAATAGCCAATAAAAGAAGACTATCATTCCTTTTTGCGTTTTTCTCTCTCCTCCGGTCTCCCATCAGTCTCAGTCAATCGCACTATTCACATCTCCGCCGCAAGCGCCGCCGCGATGCCGCCGGCGCAACCTCGCAATCGCGCCTCCTGCGCTGCAGCTCCATCCTCTTCTTCATCCTCCGTCAAGGTCAATTTCTCTCTCCTCCGAACAATTTTCTCTAGTTTCAATTTCATCATGATCTAGAAATCATCGAATTATTATTATATAGAATTCTCAATTTCCGATTTTAGGTTAAATTAGTGAAAACTTCTTTGTTTGAATGATTGGATTATGTTATATATTTTCAGGTGCCGTTAAATTCGGACTCGTTTCTGAATGAATTGACGGCAATGTATGAAAGAAATACTGAGAAGGGTTCTGTTTGGGTTACTCTTAAGCGCTGTATGTAGCTTTTTTATTCTTAATTTTTTAAAATTTGGTGTGATTTTGTTTGATTTTGATGGTGCATTGTTTGATTATAGCATCTATGAAGTCGAAGGTGCAGAGGAATAAGATGAATACTGCCGGAGAAGCCATTGATTACCGATGCCTAATTCGCGCTACCGATGGCAAGAAAACAATTTCCACCACAGTAAGTTCCTGTTGATATTATGGTGTTGAATTTGAACTTGAATTTTGAATGAACGGTTTGTTGTTGGAATATTTGGTGTTGATGGAATTAGTGTGTTGGTGGTAATTTGGGAACCATTGTAGGATTAGGGAGCTAGGTGTTTGGAACATGTAAGGATTCTTGTGGGGACGACGCTTAGGTTTGGCTAAGCTGTGTGTTGGTGGTGGAGTTTCGATATATGCTGGAGTTAACTAGCTAAGTGACATGGATTTGATTGTGGTCTATACAAGTGTTTCCAAATTTAGTGTAAGAATTAGGATTACTTTTGGTGGGTTGATTTTTTTTTTTTTTTTTTTTTTTTTTTTGCGTTCAAGTGATACTAGCTGTCAGCAATTCGTGATCACTGTGATCACCCATTTCTTCAAGCTTTATAAAATATGCCTTTGCCTAGACAACAACTCCTTAAAAAACTGATGGCTTCCAAAGGAATATAATTTCTGGTAATGCTCTCCACTAGAGCCGGTAGCCCAATGATAATAGAGTCAGGCCAAGTTTAAAGGGCTTTTAATTGATAGGGCCTTTAACGAATAGCGCCCTTATTGGGTAGGGTCAATATAGGGCCAAAATGTTTTTCCAAATTAATAGACAAATAAAATAGATAATGTAAAAATAATTACATACTCCCTCCGCCCGGGATTATCTGCACCAAATGACAGTTTTGCGGACTCCTAGGCAAAACTTCTTAAGCAAGATTAAAGGAAAGTAAGAGGAGAGAGAAGGGATAATTAAACTTAATTAAAATAAAACACATAATTAAACATTAAAAAACAACCACCCCCACGAACCACCGCACCACCCCACGAACCACCGAAACCACCGAGACCACCACCAAAACCCGCCACCGCACAAACCAAACCACCGAAACCGCCACCCAACGAACCCCCAACACCCAACCCCACTTACGCACCCCCCACGAAACCACCGAAACCACCACCAAAACCCACCACCCCACAAGCCAAACCACCGAAACCGCCAACCCATGAACCTCCAACACCCAACCCCACTTACGCAACCCCCACGACACCACCGAAACCACCACCAAACCCACCACCCCACAAACCAAACCACTGATTTCCAGATCTGGAATCGAAATCCACCACACCAAAACCCACGAATTTAGCAATAACAGTGGCGACGGAAAGGGGTAGGGGCTGGTCGGAGATTTGCGCGACGATTTACGGTCTGGGATGGCCGGAGTTTAGCAACAACAGGGGCGACGAAGGTGGTGCTTCGTTTTTGGGTTCGTCTGGTGTTATGGGCGACGAAGGTGGTGCTGGTGTTATGGGCGACGAAGGTGGTGTTGGTGCTCTGGGTTTGTGGTGGTATGGGCGACGACGGTGGTGCTGGTGCTCTGGATTCGTGGTGGTAGTGGCGGCGAAGGTGGCTGTGATAAGGTGGTAATTAGTTGGTAATTGAGTGTAATTAAGAGAATGTAAACAAAGTTAAAAAATTTAAGGGTAAATGTGACATTTTACTACTAAAAATTTACCAAAAAAGGAAAGAAAAAATTTTGTTGCAGATAATACAAAGCACTCATTTTAGGTAAATGTTGCAGATAATTGCGGGCGGAGGGAGTAGATAAATTCGTATTCATATATACTTAATAATGGCTTTGTTCAATATTTATTTTATATTGATATTTTGTAGGCCCACCCATTATCGACCCGCTATTGACCCTATAAAATATGACCCTCTTTGACCCAACCCACAATTGACCCGCACCGACCCCGACCTGACCCGCCCAATAACCAGGTCTACTCTCCACCTAGCATTTAGCCCTGCTAGCTAAGTCACATGGATTTGATTGCGGTCTACACAAGTCTTTCCAAATTTAGTGTAAGAATTAGGATTACTTTTGGTAGCTTTTTTTTTTTTTTTTTTTTTTTTTTTTTTTTTTTTTTTGCGTTCAAGTGATACTAGCTGTCAGCAGTTCGTGATCACCCGTTTCTTCAAGATTTATAAAATACGCCTTTGCCTAGACAGCAACTCCTTAGAAAACTGATGGCTTCCAAAGGAATTTATTTGCTGGTAATGCTCTCCACCTAGCATTTAGCCCTACCTACTGATTCTTCACTTATTGCTTTGACCTCATTTTAATTTGGTGCCATATATGCTCTGATAACAATTAGTTGTCAAAGTTGCTAATGTCAGTTGTACCTCTCAGATTTGATAATCTAGTTATCTACTTCCCATTGTTGCCCTCAAGGTACCTAACCAATCATCAATAATAGTCACTGTTTATTCCTTGATGTTGTTTGGAAAGGAGATAAGTGCCTTGTACTTTTTATAGAGAAGTGCAATCTGCAGTTTGAGAGTTTTCAAAATTCTCCTTCACTCTTCAAATGGTGAGAAATAACATTTTGTATGATAAATTGATAGCTTTCTAAGGAGGATAGAACCAGAAAACCATGGTCCAACGTGGCTCATCAAATTTAATTTTCCATTATGTTTGCTTTTGTTGAGAGGAAAAGTGTAGATCATTCCACAATTGAGTCTTGATAAATGGCTTCATTTATATTGTTTTCTTTGCTTATATTCTCTTTGATTAATTATCTGATGGCTGATACCTTTGGTTGATTTGTTGTTTTTGAAGGATTTAATTATGATAATGTGCTCTCTTTTCCAAAAAGTTATTATGTGTAAAGTATCAATACCCCAGTACCATTTTTTAAGACGAATTTACTGGTAACCAGTGATGCCTTTTCTTTTCACTCTGACTGATGTTCATGGTTGCTATTTGCCTATTTCAGTTTAGCTTCCTTTTACAATACCCTATACGGCTACACCCCATCTCCTGCTGCAAAAACCCACTTTTTGCATTTTACTTGTTTCCTTAATGGATGTTTTGTGCAAGGTAGCATTGAAGCTATGCTGCTAATCTCCCTGACTTAGCTTGGCCTTTTGCCTTGACTAAAATATCTGTAAGTTTTACTTGGAGTCTTGGAGTAAAGCTTTAATATGTCATTTTGTGCTGTAGTGTTAGATTAACAATGTTTTAACTGTAACTTTACACTATCAGTTTAACATTACTCGTTCTTAAACTTGCATTATCATTTTACAAATAAATTAATTTTACCAATAACATACTACTAGTCATTCCTCATTATTATATTTTCTTTATTTGTATATTTTATGCTTCGGTGCAAATAATTGATAGTAAGGTCAAACAATATTTTCAACAAAATCATAAGGCATGTTTAGCATGGTTGCATGACTTCCTAGGCATGTCACGCGTGTGCTGTATGACACAGCAGGAACAAAGCCAGTGGGTTGTTGTAATGGACTAACCTAAGGAGGGGAAATATGGTCAGACAGGGCAGTCTGACCTAGACCCTGATACAGAGCCAACTAGTTAAGGCACATCGCCCATGTAAATATCCCGTCTACTATTTTGTGTGTCGTATACTCTTATTACATCGTAGACGATGTTGCCTTTTAGGACACTTGAATTAATAAGAATATTTTCACCAATATAAATCACGTTTTGAAACCTTTTCAGTTGCTTTAGAAGATGGTGCTTCTGTTATGGAGGTTTACATTCTTTGTACCACTTAAGAAGTGCTCCAAATGATTTACTTTCAGTTTTTTTTTTATTTATTTATTTTTTTAAAAAGTTTCTCATCTTTATACTGGGGTTTGAATTGACATAAACCTGATTAAGCAGCTTTGAAATGAAGTATATGATTTCAATTAAGCTTATTTTATGATGGGCCAGTTGGAGAGGCAGAAGATGACTTTATGAGGTGAGGAAGTCTTGCCTGTGGTTCAACATCTCTCTGGAAACCTGGATGGGTTAAGCTAGAGTTGTATGTCAGAAGGTGTAGTTCTTAGTCTCTTGGAGAAGTAGTCCCTAAAGAAGTTGCCTGGTTATTATGGAAACATTCATCCATTTACGATGGCTAGAAATATTTTGTGGCTTTTTCGTATAAGACATGTAGGTATAAAAATGTAAGAGCTATTTCTGTCGCAATTTAGGTTGGTTACATTGCCAAGAGTTTCTGTTTAGTAGTGTCAAGTGCGGGAATCTTTCATTGTGACTCAATTTAAGTCTGCAAAAATGTGTGGCTATAGGATTTTGTGCCCTTTGGTCTGACTCACCAATTGGCTAATACTAAAGAGGTTTTGGCCTGTATGTGCTATCCACAACCCATAAGCTCGATCATACTTATAGAGCATACTGTATGTCGTAGTGAGAAATCAATGTTGTTTGGTGAGGATCAGACATTTAGACGTGACTCTTGTGATCAAACCTGTCTTCATGGAGTTTATTTGGTTGAACCTGTTGATTGTTACTGATCACCAATGATGTACGTCTCCTGGATTTTTGTGCTACTTTTTCCTCAACTAATATGACAAGTAATGAACTTTTGAATATCCAGGAGTAAGATGTATATTTTCTTTGTAGATTTAATGATAAGGTGTATGGTGTAACACTGAAATATTACTGATTTCAAGGTGCACTAATATTACCGCTTCATGATCTCTAGTCCCCTTCAAATGATTATATTTTTGCTACATTTCTGTACTCTGATATTTCTCTAATTTTGTTATGGATCCTGTATGTCTTGCTCAGTTCTATTTGCATTATTGTCCTTATTGGTCATATTGGTTGCTCTTAATAATCAAAATCTTGTGGTCCTTGTAGAATTTACACTTTGCTATGTGGATTTGCAGTCATTTGTGCTGTATTTATGCACCAGACTTAGTTGCTAGATGCCTGCACTATGCCACTACATGAAATGTAAACGAAACATGTGTGCCTTTGTTATGGTGATTGGATATTTGGGAATATTCCCTGCAGGCCTACACTGTTTTTTCATTCTGAACATCTGTTTATATTGTGGATGACTTAATTCAACTTCTTGCGTAAACTTCTTATAATGTTTCCATAATGGACATTTGTTGTTTATGAATGATACATACCTCTCCATCTTTAGGGTTGAACTAAACAATTAGCATTGTTTGTTAATCAGAACTTAAATTAGACGAAGATGGATACATGAGAATGCCAAAAACTGGGACTTTATTCAAATTGCCATTGTTATGCTATATTGCTGTAATATGATGGTATCCTACGTGTGATGTGCAATTCTTCTGGATTCATCTGTGGCTTGATAAAGCATGACTTACGGCATTGAACTCTTCTGCTGGCTTCTTTGGTGTTGCTTTTGCATCAAGACTAGTTAATTATCAACAACTCACCATGTTATAGGCAATTCTCTTGCCGGGTTTTTTTTTTTTTTTTTTTTTTTGTAACCAGACAAATAGGCAATTACCTTGCCGGTTTTTTTTTTTTTTTTTTTTTTTTTTTTTTTAGGCAATCAAGGAAAAGTATAACCAGACAAATGAAAGAAAAACTACAAACGGTTGAAAAGAAAAAGGAATAGATAGAAAATGAAAGAAGGGGGTATTGTCTATCATCAAACCTTGCTGGATCGCTTTTAGTTTATATTTGGTGTCTTGATTTTTGTAAGTTTAAACCGACAATTTTTTTTTTTTTTAGTTTTCTCAGCTGCGACCAATGAGATGTTAGCAGAGATCTGTTCATCATCAGAACTGAAAATAGAGTGAATTTATAGAAGTTCAATTTTTTGTTACTGCTTATAATTTTGTTATTTTTATAGAGCACAAGTTGTGCTTATATTTTCCTCAAAAAAAAAAAAAAAAAAAAAAAAAAGGTTGTGCTTATATGAGATCTGCAATTGAATATGAAAGATTGAAAGGTTACTTTGCCTATTTTTGAATATTGCTGATGATTTTCACTTTGATTTTTCTTTCAGGTGGGTCCTAAGGAACACCAACGTTTTCAAGCTTCATATGCAACCATCTTGAAAGCTCATATGACTTCTCTAAAGAAACGGGAAAGGAAGGACAAACGAAAGGCTGCTGATTCAGATAAGAAAGCAGGAAGTTCAAAGAAGGTGTCTTCTTCTAAGTGATTTTTTCGCTCTTTTGGACATGACCGGGTTTTTCTTCCCCTAATATACAGCTCGGAATTTTTTGAGAATGAGAGGGTTGTTTTCAGAAATTTGCTCCACCCCTTGAATTTATGTATACCTAAATTTGGTGAGCCTACGCGAGATTGTTTTAAATGACATGGGGTAAAAGTCCAAAATCTTTTTGATTCATGTTACAGGGTTTCAATCTAGGTTTAAATTATCATTCGTTATTTTGATAATATCTTTTAATGGCTAAATTTAATGATTACCTTATCAATCGTTTCACGGCACTAATCTAAGTGAAATTTCTTTCCATACAAATACGTTGCAAGTGTTACACTTGTATTCATTGTCTGCAGTTCAATTTGTGCTGTTTTGGCTCATCACTAGACTTTAACTGATGAAGAACCATGAATTGAAACATCTGGGCCATCTAGTTTGGCATATCCTGTAGCAGATGATAAACTTATATGCACTCAGAACCCATATAGCCATATGGGTGCGTTTATACCGTCTATCTATCTATCTATATATATATATATATATAGGATCAAGTTATAATGACTGAGAACTAGTCGAATAATAGAAACTAGGAACTCATCACAACCATCAGATTAAAAGAAAACAGACGGATCAGATCATTTAATATTTAGAATTTTGAATCATGCGATTAGCTCTACACTTTCTCTCTCCTCCGATCAATATCTCTCCTTCATTGATGCTAGTGCTTTGAGTTCTCCATTAGAGCAGTTTTCGAGCATTCTCTTCTCCATTGAAGCAGCTTTCGTGCTCTTTGTACTCTATTGAAGCAATAAGATGTTTTTTCTTTTCTTTTTTTCTTTTTTTCAATGACATTATCTGTATGTGGTTTTTTGTGAATTTTGTTGTTAGTAAAATGGTCAATTTAGGGTTCTTAATAGTGAAATTCCGGATTACCTACTAATTGTCGCTATGTCGTCCATGGTGTTGTATGTTTTGATGATAAATTTTTGAATTTGACAAAATGCCTCAATGAATTCTATTATTTAATCTATTTCAAATGTAGAAAGAAACCAAGTAAAAGTAAATTGAAAGACTAAAATTATGATTTATAATATATACGAGCAATCCAAATCAGAGGGAGTGTAGAATCAGAGGTGTGAATGCTAGTGTGGTCATGAATCAGGTATGCATGCAATTAAGCTTTAGTTGTTGGCTCTTGTTTATATATATATATAGAAGCTAAAACCAAATTACTGATATATATCTTTTGTGAGTCTGCAACTACTTTCAGGAGTTGTTCAACAAATATTTTCAATCTTACTTTGAATTAAAAGCAAGACCTTTTTGTCCTGAAAGTGTCTAAGTTCTAACATGTGCTGAGAAATTATGGCTGAATTGGATCATTAGGCAGCTATAACTGGAACACAGTGTTCATTATTTTGTAGAGCACTATGCGGATGTATAGAGGTGTAGGTTCGATTTTTACATAGGTTATCTCTAAAAGTAAATATTAGACACTTTAAAGTAATTCAAAACATCCCAAAAGTAAATCAAATTAGCTCTAAGGTATACAAACAAAAGAGGTTGTTTTTTGATGATTTTTGTAACATGAGGTTAACTCGATCCTATAGTGGACACACCTGCTCTCATTACTGTCACTCAATTTGATAGATTAATGATGAAGGAGAACCTTTGGCGTGGGATTTGGTTGCTACAAGGTCCACCAAAGCTGAGACACTTCTTGTGGAGGGCCTGTAAAGGCAGCCTGGCAGTCAAAGAAAGCCTTCAAAAGCGTCATATAGTAGAGGATGCGATCTGCCCAATTCGTGGTGCTAGCTCTGAGACAATAATTCATGCCATTTTTGAGAGTAAGGTGGCAGCTCCTATATGGCAGCATCACCCTCTGGCTATTGTGATTGCTGATGCACCCTCTGCCTCTTTTACAGAAAGATGGGTCTGGCTTGCTTCAAAATTAAGCTCTGGTGAGTTAAGGACAACAATTACTCTGATGTGGGCGGCATGGGCATGTAAGAATAAGGCGTATTTTGAGAACACGAAACCTGATGCTGTTGCCTTGGCTGCGGGTTATGTAAAGATGGTGGAGGAGTACTTAATCTATGCGCAGAGAGTATATAGTGATGCACCTTGTGCTACTGCACAGCCGACTGTAAACACGTGGAAATGCCCTCCTGTTGGGTATGTAAAGGTGAATACAGATGCTCATTAGTTGGGTAAATAAAAAATAATTTTATTTAATGAATAAACCTACATGGGATTCAAACCCACATCTTTTGGGCATTTGCACAATGCTCTACCTTTGAGCTAGTAGGCTAGTGTACATTAAAAATTCAAGGTAACGAAAAACAGCTCAAAAGTAAATAAAAAAATCTCAAATGTAAACAAAAAAAACTATAAAAGTATATGTACAATCATCGGGGATGTTTGGTCATTACCAATATAATATCATCAATTATCAGATGGAAGATTGCTTCAGAAATGATATATGAAGATTAGGCAACTATTTATTAGCAAAAGAACGTTTGAACAAGTTGAAACCTAAGACATCAAAGACTTCAGCCGGTTTAGGTGGTTTGGGTAGATAAGCAACACTTTGAGCACCAATTTCATGTGCCCTCAAGTGTTTCTTGATTGTGATGGGAAAATAAATTCCTCCCTTGGCAGTGGGATCATTAGCTACAACACATACAAAATTACCCATTAACTGGTTCAATTCATGTGAATATTCCTCACTTAACAGTGGATCATTAGCTACAATCATACAAAATTGTTCTCATGAGATCTCAACCTTAGTGCATTCAAGCTTAATCAATTATATACTTAAGATTAGACAAGCCAACTTGGAAATAAACACAAACAAAGCATACTATCAGACAAAGAATTTAACAATTTCCCCAACAAAGCAGAGTAAACATACCCACAATTCATATATCCCAAATTACATATTAACTTACACGGATGAAAAAATTTAAGCCCAATAATATGAAAAATAAGCATACAAAATAAAAAGAATCAACCCTCATACATAGCAATTGCCATACACATACAACATCAAATTTACTCTCCTCCACTGACCTTTAACTCTTTAAGCACCTGTAAGAATATACTATCATGAGGTCAGATCAACCCCAAAGAAAAGCATGAGATCGGATCAAAGTAAAGGTGTTTCAATTAAAAGTAAATAGAATAATACAAAAAGTAAATAAAAAAACCCAAAAAAAATTCATAAACAAGAAATTTTTGCAAGCCCGTGATGCAAATCCCACTAGTTTAACAATATCAATTCTTGAAATTCACTCAAATAGACTCAACGAAAACAACTCAAATATCAAACAAGATAATTGAATAAACCGTAAAT
The DNA here is from genome assembly GCA_034703905.1 of Chenopodium berlandieri. Taxonomy (NCBI): domain Eukaryota; kingdom Viridiplantae; phylum Streptophyta; class Magnoliopsida; order Caryophyllales; family Amaranthaceae; genus Chenopodium; species Chenopodium berlandieri. The sequence continues at coordinate 48,322,909 of CM068287.1, forward strand.
TCTCGGAAACCACAGCAGCAACATAGTAGTATTATACAAATTCTCAGGATACAACCAGGGAAACCACAACAACAACATAGTAGTACTATACAAATTCAAGCGAAAATCCTAATTAAAACAATTGAATCAACCAAATTAAAATAATTGAATAAATCGTAAATTCAGAAAATTACTTTATACGATGTCAGCAACACATTAGGATAGCTAAGATCCAATTCCTTCTCCTCTCTATCATCATTCGACATGATTCTTCAACAATCTAATTCATCAAAATGTCTATCACTTTCGGTCGCTGGAAAATAGCGAGAACCCTAAATTAAAAAAATTCGAATCAATCAAAACTACAAAACACAAACCCTAATCGAATAAAAAAGAACAAAAAACATCAAATAAACAACTTACTTGTCCAGATTTAGTCATAGTAGCAACAAAGATCGGAAAACAACTTCAAGAATTCGATTAGAGAAGAGCAAAGAAAGAGTCGCAGAAGAGAGAATTGGGTGGAAGAGAGAGAAAGTGCGAGCAAGAGAGAGAAAGAGAAATAAAGATTAGAGGTAGTCATTCAAAGTACTGAATTTCTTATTTTGCCCTTAATGAAGCGGGCGAGTAGATGTGATCAACAATCCAGATCAGTTTTTAGTTCCTATTATTCACTTTGGATCTCACATGATCTTAAATACTACCTCCGTTAAATGTTATGTGCAACTTTTGTCAAAACGGGATGATAAGGGTTATGTGTAACTCTCTGTTTTCTTTCTATTTTTAGTAAACAAAAATCCTGGAAAATACATATTTACCCTTACTTAAAAATTCTGATTTTCTTAATTTTGCCCTTAACTTAATTTAACCACATTAACCTAAAACTAATCAGATTTCCCTAATTTAATTAATCTCTCCATTTACTCCTAATCCCAACCACCAACAATTTATGTGATGACTGATATTCCTTCAGATTCTTCCAGATGAACCTTCATGTTCATCCTCTTCGTCTTCCTCTCTCCTCTTCGTCCTTCATTTTCTCCAATTCATCATCCTCTTCGTCTTCCTCTCTCCTCTTCGTCCTTCATTTTCTCCAATTTGTGATATTCCATCCATTAATAGTGAAAAACCACCAGATGAACCTACATGTTCATCCTCTTCGTCCTTCACTCTCCAGATCAAGACTTTAAACAACAGATCTTTGACAAAACGAGTATAGAAAATGGGTTTTAATCTTCTGAGTTTTGATTTCTTCTTCCTCTCTCCTCTTCGTAGATTTTCTGAGTTTTGATTTTCTGGATTTTGATTTCAATTTTTTGGGTTTTGATTTTCAAGGTTTTGATTTCAATTTTCTGGGTTTTGATTTTGATTTTCTGAGTTTTGATTTTTTGGGTTTTGATTTTGATGGAAGGTGATGATGATGGTCGAATTTCTGGGTTAGGGTTTGAGGGCGTGGATTTTGGGTTTTATTGAAGGTGATGAAGGTGGCGATTTCCGTGTTAGGGTTCTAGGGCGTGGATTTTAGGTGATTTGGGTGACAATTTCTGGGTAAGGTTTGGGATTTCTGGGTTTGGTAGTGGTGGTGGTGGTTTCGTGGGGTTGGTAGTGGTGTGGTTTCGTGGGGGTGGTGGTGGTGGTTTCGTGAGGGTCGTAGTGGTGGTGGTTTCGTGAGGGTCGTAGTGGTGGTGGTTTCGTGGGGTGGTACCGGTGGTGGTGAAGGCGGCGGTGGTGGTCGTGAAGGTGGTGTGGGTGGTGTTGGCTGGTCTTGGTGGTGGCAGTGGGTGGTTGATTAATTATCCAAACATTCTCTCCCCACCTTAATTACATACCACAAGTTCCTTAAACTTTCTCTATTCTTTGCTCCTTAAAAATTGCATTGGTAACCGTAAACCCCCTTGTAGTTGCACATAACATTTAACGGAGGTAGTATATATATACATATATATATATATATATATATATATATATATATATATTATTGATCACGTGAGAACCAAGGTGAATAATAGAAACTACGAACTAATCTCAACCATTCATCAAGTTACATCTGATGGCATTTTGGTAATTTTTCGCGTTGAATGACCTTCTTTTTGTTCTTTTTGCAGATTCTTTTCGTTCTCTCTCCTCTCTTGCACTTTCTCTCTCTACCCGCAAATCTCTCTCTATTCTCTCAAATTCGCAAATCTGTTCTTCGCTCATCAAGGTTTTTCTCTGATTCTTCGATTTTCTTCATTGTTTTGAGGTAATTCGTTTCGATTTATTATATTTTTTTGTGATTTTTTGAATTTTTTTATCGATTTGCTATGTGTTTTGTTGGATTTGCAATTTTTGTTTTCTCATTTGATTTGTTATTTTTGATTTGTTGTTGTTGTTTTTTTGTTCAATTTTTTCAGTTTATTTCTTATTTATTTACTGCTCTTTTATTATGATTTTGTGTATTTTGAATTACTTATTATGATTTAGGGTTCATATATTTTGATTTGGGTGTTTTTCGAATTACTTATTACATTTTAGGGTTTTGTATTAAGATTTGGGTTTTTTTTATTTTTTTTTATTTTATATTTTTTTTAATTTTTAATCTAATTGTATGATTTAGGGTTCTTTCGGTTGTTATTTTATGATTTACTGTTATTTGAGTTATTTCCTCTTTGATCAAGGTTTTGAAGAAATATTGCTCCATTTACTTTGTTCAATGTTCTTAAGAAACATTCGTATAGTGTTGCTGCTTTATTAAATTCTTTTTATTCTTTTTTCACTCTTTGTGGTTTTATATTTACTTTTTGCTTTGTGTCATTTACTTTTTGTATTGAGACATTTACTTTTCACTTTTATTTTTGCTTAATCCTTATAACTGCTTTTTTATTTTGTTTGTTTTACTTTTTGAGCTTTTTTATTTATCTTTTGCTTTGAGTCATTTACTTTTTAGTATACCTCTTATAGTTTTTATTAGTATACTTTTTTTCAATGATTTACTTTTTATTATTGTTTATTCACTTTTTTCTTTGATTCATTTACTTTTCAGGAAGATGACTGAAAGTGTAGAGCATTGTTCTACTGCTGTCACTGATGAAGATATGAATGTAAGAATTTTCAAAACACCCACTCAGCCTGTGCTTCCTAGGATATATTATAATTCTAGTGGTGATAAAGAGTATATCCCAGGTTGTTCTTTGGAAAACAAACCTATTCTTGGAATGAAATTTGATAGTATTGGAGATGGTATTGCCTTTTATTACAAATATGCTAATGAGTGTGGATTTTAAGTCCGTTCTAGTACTACTAAAGTAGATAAGAATAAGGTTGGTTCTAGTAATGGTAAAGGAGTTACTGTAATTAAATATTTATTATGTAGCAAAGAAGGGAATGTGACAAATAACAAGAAAGCTGGTAAACAAGTTGAAGGTGCATGTTTAAGGAAAAAGACTGTGAAGAGAGTTGGATGTCCAGCTAAGATTAAATTTAGGTTTTGTAATGGTGAGTACTATATGGTTTACCCTTTTTATGAGTCTCATTCTCACCCTTTTTCTACACCTATTACTAGGCAGGTTACTAAATACGAAGTTGGTTTAAATTTTGCTCATAAGAAATTTATTTTTGACAACTCAAAGCTAAATATAAGGGCTGTTATGTCTTATAGGATCATGAAAGAACTTTGTGGTAAGTTTAAAAATGTCAGGGGCAGTAAAAATGACTTCAAAATTTTTTCTAGGGACTTGAAAGTTTATATCTGTAATTTCCTGTATTTTTATACGTATTTTAAATTAAATAAGTATTTCTTAAAGTATTTAAATAATTCGAAATGAATTATTTATAGTATTTCATTAATTTAAAAAGAATTATTTTAATTAAAAGTTTATTTTTAATTATTTTGCAATCTTGAAAATATTTTATTCCATGATTTGGAAATATTGGGGCATATTATTTTATAAATAGGTAATTTTTAAAGTCAATGGTATTTAAGTAAAGTCAAAATACTAGTTTGAATAGGAAAGGGATCATTAAGAGTAGTAAAGAAATTTTAAGTAGGAGGGTTATTGAGAGAGGGTATAAATACCTATCATATAAGCAAAATCAAACTTTGCCCAAGGTGGAGAATACCCAAAGGTAAACTCTCCCTCTCCTCTTATTTTCTTTCCCCTTCCCCTTTATTTTTATTTTGTTTCATCACCTCCCACACACACACCACCACCGCCGGCACCACCACCACTGCCCACCAGCCAGGCCACCACCACCAGCACTCGCCGGCAGCAGCGACAACAGCCCGACCTTGTGGTCATGCGCCGGTGGTCGAAAAAAAAAATTCTTTCTTTTTGGTTTTAAATTCAATCCACCCTTAATCTAATTATTGTTTTTGGGTTTTGTGATTATTTTTATGATGTTTGATAATAAGTATTTTGTATATAAATTTTCAGATTTGGTTTTGAATTAAAAAACCCCAAATTATAAACCCTTGGTTTCTAAGTTTATGTATATTGATGGAAATTGTTTATGGGTGATTTAAATTATTGAAATAAGTGTTTTAAAACACAATTACAACAATTTTAGATGATTTAATAAAGCTGAAATTTTTATATATAAGCTATAATTATGTTTCTTGAAAGGATTTTTAATTGCCCATTAATTGGGAATAAAAGTAAGGGTTTTAAATTAAATTTCAGCTTATTTTTTTAAAAGGTTTATGAGTGATTTAAAGAGTGATTTTATTTAGTCATGGCGATTTTGAATTAAATTTGTGTGGAATAGGTATTAATGCCTCTTTGTAATTTTGGTTTGTAGGAGGTTTCCAAGTGAGTGATTTTATTTAGTCATGGCGATTTTGAGATCATATTCAAGGTACGTTCGTGTACTTGGTAATTATTTGAATATGTAGAAAGCATGCTAGGCTTTGATAAATTAATTCCAAGTAGTATCATGATAGGTGTTGGTTGGAATTTGTTGATTGGATTGATGTTGGTAAATGTTTTGTGATGTATGAATTATTTATGATGAATTGGTGATTGGAATTAATTATGTTGGCATGTTGATTATGAACCACACTTTTATTGATGGCATGATAGAGAGCATGTTTAATTAAACTAAATGTTTAATTTGGTTTGGTATATGAAAAGGAAATTTTATTATGGTTCATATAATTTTTATTGATGCTATAAGCGTGAGGAAAGAGCTATTTAAGTGTCTATATACACGAGGATTAAATTATATTTTGGTGCCTATGTTCTAAACACCGAGAGATAGGATTTGTGGTGCTTTATGCGCTTAAGGTGTTATTTAACACCGAGGTAATTTAAAAAGGATTCAGCATTTAATTTATGTGGTCACTAATTATTCAAGAATTAAATTGGTATGTTTGATTGTTTAAATGAATTATAATGTTTGATTGTGTTATGGTTTGAGAGTCATCACAAAGTATAATAATATTTAAATAACATAAAGTGGAAGAGATTACGCACCAAAACTCTTGGAACGTATATACCTTGAGTATGAACATATGGGGGGAGTTATGCGACTTTATATTTGACCATAACTTCTATTGAGAGTACAGGACGCTGTATATTACTTTTTATTATGCGCAGGAATTCCGCCACTTACGAGTGGTTCATTATACTGGCACGGTTAGCTCCCGTGTTAGTACCCTTTATTGGGGCAGATTAGGGGGGAAACCCGCTCGATGCGTAATCAAATTAAATGGACATTGGTATTTGTCTAGTTATTTGTTGTGTGGTTGTGTTGTACGTTGTATGCTTGTTTACAGGTGCAATAAGGTAAGTTGTGTGATGATAGGATGAAAGCATGACAGTGTGTTTTTACTACGCTTATGTACTCAACATTGCTGATTGTGTATTTGTATGTTTGTTTGGCCTTGTCTTTACATTGGCCCTACGACAACCCATTTCTAATGGCGAGTAGTGGGGACAAGTAGAGAGAAGTTTTTCAGGTGATTAAGCATTTTCATGATGGGTATGGGTGAAGAGCGAATCATGCTTAATTTCCATAGGAATATGATGTGTTTTATTTGCTTTGATTTTAATTTAATTTTATTATGCTCATGAGATAACGTAAAGGTTTTTAGTATTGTTTGGTTTTAAGGGTCTACAATGGTTCCAAGTTGTAGGTTGACTTTGTTTGACTTTACTTTCGTTTAGTTTGACTTTTAAGTTGACTTGTTTGAAATGGTTTTAAAGAAAGTCTTCCATTGTGTGTCTTTGATATTTGCCTTTGCCGTTTTCACGGTGGCGATAATGTCTTAGAATTTCCTATTTCGTATTTTAAAAAGGGCAAAACAGGTATTTTAAAGGAAAGGAATTTCTAGGGTGTTACAAAGTGGCATCTAGGAGCTTTGGTTGAGATTTTTATTATCACTAAAGTAAAAAACGTGTTTTAAAGTGTATTGTTTTAAACTTGGCCAAGTGCTTATTTAATTAAATTATTTTAAAAGAGGGTTATTTTCACTTATTTTAATGGAAAAATTCATGGGAATAATCCGATCTTTAGGCCATTCTTTTTAAATAATCCCACCTTTTGATAATTATTTAATAATCCGACCTTTGGGTGTCTTTAATTTTTATTGGTCCCAACCGGTCATGTAACCTGATAACAGGTTACATGACACGTGGCGGCCTGTGATTGAAAAAAAAAATAAAAAAAAACTTTAAAAAATTGTAAAAAAACTTTTAAATTTTTTTTTTTCCGATCGGCGAAAACACCCAGTCACTACCTCCCCCACCACTGTTTTCCAACCACCCCTCCTTTACCCCAACCCCGAAAAACCTTCCTACACCACTGATTTCGCACCCCCCTTCCCTTCCACACACTGCATCAAATTCTCGATAGAAGGGGAGATCGATTTGTCGATATGGGGGGGGGGGGTTGAGGGAAGGGAGGGTGTGGTCGGAAAACGGTGGCAGGAAGGGGGGTGGTTTAGGTTTGCAAGGGATGTGAGTGGCTACCGGGGAAAAGAAAGCAAAGGTGAGGATTAGGGTGGGACTGACTGTCGGCGGGGAAGAAGAAAGCAGGGGTCGGTGGGGGTGGGGTAGGGTGTTCATGCGGGATAGGGAGGGGAAGGGGGTGGTGGTTTTCGGGGGAGGGTCTGGGGTCTGGGATGGCGCCGGCGTTGGGTGGTCAGAATCGGGGCGGGGGAAGGAGGGGAGGCTGGTGGGGTGGTTTTGGGGTTCGGGTCTGGTGGGTGTGGTGGTTCTGGGGTTTGGGTTTGGGTGGTGGTGGGCTGGTGGCTGAATTATTTGGGTTTTTTATTTTTTTTGTTTTTTTTGACCAATTATGTAATGACACGTGTATTTTAAACCAAAAAAGAAAAAAAATTTACCTCTTCAACCGGTTTTTGGTCAAATGGGACCAATAAAAATTAAAGTCACCCAAAGGTCGGATTATTAAATAATAATCCAAAGGTGGGATTATTAAAAAAGAATGGCCTAAAGGTCGAATTATTCCCATGAATTTTTCCTATTTTAATTTTTGGAAACTGGAAAATTTATCCATTATTTTTTTTTTAAAAGTCTGAATTATTTTATTTTATTTTATATTATTTTGGGGTGTCTGACTTTTTATTTTTTATTTTTAATTTGGCCGAATATTTGAGCATTTTTCGGGGCTTATTTTCGAAAATTAATTTTAAAAGAGGAATCAAAAATATTTTTAGTTTGTTTATTTTGCAGGAAATCAAGGATTGAGGTAAGTATTATGTGTTAAAAGCTTTTAAAAGCATGTTGGTGAGCTTGAGTAGGAAAGAATTTGGGGCATATAAGTTAGAACTAATCATGTTCTTGTATGCATTAAATTTTAGGTTGTGATATTCGATCATGTGCATTGATTAATTGAAAGCATGTGATTATGTGATTAAGATCAGAATAGGTGAAATTGTTTGATTGAATATTGAACCTAATTCATGCAAGAACTGTATTATTTTATTTTCTTTGGGAAGAGAATTCTTTTCTAAGCCTTTTCCTTTACAGGATGCCGATTCTTCCTAGCAAACATTCCCAAATTGGTACTCTAGTTAAGAAAAACAATGAACATCCGTTTGACTATGTCAAGAAAATCCAATTCTATTGTTCCCATATGAGCGATGTCTTAGGAGACGAGCACTATGACCTTCTTGATCGAGTTTCTGCTATGATTATTCACTGTCTTCCGGATGAACCCCCATATCTTGCTGTCAAAGCAAAATTTTCTGATTTCTATTTACCAGGGGACATTCCAAACTACTCTAAATACAGAGACTATTATGGCCAGTGGTATCCAGATCATAGGTACCTAATTTCTTACCTCGTTAGAGTTGAGAAAGATCATTGCCAGCACTTACACATTCCATATCCCAATTACTACTATGAAAATCCGGCAGGGAATAATTCCCCTTCCACTAGTCATCAGTCAGGAAGTTCTTCTCCCACTCAGGGTAATCAAGCAGGGACAGATGGAGGGCAGGAAGAAGGAGTTAATGGATGAAAGTAACCATAATTTTGATAGTTCCATTATGGAGATTCCAAATCCAAATCCAAATCCACCTCTAACTCCAATTATAATCGACATTTCACCTGACGATGAGGAAGATGAAAAGTTTGTCCAAGTGGAGCAAGAACCAGAGTCACCTGAACCAATGGAGGAAGAAGATGACCCTGAATTCGATCCTAAAAGCTACAAACAATCTATCGACAAGAAGGATAATGTTCGAAAGGACTAGATTTTTGTAGTTTCATTTCTTTTAGGATTCTTAGATACGTTTCCACATTATAATTATTCTAGTTTCAGTGAAGCAATAAGTGGCATGTCCACAGTGAGTCAGTAAACTTATGTTGTTGCATAAGTTATTTAAACTCATTTTATTTCAGTATTCTATTCATTTTCTTACTCAGCAATAAAATTTCATTTATTTCCTTGTCAATTAATTCATTTTATTGACAAACAATTCATTTTGTTCCCAAATCATTCATTTCGTATCACTACTCCAATAAGCCATTTCTTACTCACAAATATTCCAACAATTCATTTCTAAACTCTGGGAATCCATGGGAATTATTTTATTTATTAATGTGATGCTTTATTAAATGTGTGGTTGGTTAGCAATCAATATTTGGTTGACAAAGCTGCAAATTTTGGGAATTTTAACTTTTGTAATCCCAATTTGTTAGCTTAAAATTTAATGTGTATGCTTAAAGGGTATTAACTAGTTAGATGAGTGTCTAACTTGAGAGCTAGCCAAGACCATATTTAATAAAGACCCTTTTGTTTTAATTCAGGCGAAGAAAGATGGCAGGAGGGAGTGGTAACAACAACGATGGAAAAGAGCTCAGTGAAGTTGTAAGGCATTTGGCAGTTGTTGCCCAAAAATTAGCAAGGAACTCAACCAATAATGTAGATGTTGAGGGAGATCTATTTAAGAAGGTGGCGCAGAGCAAGCCACCAACTTATCAAGGAGAGCCTGATCAAACTATACTGGAAAGCTGGTTGAGGGAGTTTGAGAAATTGTTTGGGGCAGTAGGGTGTTTGGAAACTTCAAAAGTAGGCTGTGTTACCTATTACCTCAGGGGTGAAGCTGACCTTTGGTGGCAGCAAAATGAAGCTACCATTAAGGCACTACTTGGATTCAACTGGACTATGTTTCAAGAGTAAGTAATGGACAAGTTTTACTCTAGCTTCTTACAGAAACAAAAAGCTGAGGAATTTTCTAACCTTGCAATGGGGAATATGTAGGTCACTGAATACTACACCAAGTTTATTGAGTTGTCACGATTTGCTAAAGAGTCTGTCTTTACAGAAAAGTCTAAGGCTAGGAAGTTTGAGAGTGGACTGACTACTGATTTGCAGTTAAAGCTGTGTGGGCAAGTATTTGAAACCTTGGATGAAGTGTATTGGAGAGTTGCACACCTATATGCCTTAGAATTAAAGAAAAGGAAAGAGATAACTGAAGTGGAAGGAAAGGAAAAGAAAAAAGAGGTGGGACAAAACTCTGGAAACCCGCAAGGTAACCAGAACAACTTTAAGAAACAAATGTACCACCATAATAACAACAACTTCCATAACAACAACAACAATAATTTCCAAGGCAACAATCGCCAAGGTGGTCTGAACTTTAATGGTGGAGCTAAGAACTCTAACCAGGGAAATAAAAGGATGGAAGGCACTATTTTTGAAAAAGGTGCAAGAATAACCACCCTGGTAGGGATTATGATGGAAATTTGGTTACCTGTTGTGCTTGCAACAAGTTAGGACACAGGGAGTATGGATGTTTCTCCAAGGATCCCAATCGAAACAAACAGGGCAATAATCAAGGAGGGGCTCAGAGAAACTTTCAGGGAAACAACAACTATTGTGGGAACAAGGGGGCACAGTAGAATGCGGCGAAAACCAACAATAATAATGGAAATAACCAACAGAAAGGTGGAGCTGCAGGAAAGTTGAATGTAATGAGTAGGCATGAGGCTGATTCCACGAAAGATGTCATCACTGGTACATTTTCTATTAACTCTATTCCTGTTAAAGTCTTGTTTGATTCTAGTGCAACTTTTTCTTTCATTTCAAAGGCAATTGTTTCAAAATTATCAAACTGTTTAAAAACCATATATGAGGTAGATTTGCCTATAGTTATTCCTACGGATGGGGTAGTAAAGTGTAACAAGACCTTTAAAGATGTGCCTTTAGAAATCAAAGGAAAAGTGTTTTTGTCATATCTCATTGAGTTTGGGTTGAGTAACTTTGATGTCATTTTGGGAATGGATTGGTTAAGCAAGTACAGCGCAGAGATTAGTTGTCAATCACAGAAAGTAAAAATGAGTACAGCTGATAATGAGTTGGTGACATATTGGATGCATGGTGAAACCAAGTACCCATTACCAAGGATTGATGACCTGTTTGACCAGTTGAGAGGCGCAACTGTGTTTTCAAAGATTGATTTAAGGTCTGGTTACCATCAACTTAGGATTGCAGATGAAGATATTCCCAAGACTGCATTTAGAACAAGATATGGACATTATGAGCAATCTTTATGGACTTGATGAATAGGGTGTTTCATCCATTTATGGACAAGTTTGTGGTAGTGTTCATAGATGATATACTGGTGTATTCGAAGAGTAAAGAAGAACATGTAGAACATCTAAGGGCAATTCTTCAAACACTAAGGGAAAACAAGCTTTACGCAAAGTTCTCTAAATATGAGTTTTGGTTGGAGAAAGTAGCCTTCCTAGTCATTTTGTATCCAAAGATGGGGTAGAAGTAGATCCAGCAAAGATCAAGGCAGTGAAAGGTTGGCCTACGCCAAAAACAGTGTATGATGTTAGGAGTTTCTTAGGTTTAGCAGGGTATTATAGGCGATTTGTGAAAGATTTCTTGAAGATTGCTAAACCTATGACCTCTCTAATGAAGAAGGACAAGAAGTTGAGTGGGATGACAAGTGTGAGGAAGCATTTCAACTCTTGAAACAAAAGTTGATCACAGCGCCAGTGCTTACACTGCCAAACGATAGTGGAATTTATGATGTATATAATAATAGTGACACATCCAAGAATGGTCTAGGATGTGTACTTATGCAAAATGGGAAGGTGATTGCGTATGCATTAAGACAATTGAAGACTCATGAAGTAAATTACCCTACTCATGACTTTTTGCGCTAATGATTTGGAGGCACTACTTGTATGGAGTGAAATATAGGATTTATACGGACCATAAGAGTTTGAAATACATTTTCACTCAAAGGGATTTAAACTCTCGCCAAAGGAGATGGTTAGAGTATACGACGGATTATGACTTAGACATACAATATCATGAGGGAAAAGCAAATGTAGTCGTGGATGCTCTAAGTCGTAAAACCAGCCATGGACTGAATACTTTGATTGTGGCTGATGAGTTATGTAGAGAAATGAGGAAAATGAATCTAGAAGTGGTAGAATGGGGAGTGCCAGCAGGCATACTTGCGAACCTAAGTATTCAACCAACAATATTTGATGAGATAAGGGAAAATCAAGCAGGAGATGTAAAGTTGGATAAGATTCGTGAGAAAATAAAGCAAGGAAAAGCTACAGATTTCAAAATTCATGAAGATGGGAGTTTAAGGTACAAGGGTCGTTGGTGTGTACCACAAAAATGTGAGGAGGTAAAGACAAAGTTGGTGGAAGAAGGCCATAATACACCGTATTCCTTACACCCAGGAGGGGACAAGCTATATAAAGACCTGAAAAAGATGTATTGGTGGCCCAGAATGAAGAATGAGGTTGCGGAATTTGTGGCAAAGTGTCTAACTTGTTAGAAGTGAAGATAGAACACAAAAGACCGCAAGGAACTGTGCAATCATTATATTGGAAATTCCTGGATGGAAATTGGATTGTATTTCAATGGACTTTGTAAGTTGTCTCCCGAAGTCAAAGAATGGAAATGACACCATTTGGGTAGTGGTGGATAGACTTACAAAATCTGTAGTGTTTATACCAATGAAGGAGACCTGGAAGATGGAGCAACTTGCAAAAGATTACATAAAAAATGTGGTGAGATTACATGGAGTTCCAAAAGATATTGCGTCTGAGAGATTCTAGGTTTCTTTCAAGGTTCTGGAAGAGTGTGCAGGAAAACTTTGGTACAACGCTTAAGATGAGTACATCATTTCACCCTGCCACAGATGGGCAAACTGAGAGAACTATTCAAACCTTGGAAGACATGTTAAGGGCTTGTGTTATAGATTTCCAAGGGGGATGGGAAGATAACTTGGACTTAATTGAATTTTTCTATAATAATAGCTACCATGCAAGCATTGTCATGGCTCCATTTGAGGCATTATATGGAAGGAAGTGTCGCAGTCCGATCTGTTGGAACGACATGAGTGAAACAATGATTTTAGAGCCTCAAATGATCGAGGATACAGTTAAGCAGGTAAGGAAGATTCACACTAAGATTCAAGCAGCGTAAGATCGCCAATAGAGCTACGCGGATTTGAAGCGTAGAGAGGAGAAATTTGAGGTTGGTGATAAAGTATTGCTAAAGGTGTCACCAATGAAAGGTGTAATGAGATTTGGAAAGAAATGAAAGCTTAGCCCAAAGTATATTGGTCCATATGAAGTATTACAAAGGATAGACAAAGTAGCTTATAGGTTGGCCTTACCTATGGAGCTAAGTAAAGTGCATGATGTATTTCATGTATCTTAGTTAAGAAGGTATATCCCTGATAAGTCACATGTGCTAAAACCCGAAACCATTGAGTTAGATCAAAGCTTAACTTATGAGGAAAGACCTGTCAAGATCCTTGACAATAAAGTGCGTAGTACACGCAATAAGGAAGTTAAGATTGTTAAAGTGCTATGGTCTAACCAAGAGTATGAAGAAGCAACTTGGGAAGCTGAGGATGAGATGAAAAAGAAATATCGCGAGTTGCTTAAGGTATGGTGAGTTATGGGGACGTAACTCGTTTTCTTTAAGGGGGTAGAATGCGGTAGAATTTTGCGCTTTTTCCCTATGTTTTCAGTAATTTTTGTGCTTTTTGCACATTTTTAAAGGTTATTTCGAGTAATTTTGATTTCAAAGAGACATAAAAGGAAAAAGTATGACAAAAGAGTACAACAATATTATACAAAGTGAGGAAATTTTTTTGAATTTTGTTACCCAAGTTTCAGGACGAAACTTCATTTAAGGGGGGTAGACTGTAATACCCCGTATTTTTATACGTATTTTAACTTAAATAAGTATTTCTTAAAGTATTTAAATAATTCGAAATGAATTATTTACAGTGTTTCATTAATTTAAAAAGAATTATTTTAATTAAAAGTTTATTTTTAATTATTTTACAATCTTGAAAATATTTTATTTCATGATTTGGAAATATTAGGGCATATTATTTTATAAAAAGGTAATTTTTAAAGTCAATGGTATTTAAGGAAAGTCAAAATACTAGTTTGAATAGGAAAGGGATCATTAAGAGTAGTAAAGGAATTTTAAGTAGGAGGGTTATTGAGAGAGGGTATAAATACTCATCATATGAACAAAATCAAACTTTGACCAAGGTGGAGAATACCCAAAGGTAAACTCTCTCTCTCTCTCCTCTTATTTTCTTTCCCCTTCCCCTTCCCCTTTATTTTTATTTTGTTTCATCACCACCCACACACACACCACCACCGCCTGCCACCACCATGGCTGCCCACCGCCCAGGCCACCACCAGCACTCGCCGATAACAGCGGCCACAAGGCAGGCGCGGCAGCAGCTCGACCTTGTGTTCGTGCGCCGGTGGTCAAACAAAAAAGAAAAAAATTCTTTCTTTTTGATTTTTAATTCAATCCACCCTTAATCTGATTATTGTTTTTGGGTTTTGTGATGATTTTTATGATGTTTGATAATAAGTATTTTGTATATAAATTTTCAGATTTGGTTTTGAATTAAAAAGCCCCAATTATAAACCCTAGGTTTCTAAGTTTATGTATATTGATGTAAATTGTTTATGAGTGATTTAAATTATTGAAATAGGTGTTTTTAAACACAATTACAGCAATTTTAGATGATTTAATAAAGCTGGAATTTTTATATATAAGCTATAATTATGTTTCTTAAAAGGATTTTTAGTTACCCATTAATTGGGAATAAAAGTAAGGGTTTTAAATTAAATTTTAGCTTGTTTTTTAGAGGGTTTATGAGTGATTTAAAGAGTGTATATATTGCTGGAAATTTGTGTGGAATAGGTATTAATGCCTCTTTGTAATTTTGGTTTGTAGGAGGTTTCCAAGTGAGTGATTTTATTTAGTCGTGGCGATTTTGAGATCATATTCAAAGTACGTTCGCGTACTTGGTAATTATTTGAATATGTAGAAAGCATGCTAGGCTTTGATAAATTAATTTCAAGTAGTATCATGATAGGTGTTGGTTGGAATTTGTTGATTGGATTGATGTTGGCAAATGTTTTGTGATGTATGAATTATTTATGATGAATTGGTGATTGGAATTAATCATGTTGGCATGTTGATTATGAACCACACTTTTATTGTTGACATGATAGAGAGCATGTTTAATTAAACTAAATGTTTAATTTGGTTTGATATATGAAAAAGAAATTTTATTATGGTTCATATAATTTTTATTGATGCTATAAGCATGAGGAAAGATCTATTTAAGTGTCTATGTACACGAGGATTAAATTATATTTTGGTGCCTATGTTCTAAACACCGAGGGATAGGATTTGTGGTGCTTTATGCGCTTAAGGTGTTATTTAACACCGAGGTAGTTTAAAAAGGATTCAGCATTTAATTTATGTGGTCACTAATTATTCAAGAATTAAATTGGTATGTTTGATTGCTTGAATAAATTATAATGTTTGATTGTGTTATGGTTTGAGAGTCATCACCAAGTATAATAATATGTAAATAACATAAAGTGAAAGAGATTACACGCCAAAACTCTTGGACCGTATATACCTTAAGTATGAACATATGAGGGGAGTTATGCGACTTTATATTTGACCATAACTTCTACCGAGAGTACAGGACGCCGTATATTCCTTTTTATTATGCGTAGGAATTCCGCCACCTACGAGTGGTTCTTTTATACTGGCACGGTTAGCTCCCGTGTTTGTACCCTTTATTGGGGCAGGTTAGGGGGGGGAAACCCGTTCGATGCGTAATCAAATTAAATGGACATGGTATTTGTCTAGTTATTTTTTGTGTGGTTTTGTTTTACGTTGTATGCTCGTTTACAGGTGCAATAAAGTAAGTTGTGTGATGATAGGATGAAAGCATGATAGTGTGATTTTACTAAGCTTATGTACTTAACATTGTTGATTGTGTATTTGTATGTTTGTTTGGCCTTGTCTTTACCTTGGCCCTACGACAACCCATTTCTAATGGCGAGTAGTGGGGACAAGTAGAGAGAAGTTTTTCAGGTGATGAAGCATTTCCATGATGGGCATGAGTGAAGAGCGAATCATGCTTAGTTTCCATAGGAATATGATGTGTTTTATTTGCTTTGATTATTATTTATTTTATTATGCTCATGAGACTAACGTAAAGGTTTTTAGTATTGTTTGGTTTTAAGGGCCTACAGTGGTTCCAAGTTGTAGGTTGACTTTGTTTGACTTTACTTTCGTTTGGTTTGACTTTTAAGTTGACTTGTTTGAAATGGTTTTAAAGAAAGTCTTCCGCTGTGCGTCTTTGATATTTTCCTTTGCCGTTTTCACGGTGGCGGTAATGTCTTAGAATTTCCTATTTAAAAAAGGGCAAAACAGGTATTTTAAAGGAAAGAAATTTCTAGGGTGTTACGATATCTCTAATGTTGATGGTGCAATGTTTGTTCAAAACCTTGAACAAAAAGTAAAAAGCAGTAAAGGGGGTTATTATTTTGATTACTGTGTTGATGAAAATAGGCACTTGACACGTGTTTTTTAGGCTGATGCTATTGGTAGAAGAGATTATCAATTGTTTGGGGACTCTTTATCTTTTGATTCTACCTATGATACAAATAAATACTCATTGGTTTTCTGCTCTTTTACTGGAGTTGATAATCATAAGAGATGTGTTACATTTTGTACTGCTTTATTATCTAAAGAAGATGTATAATCTTTTGTGTGGCTATTTCAAACTTTTTTGAAGTGTTTGGGAAGAGAACCCTCTTGCATAATCATTGATCAAGACCTTGCAATGGGTATTTCCATACAAAAGGTTTTTACCAAGACTAAACACAGGTTATGTATGTGGCACATAATGAGGAAGGTATCTGAAAATGTTGGAACTCAGTTTTGTAATGAAACTGAGTTCTTGAAAAAGCTAAGTGCAGTAGTTTGGGATAGAAAAAATTGATCCCCATGTATTTGTTGATGGCTGGAACAATGTTATGGAGGAATTTGACCTTGTAGTTCATGAGTGGTTTGCATACATGTTCAAGATTAGGCATATTTGGATCCCTGCATATTTCAAGGACTTGTTTATGGGTGGGTTACTGCGTTCTAATTCTAGGTCTGAAGTTGTAAATAGTTTCTTTTGTAATTTTATAAACCCCTATGTGACCTGTGTTGAATTCTTTGCCCGTTATGAAACTGCTCTTGATGCTCAAAGGCATGAACAAGATGAGTTGAACAGGCTTAATAAATCTGAGCCTAATTGCTTACTCATTTACACTTGGAAAAGCATGTTGCTGTTGTTTACCTTTGTGCCATCTTTTATGATTTTCAAGAAGAATGCCAGGCAACCTGTTTCTCATGTGGTCTTGAAAGTTGTAGTTCTCTATATGGAGATGGTGTGGAGTTTTCTGTAATTGTTGATCATGAGAAAAGGAAAAATTTTGATGTAAATTTTGACTTGGCCACATATGAGTGCAGTTGTACTTGTAAAATGTTTGAGAGTCAAGGCATCATATGTAGACACATTCTGTTTATTATGAAAGGCAAGTCTATACGTGAAATTCCTGATCTTTATATCATGAATCGTTGGAGAAAAGACATTCTGAAGAAAGCTTCAGGCATAAATGCTGTCCTGGATGATGCTTCTAAGTATGATAAGAAGAAGCAATTGGTGAGTGATGTGTGGTCCAAGATTTTCAGTTGTTTGAGTTTATTTGAGCAATCTGAGGATGATTTATCTGGGCTTATTAGGACATTATCTTCATTTGAGGAGCAGATGCTAACAAAGAATAATCCTGAAAATGCAACTAGTTCAAAAGAGGTGAAAGATGCTGATATTTAGGTTTTGGTTGGGTCAAATGAAGTAGATGTAAACATCTTGCCTCCAAATCAGTGAAATTTATTTACTTTACATTGTAATTTATTTACTTTAATCTGTCACTGATTTTCTGATGTTTATTTTTGTGCAGTTATTTTCGGAAGATCAAGATCAAGATATACTGAAAAAATATTAATGTTTTTGTTTTTTTTTGTTTTTTTTAAAATTTTTTTTTAATTTTTTTTTGTGTAATATTTTTACATTTACTCTAAATAATTGTACTGCAGAAATAAAGTTCAGTTTATTTACTTTTACCTATTATACTTTAACTTTATGAAATATTTCATTAACTTTATGATATTGTTTTTTCCTGCCTTTCACAATGAATAATATATATCATATGAATTGTATTATCATGTGATGTCCTTCTTATTTACAAAATTGAAGATAATATCCTGTATTACTCCCTTCGTCCCAGAATACTTGGCACGATTTCCATTTTCATCCGCCTCAAAATACTTGACACATTTCTAAAAATAGCATGGGACCACATTTATAACATTATTTTTTAATACTCCCCCATGGTAACAAAACTTGTTAATATACGGGGCTCTTTTATAACCAAAACATTCTTTTTCCTCTCCCTTATCTCCATTGCACAACCACCTACACCACTTTCTACCACCGCACAATCATCGTATGGCCACTAACACTATCACATGGCCAATAGTTGAAATAATATGGTGCACGATCTTCCAACCAACAATATATCTTTCGAAATATTTGTACTTTTTTAGTATGAACAAGCATTAAACTACCACCTCCACAACCACCTCATAAAGACTTTATTTTTTGAACTTTTTATTCTACTTTTAACTTCATGTCTTTTACTTTAACACTCTAATTCCCTTCACTTTTAAATCGAACATCATATTTTGACTATTTTTTTGAACTTTTTTTCTCTTAAATTTGTTCCTTTTACTTAAATGATAATTTCATTTACTTTTGAATTAATTTCTTTTACTTTAACAATATTTTTCTTTACTTTAAAATCGAACACCATATTTCAGGTTGACTTCATTTTCTAAACTTTTTTCTTTTTCTTTTAACTATGTTTCTGTTACTTTAACATTATTTTCATTTACCTTTTGATTGATTTCTTCTACTTTTATATTTAACACCATTTTTCACACAGAATAATTCTACTACTTCAACTCAAAGATATAATATGTATTCTTCATACAAGCATACTACTTAAACCTTCAAACTAATGTTTTGGATTAATACTATACAACTTAAAGTACTCTAATGCCTATGATATATTCAAATCTATTAAAAACATTTACAATTCTTCACATGCTTTTTGTGCTTTCTTCTCTTTCCAATCCTTAACATTTGTCAGCAGTTTCTCTTGCATTTGATTGTTATCATTGAGAAGTAGGTCAAGTACTGTTTTTATATGATGGTGTGTTAATCTTTGAAATTCCTGTAAAAAACAAAAGATTAACCATAGTTTTAATAAATTATGCTCTAAGTAATCCATATAACTTAAAGAATTTAAGGACTTCAGAAATAAGTATGGGAACTTACCTCTTTTATGGTTCCCAATCCTATCCCATTAACACCATCATACACCTTCATGTGCATTATTAGATAGCTTCCTGAGTAATTTTCTTGTCTTTCTTTTTGGAATGGAAGTTCAATTATTCTCAGCTTGTAGGACAACATATTATTTGCCTTTGGATGCTTTCTTTTTTTAAACAACTTCTGCATTTGTATGATCTGCAATGGAATGAATATTAATGTAATATGATACATTGAAAAATGAATTTAATGACATTTTGTTATTCTATTTATGCTTTAGAGTTTCTAAGATAAAACTTTGTATAGGCTCATATTCATCAGTTCTCTCATATAAAGTGTTGTCCAAATGATCAATTGTTTCATTTTTGAAGTTTATGACAGCAAGAAAATAATGATCTTCCTACTTCAGAGGTATAAATACCTGCACATAAAAAATATTTACACATATTTACTTTAAAGCTGTTTTTTATTACTTTAAACATATATTTTTCTACTTTAAATATTTATTCTATATCTTACACATTCAGCTGCATCCAAGTCCAATGATTGTGATTTTGTCTAATCAATCCATACTTTTTGCAGACTTGTTACTCCCCTTTCCCCATGTGCATTCAAACACATAGTTAAAGCATCTTGTAAAAAAATTCCCAAGTTATTTCACATATTTATACAATGCATAGTTTTATATTATAAACTTACACTAGTAGAAAAACTTAAATGAGCACCGCCAAATGCGCACCTGTTTTTAAAAACCGGTGCGAAAAAAAATAAGCGGAATTGAGGTAAAGAGTTTTCACACCGGTTCTAATCAAACCGGTGCAAAAAATGAGTTAATCGCATCGGTTCGGTTCGAACCGGTGCGAAATCTATTTTTAAATTAAAAAAAAACCCGGTCAATGTTCTTTCTTTCTCTTTCATTTTCTCAATCTTTCCTCCTCTCTCATCTGCCTCTCTCTCCTCTCTCTCTCCTCCATTGAAGCGTACTTGAAATTCTCCATTGAAGGGGCTTCGCATTGATCAAATCGAACATGGTCGTATTCTCTGCTCCTTCAATATTCCTCAGCGTCTCCTGGTTCGTTTCTCTTTCTTCAATTTTTATGATAATTTTTGCTGGGTTATGTAATTAAGGTTTCTAATTTGACTCTGAATCTCCGAAATTGTTTTGGGGATGATATTGTAGAATACTGCGAATACTCTTCATGGTGGCGCAATTGCGTCTTTGGTAAATTTGGTGGGTTCGGCTATTGTTTTCACTGTTGTAGGATTTGGTGGGTTTCGATTTCGTTCAGTTTTTGGGTTTTGATTTTGGATTTTGTGATTTGGTTGTTGTTTTTGAGTTTTAGTTTGTATGTGATGTTTGATTTTAAGTTTGATTTTGTCCCTCTTGTTCGATGATTATTGTAATTTTTTGATTCCTAGAAACCCCTTTTTTTATTTTTCTTGTAATTTTGATATCTTGTTCGATGATGGCAGGAGGTGGATCAACAAGTAGCAACCCGCCCAAGTAGAGGAAGAGAGTTGAAGCTGAGTCTCCAGATGCTGAGTTTTCCCCTTCTGCTACTCTTTCTCTTAAGCGTGCTAAGGATGACAACGCTTTCTCTCGCTGGTATTTTTCTCCCTATATTTAAACCTAGGTTTTACTTTTTTTGATTTTTGATTCATGTATTTCTGCTATTAGTGTTGTTTAACCCTAATTTTTTTTTCATGTTTTAGACTTGTGTATTCAATACATCGCTGTTTGATTTTGTTGTAGACTCATGATTTTTAGTTGCTAATTTTTGGTTTGTGATTATAACCAGAGATGTGTAAAAGCCCTAGCAGAACTCCCATGGTTGCTGACTCTGAAAATACATGTATGACTCCTAACATTCCCATATCTAGATGTGAGAATGGTTTCCCAACTATCATGTTATCACTAATTCAAATTGTCCAGACAGTTGAGACCATTGTTTCCAATAATGGGGTTGAAGTGTATGTAGTTGAGCCTCCGAAGGTTGGTATGATTTTTAAAATGTGGCCGGAAGTGGAAAAATATTACAAAGAATATGCATAGCAGCAAGGTTTTGGGGTTACCAGGTCCCAATGGGTTAATTAAAAGAAAGATAAGAATGAGAAGTTTTGTGGTACGTAGAAGTGTGAGTGTTGGGAGCCTCCTGATCTTAGGGCTAGAAAGGAGGCAAACAAAAGGGCCAAGGCTATGGATGTTGCTGGAACTAGAGGAGTAGTAAACAGGCTAATTTGTGAGGATGAGCAGGCCAAGGGAAAAAGGAAGTACTAGCACTATAGAAGAACATTTTCCTTTGTTCCCTGATTTGGCTGATGGTTGAGATTTGGAGTTGAGTTGAAAACTTGTGTTTTTTCCCTTTATCTACAATTCTTTGTCGCTCATCTCTGTAGAATTGTTTTTCCTATGTGAACTTGCACAAAGCTTTCCAGCTGATGTTGAGGAAGGTCTACAGGCTTGGGAGATGATAATGTTAGGGTTGAAAACAGGGCAAATTAACAGGATCAGAAATGGTAATTGTCCCCCTGTCAGGGATAAAGAATAATTAAATATAACTATGTAGTCACCAGAAGTTTAGTTGGAAATGGTCAGCCTTTTGGCTGATCTAGTGCTTTTTCCTTATTTATACTCTGTTTGGTTCAACTTATGTTGTCTGAACTTAGCAAATCCCTTATTTTATCTGAATTTAATTTCTCTAAAGCAATCAAACCTTGTTTATTTGAACTTATATAATCTGAAAAAAGTCAAAATAAGTTAATGTAAGATGGACCAAGACCAAATACAACCTAATATCTCAAATATCTAATCCTTCCTTTGTTGTTATTCTTTTAATGATTCATAATCTAGAGCTTTCCAATTCCTATCTAGATCTGAATTCTTGCTGGTGGAGTGGTTCTCGATTAGTGAACCTAGTCTTTGTTTGTCGACAACGGAAGATGTTTGAGGGCTATTAAATTCCCTGAATTGCTGAGCCCTTACTCGAGGTCACGTCTCATGAGGTCATTATAGCAGCAACAACTTTGAGTTTGTAAGTTATGATTCATCTGTGTGCTCTGCCTGCTCATCCTGCATGCACCAACCTTGGCCGATGTTTCTGAACATTATTTTCCACTTTCCATGTCTTTTTTACTTATTTATCCTCCTAGTTAATCTGCTTGTGGTTCATCTTTCTCAAGTGGGTGTAGTGGTGAGCTTATGTTAAATTATGTTAATTATATTTGTATTATCTTGCATTATTTGAAATTTTGAATGTAAATATTCTTATGTATTCCTTAACTATAGCCTTAATCATATTTTAGTGTCATCCTTTTACTCATGTATATATCTTAACGTAGTATAAATGAGAATTACTCACCTAGGGTTCGGCACGGTGAGGTTGTTACTAGTGTGATGCCATGAAGGAATCATTCGTGAGTGACTCATGTAAGAAATACTTAAGAAATTTAATGCGGAAATAAACCTTAAGCCTAGAATCAATTGATACATTACATACCATTAGATGAGCTTGAAGCCATGATTGTACCTTTGGTTGGATAAACCTTGATAGGGAAGAAAAACAATACCAAACCCTTCTCCTCTCTCTCTAACTTTAATACTGGATGTTTTTATTTGTGTCCTTAGTGATGGAATGAAAAATTAGTCTCATAAAAGAAGACATAACCCTTATATATATATATATATATATATATATATATATATATATATAATCTTTATTTTATATGTAGTCTAGTTGTCATTAATAGAGGAGAGCAGAGAGCCCGGTTTTAGTCGGATAAAACCAACTATCTTTTATATCAATAACTGTTATCTTTTATTAATTATTTATAAATAAATAATTAATCTGCTAAGTAATCCAATCCATCAAAGGACACTTATCTTTTATACAATATTGATTAATGTGAGCATTTCTGTAATTGGATATTTGTATTAACTTAAATAGTGGGATTTAATTAATTAAAACAATAGATTAGCGGGTCATCCACTTGACACGTAATGTGGAAATTACATTCTCCCACTTGGCCCGCAAAATCGATTATGAAAAAAGTTACATTATATATAAATATAAAATATATTTAATATATAAAGACATATTTCAAAAATATCTTTAACACGTGACCACGATTACAATAATACATATCCAACATGCTCAAAAACAATATAATTACCATAATATTGAAGTTAGCACAAACGATTAGCACAAGTCATGGCGGTTACGCAGCAATAAAGAACGCCACGCTTCCTTCTATGTACTACATACTAATAATCCATACTAATTCAACCTTTAATACTATAATGGCCCCTGTAATTTGTCTTGTCAGGACAATTCTTGTTTTATAGAACATAATGTATACATTAACAAGAATAAGCAAAAACAAACTTCAATTGCGCAAAATGTCAATTAGTACCACTATCAGTATACATTTATGGATTTCCCAAAAGGCCCATCCTTATAAAATGTTCTAAGTATGCCTTTGGTGATAATCCTTTAGTGAGTGGATCGGCTATCATAAATGTGGTACTTATATTTTCAATTAACACTTGTTGTTTTTGGACTCTTTCTCTAACGACCAAGTACTTTAAATCCATGGCCTTCGACCCACTCGAAAATTTACCATTCTTCGAGAAGAATACAGCTGCGGTGTTATCACAAAATATTTTCAGCAGCTTGGCAATAGAGTCGACAACACCAAGCCCTGAAATAAAATTCCGCAACCATAATGCATGATTTGAGGCTTCAAAACAAGCAATAAATTCAGCTTTCATCGTGGAAGAAGCAATAATGGACTGCTTCTTACTTTTCCATGAGATTGCCCCATTTGCTGGCATAAAAACAAACCCAGATGTTGATTTCATGCTATCGGAACAACCACGATAATCGGAATCCGAATAACCAACAACCTCTATGCTTGTGACCTTTTATATGAGCATGTAATCCTTAGTTCCTTGAAGATACCTCATAACTTTTTTTGCAGCTTTCCAGTGTTCAAATCCTGGATCACTTTGGTATCTTCCTAACATCCCAACAGCAAAACTAATGTCAGGTCTGGTGCATGTTTGAGCATACATCAAACTCCCAACTGCCGCTGCGTAAGGAATTTTCCTCATTTGTTCCCTTTCCATTTCATTCTTTGAGCACATCAATTTACTTAATTTGTCACCTTTAACAATAGGTGCAATACCTTTTGAACAAGACTGCATGTCATATCTTTCTAAAACTCGGTCAATATATCCTTTTTGAGACAAACCTAGCAATCCTCGAGATCGATCCCTAAATATCTCGATGCCAATAACATAATTTGCCTCACCCATATCAACCATCGAAAAGTTTTTAAAAAGATATTCCTTGGTTTCACGTAACAAACCAAGATCACTACTAGCTAGCAAAATATCATCCACATATAGTATCAAAAATATAAACTTGCTCCCACTTATCTTAAGGTATATACATTGGTCAACAATGTTTTCCTTAAATCCAAAAGATGTAATGGTATCGTTAAACTTAATATACCATTGTCGAGAAGCTTGTTTAAGACCATAAATGGATTTCTTTAATTTGCAAACTAGATGTGCACTGTCCTTACTTGTGAACCCTTCAGGTTGTATCATATAGATATCCTCATCCAAATTCCCATTTAAAAAAGCAGTTTTCACATCCATTTGATGTAGCTCCAAATCAAAATGAGCTACAAGTGCCATGATGATTCTAAGTGAATCCTTCTTGGAAATAGGGGGAAAAAGTATTGCTGTAATCGATACCTTCCTTTTGAGTGAAACCTTTGGCCACAAGTCTAGCCTTAAATCGTTCGATATTGCCTTTAGCGTCGCGTTTGGTCTTGAAGACCCACTTACAACCGACGGGTTTACATTTACAAGGCAATTCAACGAGATCCCAAACATTATTATGGGCCATAGATTTCAACTCATCTTTCATAGCTTCCAACCATATATCAGAATCAATACTTTCCATGGCTTGTGAAAGCGAAACCGGATCCTTTCTTATCCCAATATCAAAGTCAGATTCTTGTAGATACACCACATAATCATCTGAAATGGCAGATTTTCTTTCCCTTTGAGATCTCCTCAAAGCTGCCGGTTGTGGTGGTTCTACATCATTTTCAATGGCAATATTTTCTGGTGGTAATGAACTATCTCCATCATGTTGCTCATGATCCTCAACAAAAACATAAGGTTGAGGAGCAACAATTTCCATAGGTAGAAAGGGTGGTGGGATATCCACTCTTATCTCCTCAATTTCAACTTTTCTTAGTTCATTACTCCCACTATTCTCACCATTCTCTAAGAATTTAGCATTTCCGGTTTCAACAATTCTTGTACTATGGTTAGGACAATAAAATCTGTAACCTTTCGATTTATCTGGATAACCAATGAAATATCCAGATACCATTCTTGAATCAAGTTTCTTTTCATGAGGGTTATATATTCTAGCCTCCGCTGGACAACCCCATCTATGCATATGTCTTAAACTCGGTTTCCTACCAGTCCATGATTCAAAAGGATCTTTGGAACAGCTTTATTAGGAACCCGATTTAAGATATACATTGCGGTTTTTAAGGCTTCACCCCATAAATAAACAGGTACAATAGAGTAACTCATCATACTCCTAACCATTTCCATTAATGTACGATTACGCCTTTCAGCAACACCATTCTGCTGAGGCGTTCCTGACATTGTATACTGTGCACACATGCCATGCTTTTCAAGGAATTTGGCAAAAGGTCTAGGATTTTGTCCCGACTCACCATATCTACCATAGTATTCACCACCTCGATCTGATCTCACAATTTTAATCTTTTTATCTAATTGTCTTTCGACCTCCGTAATGAACATCTCAAAGATGTCAATGGCCTGAGACTTTTCATGTATTAGATAAACATAACCATAACAAGATAGATCATCTATAAAGGTGATAAATACTTTTCTCCTGTAAAACATGATACAGAGAGTGGTCCACAAATATCAGTGTGAATTATCTCAAGAAGCTCAGTACTTCTTGTGGCACCCTTCTTTGTATGTTTAGTTTGCTTTCCTTTAATGCAATCTACACATACACGAAAGTCACTAAAATTGAGATTTGTAAAATTCCATCCTTTAACTAATCTCTCAATTCTTTCCCTAGAGATATGCCCTAGTCTTGTATGCCACAAAAAAGAAGAATTTTCATCAATCATACTACACAGAGAACCAACAACAGAATGCAGGGAATTTAATCCTTGTGCAAATTCTTGGTCCAAAATCATTTTATACAAACCATCATATAAAATTGCAGAACCAACCATAACAGAATTTAACAACAAGTCCATACGTCCAGAATTGATTACAATATTATAACCAGCATAATCTAATCTAGACAATGAAACTAAATTCCTGGAAATCGAAGGTACATAAAAAGTGTTTAAAAGATCCATCACATGACCAGTCTCTAGCAATAAACGATAAGTGCCAACAGCATGCACTTCAACTTTGAGACGGTTTGCCATAAGGAGGAACTTTTCACTTTCCTTCGGTTTCTGAGTGGAAAGGAATCCCTGCATCAAGTTAGTTACATGAGTAGTAGCTCCAGAATCAATCCACCAAGTATTTGAAGGAACATCAGCAAGATTTGATTCATGACATACAAAAGAAAGATTTATACCTTTCTTTTCGAACCAAGCCTTAACGCTTGCTACATTCCTTCTTCACATGTCCCTTCTTGCCACAATAGTAGCATCTGACAGTGAATTTTCTCTCATGACTCTGGTTACTTTCCCCAGGTCTATTTTTCTTTGGTGAGATTTTCTTATCATTCCGAAACTTTCTTTTCCTTTTCATGCTTACTTGATATACATTAAGAGCAAGGCATTTTCCTTCTTGTCTTAACCTCACTTCCTCCTGAACACATTTACTTGACAACTCATTCAAATTCCACTTTTCACTGTTAGCATTATAGTGAATTTTGAATGGTTCAAATTGCGATGGAAGTGAGTTAAGAATAAACTGTACTAAGAAGGACTTATCTATGCCTATGCCCAATGCTTTAAGTTTTGCAGCCTTTTCAGACATGTTCAAAATATGTTGCTGAATACCTTTCTGACCATCATATTTCATGGTGGTCAATTCAGCCATTAATGTGCCTGCAAGGGACTTATCAGCGCTTTTAAAACGCTCCTCGACATTCTTCAGAAATTCTGAGGCAGACTCAGTAGCCGGAAGAGAGGTCTTAATATTGCTGGCAATAGTAATTCTCATAAACATCATACTGAGTCTATTAGACCTTGTCCATGCTTTATAATTTTCAACCTGTGCCAGAGTACTTTCATTCGTTATTTCCGCAGGTTTTTCTGTAATTAAAGCCATGTCAAGATCTAATACTCCCAGTGAGAATTGAAGCCTTTCTTGCCATTCCGCAAAATTAGACCCGTCAAACACAATCATTCCAGATGCCATGTTATGCAATGAAGTGGGAACTGTTCAAATAAAACATAATGCTCACAATTAAACCTCAAATCAAAATATTAGGATGAACCATTGATATCACAAAAATTTTCCTTTGGGCAAATTTAAGCATATATATTGTTCACTCCATGGAAGCTTAAATATTCAATTGCTTGTGCTATTTACATGTAACCTTTGGGTTTCCATTATACCTGCATAAATAACGCAAATAATTAACTTTCATATTGTGGTTAGAAAATCAATACTCTCCTTTGGGCTAGCTAGTATTAATCCCTAATCACAAACACACTTTATCCTTAATAAGTCTTCCTTAATCTTTTATTTAAATTAATAAGTGCATACTTCACTTCTTTAGGTCACTTTGGTGACAATCTAAATTAGTGATTCATACACCCATTAATTTTACATACGACATACTCTTAGAAGAGTTAGTTCATAATTTACCATAATATGAATTTTTAAGCTTAAATTCAAATTAGTGGACAATCCAACATTTAAGCATTCCATAACGTCCAAATAAAATTTTCATAAATTCATAATAATTATTTAATACACAAATATGATAAAAGCCCCAATTTTATTTCATTTTATTATGGTTATATATTTAATTAACCATTACCGAAAATAAGAACTAAATTAGCCCAGAAAATCTACTTCATGAAAAAATTATTTGAAGGTACATGTAGATACATAATCATGTAACAATCAAAAGCCCCAAAACAATTTGTAAAAACCACACACAAAATTCACCCAATTTGAGAGATCTTCAACCGAAAAAAATAGGGTTCTTCGTTCTTCATGCAAAATCAATTCATAATTCATCAAGGAAGCATATTAAAATGCAATAAAAATCATTTACATTACCTATAATATGAGTCTATAATTTTCCCTCAATCAATTTTGCAATATATCATCAATTTCATGTCCGGAAAAATCCAACTTGGGCTACATACGAAAATGGTATTTTTCGAACCCTAAATTGCGAAAAACTCTTTGTGCATGCAACCAAAATGCAATTAAATTTCACCATATATCAATAACAACATGACAAACATAATCCATGCATCAATTTGGCCAAAAAAACGATTTCTAGAATGACCCAATTCTTTATTTTGGGCGAAAAAATGCGAAAAAGAAGCATGCAAAATACATATCATGTAGTTGATGAAAAATCAATTAATTCATACCATACATTTACATAAACATGGTGAACAAAATCCCTAAGTTAATTAAGCAGAATATTAATAATAAATAATCTGAAATAAAGGCATGCATGAACGATTTTCGGCAAGCTCATGAACAAGCTCAAAACAACAAATTCGATAATGCATGTATCAAAACAGGCTCGGATACCAAATGTAAGAAATACTTAAGAAATTTAATGCGAAAATAAACCTTAAGCCTATAATCAATTGATACATTACATACCATTAGATGAGCTTGAAGCCATGATTGTACCTTTGGTTGGATAAACCTTGATAGGGAAGAAAAACAATACCAAACCCTTCTCCTCTCTCTCTAACTTTAATACTAGATGTTTTTATTTGTGTCCTTAGTGATGGAATGAAAAATTAGTCTCATAAAAGAAGACAGAACCCTTATATATATATATAATCTTTATTTTATATGTAGTCTAGTTGTCATTAATAGAGGAGAGCAGAGAGCCCGGTTTTAGTCGGATAAAACCAACTATCTTTTATATCAATAACTGTTATCTTTTATTAATTATTTATAAATAAATAATTAATCGGCTAAGTAATCCAATCCATCAAAGGACACTTATCTTTTATACAGTATTGATTTAATATGAGCATTTCTATAATTGGATATTTGTATTAACTTAAATAGTGGGATTTAATTAATTAAAACAATAGATTAGCGGGTCACCCACTTGACACGTAATGTGAAAATTACAACTCATTTATTGGTAAGATCTATATGTCATTTGGTTATAGTTAAGGCTCTATTTAAGGTAAAAGCTTAAGAATATACATAAGAATATTTATATTATAATCAATGATTATACAAATAATTAATGGTGTGGCAGTATTGGTAGCCATGGTAGGTACAGTGGCCACTTTGCCATTAGCCCAGTAGTTGTTTTTAGAAAGGAAACGGAGATAGAAGATAGAGAATAAAGACATTTAAAAAATGATGCAACATGTTTAATAAGTTACAGGTACCTCAGACTAATTAGGGAGGGGTACTTCCAAACTTTGGATTTATTTTGTCAATCATTGTAACTTATATTCCAAAACTTATTTAATTTAGTTGAGAAAAAGCCTCAGTGCTTCAATATTTGGCTAGTGTAAAGTGTGCAATTTGGTACTAAGGTAACTAGGAACTTTTGAATTTTGAATGACTTGTAAAAAGCTTGTTGTCAAAATCCTAGAGAATATGATGGAAGCTTTGCTAGGCTGCAATGACAATTGAAATATGTATGCCTTTTGTCCACCATTTACTCTAATAATAGATAGTGCTGGTTTCACCCAATGAAACATTTCACTTGAAGTTCTCTTTTTGCTTTGCGACAACAACTAGTTGTAAAGAATCCCACTGAAGAGTAAGGTGTGGTAATACTCTGTTCAGTGCAATGTTTTTTATTTCTAAATAGCTTACACTCAGTTGTCAGTATTATGTGATACTCAACAAATGGAATTGTTATTACTCTTACTGTTCATTGTGGTAGAGATGTGCATTATCTTCATTTTTTTTTTTTTTTTTTTTTTTTTTTTTTTTTTTTTTTTTTAAAGAGAACTCCAGGACAAAAATCTTTTGGTTTTTGGCATCCTTCAAATAAGGACTGGTTCAAAACCGGTGCTAAATGGGGGTTTTGAACCGGTGCCCATTTGTATTTTTTGCCTAGTGTTACCATAAAGTCAAGTCCAAAGAAGAATCTGACCATGTCGTTTTCAGACCTCTCTTTTTTCCTTTCATTGTCATTGAGGTGGTTTGACCAAGCAGTGATCAGATTAGTTGAAGCTTTCCATTCATTGAGCAAAGTGTTACAATCTTCCCTTATTATTTCAATTGATTCTCTAAACCAACCTACTAATTCGCTGAAATGTTAATTAAATTTTAAATTAAATTTATGCCAAACAATTTAATATATAATGTAACAAGAGTATTAGTTTATTTGCAAGCATAACACATACCTTTTGTTTGGAAAGTTTTCATCATCATTGATTGCTAAGTAGTCAATCACTTGCTTACATTTCAAGCTCATGTTTTCCATTACTTCCTTGTGTGTTTTCAAGAAATTAGAAACATATATCATATCTTTCACCTCTTTCTCCTGCTCAAGTTTTCTAACTACTCTGAACCTAGAAACTTTTTCCATAAGACATTTTCTTTCAGTGTTTATCTCTGCCAAAGCAAGTGCAGCACAAATTTCTGCACGATACACCTTTCTCATATTTTCTAAATCAAGGTCAGAATCAAAAGGGTCTCTAGTAAAACATAGCATATGCATCATCATAAAAACACCATAATCAAGAGTATATTTTGGTGTTTTCCACTTGAATTTAACTTCATCAAACTCATAATCTAGTATTTCATCAGCTTTTCATGATTAATTATGTTCAGGAAGTTTGACATTTCCTCCACCTATAACATTTGTAAAGCAATATATAAGTAAAACAAATTTACAATACAGTTTACTTTAAATAACATATGTATTACTTTAATGAGAATATCATTTACTTTATATTTTATCTTATTCTTTTTACAAGCATGATAATGTATACTTTTTAATACAAACTTATTTACTTTAATAGTAATGTCATTTACTTTATATTAATAATAATTTACTTTTGAGAAATTAAAAAAATCTTACCACAAGAGATGCAAGAATTTTGTAGAAAGGCCTATGCCTGTCATCATACTCCCTGTTATCCAAGTATTGAATGGTCTCTTTCAACAAGTTAACTACTACCAAACTATAGTGGTTACTCAAACAAATTGGAACAAAGATCTGCCATTAAAATTACACTTATTAGTCTACTAATTCAAAATCATAATGCCCTACAATGTAGTATAATTGACATGAATAATAAAACATACCAACTGAGCTGTCATAATTTTCTCCTTTGCATCACAGAGGCACATCCAATCATACCATGCCTGATTCAATTCTGCCGAGTGTGTTGAAGGAGATGGTATTTCTTTTTCATTTGTTTTTGGAGTTGGATGGGAAGGATCTTGTGATATGAGAGACAGCTCTAGAGGTCTCTGTGTATTAATGAGGACATCAAACATGTTACTTAATTAGATCATATACATTTAATTATGTATTTAGTAAAAAATTTAATTTAACGCTTATATTGTGGTCAATGCCAAAGAAAAAGCATGATGGATCTTTCAATCGTGAATCATTCATAAGAAATGACCAACATTGAACTATATTGGATTTTATCATTTGAGGGGGGGGGGGGGCACAGTTGGAGTTAGGGATACTATGTCATCCCTTGTTATCATGAGAGGAGCTTCATATTTCACAAGCTCTTCACTATGCATATTTAAGTGTTTATAAATTAAATAAAATATTATTTAAATTAAATTATATATTAACTAAAGTAGATAGGATATTTTTAAAATTAAAAAATTTCATAACTTACTGTTTGAATGCATTTTACTTTACAAAGCAGTAATCAACCACTACTTAATACAGCTCTAGCATTTCATTCATTCTTGATTTGTTGCTTCTCATCAACTTTGAAACGAAATTAACTTCAACATATTTTTCTCCACAATCTACATTGATGTTTATCTTTGAAGCTATCTCTTGGTGAATGTTCTTAAGCACAATGGTTTCTTCTGCAACAGGTTGTTTATCACCATCACCTGAAATAAAACAGCAGATGTAGTTTCAAAGAAATCATAAACTATCTACTTTTAATTGATTTGTATTTACTTTTATATAATATTTACTTTCTTTTGTTAACAACTTACTTTCAATTGTTTTTTCTGTTGCTTTCTTTGTAACATTTAGCTGCTTCTCTTGAACAACAGTGTCCTTTAGGATACTCTCAGTGACCGAGCTTACTATATTATTGAGGTCTTCATTTGGTTTTTCATCAACATCATCACCATCAACTAGCTGGGTTGCAGTATTTGCATCAACTGCTACACTAACTTCAGCTTCCTTCTCTTGTTGCTTTTCATCCTTCTCTTTCTCCTTCTCATATTCCTCTTTCTCCTCTTTGTTTTTTTCCTTATCTTCTTTATTTTCATCCTTCTCCTCTTTGTTTTTGTCCTCTTCCTTTTCCTCCTCCTTTTCAGATTCTTCATTTTCATCATCCAGATTAATAGCGTCATGTATAAAATTTGAAGTAGCATCTGCACCATCTTGATTATCTCTATCATAATCTGGATTAGTTTCAGGATTTTTATGCTGCTCCTCTTATGTTGATAGAAACACATTAGATACATCTCTCAAATCATCGTAAAATCTTCACTATTTCATTAATAGCCCTTTGCACTCTAGGGTCTTCTATCAGCTTTTGTGTTTCAGAAAATAGTTGAGAATCCGATGCAGACAAATTCGCTTTCTGCTTTTTAATCCTGTCTGTTATGCAGTTTATACGCTCGGTATGTAACATTGAAAATAGTGTTGAATCTCTAGCCAAAAAAGCAGATCTTCTTCAACTTCCTTCAAATTAATAAAAAAAATTTATTATTACAATACTCTTGATAAATAATACTATTTACTTTCATAGTTAATTTATTTACTTTGTAGTGTATTTTATTTACTTTTTGTTTAGCATTTACTAAACATTATTATTACAAGAAGCAGAACAAATAAATATAACATATGAAATTGTGACCAATCTCCATGGTAAATTTAGGTTTATCAGTAACTAATTCTAATTCCTACAAGCAAGCTACTAGTTATACTATTCTTTTCAAGGTTATCACTTAAACAATCTTATAAGCTATTTTACTTAAAGCCTAACAAACACATAGCAAGCAGCAATGTTCTAGCAAAATAGCATAGCATCAACCAGAGGCAGAGTAGAAGCAGCCAAAGAAAAGCAAAATACATACCAAAGTAAATATAAAAAAACCTAACAAGTCAATATACAAGAAATCTTTGCAAGTTAGAATAATACAAGTTGGAGCTAGAAAAAATACTCACATTATGTGCATCCTCATGTATCTCATTGTCTGTCATAACACCATCTGGAAGGTTGAAAAAGACTAATCTTCTCTCTCTGTCAGCAAAATTCCTATATGCAGTCTCAATAACATCACCTAAGTATGATTGTTGACCTCCTTTTCTACAAACTGGATACACATCTTTCTGGATTTCTCCTTGACCAAATGATGCTTTTGCTTCACTTGCAATTCTTTTTATTACTTTCTCATCTGTCCAATGTTTGATCAAGGGCAATGTTGTTGGTTCAGGCTGTCCTCTAAATGAAAGGTGATGAAAGTATATAATCTGAAGAATCAGGACACATCCACTAATTCTTGTTCTTGATTCCTTATGCCTGTTTTTCTTGAAGCTCCTCACTGCTTTGCACAATTTATTGAGTACATAACCACACCAATCTAGGTTACGTATTTCTCTTACATTGTCTGCATAGTTGATTATCTTGTAATCTATCACTCTGTTTGCAACAAGGGCCAAGAATGTGCTGCAAACATACATCACAAAGAACCTTTTAAAATTATCCCCTCCTTCCTTTAGACTTTATTTTTTTCTCCAAATTATTCACAAAGATGTCCTCACTATCTGGAATTCCTAGCTTCTTCTTCCATTCCTTTTTAATCATCATGTTTGCTATAGGTTGCTTGTTGGGTTTTGTAGCGTCCAACGCTACGCGGAAGAGAAACCCACCCAAGACCCGCCCCAATAATTAAAGCAATAAAGCATGCATAAACATAATTAAACAATAATTAAGAAAAGGGATAAAGAAGTAATACCCTTGAAGCGTGCTTCGCTCGCAAACCGAGCTCTTACTTCGAAGCTATTAAGCCTCACAAGCGTGACGGCCTCCAACGGCTTGTACCCACGACCCGACCCGAACGATCTTCGCCTCGAGGGTTAGTCGAGACTTGACCAAGTATAAAACTAGAGTTTTACGAACTTAAAGGTTTTCTCAATAATAGAGATGTCTTTTTGAGTTCCACTCAAGTTGTTTCCCAAATGCCCAATCTTGGGGTATTTATAGGGAATGGCAACTTGTATCCCCATTTCATGATCAATGTGGGATGGTTGCATTTTTCACTAATTATAATTCAAAAATAAATTATAAAACAATGCAATTACAAATCAACAAGTGGCATGAGGAGAGGAGAGGTTAGGTGAGGACCATGACCATGGGGGGACCATTGCCTTGCTCTCCAAGGCTTTGCTCCAAGCATTGGTCCCCACCTCTCACAAACCGGCACCAAGAAAAGGGAGTGAGCTGGCAGCCCACCTTGCTGCCCAGCTAGCACTGCCAGCCTGTGCGCAGCTAGCATGGCCAACACGCACCACCCAGCACAGCTAGCACATGCGTGCTGGGCGATGCCTCGCATGGTGCTGCTGTGCTAGGTTGCTAGCACGCAGCTCGCTGCGATGGCATGCACGCACACGCACACACGTATAGGCCTAGCAATGCGATGGTGCTGTGCAATGCGTAGGCTGTGCGAGGGCTTGCGATAGCACCTAGGCACGCAAGCACACATGGTGCTGCGATGGGGCTGCCATGTGAGGCACGCACACACACAAGCACCTAATGCTAGAGATGGTGCTGCCTTGTGCGCCTAGCACGCATGGTGTGCCTAGCACGCACATGGTGCGCCTAGACTTGCGCTTATTCATGCAAAGTGCATGCTAGCTCAAGTTAGCCTAGCGTCCACATGGCTAGACCATTGTGATGCTACGGCTACGCTCAAACTTGTTGCTTGTTAATTTTGCGACGCTCGGTCTCGACGCCCTAGGCTCGATATCCGACGTCTGTGTTCGTAATACTCTAGTGACTCATAAAATCCTTTGGATTTATTCGTCGGTTCGGATTGGCAGTTCGTTTGGGATCGACCCGAAGGGTTCAGTCAAGACAAAGCTGTAATACTAATTATTCACTAATATTACAGATCGGAAGCGGCATCCACCCAGGCATTCCGATCACTTGATCTCACTGAAGAATTAGCTTCATGATAATTCTAAACCCTCTATCAGAATAATACACTTGTTGGAAGGACACCATTCCTTTCATTGCTTCCTTTACTGATAAGTCAACTTGTTCTCTGTTACATTGGAAGCATGAAAATATCTTAAACATCAAAGGAACTTACAGAGAACTCCTTCATCATGTCAATCTTGAGCATACAACTGTTTTCAATGTAATGGTGACAAAGCCATGGAAGCATCTATGTTGAAACTTTTGTCAGTTTTAGTTCAAGCAAGCCTCCAAATCCAATACTTATGACATCTAATCTCTGTCTCTCACTGAAATCCTTTATCATATCAAATACTGTATTTGGACTACAGTGTGTTTTCTTGATGTCCAGATTACCATCATCATTGTCACTTCCTTCTTTAACCTCTATAATTTCTTGTACCTCCTTATCTGAACTATCAAGCTTCATTTTCTTCTTTAAATGAGCTTTTGTATTTTTTCTGTCTTCTTCTGATGATCCATCAAATTCTTCGTTCTTCATTTTCTTCTGGTTCATAATTTATATCTTTAACTTCAGCTTTTGTTCTTTTTTGGTTCCTATAATTTGTTAAACTAGAAGATATTAAAACATTTACTTTTAAATTAATATATTCAAGAACAAACAACCTAATTCACAACATATCAATCTAACTTTAGATCCTAATACAATAAACTTTTATAAACCTTCTGAAGGTTCTAGTTCCTTAAGCCTTCTCTTTATCAATATTTGCTTTTTTGAAATCCTTTGAAGGGTAGCACCTAATACAGTTAAGTTTAACAATGAGTTTATGTTAATACAAGGAGTATATACATATAAAACAGTTAAATAACTTTAAAAACATATATATTTACTTTATAAGCCTTTTTATTTACTTTATTTAACTTATCATTTACTTTTATGATCAATCATGTAGTAGTATGCATCATAATATTTATATTGATATCATAGACTTATAAAGGCAAATGGTTTACTTTATAACTGTTTCTATATACTTTATAAAATGAATCTTTTACTTCAAGATAATATACCTTTAATTGGAGATTGCTTTGAATTTGCAGGTTTCTTTGGAGTTATCTTCTGTGTTGCAAGTGCTTTCTTGGCAGCAGGTGCAGCTTTTTTCCTTGCAGGAGCTTTCTTTGCTGCAGGAGATTCCTTTTGAGGTT
This sequence comes from Chenopodium berlandieri, assembly GCA_034703905.1. NCBI lineage: Eukaryota > Viridiplantae > Streptophyta > Magnoliopsida > Caryophyllales > Amaranthaceae > Chenopodium > Chenopodium berlandieri. The sequence continues at coordinate 48,359,870 of CM068287.1, forward strand.
TTTTTGCAACATTTTTCTTTGTAGTTTTCGTCATTTTAATTTGCATGCAATTCAAAACAAAAATGAATCATGCTTTCTCGATTTATACTTGATGGTTTTACACTGCCCGATATATATATTTCAAATCAACTCTTAGCTTGTTATTATAATAACAGCAACAAATGATTTCTATACATGCAACATTTCGAAACAAAAAAATCAATCCTCATTTCAACCACATCAATTTCTTGATTTTTACACAAGCCATTATAGCTACTGATCATACAATAATTCATTAACTTTTAATCAATTTAAAGTTACTTTTAGCCAATTTCTATCTACTTGTAAAAATATAACACTCAAAATTACTCAAAGGAAACTACTCTAAATTCATGATTTTATTTTGTTGACTTTTAATTATTTTATATCAACTTTTATTTGATTTCTTTTAACTATTAGCAACAATTACTCAAAAATTAACTAAAATTATTCGAAATAAGTAGCAATAGAACCAAATTTACTCAAATTTATGGCAAAATTCGTATAAAAAAAATAAATAAAAAAACCTTTGATTCAACTTCTAATTATCTTCTAATCAATTTTAAAATAAATTACAACAAATTTAACTAGAAATTAAAAGTAAATCAAACGAAATTGGAACAAAAACAAATAAAATTCCGAAATTACTTGACTATCAAGCAAATCGAACTTCGAAACTCAAAAATTGAACTTCAAACTACTCCGATTCAACTTCCGCTACTTCAAATTCAACATATTCAAGCAAAAAACACAAAAATAAGTAAGAAATTGCAACAAAATTAGACGAAAGATTACGAACTTCAAAGTTTCAAAGCAATACCTAATTTTCGACAATTTTTGTTTCCAAACTGAAGAATGTAGATAATAGAACTTGAAATTGTGCTTATATAGTAAAATTAAGTAGTTGAAATTGGCGGTTATGTAGGTTTTTCGAAGGTTTTTGATCAGTTGAAAATGGCGGAGGAGAGAGAAAGAAGAGAGAGAAAATGGCGCTTGAATTAATTTCTCATTTAATTTGTCTGAATTAATTTGGGTCGTTAGATCGTGTGCCTCTTCTCTTAGATCTAACGGTCCAGATTAGTTCCTAGTTCCTGTTATAGGATTGGTTCTTATTATAACCTATATATATATATATATTAATTAATTAATTTCTTAAAAGTAAGATGAAGGACCATACTGAATCGGTACCTCTCACAAGTTTAGTCAGTCCAGCTCCGCAGGTCATCGCTTGAGAGTAGAGTGGGGAGGTAAAGGAATCCCCCTACTCCCAAGCATTTGTAGTTGGTGGGGCTTTTTTTTTTTTTTTTTTTTTTTTTTTTTTTTTTTTTAATTAAGTTGGGTAATTTTCTTACTCAATTTGTCATAAGGGAAAAGAACTTACAATCTCGACTTCAAGGGTGCATGAATTTGATTGCATTGTTTCTTTAATATTAATGCTTTTGTTTTTGTTTTAGGAAAAAAAAAGGAAAATTAAATCACATAAGCACAAACGACAAGATTGAAAGTAGTTAAAAAACAAGAGGAGTAAGCTATAAATACAGTCCCTAAACTTTGGTATAAGTTTGATTTTGGTCCCTCATCTTTCAAATGGTTGAATTTGGTCCTTGTCATAGCTTGCTATTTTAATTTTGACTTGCTTCAAAGAATAATTATCTCCAATCGAATATCAAGAGACTTTAATCCTAATTAATTACAAATACAACCAAACACCTGAGGTTACAACCTTAATTCAGATTATGCTTCTTGAACCAACTACAACCAACCATTAAACTCAACCCATTACAAATACCCTTGCAAATCCAACCTTAAGCGTTAACAATCCTGTAAAAACAACTTAACAAGCTAAGCGAAAAATATTAGGAAATTGAGTACACAATGTGAGTTGATTTTGATGGCTAAAACCATGCTTTCTTTACACGCGAGCGCATACATACACACGTACACTTACGAAATACAATTTCTAAACCACGCAGATCCAAACACGAGCTGATTATCATAAACAAAATAATACATATTTTACAACTTATATAGCATTACAAGCACAAACTTAATCTTTTACAAACATTAATTTCACAATCCATTCAAATCAATTCTCGTTCTCAAGTATAGTAGCTCGTTCTTGATTAATGTCAGTGGGAATATCTTGTGTGCAGTTGAATGTGACACAATTTCTCCGAACCATCTCCATATCCACTAAATGGTGATAGCAAAGTAGGTCGGCCAAATTTCAGGTGATAAATCACTATGTTGCTATATCTTTATGTTTTATTAAAAATGGTGGGCTATATAGAAAGCCGAAACACAATCTCAATCTCAAACAAATAAAGGTAGCGGCAAAAAGGTCAGCGCACTATTCATTTTCAACAGTGCAGCACGCGTACTGTTCATAAGGTACAGTGCTCATAACTTCTCATGTTTTATAAAAGGGTTTTGGATTCATTGCTTCAACGATCCTGCTCAAAATTTGAAGCTGTATCAGGCCCTTCCACACCCCTAACTACTTTGTAGTCTTTTTTATGAAAAATATCATGTTGATTATCTTCCTTAGCAAGTGTCACAAATCTTGAGCCAGTGTCATCTCCACCTTCTAAGTACCAGGATTGACGACAGTTGCACGAGCACCAGAATGTTGATTAGACATGTGTTGCACCACTTATTGTCCTTCTTGTTGCATATTTACAAATTTTGGAGTTCTCATCCTAAATTCCTAATAGGTTTTTTAACAAGCATCCATGAGCCAAAAGTATTGTGTTCTTCAAGTTTAAGACTTTAGGTGGCAAAGGATTTTCAACCTTATTCAGGCGATCATTAGTTTGATCAATATTCACTTTCTCACTGACATGATTTGATGCACATTGATCCTTTACATGCTTTAACTTATCACAGTTATTTCATATCATTTTAATTCCATCATATTGAATTCACCATATTTTGCCTTCCAACCAAAACTTAGACAATAGAGAAATAGATAAATCAATCTCCACACTCAGCCTAGTAAACTGCCCTTTCTCTGCATAAGCATTTGACTTTTCACCCCTCAGGACGGACTTTTCTAATTTTTGACTTTTTGCCCCAATTTTCTTTAAGAAGTCTTTATCAAAATAATCAATTGAAATATATATTGTGAATTCTCACCTGTTAGAACATTAATTAAAGCTTCCTTTGAGATGATATTAGGCGTCCATTTCCTAATCGTAAGATGGATGTCATTAATCAATCAGAGACCTTGAGTTAACACATAGTTGTAATCATCCAAATTAAACCTTGCCTATGAAATATTTGTATCCAATCTATTTACATACTACTCAGGCGAAACCTAGAGGGGCACTTGGCGGGGTTACATTAGAAAATTTCCCTCTAAAAGTATTTGCCAATCTTGAAAATTATTCTTACTCTAACAAACGATTGTATCTAGATTATTACATTTGCTTTACATAAAATCTAAACTAAACTTTCTAAAACATTAAATAATTTATTATAACTATTATTTGTGGTTTTTTTTTTCAAATATACTTCATACTCTTAATTAATTGGCGTGTCTAGTCCTTATTTTTTATACTGTTTTTATAATTATGTTGTCATTAAAAGTATTTAACAACTGTGCATCTATTGCATGGGATTTAACCTAGTATCAGTTAAAGCCAATTCTTCTTTCAATTGCCATTTCCTTTTGCATTTCTTCATGAGTCCCATATATCCCAAGCTACCCCAAAATACTAGTAAGACTAGGTTAATCACCTTGATAAACTTAGGGATTTGTTAAACATCGCCCGCAAATTACTATATAAAGCCCACAAATATGACTTGGTGAGACATTATTGCCCTTATCATTTTAAAAAAAAAAACACTCTCTACTTCTCTCTAAAAAAAAAAGAAAATCTACCACTCCTAAATACGACAATGTCTAGGCGGCAAGGGAAGGAGGTGGCAGCGGCGACGGCGGAGGAAAGGCGGCGACCTGGTGGCAAGGTAATTATTTAATATTTTTTTTAAAAAAAAATAAAAATAAATAAGAAAACGGTGTCTGGTGGTGGGGCGTCTGGTCTGGCCGCCACAGCCACTGGCGTGGCGTCTGGCTTGGAAGCCCAGCCACCAGGCCAGGCGTCCAAACCAGAAGCCACGCCATTGGCTGTGGCGGCCAGACCTGGCGCCTGGGCCATTGGCGTGGCTTCTGGTTTGGACGCCTGGCCTGGTGGCTGGGCTTCCAAGCCAAACGCCACGCCAGTGGCTGTGGCGGCCAGACCAGACGCCCCACCTCCTTTTTATTTAATTTTTTTTTTTTTTTTGTAATTTTGTTTTTGTGTATTTTGGTTTTAATTTTTTTTTTATTTTGTTTTTGTTTTTTCTGATTTTTTTTTGATTTTTTTGTTTTGGTTTTTTATTATTTTTTTTTATTTCGCAAAATCAGAAATTTATTTTTATTTAAAATAATTTTGTGTTATGTCTAATTTTTTTTTCGTTATTGTGTTTAATTTTTTTTTAAATATTTATCAACTTTATGTGTTTTTTTTAATAAGTCGTGTATATTTTATTTTTATAAAATCAGTTTTTTTTTTTTTGTGTATGTTTTTTTTGTTTTATGTTTGATGACTAAACATTTTTTATGCCTTAATTGATGTAGTATGTGGAAATTGTTTGTGTTAATGTGTAATTGTTTTTTTTTATTTATTTTTTTTGTGTGTATTTATGTTTAATTATTTGAAATAATTTTTATTCTTTTTTGAAATCCTAAATTTTGTAATATATTAGGGTATTATGTGTGTATTTGTGTATGCCGTATAATATTTTTCTATGTTTAATTAGTTGAAATAATTTGAAATTTTTGTAACATTTCCTATTTATTTATTATGTGTTTGATTTTTTATAATCTTTATTAATTTTATGTTTATAAAAATGACGATATGTTGGAAGTGTTGGTATTTTGTATTTGTAGGTAGTTATTTATTTTTTTAAAAAAAGTTTGTATGTTTATATATTTTATAATTTTTTGTAGAATTCACTGGGTCGTCAAGGTGCGGGGAAGAATCTAGCCATTCTTAGTAGAAGCTATTCAGTGGAGAGGTCGGGGGATAGACATGTTAGATCCCGTTTTATTTCGGCCTCGGCTCGTAGAGAACGAATCCACCGTCGGGATGAGGACGACGATGACGATGATGATGCTGAGGAGGGTGACCAGGAGGAGGGTGACCAGGAGGAGGAGCAGGAGGAGGGCGCATATGAGGATGAGGATGTGGACGATGGGAGTGGACCGTATGATGATTACGGTCCATTCAGTCAGAGGGTTGATGACATGTACGAGGCACATATGGTGGAGGTGCGTAAGGGTAGGGGTGGTAGGTTTGTTAGCAGATCTGGCACATCATCTGCGTCCACTGTATCTGGGGCAAGCAGGAAACGGTCGAGGGCCGTTAATGATTCTTGGGTTGTTAGGAGTGAGGTGCCCGGTGGGCCTGTTTGGTGCTCGACAGGATGTCCCCCTTAGAGGTAAAGTTTATATATTATTTCTACAGTTTTTCAGTAATGCATTTATTATATGAATGTTAATAACTTTTAAAATAATGTGCAGGTAAACTGGATGCCATTCGGCTCGAACCCTAGTAACAGGGTACCCAGGACCCTGTACACCGGCCTCATTCAGTATCGTGATATCGTGGAGGCGTACATGCCCTAGCGTTGTCTTCGCCAGCTTGGATTTGTCCAAGTCGTCCCTCCTCCCCCGGCATGGCCGCTGAAGGCGGTCCGATCAGCATCGTCGAAGGACTACGTCGTGCACTGGCCGGACATCATGACTGCGACGTGGGACCAGTTTCCGATGGTTGCCCGGTTGTGGACTGCGGAGTTGCAGAGGCCGCCATCTGGGGTTCCTCCCATGTGTGACCACTACTACATGGAATGGTTCAACCGGTATTCGCACCCAAGGTTGATTGCAGACCTCGACCACAGTGATGCTGATTACATGCCACCGCCTACTGCCGTGGAAGCGGTATGTCTCATAAAACATTTGTCGTTGTTTTTTTATTTAAGTTTTATACGTTGTTGTTGTATTTCATGTCCTATTTTCTGTTGTATGTAGTGGATGGGCAAGATACAGCAAGACGTACAGAAACTGTCTTTGGAGAAGGACAGCATGAGCGGACCAGCGAGAGCTGCTGTTGATAGTTTGGAACAGACACTTGCGCACTGGGAGTCGGCGTCCACGAGAGATTACTGATTGTCACCGCATGTTATTTGTATATCATTTTAAACATTTTTATTTTAGTTTTTGAAATTTTTTATTTACGTTTGCATGTCGATGAATTTAACATTGTGGTTTAAGTTTGTAACATTTCAGCTTATTGTTTTAGATTTCAAAATGCGACAACATCGTTTGCTGTTTTTAAATTTTGAAATTATATTTCAACTTCGTAACGCGCAACTTACCCATACAAGATATTAACATAGCAAGCAATAGAATATAAAAAATTAATGTTGTCATTAAAACAGCAACGTAAAAATAAGGTTACATAGAAACAATGTACACATGAAAAACTAAAAGGCAGCTAGGGTGTTCCATTCGTGGATCCGGTCATGGTATAGCGCATCCCAACCCTCTATGCTCGGTGTGCGAATGTCGTACCAACGAGGTATAATCGGTGGCACAGGAAAATCGGTTGACATGTCTAGTCGGATGAAATGTCTGTATGACGACCCAAGAAAACCAATAACTACCTCTCTTTCCGGTGTAGTAACAGTCTCACGCGAAGACCAAGGGAGAACCGTGGTACAAGGATAATAAGCTCGACTATGCAATCCAAGCCCGAAATGCACGACTGTACACTTGTAAATGTTTGCAACCGCGAACAGATCTAGTGGCGCGTCAAAATAATGATTTTGACCGCATGGTCCACCTCCCCACCGGATACGCCGCATAGCCCTATACAAGTCATCCTGGTACACATGACGATAAACATTACGGTTAGAGGCAATTTCGCTGTACATCAACTGACGCACCAAACCGTAGTTGTCTTCGCCCATTTGAAAAACATCAGCCACGACCCGGAATCCGCAGTTACCATCTCCGACTACATCGTTCCACCCTTCCAAGTACGGCATGATGATGTTAGGTATCCTGTCCTTGTACGGAAACTGATCAACATCGTTTCTTCCTATTCAACATATAACTAAACCCAGTTACCAAGGCAGAAGTAACGTAACAAAAACAATGTACAATCCAAAATAAAGTAAGCAACCGTACCAGTTCTCAGGGGCATATTCACAGACGATGAAGATTGACTATGACTAGATGACGATGTCCGGCCACGAGCACGACCACGACCACGACCAAGACCACGGATATACTCAAACGCACTCCTGTTCCGCCGTTGCCGACCTCGAGGACGGTCAACTCCTTCGGGTTCCTCGAAATCTAAGGTAGACGTGTGGAACATGTCATGAAGTACATGCGTAGCGTCACGAATAATAGAAGGATGGCTGGAGGACACTCGGCCGTACATCGAACGAAACTGCTCACGCTCCTCTTGTTCACGGTCGGGCGTTTCAGTATCTGCATGCTCACCAATAACGAGCGTCCGCCAGAATGAATGAACCTGATCAACATGTAACGACGCCCTGTCTTCTGTAATAACGCGGTGAATGGTGCATGCGCAAGGTAATCCATGAGTTACGTAAATAGCACACCCGCACCGAGCATACACTTCGTCAGCCAAGTCCCTCATCCTGTTCAACTCAGTGAGAATCAACCCCAAGAAGTAGTGCGACACACGACCATGGAGAATCTTAAATATGAAATGGCTATACATCGTACCATGTCGTCGTCTGGAGTCCTCTAGAGAGTTCATGATGCCGTTCTTCTGAGTTTCAATTGACTTGTTAAGTCTATCGAACAGTGTATCCAAAGCAGCGGTCGATGAATCAATCCAGTCCTTGGTAGCTCTGTGAGCGCTCTCAACTCTACATGTTGTAGTGTTCCCGAAATGCAGTACCTGGTTTGTCCAATATTTGACAAACTTTTCCCTGTGAGGGACCCATTGCTGCATCACATAGTCCACCAGTGCCGGACACCACTGGTACGAATCCCTGAAGTTAGCCAATTCTCGCTCGTACGCTTCCTCTGTGGTAGCCTGTAGGATTTTCCGCCACTTACCATTCACCAATCTCTCTGCCCTTTCCAAGTTCTTGTTGAAAAGGTTGTAGGCTTTCACTTTCACACAGTTGTTGATGTGCCATGTGCACAATAGGTGCTTCGACTCTGAAAACAACTCCCTAATGGGGGCAAAGAGACCTCCCTCACAGTCACTGACGATGGCTGCTGGATGAACATTAGGCCCGATGTAGTTTCTCAGCTTCTCCAAGACCCAATAATAACTTGGAGCCGTCTCATCCTTCATGATTGCATGACCAATCAGAAAGTTCTGGTTCGTTGGAGTCATCCCCATGATCTCAACCAGTGGGAACTTGTACTTGTTTGTCTTGTACGTTAAGTCGATCAAAACCACAAATGGCCAAGACTTGATCATATCGGCACAATCAGGATGCACAAGGAAAAGATGAGTCACCTCCGCTGTATCGTCATCAGAATCAAACCAGAACAGGTAACCACGTGATTGTGCCTGGTGTAGCAGCTGCTGTATAGGGTTCCTTCCCTCTGACCGTTCAAACCTGAGTTGTTGTCTGACGTTGTAGATGTGTCTTCGGTTTGGATGGTCTTCTGGAAATTTCTCTAACACAGATGCTAATATTTTAGCAGGCTTGACTTGAGCATCACTCATTTCTTTCACAACTAATTTTGCACCAGGACTTAAGCCGCTCAGCTGTCGATGACCCTCTTCATATACTATCATCTCATGGTTGTGATACCCCCATTTAGAGTAACTAATCACTTCCCAACCGTCACGACTGCGGAGTTGTCGAACCTTTACTCTGAACTCACACCCACAACCTTTCCGCTTTGTATCAAACCGAGTGGCTGTACGAAAATCTCTTTCTTCTCTTTTGCGATAACGGTCGCATCTCAAAATGCGATCCATTCTACCATCCCGTTGAGATTTATGAGTTACTACTACCAAGCAAAATCCAGCTGTAATTGCAACCTGTTTTGCCCAATCAATCGCTTGCTGAGCATCTTCAAATGGACCATCATGTCCAAATATCCCACTGTAATCATTTCCGTCTCCACCATAATCCTGCATCAATTATATATTATAATAAATACGTTTAACTGATAATACATTTAATTTCTATATTTGCACAGAATTAACACATAATTAAAAACATAATTATGTATAATATTATTCATACACATACACATACAAATTTTAAACACAATCAATTATAACATTTACATAAACAATTAAATATTTTGATATACATTAACACAAATCTACTCACAACATAAATAAAAACATTAAATTACTAAACTTAATTTTAAAAAAAACCGTTTTCAATTTTCAATTTGAAATAAATTAAAAAATATATATATATAAAACCATTTCCAATTTTTTTTTAATTCAATTTCGAATTGTCAAACTTAATTTAAAAAAAAACCATTTCGAATATTCATACTTAATTTTTTAAAAACCCCATTTCGAATATTCATACTTAATTTAAAAAAAAACCATTTCAAATTTTCAAAATTAATTTTAAAATAACCCATTTCGAAATTTCAAATATAAAACAATTTCGAATTTTTCTAAAAATTCATTTTCGATTTTTCAAATTTTAAAAAAAAATAAATAAAATAAAACAACAATAAAAAAAAAACAAAAAAAAACAAAAAAAAAAAAGGGTGGCTGGCGTCCAGCTTGGAAGTCACCACCACCAGCCTGGCGCCTGGCTAGGACGCCGCAGCCAGTGGACTGGCGCCTGGCCAGGACGCTAGCCTGGTGGTTGTGGCTTCCAAGCTGGACGCCAGTGTGGTGGTTAAGGCGTCTGGCTTGGACGTCCATCCTACGGTTTTGGCGTCCAAACTAGGCGCCTGCGCCACTGCACGACCACCTATTTCAGACGCCGGCACGTAAAACGTCAAATTTAACGGTGAATTACCTCGTTTTCCGTCGACGACGATGTACCTCCGGCGTCCCCCGCATCTCCGGCCTCCCCTCCGGTCTCCCCCGACGACCCAGTACGGCTCCACATTTTTTATTTTTAGAGATTTGTTCAATTTTGGAAAATGGGCATAAATGTCAAACTAAGTCATATTTGTGGGCTTTATATAGTAATTTGCGGGCGATGTTTAGCGATTCACTAAACTTATAGGGTTAAAATTGTAATCTCAATAAAAAAGCGAAGCACATTTTTGTAAATCACTATCCTCCTTCTTGCGAACCACCATCAAAACCGACCAAATCTCCTTCATCCTCTTGAAAACCACCACCGGACCTGACCACCATCTTCATCCTTCATTTTCTTCCTCTTTCAATCCACAATTGGAAATCAACCACCATTTTCATCTTATTCTTGCAATCCTACCCACCTTCATTTCTGGCCTCCGGCTTTGCTGCGGAATTAAACAAAGACCTTACAAAAATGGAGAAATTCAAGGCATGGTTAACCCTAAAGGGTAAATGATCTTTCCTTCCTCTATTGATTTATCAATAGAATATGAGATGTCCCCTACTTGTGAGCTTTCAATCTCAATTAATGGTCACGCAATAAGAAGCTACAAAATTCATGCCACATGTACAAACAATATATCAACTGATTTTAATTGTTTTTGCACAAATATCAAAACGATTTAATCACAAATTGCCACACATGTTTATCAAGGATTCTTGGTGATAAAATTATATTACTTTTGTTATCTTTTGTTGCAACTAAAAATTAACGAAGGTATATTTCCTCAAAACTTAGCTGATATAGAGTGAGGCCTTGTTCTTTTAAGCTTCTAGGCAGAGCAGGCTATTATTATTATTATTATTATTATTATTATTATTATTATTATTATTATTATTATTATTATTATTATTATTATTATAATAATAATAATAATTATTATTATTATTGTAAAACCTCGACCCCAAACAAATTAGGGAGGGGCCTATTGTCACGAAATGCGCATCAAGGGCCAACAACTGTCTTCACAGACCAAAACAAGTCCTTCTGGCACATTTTGTCCTCACTCATGTGCACCCCGAGAAAACATTCCAAGAGGTCACCCATCCTAAAACTACTCCCAACCGAGCACGTTTAACTAAGAAGTATCTTAGCATATGAGCTCCCTAAAAGGGAGATGCACCTTGTTGGTATGAGTAGTATATTAAATCATTTTAAAGCAATCATGAGGGGTATTACATACACCCCCACTTGAGAACGACATCGCCCTCGTTGCGCCGGACCCAGCATTACGCCTAATGGCAACCCATATGGCCCCAGAATTCTCCCCCTCTAGGCGACTGACATAGGATTAATTATCCACAATCAGCACGGGGTCGCAGGGTTGCTCTGATTCCATTTGTAACACCCCGACCCCAAACATATTAGGGAGGGGCCTATTGTCACGAAATGCGCATCAAGGGCCAACAAGTGTCCTCACAGACCAACACACGTCCTTTTGGCATATTTTGTCCTCACTCATGCGCACCCCGGGAAAACTTCCCAAGAGGTCACCCATCCTAAGATTACTCCCAACCGAGCACGCTTAACTGAGAAGTATCTTAACATATGAGCTCCCTAAAAGGAAGATGCACCTTATTGGTATGAGTAGTAAATTAAATCCTTTTAAGGCAATAATGAGGGGTATTATTATTATTATTATTATTATTATTATTATTATTATTATTATTATTATTATTATTATTATTATTATTATTATTATTTAACAATTAATAAGTATAACTATTTAATTATTACTAATTAATTAATAATACTCCCTCCGTCCCTAAAAGAACGACCCTTTTGGGCATTTTTATGGGTATTAAGAAACTTAAGTGGGAAGTACAAGTGTATGGGGAAGCTAATAAAAGTACATTGAAAAGGTAAATTTACATGGGATTGTAAAAAAGTAGAGAGCAGAAAGTAATAAAGTACATGAAAAAAGCAAAATTTACATGGGAAAGCTAATTTTGCACAAATATTATTGCAAATTGGAGGGTATTTTAATGCAAATGGGATGAACATTTTGGGACTAAAATTTGGCCAAAAGGGTAAGAGATTAATAATTAATAATTAATAATTACTTTCTCCATTTCATATTAGATGACACGTTTCATTTAGGCACGTTTTTCAATGCATACTTTATAATGCAAATACCCTTGATTACATATTGGCAAAAATTATAAAAATTTGATATTTAAAAACTAGATATTGAGATGAATCTAACAAGATCCCAAATGACTATGTTATTTCAAATTGTGTCATCTAATTTGGAACGGAAGAAGTATTAATAATTAATTATGAGTAATAATTATTAATTATTACTCCTGTTTCGGGGTTTTTTGATGTCCTGCGAGAGAGTTACAATTCCAAGACTGACCACTGGACGCCTGTACCTGCAAAACAACGGAGACTCCTGTGGATGGAAGTTCCGCCTCCGACGATCAAGTTAAAACGCATTGGAGGAGTAAAGTGTGGAAAGTAAAAGGTCTCCCTTGGAATTCAAGAGTATCTGCAATGTGTAATTGCTCAGTTCGAGGTGTCAGGTGTCTGACTTTCTCTGATTGTGAGTTAACGTGAATTAATTTTCTGAATCCCGTTCCTGAGAGGGAAACATATCCCTTTTATAGGGTGTTGAAAAACGTGCCCAATACTAGGTTTTAGTGAACCTAGGGCTGACTGGGGTTTGCCTAGGACTTTGGGCCATGGGAGACCATTTTCCTGATGGACTATCTGTCTGCCATGTGTCGCGGCCTGATTGGTCCACTTTGGACCTCTCACGAGATGAAACGTGGCGGACTCTGATTGATCTACATGGATGACACGTGGCAGTGCTTGAGTGGTCCACGTGGCGAGGAAAATCCCCTAAACATTTGCCCCTCACAGGGGTGACGTGGCATGCCACGTGGCGCCTGTGACAGGTGTCACGCCATGATTGGCTAACGGTTTTTACCGTTTTTTTTTATTTTTTTTAACTATCTCTTGGAATTCACCCCCCTATAAATAAGGGGGTGTCCAAATCATTTGTTTGGACGTTTCCAAAAATTCTAGAGAGCTTTTGTCTTTTTCTGAGAGAGAGCTTCCGACTGCACCAGACCGCCTGTTTAACAGACCACCTGCTCTTACAGTCGCTATAGACTTTCAAGTACTTCTACCTTCATCAACTAAAGGTAACCGTATGTTTCTTTTTATTAATTTCGTACTTTGTTTTTCTTTTGAAAAAAGTTTCCCAAAAGCACACGACACGACCTAGGTTAGTGATCAGCCAGTCACCGGGGACAGCTGAATCTAGAACTAGGAGTGCCGACTGCCCCTTACTGGATCACCCTTTGCGAACTGCCCCAAGTCCGACTGTCTATGTCTCTGTGCAGGACACCATGGTCAGAACTAAGAGAACAACAAGGGTGACAAATTCAGACGACTCTTCCATTCATGCGCCTGTCAGCGAGTTGTCTGACGTGCCGCCTGGTGCCCCAAGTACCCCTAGTGATTCCATTTTAGACGAATCAGGGGAAGAGGTTGAAAATGTTATGCCGGCCTTTGTGGATCTCGCCCGCCAGGCGGACCCTTCATCCGAGAGCTCAAATAGCGATTATGAGCCAAGCACTTCAAACATAGTTTCGGATGAATCTGAAGAGAGGCACTCTCGGCTAGAGACTGCGCGAGAGTCCCTTTCAGTAGACTTGGGACCAATCTAGGCGGATCCATCTACTTCCAACCGAGAGCAATACACCGCCTATTATCATCATGTTCCAAAAGCCAGGCGGAAAGTGATGGCTGAAAAATTGGAGAGCTTTAGAGCTGAACATGTCATTGGACATGGGTATGTAATTTGCACGCCGGATGCCGAGGAAACTGTCGTCTGGCCCGAGCATTCCAGCTACGGGGACGCCTGTTTTGGCTGCTATGAGGTGGCAATTAAGGCTGGCCTGAGATTTCCTCTACATCCGGCTGTAGAGAATATTTTAGACGGATACCAGCTAGGTGTCTGGCAACTAGCCCCTAACTTTTGGTTCAACATCTTGGGCTATGTTGCCGACTGTGAAATGCATGAGGTAGAGCCAAGCTTTGAAGCATTCGCTCATATGCACTACCTCAGCCGGACCCCAAAAACAAGCGGGACCAACTGATATCAAATGTTTAGCCACGAGGGCTATATGATGACTGTGGGGAAGGAGAACAAGTGGAAAGATTGGAGGCACACTTTCTACATCATCTCCAGCCCTAACACAGTTAGAAACAAAAAATTTAACAGGTGGAACAAGAACCCACCTTTCCTAACAGGCGGCTCTGAGCTGCCGCCTGTTTCCCGTAGACATACAGGCGAACCCCGAGACTGGGGTGAGGGAGTTCATTCCTCAAAACTATGTTCCCAAGTATAAGTGGTTATACGATGGGACATATCTGGCCGCCTGTGGCCTAAGTGAAGAGATGCCGAGAGGTAGCTGACCGCCTGTTTAAATGTCTTGTGAAACTTGATTTATTTTGTGTCAAACTAACTCCTTAATTCATCTTTTGCGGACAAAGCCATGGAGAAGCTCTCGGCCTCTAAAAAAGCGGCTGCTCAATACCGCTCGGCCATCCTTGGCAAGCGGCTAGCTGAAGAATCACCTGTTGTGCAGGCATCAAAGGTGAACTTTCAACTAAACAACTTCATTTAGCTTTTCTGCCGCCTGTTTTTTTTTATTTTTTATTATTTTTTTTTTTTTTACTTATTGTGATTATTTTGCAGGGCACTCCAATAAAGCCTTCCTCTTCCTCCCAGCCGGATCATAAGGTTAGGAAACAGACGGCTGGTGACGTGGCGACTCCTAGGAGAGCTAGGAAGCACGTTGCCTCAAGGCCAGGAGGCAATGAACCCCCAAAATCTCCAGCCGTCCTGGCCCTGCTGGCAGTCGGTAGGGGAAGAAGAAGGAGAAGGAGGCAGCTACTGAAGGTATCAAGGACTTGTGTCCTTTCCCTTACCCTTTGAGGGTCAAATTCAATCAACAGTCGCCTAGCACCTCTGATTGCAGTCGGTCTATTGGCTGAATTTACACCAAGTACTTATAGGGTATTGATTGTGCAGATGTCCCTCAAAGGCCATATTTGGTTCAGATGGCTAGGTCCATGCTGAAGGCCATCCCTATCGAGGACAGGAAGTTTGTTAAAGGAGTCGGCACCCTTAATCTTGAAGCCATCCTGGCTCTCCTGGCCGAGGTATACTTAGTAATTTTTTTCTTTTGTTTAAATAATTGCCTAGTGCCTGTTACTGACGACTGTTTCTTGGCCGAGTGCAGTCTATGCTGCGAGTGTATGGTCTCAGCAAGCCCCTGAGCGAAAAGGCTAAAGAGGTAAAGGCTGTGAAGGCCCGAGTCGCCTCTGATTATGATAAAGTTATGTTCTAGATTGCACAAAACGAAATTCTGACCACTGACATACTGTATTATTAGGCGTCTGCCAATTTGCAGGTTAAAAAGGACTTGGAGGCTGCCCAGAAGAGGATCTCTAAGCTGGAGAAGTCTGTATTGGACCTCAAGGCTGAGCTCGGGCCACTAAGGGAGGCAGACAATGAAGCAGCCGACCTCCGCATCGGGTAGACAAACTGAAGCAACGGTTGGCCAACCAGGAGACCTAGCTTGCCGCAAAATACACCTCTAGTGCCGACGAGGAGAAACAGGCGCTGGTCAAGGACATGATAGAGGACAACAACTTCATCATGGAGATGACTTGGGGGGCTCTCTTCCCAGAGATCAGCTATAAAAGCTGGAGGAATCAGTTTGCCACCTGTACCCGAGAGTACAATGTCAATATCATGGGGCAAGGCCATGATGAAGAAAAGGAGGGTGGCGAGTCGTCTGATTCCACCTCTGGGGAGTCGGACCAGGAGGAGTAGGAGGCGGATGGCGAGAACAAGGAGGAGGAGCCGACTAGGGACCAGAAGGATGCGGCTCCAGAATCTGAGAAGTCCCCTCCAAAAGCTTAAGTATTTCTTTGGCCTGCATGCCACTCACTTTGTATCATTACCCGACGAAGGGGTCGAGGTTTATTGATAATTTTAAATTTCAACATTTCTTGTCGGTCTTCAGGCCGACTGTTAATATTAATCATTCGGCTATTTTTGTCGTTTTCTTTAAATTTTGCATTTTTTGATTATTTGCTTTTCATGAATTTTGCTAAGTCTATGTAGCTTGCTTCTTATTTTCATGAATGCTTTATATACAGACTGTTTTTGCCCCAAGGCGACTGGCGCCTGGTTTTCAAAGGTGAGTTGATTGACTTGGAATTTTTGATACTTTTGAGTATTACTAATTCTAGGTTAATCAATCACTCTGGTGATTGCCCCAAACCAGGCAGTCAATCAGCCATATCCCAGGCGAACACCTAGCATAAGTCGACTCTCGGCCTTATATTAAACCGCGATATACTAAATTTGTACTTAGTTTATTTTATTGATTGTAAATAGTCCGTCGACTTGGTGCTTGTACAGAATAGGCGCCAATCTGGATATTTTTAATCAAAGTAGTTTTCACGGTGTTGCTAACCTAAATAGGAATAGTGGCCGAATGCCGTCTGTTTATTACAAGGACAGACGGCTTCATTCGTACCTTTTAGATTCCATTGTAGGTTGGGTGAGTGACTATGAGTTAACCTTTTGAGGTTAATCAATCTCCGTCACTTGAACTTGAGTAAACAGAAGAATCAGTCGGTCGTGGCCGCATGTGTTTTATGTTTACAATTTTTAGGCCATTGATCGTTTCTCGTATGGAAACAGGCAGCGCTTGGAATATTCAACCGTAGTAGTCACCTATAGGTTTGCAAGCGATTACTGCTTGATAACCTTTAGAAGGAATAGTGGCCGAATACCGTCTGTTTGCCAAAAAAACAGGCGGTTTGATTTGCACCTTTTAGGTTCCATTTCAAGGTTTTCAATGTGACTATGAGTTAACCCTTTGGGTTAATCAATCTCTGTTACTTTGATTTGAGTGAGTAGAAGAATCAGGCGGCTTTGGCCGCATGGTACCTCTTTATTCGCCAAGTTTTGCTTAGCTATTTACTCAAAGTATGCCGACTGTATTGTCCCAAGCAATAATAGGCGGTTTCTGACTTAGATTTTAACTTTCTACCGCGTGTTTGCAGTATAGCGGTACGTTTATCTTTGTCTCAGGTCAAACGACTGCGAGGTTGTCTAGGAGACACTCGGTAGGGTCGTTTGTTTTAGGTTTATAGAGCAATGTGCCACCCAAATGGGAGATGCTCTCTGCGACGAATTCACCCAGATGGATGTCGCCGGACGCCTGCTCTTTTTTGGGACAGACGTATTATTTTAATTTCATAAGGATAATCCGGCTATGGGCCTCAGGTTGATCATCTGGCCTGTGGCCTCAATAAGTTCAGAGAAGAATAGTTTACTAAGTTGTCAAGACTTAACATTTTTACTCATGCGAGAGAATGATTGAAATAAATAAGGTCGACTGTGTACAGGCGGCTTGCCCAACTGAGGAGACTTACAAAAAATTGAAAAATAAATTGCAAATTTTATTGATATGCTTACATATACAAATAATTTACAAATCTTAGAAGTAGTACTTTTTCAAGTTGTCTACGTTCCAAGTTCTGGCTAGCTGCTTGCCGTTTGGAGCTTCCAGGCAGTAGGTGCCGGCTCTAACTTCTTCATAGATTTGGTAAGGGTTGTCCCAGTTAGGAGTCAGCTTTCCCTGCTCGTTGGCCCTACCGAATGCTTCCATTTTTTGTAGCACAAAGTCCCCTACATTTAGGGACCGCTTGTGCACTCTTTTATTGTAAGCTCTCATCATTCTCAGACGGTAGATCTCATGGCGCAAGCCTGCATTGCCCCTGCGTTCTCGTCAGCCCATAAGCCGCCGGTTCTTTTAATTTTCTTCTTGATGCCATCAGAGATTAACTTGTTGAAGGCTTCAACCTGGCCATTTGCTTGGGGGCGGTCGACTGATGCAAAACAATGAGAGATTCCTTGGTCTCCCAACCAATTCTTGAGAGCAGACGTCTCAAATTGAGGTCCATTGTCAAAAACCATAGACATGGGTACCCCATACCGAGTGATGACATTTCTCCAAATGAAGAAGATGACATCTTTTGTTTTTATGCCTTTGACTGCCTCCGCTTCTACCCACTTGGTGAAGTAGTCAACTGCTACCAAAATATATCTCCGTCCTCCTGTAGCAGGTGTATAGGGACCCAGAATGTCCATGCCCCATTTGGCGAATGGTACTGGGCTATGGATAGCCGTCAGGTCAATGGCCGGACGATGGATGAGCTTGCCAAACATTTGACACTTGTCACATTTTTTAACCATCTCCATGGCGTCTGCTTCTAGGGTAGGCCAAAAGTAACCTTGCCACCTGGCTCTCTTTGCTAGTGTCCTGCCACCTATATGGGAGGCACGAAACCCTGAATGCAAGTCTTCGAGGACCTCTCGGCCCTTTTCTAGGGTAACACACTTCAAAAGAGGTTGTAGATAGCCTTTCTTGAAAAGTTCCCCATTGTGAATCTAAAAGTTAGACGCACGCTTATTCATTATGATCATCTCTGGGTAAGTATCCGGCAGGGTGCCGTCTATTAAGTATGCTCGGATGCCATCCATCCAGGTTGAGCTTCGATCAAGGACTCCAATAGGTTCCTCCTCGTTGCTTCTTTTTTCCATCACTTCCCAGAAAATAGACCTTGGTATGTCACAAGAGGCGGATGATGCCAATTTGGAGAGGGCATCCGCCTGGTTATTATCGAACTTGGGCACTTGACTTAGATGGAATACCTCAAGTGTCCCAGCCTCTTCTTTGACCACCTGTAAATACTTGATCATAGCCAGATGTGTGGCCTCATAGTCACCATGGTATTGGCTAACAATCAATTGTGAATTAGAACAGGCGTCCACTTTCTTTGCCCCAGCCGCCTTACACATGCGGATGCCGGCTAGTAGGGCTTCATATTCTGCCTTATTGTTCGAGGCCTGGAACTTAAAACACAGTGCATATTCATATTTGTCCCCTTTAGGAGATTGGCATATGACGCCTGCACCACAACTGTTCATTGTGGAGCTCCCGTCCACATATACCTTCCAGAATTGGTTAGGATTGTCTAGATCAGCCGGTCTAGTCATTTCAACAATAAAGTCGGCAAGTGTCTGCCCCTTCATTGCTTTCCTTGGCTCAAAAGTAATTTTAGGCTTTGCATTTCAATTGCCCACTTAATCATTCGGCCGGATGATTCCATAGTTGTCAGTGGCCGTTTGATTGGTTCATTAGTGTAAACCACGATCGGGTGTGCCAAGAAGTAAGGTTTTAGCTTCTTAACTACCATGAAGAGGGCCAGGCCAAACTTTTCAACCATGGGGTACCGTAACTCAGCATTTTTCAGGACACGATTGATGAAATAGACGGCGAGCTGGCAGCCGTCTCTTTCAGCAAGGAGAACGACACTAAAACCATGATCAGAGACGGCCAAGTACATGTATAACACTTCCTTTGACAAAGGGCTGACTAGCCTTGGCAAAGAGTGCAAGTGTTCCTTCAACTTTTGGAAGGCTTGATTAGGGGATTTTCCCTTATTCACCTCTTGCCACGTGGACCAATCAGGGCCTGACAAGTGTCACACAGTTGGGCTTATCAGGACCTGCCACGTGACACGCTTCCATTGGTCCACCATGGACCTCCAATGTCATGCCATGTGGCCCTCTCAGCCTTGCCTAAATAGGTAATAGATTGGGCCCAAATCCCAAAATAGCCCAGTCAGTCTTAGGGTTGGCCAAAAATCCTAGAACCTAGCAAGCTTCCCAAGGCTATAAATACGGTCATAAATGCTCATTTATGACAGCAGACTGTTCACAAGAAACACTCGGATTACACAAATCCCAAGACCATCACACACCACTCGTTACCGCCTGCTAGACCCGTCCTAGCATCCGGCACCTATTTACATTCTGCTTTACAACTCCTTCATCTACTAACTTGATCGTTGGAGGCGGAGCTCCCTTCCCAAGGAGTCTCCGTTATCTTGCAGGTACAGGCGTGTGGTTCCAGCCTCGAAGTTGTTACTCTCCCAAGGGACACAGAAAACCCCGGAACATTTTTGGCGCCGTCTGTGGGGAGAGTACCTTTGAGATGGCATCACAATCTGTACCGACTAATAGTGACAAGCGTCCATAGGACGACTACTAAGAAGACGAGCCTCACGTCTCTTCTAATCAGGACACTGAGCCTGAAGTTGAGACTCGCACGGCCCCAGACGGGTCCTTGAGAGCTCGACGCACTACCCCTCATGAAAGGCAGGAACGGCAAGGCCAGGCTGGTCCAGGCCAAACATTCGGACCTTCGGCCGACTCTCACCAAGCGGTCGACTGGACAACTCCTGTCTCGAGGAATGATCTTATGACCATCATGAGAAGTTTCAAGGGTGAGATTAAAGATCTCATCAACAAAAAGACGGATGTTCCCCAAAAAGGGCAGTCGATCAAAAAGCCTTCCTATTCAGGAAAGAAGAAGCCATTGAAGGTCCGTGAGGCAACCCCCCACCCTCGCCAAGAGGAGAGGCGGGTACCTCTAGTCAATTTGTCAAAGCACCGTATCCCATCCTCATTGGGAAGGAAACCAATCCGTCTGGTCCAACCAGACGTCTCAAAGAAATCCTACTCAGACGCCCGGCTGCTAATTCAGCAAAAAAGGAGCCAACAGCAGTCTGAGTCGGCCTCCACTTCTGATTTTCTTGACAGTGTACAAAACACTTCTATGAATCATTCAAGGTAAAACTATGAGATCCGGACAGGCAGTACACACTCCGGTTCTAGCTCTCACCCACAACAGTCGGCACCATATGCCACTCAGCCGCCATATGTGCCGCAAACTCACTACTTTTTGCCACCACCTCCTTTTGGAGGTCAGATGGCTAAGAATGTCCAGCCTTTGGACTGGCAGTTACGGCTGCTCCAACTAGGAGAACAGCCAACCGCTTTCTCAAAGGAAATTTTACAAGCCGCCCAGCCGGCTAAAGTGAAAAATGTGTTAATAGGCGCCTATGATGGCACTGCTAACCCAGAGGACCACCTTATGGCCTTCACCAATCTAATGTACCTTCAAGGATTGGATGATGCCACATGGTGTAGGTGTTTTCCTGCCACTCTGAAGGGAGTCGCCCAGCAGTGGTTCGGCAATCTGCCGGCCGGCTGTGTCAACAACTTCAGAACATTGGCTTATTTGTTTGCATCAAACTTTTCCATGAACATACCTTCCAGGAAGACGACTCTTGATCTAGGAGCCGTCCAGCAAGGAGAAAAGGAGGGATTACGCTCCTACATAGAGAGATTCAATCTGATGAGGATACAAATACCCAACTTGCCGGATGAAGTAGCCTATACCGACTTCTTCAAGGGATTGAAGGACGGGTCGAACTTTAAGTTCGATTTAGTCAGAAAAAGAGTAGCTACTCTCCAAGAGGCAATGATGGAGGCCGAGACCTACATACAGGCAGTCGATCTCTGTCACATGGGAAAGCAAGGGGACCAGAAAAGGTCCGAGAAAAAGGAGGGTCGCTCGTAGAAGGCGGCCCCCAAGGAAGAGAAGAAGAGAAAAGATGTTTGGATGGCCGACTCCACTAGTCAGCCGTCCAGTAAGAAAAGAAAAGAGTTCACTCCGTACTCCCCCAAGTATGAGTTCAACAAAGATAATCATACTAATTTCAAAGAAGTTAAGGGTCGACTCTCACTTGAGAAGCCGGCACCTATGAAGGGTGATCCTAGCAAGCGCAACCAAGGCAAACACTACCATTTTCATGATGACGTTAGGCATGAGACCAACAAATGCATTAGCCTCAAACGTCTGCTGGATCAGTTGGCTGAAAAGGGTGATCTAGACTCTTATGTCAAGAAACCTAAAGGAAAAAAGCCCCCCAAACAAAATCAGTCGGCCAGGCAAAAAAGACAGAAGCCGGCCGACAGCTCTGACACTGATGAAGCTGCCATCTATACAATAGCAAGCGGCTATGCAGGGGGAGGCCCGACTGTTCGGGGAAACAAGGATAGCATCAGGCAATTGGATGTTAACTCTGTTAATCGGGTGAGACCTTTGGTACCTCGTTTCCTGAGGTTATTATTTCTGAGAAAGATTTTGGTGGTGTCCGACGGCCGCATGACGACCTAATTGTCATCGAGTGTAAAGTGGTCAACCAAAGAGTCGGCAGAATACTTATTGATACAGGGAGTTCGTCGGACCTCGTCAGCCATAAGTGCTTGACCAAGCTCAAGTACAGGCCTGAGAGTATACAACCTGTCTCCCATCCTCTCATAGGATTTGGAGGGGGAGTCGTCCATCCGATTGGTCAGGTTGATTTGCCCGTCCGTCTGGGTGAGAGAGGTGAGGGCCGCCACATGGTCATTCGTTTTCTGGTTGTGGAGGAACTTACTGCCTACAACATAATCCTTGGGCGCCCCACCCTTAATGACTCTAAAGCAGTTATCATTCCATCCCTTATGTTGCTCAAGTTTGAGAAGGATGACAAAACAGTCGGCTCCATAAGGGGGGACCAGAGAATGGACAGAGAATGTTACTTCACTGACATCAAAACAACGGTAACTTCAAACGGCCAAACTGGCAAAGCCATAGAAGAAGCATCTGCTCAAGAGGCAGGCGGCAGGAAGAGGAAAGCCTCCGAGACGGAGGTCCAGAAAAAACATAAGCAATAGCAATCACTGGCTGAGGAGCGGCCGGATGAATTCCGCCCTCAGCCAGCTGGGGAGCACGTAGATGTCGCCCTCGATGACAGTCGTCCAGACCGAACTGTTAAGGTAGGGACGACTGCTCTGACTGAACTTGGCAATGACCTTCGCCAGCTGCTGAAAGAGTTCCAAGATATTTTTGCATTTGAGGTGCATGAGATGCCAGGTATTAGTCCAGACCTGGCGGTACACAAGCTAGCTGTCGACCCGAAAAAGAAACCGGTACGACAGAAGAAAAGGCATCATGATGAAGAAAGAAATCAGGCGGCCGCCGCCGAAGTAAAGAAGTTACTTGATGCGGGATACATTCGGCAGTGTTTCTACCCAGAATGGGTTGCAAATGTTGTGCTAGTTAAGAAGCCGAATGGTTCCTTGCGCATGTGTGTGGACTACACTGATTTAAACAAGGCATGTCCGAAAGACAGCTATCCTTTGCCAAAGATCGACAGCTTGGTCGACTAAACAGCCGGCCATGCCTTGATGAGTTTCACGGACGCCTACTCAGGCTTTCACCAGATCCCTCTATGGAAAAAAGATGAAAAGAAAACTGCCTTTGTCACAGAACAAGGGCTCTATTGTTACACAGTCATGCCGTTTGGTCTGAAGAACGCCCCGGCAACCTTCCAAAGAATGATCAACACTGTGTTTTTTGAACAAATTGGAAGAAATGTTGAGGCGTATATTGATGATATGATTATAAAGTCAAAAATTCAAACGGACCATTTGGCAGACCTTCGAGAAACATTCTCCACACTCAGGCGGCACCGAGTCATGCTTAATCCAAAAAAGTGTGTCTTTGGAGTTGAGTCTGGGAAGTTTCTCGGATTCCTCATAAATCAAAGGGGAATAGAGGAAAATCCTGACAAGGTGCAGGCGGTCATTGACATGCAGTCGCCTCGCACCGTCCGAGAGGTACAAAAGCTAACAGGCTGCCTGGCAGCCCTCGAAAGGTTTCTCAGTCGGGCAGGCGACAAGTGCCTCTACTTTTTTCAGGCAATCAGAAAGAAAGTAAAGTTTGAATGGGGACCGGATGCTGAGTCGGCCCTCCAAAAGCTGAAAGAACATCTGCATTCCCTGCCGAGACTCGTCAGTCCTTTGCCAAAAGAAGTGCTTTACATGTATCTTGCAGTATCAAATCATGCTTTGAGTGCCGTCCTCTTAGCCGAAAGAGACGGCTGCCAACTCCCAGTCTATTTTGTCAGTCATGTTTTAAAGAATGCAGAGTTGAGGTACCCACTGGTAGAGAAGTTTGGACTCGCCCTGTACATGGCAGTGAAAAAATTGAAGCCTTATTTCCTGGCACATCCGGTGGTCGTCTACACTGACCAGCCGATCAAACGGCCCCTGACGACCATGGAGTCGTCAGGGCGGATGATAAAGTGGGAAATTGAGATCCAAAGTCTTGAGGTCACGTTCGAGCCCAGAAAAG
Organism: Chenopodium berlandieri; assembly: GCA_034703905.1. Classification (NCBI taxonomy): domain Eukaryota; kingdom Viridiplantae; phylum Streptophyta; class Magnoliopsida; order Caryophyllales; family Amaranthaceae; genus Chenopodium; species Chenopodium berlandieri. The sequence continues at coordinate 48,384,130 of CM068287.1, forward strand.
CTGTGAAGGGGCAAGCATTTGCAGACTTTATAGTTGAGATGACCCGGCCACCAGAATGTGAAAAAATTGACCAACTCTGGAAAGTCTATGTTGATGGGAGTTCCACAGCAAATGGTTGTGGGGCAGGTATTGTATGTCAGTCGCCAGAGGGCGACAGGTATGAATATGCTCTTCGTTTCAAGTTTCAGACGTCAAACAATGAAGCTGAGTATGAAGCCCTTTTGGCTGGTATCCGCATGTGCAAAGCAGTCGGGGCAAGAAAGATAGCCACCTGTTCTGATTCACAACTCATAGTCAGCCAGTACAATGGAAATTATGAAGCCACTCATCCGGCTATGGTCAAGTACCTAGAGGCCGTGAAATAGGCGGCAAGCTCGCTTGAAGATTTCCAGTTAACTCAGGTCCCAAGGTCCGAGAATAACCAGGCGGACGCCTTGTCCAAGCTGGCATCCTCGGCCTCATGCGACACTCCTAGAACTGTATTTTGGGAGGTAATGGAATAGCGGAGTATTGAGGAAAATAACGTTGCAGTCCTTGATAGAAGCTCAACATGGATGGACCCAATCAGGACATACCTGACAGACGGCACCTTGCCGAATGATCATCATCAGGCGACCTCACTAAAGAAGCGAGCGTCCAGTTTTGAAATGATAAAGGGAGAACTCTACAAGAGAGGGTACCTTAAACCCTTCTTGAAATGTGTTACCCCAGAAAAAGGGCGAGAGGTCCTGGAAGACCTACACTCTGGATATTGTGCCTCTCACATAGGCGGTAGTTCGCTTGCTCAGAGAGTGAGGCGGCAAGGGTACTTCTGGCCGACTCTGGAGGCAGACGTCATGGATCTGGTTAAAAAGTTCGACAAGTGCCAGAGGTTTGGCAGATTGATTCATCGTCCAGCTACAGATCTATCGGCTATCCACAGCCCAATACCATTTGCTAAGTGGGGCATGGATATTCTAGGACCCTATACGCCTGCATCAGGCGGCTGGAGATACATCCTGGTAGCAGTCAACTACTTCACCAAATGGGTGGAGGCCGAAGCAGTCAGGGACATCAAGACCAAGGATGTCATCTCCTTCATTTGGAGGAATGTGATCACTCGTTTTGGGGTGCCTATGTCTATGGTCTTCGACAACGGTCCCCAGTTTGAGACGCCTGTTCTCAAAACTTGGTTGAGGGATCAAGGCATTGCCTACTGCTTTGCGTCAGTCGAACGGCCGCAAGCAAACGGCCAGGTCGAAGCATTTAACAAAATCATTTCAGACGGTATAAAGAAGAAAATTGAGAAAGCAAGCGACCTATGGGCAGACGAACTACCACATGTTCTCTGGGCCATAAGGACGACTGAAAAAGGAGCGACTGGAGAAACACCTTTCCTCCTAACATATGGGGAAGAAGCTGTCCTACCCATTGAGCACTATGAGCAGACTCTCCGAGTTATGTTATATGATGAAGATGCAAACTGGGAAGCAATGCGCCTAGCATTGGATTCCCTTCCAGAACGTAGGGGCAATGCTGCCCTACGCCATGAGATATACCGCCTGAGAATGACTCGGATCTACAATAGAAGAGTATACAAGCGCCCACTCAAAGTAGGGGACTTTGTACTAAGGAAGATGGAATCAGTCGGCAGGGCCAACGAGTTGGGAAAGCTAACTCCTAACTGGGAAGGACCCTACCGAATCTATGAGGAGGTCAGGGACGGCACCTACCGTCTGGAAACTCTAGAGGGCCGACCCCTGCCTAGGACTTGGAAAGTAGACAATCTGAAAAAATATTACTTTTGATGTAATCAATTAAAGTTTATTAATGAAAGTTCCAAGTTTATCCTCTTTTTATATGTTTCAAAAAGGAGTACACTCCGTTTGTATCAAGACAGGCGGATACCCTCCATCGCATACATACTAAAGGGCACGCCTGTTTGCCGACCATACGGCTAATCAACCCAGGCACCAAGCCGCTTGATTACGCTTAATTTTTAAATTAATACGACCTGTCCTAATAAATAGCAGGCGCCTGACGACATGCCATTTGGATGAGATTCGTCGCAGAGAGCAGCTCCCATTTGGGTGGAATAATGCTCTATAAACTACTTACACGGCCCCTATACGGCTGTCCTCAAGGACAACGTATCCGTTTTAAGACAAGGATAACTCGACACTTTCATAAGTAATGTAGACAGATACAGGAGGCGCCCCCTGAGTTAATAGTCAACAAAAATTGACAAATCAAGGGGACTAGTCGACCATTGACGACTGATACCTCTACTACTCAGGATTAGGAGCAGCCACAATTGGTTAATGCCATAGCTAAACCATAGTTGTTCTCCCATACTTGGTCCGGAATCCTAAAAACTTTGAGCAGTCCGCCTGGTCTTTGGCAAAAAGGAACTCAAACAAACATTCCCACTAAGAAATACTAAAGGAATCTGAGCAATCTAGAAGGAACTCAAACAAACATTCCCACTAAGAAATACTAAAAGACCCATTTTCTGTTTTTTTTTTTTTTTTTTTAAAAAAAAAAATTCTGTTTTTTTAAAAGACCCATTTTTTGTTTTTTTTTTTAAAGAAAAATAATTTTCTGTTTTTTTTTAAATAAATTAATTTTCTGTTTTTTTTAAAAAAAAATAATTTAGTTCAGTAAAAAAAAAAAAGGACCACTCACGTGGCGACACGTGTCCAGCAACCTACAATAGAAGGTTGTTGACTTTTATTGACCGGTTTGGGTATGAAGAATGAAAACACACCTCAAAGTTGAGATTATTGCAGAATATTCCAAAGTTGGGATTAATAAAATGAAATCGTGCAAAGTTGATATTAATAAATGCAATTTTTCCTTTTTTATATTATTAAATTCCGACGGATTTTTATTCCGTCGAAATGTTCCGACGGATTTTAATTATGTCGGAAATGTGATTTCCCAACGGAATATTCCGACGGATTTTATTTCCGTCGGAAATATTAATTTCCGACGGAATATTTCGTCGGAATCTTCCAACGGATTTTAATTCCGTCATAAATCTTAACTTCCGACGGAATATTCCGTCGGAAAACCCTTATATTCCAACGGATTTTTATTCTGTCGGAATATCCGACGAAATGAAAATCTGTCGGAATTTTCTGACTTTTCCGACGGAATTACGTATCCGTCGAAAACAGTCCGTTGGAAATCGACCCCTATTTCTAGTAGTGTCCTAGTGTCTATGAGGATCCGACCGACTCCATGGTTGGCTACTTTGCATTCGATGACTACAGGATCATCATGCGGCCTCCTGATTTTGCCCCTATCATCCTCAGTAACTACAACTTTGGGAAAGGAGTCTTTAGATGCCTGCCCCTCGCCGACCGAGTTGATGTCGAGTTGTCTGATGTAGTCCTTGTTACCCCGGATTGTTGGGCCGCCTCCAGCGAAGCCGCCTGCTATTGTATAGATCGGAGTTTCATCAGTATCCGAACTATTAGCAGAGTGGGACTTCTTTTTGGGCGGCTGCCTAGTGTTAGTTTGTAGGGTAACTTTAGACCTCAGAACATAGGACTATAGCATTTGTTGGTATCCCTTTGTCAGCCAGGCGGTCCAATAGACGCTTAAGGCTATAGCATTCGTTGGTATCATGGCCAATATCCTCATGGTAGTGGCAGTATTTGTTTTTGTTCCGATTTTTGGCGGAACCCTTCATAGGAGCCGGCTTCTCAATAGAGACCCGGTCCTTAATCTACATGAGGATGGAGTAACAGTCTTCATTGAATTTGTACTTTGGGGAGTACGTCTTCGCTTCTCTCTTTTTCTTCTGGGATGGTTGTTAGAAGTTTCAGCCACTCAGACTTGTTTTCTTTTCTTTTCTTCTTTCTTAGCCGGTTGTGATGGCCGACTCTATTTTTTATCAGATCTCCTTGAGTTCGACTGCTTACTGATGTTACAGAGCTCGGTCGCCTATATATAGGCATCCGCCTCCATCAGTGCCTCTTGGAGGGTAGCCACCCTCTTTCTGACGAGGTCGAACTTAAAGGCCGACCCGTCCTTCAGACCTTTGAAAAAGTTCGTGTAGGTTACCTCATCAGACAGCCCTTGAATCTGAATTTTCATCAGATTGAAGCGTCAGATGTATGAGCGTAGCCCTTCCTTCTCTCCCTGTTGTATGGCTCCCAAGTCAAGGCTTGTTTTCTTTGCAGGGATATTCATTGAGAAGTTTGACGCGAACAAATAGGCAAGCTTCTTGAAATTATTGATGCATCCGGCTGGCAAGTTTCCGAACCATTGTTAGGCGACGCCCTTTAATGTGGCCGGGAAGCATCTACACCATGTGGCATCGTCCAACCCTTGAAGATACATAAGGTTGGTGTATGCCATCAGGTGGTCTTCTGGATTGGAGGTACCATCATAAGTTCCTACCAATACATTCTTCACCTTGGCCGGCTGTGCGGCCTCAGTTATTTCCTTGGAGAAAGCTGAAGGCTTCTCCCCAAGTCTTAGCAGTCGGAGCTGCCAGTCCAAGGGCTGGACATTAGGTGCCGTCTACCCTCCGAAGAGAGTAGTCTACATAAAAGGTTGTCCATACGGCATGTATGGCTGTTGAGGCGCATACGAGGCCACCTGGAACATCTGAGGACTAGAGTGAGCGGACATGCCACATGTCTGGTCCTCTCAGTTTCATTGAGAATACCTCATTGAGGTATTTTGAAAGTTGTCATTGAAGTTCGACGTTGAGGCCGACTCCGACAGTTGCATATTCTTCTTTTGCTGGATTATCATCCGAGCATCGGAATATGTTTTCTTGGAACCATCCGGCTGTATATGCCGGATGGCCTTCCTCTTCCCTGGCTCAGGGAACCGAAGTCCAGCCAAGTTTATCAAGGGCTTCTGTCCCTCCCTTGGTTTAGGGTAAGGAGTGGCCTCTCGGTCCTTGACCGGCTTTTTCCTCCCAGAATAAGAGGGCTTCTTGGCCGAATGCTCCTTGGTAGGGACAACCATCCGTTTATCAATAAAATCCTTTATCTCCCCTTTGAAACTTGTCATGAGTTCGATTCTAGTGATGGGGGTGGATCCTTCAGCCACCTGGAGGTGACCAGTCGGCTGGCTGACTGTTTCACTGGGCCCTGCCTGGTCGGTGTTCCGTTCCTTCCTTTTGGTGGGACGGATGCGTCGTATCCTGAGGGACCCGTCAGGAGCTGTGTGGGTGGCGACTTCATAGTCGTCATCGGTATCCTGGTCTGAGTAGACCTGAACATCGGTCATAGGCCGTTTCTCATTAAGAGGCGGTACAGGTTCTTGTGAAGTCATCTCAAAAGTACTCTCCCCACAGACGGCGCCAAATGTTTCGAGGTTTTTTTATGTCCTGCGGGAGAGTTACAATTCCAAGACTGGCCTATGGACGCCTGTACCTGCAAAACAACAGAGACTCATGTGGGTGGGAGTTCTACCTCCGACGATCAAGTTAGAATGCGTTTGAGGAGTAAAGTGCGGAAAGTAAAAGGTCTCCCTTGGAATTCAAGAGTATCTGCAATGTGTAATTGCTCAGTTCAAGGTGTCAGGTGTCTGACTTTCTCTGATTTTGAGTTGATGTGAATTAATTTTCTGAATCCCGTTCCTCAGAGGGAAACATCTCCCTTTTATAGGGTGTTGGAAAACGTGCCCAATACTAGGTTTTAGTGAACCTAGGGCTGACTGGGCTTTGCCAAGGAATTTGGGCCATGGGAGGCCATTTTCCTGATGTGAAAGGAATGGTGTCCTTCCAACAAGTGTATTCTTCCGATAGAGGGTTCAGAATTATTACGTAGCTAATTCTTCAGTAAGATCAAGTGATCGGAATGCCTAGGTGGAGGCCGCTTCCGATCAGTAATATCAATGTGCAATTGATGTTACAGCTTAATCTTAACTGAACCCTTCGGGTCGAACCCAATCGAACCACCGATCCGAGACGACGAATTAATCCGAAAGGATTTAATGAGTCAGCAGAGTTTTACGAATACAGACGTCGGAAATCGAGCCTAGGGCGTCGAGACCGAGCGTCGCAAAATCACAAGCGACAAGTACGAGTGTAGCCGTAGCACCACAATGGTCTAACCATGTGGATGCTAGGCTAGTTCGAGCTAGCATGCACCTAGCATGGCTAGGCGCACCATCGCAGCCTAGGCATGCGCATGGCAGCCTATCGCAAAGAACCACAAGCCCCAGGCAGCCCATCGCAGCTAGCAGCGTGCTAGCCTGGGTGCCTGGGTGCGCATGGAAGCCATCGCAAGCGCCACAAGCACCAGGCAGCCCATCGCAGCTAGCAGCGTGCTAGCTTGGGTGCCTGGGTGCATGTGGCAAGCTATCGCAGCAGCATGGCGCCACGCACAGAACCATCGCAGTGCTAAGCACATGCGTGTGTGCATATGCGTGTGCACCATCGCCAAGCAGCACACAGCTGTGTGCTTGTGTGCGTGCCTTCGCATGGCAGCACCAAGCACAGCGAGCTAGCAAGCAACGCTAGCCATGCGTGCATGGGCACCATCGTAGGCCATGCACCAAGCACAGTGCACCTATGTGTGTGCGTGCCTCGCACCAAGCATAGCAGTGCTAGGCACTGGCTGATGCGTGTGCGAGCATTGCGTGGTGCGTAGGATGATGCGAGGGAAGGGCCAGCATGCGTGGCTCACTAGCAGCACGCTTGCTGGCTGTGCTAGTAATGGCGCGCAAAGGAGGTGTGCGTGGGCTGCTAGGGCCAATGCCAGCACTATGTGCTAGCAGCGCCCAGCGCTAGCACACAAGCACCAGCACCAGCCCAGCAGCAGCACGCACTGGCTGGCTGGGTGCTGGGCAGCAGGGCACTGCTAGCTGGCAGCCATAGCTGGCACGATAGCTGGCAGCTAGCTAGCCCTTCTTTAACCCGGTTTGTGCACGGTTGTGGGGACCAAGTCAAGCCCTTGGAGAGCAAGGCATATGGTCCCCCACCTAACCTTGGCCACCACTCCTTTGCATGAGAACATGCCACTTGTCTCAATATGATTAACTTGATTGTTTATTTAATTTGGAAATTAAATAAATGATTGATTTTCAACACTCCCACATTGGTGGAGGATGAAAAATCAAGGGTTCATTTCCTTATAAATACCAAGCTTGGGTATTGCGAAATGAACAACCTTGAGTGGAATTAAAAAGGCAACTCTAAGACTTAGAACGCTCGGGTCGGGTCGAGGGTACGATCCGTCGGAGATCTCGTCTTTTCGGGATTTTGAAGTAAGAGCTCTTTGGGAGCGAAGCACACGTCAAAGGTATAATTCTTGTTCTTAATCTTGTTTGATTAAGTTTATTATGCTTGTTAATTGTTGTAATTAAGGGGCGGGCCTTGGTGGGTTTCCTTCCGCGTAGTGTCGGGTCACTACGAAACCCCACAGCGGTATCGGAGCCACGCTCCTTTTAATTTTTGCAATTATTTTTTAATTAAGGTGTTTTAAAAGAATTTAATTTTCTGGTTCATGTTCTTCTAATTAGATTAGATGCTCGTTTTAATTAATTTTAAAACTCGATTTTATTTTCGATTTGGCTGTTGAACCCAGATTTTGGCTCAAAAATAGTGATTTTTGGGTGGAATCGACATTCTGGAACAGATTCAGCCCTTTTAGGGCTGTCCAGAAGCCAAATTCGAACCAGAAACCCAATTTTTCTGGGGTTTTTCGTTTTTCAACGAAAATTTTAATTCTTTTTAAGCCTTGATTAATGCAAGCATTACAAGGTAAGATTAAATGCACATTTGCATCACTAATCTACTGGTTTTAAAATATCCTTGAGCATAATAATGGAGTTTTTATTAGTGCTTAAGTTGATATACCAATTTTTCACATAAACTTGTTTTTCACAAATTTTGCAAATAAATTGCAATTAAGTGTGAAAACTTGTTGTGATTTTGTATTTTAAGTTCCCAAATAATGTTAAAGTTCTAATCTTTAAAGGTTTAAATGATTGGAACCCTAACCCTAAATTCCATGTTGAACAAAGTTTGGATTTTTTCATGTTTGGTTGATTAAAATCCATTAAGTTCAATTACTTGTGAGTAAAATTTGATTAATCTTCATATTGGAAAATGTAATCTTGGTATTTTACACAAGTATGCAAATTGGAAAATTTTATCATTGGATGGTTAATTTATTTTTCCAACTCCCATTTGTCAAATCCATTATTAATTTGCATATTGCCAAGATTAATTTTGGACATAGCTCATTTTATTTTAACCATAAAGTTAGACCTAATTTTGTTTAAAATTGAAATTTTGGATAAATTTAGGCTTGTGCACCAATAAAATAAATTTTATTTAAGTAGGACTTAATTTTATTTTATTTTATTTTCCCTCAAATTAATTCTAAAATGTAATTTGGAATTAATTATTGTCACACACAAATCGGAATTAAATTCAGAGAATTGGCACGCAAATCGATGCAAAACCGCAATCGTCACCAAGGCCAGCCGGGCTGCCTAGCAGCCCACATGTGGCTGCCTATGGTGTACGCAAGGACATTGCACCAATGCGCGTGGCTGCTGTGTGGCATTGGGAGTGGTGTGCTGCCATGGTGTTGCGTGCATGGCAGGGCTGCTAGAATGGCTTATGCGTGCTGCTGGGCAGCGAGGCAGTAAGCTCCAGCCAGGCTAGTTCTGGCTAGCGCAGCATGCCATGCTGAGCGTGGATGCTGGCACACAGCACAGCAAGCGCAGCACATGAGCTGCCTAGCAGCCATGGTGCGCATCCACCTAATGCTTGTGTGGGGTATTTTTCTTAAGTTTGAGCCATGATTTTGCGACAATTTTTGCCGTTTTAATAATTTTAAATAATTATTTTAACGAGGCTAAAAACCTCGATTTTCGATCTTGCAAAATTTTGACAAAATTATGGGTTATGCCGACTTAATTAATCGGATTAATTAAGTACGGATGCGGAATTTAGTGGGAGCTTAATTAAGTGCGTTAGCTTTTTGCGTTTAGAAATAATGGATTAAACCACTTTGACTAGTTTTAATTAGGCGCGTTAATTGGATTAACCACCTATGTTAGTTACTAGTTTTGCGTGTTTAATTATGTATTTCGTAAAATTGCATGAGGCATTCACAAATAGTGAATGGGTGAATGGAAGATTGTTTTCAAAACAGGTTCTTTGAAAATGGCAACTAGTGGGGCCCAACTAGGATAGAAAATACGGACTGCGTTCCGTTATGTATTTTTGTAAATCTAAATACGGTCTGCGAACCGTTAAGTATTTTTGTACTATTAGATTAATCTTAGTCGTTCTAGCTAGCTCCTTTTATTTCATTTTTGGCCAAGATGTCTCAAGACGGCGTTTCGACGAAGACGAGCCAAGATGAAGACCCATGGAAATTAAAGATTTCAAGGGGTCATGCTAGTTGCCAAATGCATCTATTTTTATGCCTTATATATATTGTTATTATATATGATTGCTAGATGCATGTCTAGGATTTCTATTATGTTGCGACGATTAGTTAAGTTCACTTAAATCAACCAACATAGAAACCCTAGGTCCCTTTAATAATATTGAGCTAAAATTTGCCGTTCCAAGAACAACACTTACCAAACTAATGCGCGTACGTGATGGATTACGCCAAAGTGAGGCATCACTACTTCCTAGGAACGTAAGGTATACTAGGTATACAAGTTGTCTTGGTTAAGCTTAACGATATCAGTAAGGAGTCCTTAGATGTCGTGGAAAAAGAGATAAAATGTCAAGAATGCATTAGATGCGACATTTTATCAAACCGAGAGTAGCTTGGAGCTATTAGAAATTGGATTGCTTACCTTAAGATATTTAATGATTAAGACAAGCCAAAGCATGCTTAACCATTTCTTGATCTTTGGGATCTCGGAATCATTTTATTCTCGCCCATAAGGGACAATTTTAAATGAGTAAATAAAATGTTCAATAAGATTGAATATATGCATGAACGTTTTAAAATTTCAACTTATTGATGTATGAATGGTTTTTCACTTCAAGTTCTTTCAATTGTAGAAAAATGTCTGCAAGTAACTCAAACAACAACCAATTGTGCCCGACACTCCCCGAAAAGTTAGCTATCAAGCTTAACTTAACAAGCCTTGATGAATGGGAAGAAGAACTCAGGAGAACTCTCCGGAGTTGTTCCAAAGAGTATGTTCTGGATACTTCCCTCCCAACCCTCTGTTCCAAGACCCTCTTGAGTGACGAAACTTATTGTGCATGGTCGAAAGACTGCAAATTAGTGTCACAACTCATGGCTAACTCCATCCCGGAAGAATGGAAAGAAAAACTTCCATTCTCTTTCTCGGACTTGTTCCTTGGAGGACTAAGGGATGTTGTCGGTGTGAGATTCTCTAAGAGTTTCAACGACAACAATGATGGACTCTAGTTTGAAGTGACTAGGTCACTTATGGACATGAATGTAAAGCCATCGGATCAAGGTTGTCTTGCGAAAGAGAGGTACCACCTTTGGTCTACAGTCTGCAACACTAAGCTGAGACCGAGTATGCCCCTCCGACCCCATGTGGCAAGAATGAATAAGCTCTTCAAGCACATGTAACTCCTCGGAATTCCACTAGAAGATGGAATGGCTGGTCATATCTTGCTTGCTTCACTCCACTCGGGCTATGATGCACTTAGAGTGCATATCGCTGCTGGAAAGGAGACACACTCCCTCAAGGATGTGGTGCAACTACTTAGCCAAGTCACCGCCTATGGAATGAACAAAAGGCCCTTGAGAGCTAAGAAGAAGGAGTTCAAGAAGGTCAAGGAAAAGATGAGATGCTTCCATTGTGGCATGCAAGGCCACTACAAGAGGGAATGCATGCTCGTCAAGGAAGAGGGGATCACTCCGACTACCTCAGGTATCTTCCTAAACACTTGTGAATTAAGCTTATCATAAGGTATTAGATACCAAGTATGACTCACTTAATGTTGCCTTTTCAGGGACCAAGTGAGAAGCTTATCAAGTGTTGGTGCAAGAGCAAGAAGACGACGAAGATGGTTTTTCGGTCGTGCTTGCATGCACTATTTTGTCTATGACATGTAATTAAACTAATTCTAGTTTTTCATCATGCCTTTGAACATATTATGATCCACGGTGTTGGACACCTAGGAATTTTGAGTGTAAGACTTTGACAATAGTTGTTTCAAGTTTGTCTTACAAATTTATGTTCAATTAAATTGCATGTTTTTACATATGATTAGACAAAAGTTGATACCACTAGCTAAGACCATCGAGTCGAATCAAACCTACTTGTGGCATTGTCGTCTTGGCCACATTAACATCAAGCGCATCAAGAAACTTCTTCAAAAAGGTGTTCTTGACTCATTCGACTTAAGAGTCGTTTGAAAATTGCGAAGGATGCTTATTAGGCAAGATGATAAAACAGCCATTCTCCAAGTTGGGATAAAGGGCAAGTGACTTATTAGGTCTAATACACACGGATGTATGTGGACCAATGAGCACACCCGCAAGATAAGGTTACCGATATTTCATCACTTTCATCGACGATTATAGTAGATATGGATATATCTACTTAATGTCGAATAAATTTGAATCCTTTGAGAAATTCAAAGAATTTCAGAAAGAAGTTGAAAATCAACTTGGCAAGAAAATCAAAGCACTTCAATCGGATCGAGGTGGCGAATATTTGAGCCATGAATTCGACGATCACTTGAAAGAAAATGGCATTCTTTCAGAGTTGACACCTCCCGGAACTCCTCAATAGAACGGAGTGTCCGAACGGAGGAATCGAACCTTGTTAGACATGGTTCGATCAATGATGGGTCTTAGTGAACTCCCTATCTCTTTCTGGGGACACGCGCTACAAACTGCAGCACTAACACTGAATAGAGCTCCGTCAAAAGCTGTTGAAAAGACTCCATATGAATTATGGACTAAGAAACCTCCTAGGTTGTCTTTTCTCAAGATTTGGGGATGCGAAGCATATGTCAAGCGATTAATTTCGGACAAACTTCACCCCAAATCGGATAAGTGTTTCTTTGTGGGATATCTAAAAGAAACCAAAGGGTATTACTTCTACAATAAATCCGAGAACAAAGTTTTTGTTGCTCGTGATGGTGTCTTTTTGGAGAAGGATCACCTTTCCAAAATGACAAGTGGGAGGAAAATCGAACTCGACGAAGTTCGAAAGGACGAGCAACAATGTCAACCTGACAAAACTAACAATCTAGATACTTTGGAAGCATCTAAGAAGATTGGTCAGAATCAAACAGACAATGTAAATGCTTAACCGATTACCCTATGTAGGTCGCAACATCTCAACCAGACAGATACCTCGGTATCGTCTTAACCGACGATCAGGACATCCTAGTCATGGATGGTGGTGAGCCGGCGACATACAAGCAAGCTATGACGAGCCCCGACTCTGCAAAATGGCAAGAGGCCATGAAATTCGAGATGGACTCCATGTCTGAAAATCAAGTCTAGGACTTGGTGAATTTGCCCGAGGGTTATACACCCATTGGTTGCAAATGGATCTTCAAAGTGAAGACAGACAAGGATGGAAATGTATCAATATACAAAGCTAGATTGGTGGCAAAAGGTTATAGACAAGTCCACGGGATTGACTATGATGAAACTTTTTCACCAGTTGCAATGCTAAAATCCGTCCAGATCATCCTAGCGATTGCTGCATATTACGATTATGAAATATGGCAAATGGATGTCAAAACCGCCTTCCTTAATGGAATTTTGGAAGAAAATGTGTATATGACACAGCCAGAAGGTTTTGTCAATCCAGGCAACGCTGGAAAGGTTTGCAAGCTGAAGAAGTCCATTTATGGACTAAAGCAAGCCAGCAGAAGTTGGAATTTGCGATTTGATGAAGCCATTAGCAAGTTTGGTTTTATCAAGAATCCAAATGAGTCTTGTGTATACAAGAAGGTCAGTGGGAGTGATATTGTATTCCTAGTCCTGTATGTCGATGACATACTTTTCATTGGAAACAGCACAAAATTGTTGGAGTCCGTAAAGGGCTGGTTGGGAAAGTGCTTTTCAATGAAGGACTTAGGAGAGGCAAAGTACATATTAGGCATCAAGATCTACAGGGATAGATTTAAGAGGATGATTGGATTAAGCCAGAGTACTTACATTGATAAGGTACTAGCTCGATTCAACATGGAGAATGCCAAAAGAGGGCATTTACCCATGTCCCATGGCGTAACTCTCAGCAAGAAACAGTGTCCACATACACCTGTTGAGCGAGAAAGAATGAATCAGATCCCATATGCTTCGCTAATCGGATCGATCATGTATGCCATGATATTTACAAGGCCAGATGTATCGTATGCCCTGAGTGCAACGAGTCGATACCAATCGAACCCAGGAGAGGCGCATTGGACTGCGGCCAAGAACATCCTTAAGTACCTGAAAAGGAACAAGGATAAATTCCTGGTGTGTGGAGGCCACAAAGAGCTGGTTGTTGAAGGTTACACCGACGCTAGCTTCCAGACTGACAGAGACGACTTCAAGTCACAGTCGGGGTACATATTCTGTCTGAATGGAAGAGCGTTTAGCTGGAAGAGTGCCAAGCAGAGCACCACTGCAGACTCTACAACTGAAGCCGAGTACTTGGCCGCTTCAGAAGCTGCCAAGGAGCTGTTTGGATTCGCAAGTTCATTAGCAAACTTGGTGTTGTACCCTCAATCAAGGGGCCGATAGATCTCTATTGTGATAACAATGGAGCTATTGCTCAGGCCAGGGAGCCGAGAGAGCACCAGAAGGTCAAACACATGCAAAGGCGATTTCACATGATAAGGGAATGGAAATCCGAAGGTGAAATCAGAATTTGTAAGATTAGCACGGATGATAATGTAGCCGATCCTTTGACTAAACCGCTGCCTCAAGTGAAACACAACAAGCACATTAAGGCGATGGGAATCAAGCATGTTGGAGACTGGCTTTGAAATTCCCTGTACATGTGTTTTAATTAAATTGGATATTTAATGTAAGACACTGTATTAAAACCATTCATTAATGGAGTAATTAATTTTTGTGCAAGATTATCATTCACTCCATTACTATTAATTGTGGTTTAGAATTAAATAATGAGTCCATTCAATTTACGAAAATATTCAAAACAGGGTATCAAGACCATGTCTTGGATAAAGAAACACCTGTTAAGTGAACATTGAATATTAAATCGAAAATTGTCCCTAATCGAGGTCAGCTAACAGATGGACGATTGATGACCGCCATAGATTAGTGTGTAGTATGATTTACAGCACCGTTTCTTGTGCTGCAAGGACGTGACGGTCATAAATCATTTGCACAGGCACAATTTGGAACTGTACTGGATAAGACCTATGAGAGTACTTTAAGAAAATTTAAATCTTGTCATAAGTACATTTCTCATTATGACTATCAGAACTTGTTTCCTCCGACCATGAGTACTGTGAAGTTTTCTTGTTTGAGTACTAGACTCTTTGATGTTTCCAAACGTCTGCCGTAACTGGGGATTATAACGGGAGCACTAAGGAGACTATGTCCTCTTAGTAAGAAGAACTTAAAATACAAGACTAGGATTGTCCCCCTACTAACAATAGGGAAAAATGTTTTGTTGTTTACAAGGCCGCTCGAAGAGAGAGACTGTGAAAATGCATGGCCGTGCTTAGATGGATTTTAGAAATCATCTGCTTATTGACAGTCGAACTCGGAGATTGAGAAACACTTCTGAACGTAATAAGGATGACAAAGAATCTTACCTTATAGTTCACGAAGAAACATTAAGTGACATAGGAAATGAGCTATACAATGTATGCACACTTGTCCGGAAGGACAAGTGGGAGATTGAAAGGAATGGTGTCCTTCCAACAAGTGTATTCTTCCGATAGAGGGTTCAGAATTATTACGGAGCTAATTCTTCAGTAAGATCAAGTGATCGAAATGCCTAGGTGGAGACCGCTTCCGATCAGTAATATCAATGTGCAATTGATGTTATAGCTTAATCTTAACTGAACCCTTCGGGTCGAACCCAATCGAACCACCGATCTGAGACGACGAATTAATCCGAAAGGATTTAATGAGTCAGCAGAGTTTTACAAATACAGACATCGGAAATCGAGCCTAGGGCGTCGAGACCGAGCGTCGCAAAATCACAAGCGACAAGTACGAGTGTAGCCGTAGCACCACAATGGTCTAACCATGTGTATGCTAGGCTAGTTCGAGCTAGCATGCACCTAGCATGGCTAGGCGCACCATCGCAGCCTAGGCATGCGCATGGCAGCCTATCGCAAAGCACCACAAGCCCCAGGCAGCCCATCGCAGCTAGCAGCGTGCTAGCCTGGGTGCCTGGGTGCGCATGGAAGCCATCGCAAGTGCCACAAGCACCAGGCAGCCCATCGCAGCTAGCAGCGTGCTAGCCTGGGTGCTTGGGTGCATGTGGCAGGCTATCGCAGCAGCATGGCGCCACGCACAGCACCATCGCAGTGCTAGGCACATGCGTGTGTGCATGTGCTTGTGCACCATCGCCCAGCAGCACGCAGCTGTGTGCTTGTGTGCGTGCCTTCGCATGGCAGCACCAAGCACAGCGAGCTAGCAAGCAACGTTGCCCATGCGTGCATGGGCACCATCGCAGGACATGCACCAAGCACAGCGCACCTATGTGTGTGCGTGCCTCGCACCAAGCATAGCAGTGCTAGCCACTGGCTGATGCGTGTGCGAGCATTGCGTGGTGCATGGTGCGTGGTGCGTAGGATGATGCGAGGGAAGGGCCAGGTGTGCAAGCAATGGCGCGCAAAGGAGGTGTGCGTGGGCTGCTAGGGCCAATGCCAGCACTATGTCCTAGCAGCGCTCAGCGCCAGTACACAAGCACCAGCACCAGCCCAGCAGCAGCACGCACTGGCTGGCTGGCTGGGTGTTGGGCAGCAGCCCTAGCTGGCACGATAGCTGGCAGCCAGCTAGCCCTCCCTTAACCCGGTTTGTGCAAGGTTGTGGGGACCAAGTCAAGCCCTTGGAGAGCAAGGCATATGGTCCCCCACCTAACCTTGGCCACCACTCCTTTGCATGAGAACATGCCACTTGTCGCAATATGATTAACTTGATTGTTTATTTAATTTGGAAATTAAATAAATGATTGATTTTCAACACTCCCACATTGGTGGAGGATGAAAAACCAAGGGTTCATTTCCCTATAAATACCAAGCTTGGGTATTGGGAAATGAACAACCTTGAGTGGAATTAAAAAGGCAACTCTAAGAAAGAGTAAACCTTTGATTCGTAAAACTCATAATTATTTTGTCCGGGTCTTGACTAACCTTCAAAACTTAGGACGCTCGGGTCGGGTCGAGGGTACGATCCGTCGGAGATCTCGTCTTTTCGGGATTTTGAAGTAAGAGCTCTTTGGGAGCGAAGCACTCGTCAAAGGTATAATTCTTGTTCTTAATCTTGTTTGATTAAGTTTATTATGCTTGTTAATTGCTTTAATTAAGGGGCGGGTCTTGGTGGGTTTCCTTCCGCGTAGTGTCGGGTCACTACGAAACCCCACATGATGGGCTATCTATCTGCCACGTGTCGCGGCCTGATTGGTCCACTTTGGACCTCACGAGGTGACACGTGGCAGACTCTAATTGATCCACGTGGATGACACGTGGCAGTACTTAAGTGGTCCACGTGGCGGGGAAATTTCCCCTAAACAACTCCCTCCGTCTCTTAATGATCACCCCTTATGGACAATTTTCACGGGAATTAATAAACATAAATAAGAAGTAATAAAAGTACATTGGAAAGATAAATTTACACGGGGTATGCAAAAAAGTACAGAGAGAAAGTAATAAAAGTACATGGAAAAACAAAATTTAGAAAGCTAAATTTGCATAAATATTGTTGCATTTGGAGGGAATTTTGGTAAAAAATTAATATTAATGGTTGTTGGAAAAGCAAATGGGGTGAATATTTTGGGACTAAAATTTGGCCAAAAGGGACTATCATTAAGGGACGGAGGGAGTATTATTATTATTATTAATACTAATTATTAATTATTATTATTACTCAGACCCTCACAGTTTTTTTGGTTCGATAATTACAGGTTAGACACTTTAAGAGTGAGGGGAGAAGGGTAAGAGATCTCCATTCTCAAAGTGTCTCTAGTGGGGACAGGGGCATATCTATGTGTGTGCACACCGGTGCACATGCATTACAAGCAAAAAAATAAAAGAAATTTTTTAAAAAAAAATATCAAAGAGACCTGTTGTTATAGATAACCGGTCTCTTTGGTACTGCTATTCACGCTCTGAAAGTGTAGTAGCAGTATCAAAGAGACCGGTTATCTATAATAACCGGTTTCTTTGATTGTTTATAATTAAAGAGACCAGTTGTATTATAACCAAATTTTAAAATTTTCCCCAAAACTTCCATTTTAAGTTTAAGAAAATCATAAAATTAATGTAATAGTATATTATTACCAACTTGTAAATCCTGGATTCGTCATTGAGTGGAGATTGAACCCTCAACCTTAAGTTTGGAAAGTATAATCGTTAATACTAGACCAAGCTTAACTTGGTAGATAAAGTACTCCGTAATTGCATCATAATTTCTTCAAGTCGGGCAAAAAATACAAAATAATATTTGTACAGTACTGCCTAATGGATAATGGGAAACAGACAGAGTACTGTACCATATAGATTCACATTTAACGTCAATTCCTCGAAATATAGAATTTGATTAATTGAATACAAGAAATTCAGTTCCTTCGTTGAATTAAATTTAATGCTCTCTCTCTTCTCTCTCCTTTCCCAAACTCCACTCTTCTTCTTCCTGCAAACTCAAAAACACCTCAGATCTTTTATGTTCTTCTTCATACAATCAACTTAGGGTTTCTGCAATTCCAAAAACCTCGAAGCTTTCAACAATGGCGAAAGCAAAATACGGTCGTCCTCTACTTCGGAAATCGTCAACGCCATCGTCAACGCTCATACTCGCATTATTTCTTTTGTTCTCCGTTCTCGTTCTTATCCTTCTTGCTCTTGGAATTGTCTCCATTCCCAGCATTAATCCTTCCGCTTCTCATCAAGTTAATGATCTCAGTTCCATCGTTCATAATGCTGTTCACAGGTTTTGATTTCACCAATGTTCTCATTTTGAATTGAAATTCCAATTATTATTGCTAATTCAATGTGATCGAATTTTTCGAGGGCAGCTGAATTTATCTCTTTGATAAACACTCCGAAATGTATGTAGATTTTGCGCCTGATTATCCAACAACTAATTGTAGACTGACTATTGTTTTGAAATTGATAGTCGAGGAGATAATTTTGGAGTTTTCGGGTTTTGGATTTTACTTTGGTTTTTGTTAAATTGATTTTATGTTGTTAGCAGGGCTGATCATGTGAGCAAAGAAAGAGATCAGCAATGGGTTGAATTACTATCTTGGGAGCCTAGAGCTTTTGTTTATCATAATTTCTTGGTATGTGTTCAAAATTATTTACTTCATTTCCAGTTAAAGTTGACTTTTTTTTTTTTTTTTTTCATTTTCTTTAGAATTGAGCAAAAGTTATGATGGTCAATGTATACAACTACAAGTTTATATTCAATATATGTTATTGATTTATTATGTTTTTGTTATTATATTTCTTACATGTGCTATGATTGAATTATATCTATGTCCGTTTGCTGGTTACTTTGGGGTTTTTAATGTGTGGAAAATGTGTTTCATAAGCTGGATCGATGGAGTTTTTATCATTGAGAATTGATGTGGAGAATTATACTAGTATAAGTTTTTATCTGAGGTTGTTCCTTGTTTTGGTTTTCGTTGGAGCTTAATTGAAAGTTATGGATTATTGGTTGAGACATAATGCACCTTGTTTCACTACATTATAATGCATCATTGGAAGGAACTTTTGGTGCTTCGTCAAGTTACATTAATGGAAGGAATTGAACGCATACTGAAGTATCTGATTTTGGCAGTCTAATAGATTGAATTCTTTGATAGTTAAAAAGATATTGAAAGCTTAATCAAATCTTTGGTCCTTGGCAGTCTAAGGAAGAATGTGAGTACCTTATTAAACTTGCCTCACCTCGCATGGAAAAGTCACAAGTTGTTGATGAGCAAACCGGCAAGAGTAAAGACAGCAGGCACAAATTTCTATATTCCCTCTCCATTCTCTAGTCTTTGTTATCCCTAGTTCTCTTGTTTCCTCTCTCATTTAAAAAATAGCTGCCATTTTATGATGCCTATCTCATAGTGTTTTCCTTTTTTCGGTTGCTGTCTACTTATCTTATTAGATTTTTGATTTTCTTCTCTTGTAGGGTGCGTACTAGTTCAGGAACATTCCTTGCTAGAGGTCGGGATAAGATCATCAGGACCATAGAGCAGAGAATTGCAGATTTCACTTTTCTTCCAGTAGGTATGAAGCTTAGAAATTTTGGTGTAATTGTTTGATAAGAACCATAGTTACTCAATATGCTACTCCCCTGCGAACCATGAACCAAAAAATAATGAATTATAAGGAAAGTGGTACATTTTTCATTTTTGGTCTAATTAAATAAGTTAGGTAGTGTGAATTGTCTACCCGTACCCAACCTCGTATTGGCAAATTAAGTAACTCTTCTAAGGCTCCTTTTTGAAGCTTATTTTATACTTCCTCTGTTTCACTAAAATTTCAACACTACTTTGACTCATGCACTATTCACATACTTTTCTTTGACTTACCTATATGATTTATGATTAAGGAAAATTGTAGTCATGTGGGATCTTTTTAAATTCACCTCGATTTATGAATTTGTAACACTTCTTTGACTTATGCACTGTTTACATACTTTACTTTACCTAACTTTTACGATTTATGGTTAAAGAAAACTATAGTCATGTAAGATCTTTTTAGATTTGCCTCAATTTATGAATTTGCAAGCGTGAAATGTAAAGTGTTGCAATTTTATTGAAACGATGGAAGTATTTTAATTTAATTTCTTTATCCGTTTTGGGGCCGAGGTATTGGAATTTGAATTGTTAAGTTTCTATCTTGTTTGGAATAAGAGGGAAGGAATAAGAGGGAAAAGAAAGGAAGGCGAGGGAATGGAAAGAGCGACCTTTAGTTTCCTTCCAAAGCTCTCCAACAAGGGAGGGATGTAGTTTATCAATAGGGAAAAGAAAATGGATCCATCCATTTCCTTTCCCTTCCCGTGCCCTATATATTATTAGAATAAGGGACAATGTATCCCTCACCATCATAATCCTTAATTTTTAAGAATCTACTTGTTGAAACTTGAAAGTAAGCTGGGACCTATGGCATGAAAGTAACAGTTCTCATAGGTTGACTAACAGTTGAAGATACTAAACTTAATTGCTTTCTTTTAGAGCATCCTGGACAGGGTAGATATCTACTGGTGATGAGCAACCTTTGGCCTTTGATTTTACTGATTACTCTAAATCTCCTTAGCCACCTTGGTTCCTAATTTTATGGATTGAGGGAACTTTAGGAAGCTTGCCAAGAACCTGTTGACCCTACTGTATATTGCAATTGCATGTACATTTTTTGAGACTCGTGCCATCACTGTATAGGTATTAAATGAGTCTAAACTAGTCTAAGTGCAACAACTTCAACTTTAGATCTTTTACTTTTTTGATTCATGAAAGCTATGCCCTAATCAACTTTGTGGCTCTTAGGTTTGGTGTAATCCATGTAATTGTCCATACCATTAAAATTGTGCTTGATTGTTCTGTGTTCGTTCTGTACATAAGTTTACCATCTATCCTTGCTTTTGTTCCTTTTGCTATATGAGGAAGACATTTCCCACTTTTATCTACCATATCCTTCCCTATCTACCGCTGTTTTTTCTAAATGGTATAGAAAATCTACTATGTGTGGTAATCGAGAGCCAACTTTTACAGTATTACGTGTCCTGATTAAATATTCCAGTTAGTGATATCTATTATTTTTTAACTGGACATGAGCAAATGAAGCATGCATGGTTTTGGTCTGTAAAAGAATGGGTCGCTTTTTGAGAAAATATTTGCTGATCTAGGGCATACCTAATAGCAAAAACTCTCTAAATCTACTGTAACGATTTATTTTTATTTTTATTTTTATATTTTACAATACCCCATCAGCTCTTCATTTTGACTTTGCTAGCTGCAAATTATGATGAATTATATTGTAGTTGGATTTGTGAATATGAATTTTCAATTGATTTAGGATGATGGATGCTAGTTTATACTCAATGAAGTAATGAACATAAAACAATGATAGCAAACTTCCTAAACTATTTCCTTATGGCTTCTCCACTGGCCAATACTTTTGTTTTATGAACCATGTCATTTTTTGAGTGGGCAGAGCAGTGAAGGAAGGGATGAGTTAGATGTGACAAATTTGCGCAAACTTCTCTGATCACCAACCAGTGACTAAGAACTCTACTTTCAGTTTAACAAATCTTATACTGTCTTGAGCCAGAGCTAAAGAAGTAGACAGCGTAATATAGTCCTAATACAGTGAGAAATGGATTCTTAGCAAGCAATTCAAAGGTTAAAGTTATATAGCTCCATTCGTATACTCTCCAGACAATGTTTTTTGGAGACCTAACCTTGAGAAAAATAAAGATGTTGGACTGGAGTACTGATGCGGGAGCAATCGTCCAATATGGGTTATCTTGAAGATTCTTGGAATGTTCAATTGTAAATTGTTTGTAAAGAATTTTGCGATTTTCTTGCAAATCTTGAAGATTCATGGAGTTTTTTGAGAACCTACACTATCCTTTAGTTATTATTAGTTACTAGGATTTTTGCCTATGGGTTTTTACCTTTCACTAAGGGTTTTCTTATTTTTATGCTTTAACGGTTTTAGTTATTAGGATAATTATTTGTTTAATTCAGTCATGTTAGGATAGAATTAGTAGTTGGTTACGAAAATGACTAGGAGATAAATTAGGATTAGGATTCCTAGTTTCTATCTTTTCTTAGGATTATGGATTATGATTATTAGTTTCCTATCTTATTTTTGTATGGTTTTTCACCCTATAAATATGGATGCATACCAATATAGATTTTGGTGCCTTTGAGCGTTGCTTGTTTGATTGTTAATCAAAAACATCAAGGAAGAGACCCTCTATTTTCGCGAGAATTAGAGTATTCTAACTTTAATTTTCGTTTAAATTCTTTAGTTCTTGGCTTCTTGCTAGATCCGAAGATCCAATATGTTATTATAGATTGGGAGCCTTGTGAGTCTTGAGGGATCCACATCAAGTACTCTCTAGCCATTTGTATTATTAGGAAGTAGAAGAATTGGTTATTGGTTATTCCAATAGGTAAAGTCAGGAACTCAGGATTGATCTAAATTGGGGTAGGGTGGGGGGAATTGGTGAGTAGGGGGAGTCGTTAGCTGCTCGCGAACTTACCCACTCACAAGTTGCAAAGTGAGTGACTAAGAATCTATTTTCTACCTCGTATTTGAAAACTCTTTTGCTTTTATGACCAGAAGGAAGGGGTTAGTTTTATGCAAACTTGCTCGCTCACAAACTCAGAAACTTAGACACTGCTTTCTACTTGACATCTTTTGCTAACTGGAACCGGAACTAAATTAATACACCTCAATGCTATGAAGAAAATATTCTTAGCAAGTAATTCAAATGCATACAAACTAAAGTTCTTTCATGAGACATTCTATATATAATTTCTCCTGATAACGTCTTTTGGAGACCTGCCTTTGAAAAGAAAAAGAAGCTGGGCTAGTTGATAGCCATGTGTTGTTTATTGTAGCAGTAGCCTGAATTGTCTCCAATAAGTGATCCTGAATGATTCTATAAAATGTTGTGTTGTAGTCAAGGACCTTGTCCATCACGACTGGACTATATTTGAGGCTCATTGGCTCATAATCATTCAAGAAGACCACTGTTAGTCAAATTCTAATGGGATTTTCTCTTGAAAAGGCCATACTAGCCCAACGAGTACCAAATCAGGAGTTGGGAACAGGGAGTGGGATGGCTGCTTAGCACATAGCTAAAACTTTCTTGATTTATGGAAAAAAATTGCTATGTCAGTGCTTTTGTGCTTTGATACATATTAGTTTTCCATTGTTTCTTACTTATCTTGAATGTAACATATAGAGATGTGATATTGATATTGTCATTGGTCAATGTCATGTTCCCTTAGTGATAAATTTGGTATGATATATAGGGGTCAAACTATGAGCCTATGACTCTCTGAAAGAAATACTTTGTACTTGAGAATATTCTGGCAATGCCTAGATGCTCCACACATTTTGTTTAACTTTCTGATTCATACATTTAGCTTCTGAGTGTCATTTGCAATCTAGACTAGTAACCTTTTATTGTCTGATGGTGTTATCCACAGATCACGGTGAAGGTCTTCAAGTTCTTCACTACGAAGTTGGACAAAGGTACGAGCCTCACTTTGACTACTTTTTGGAAGACTACAGCACTGCCAATGGAGGTCAACGGATAGCCACTGTTCTCATGTATCTGTAAGTCCTTCCTCCATTTTTTTTCATTCTCCTTTTTGTGTTGCATGGCTCATCTCTCACAATTTATGTAAAATGATGTCTTAATTAGTCTCTTTAATATTAATTTATAACTTGTGAATTAAATTCTGCTACACTTTATAGCTCTGATGTTGAAGAAGGGGGTGAGACAGTGTTTCCCTCTGCAAAAGGAAACATCAGTGCTGTACCTTATTGGAACGAGTTATCTAAATGTGGTAAAGAAGGTCTTTCGGTCAAACCAAATAGGGGTGATGCTTTGCTGTTTTGGAGCATGAAGCCTGATGCCTCTCTGGACCCCTTAAGTTTGCATGGTTGGTTTTTATTTTTTGCTATACAACACCCCTCTCTGCATACTCCTCTTGCAGCTCTACCATATGATCTGCTTTGTCCATCCTTGTTTCAGGTGGTTGCCCTGTGATTAAAGGGAACAAGTGGTCAGCTACAAAATGGATTCGTGTCAATGCATACCACTCTTGAATCTTCAACTGATCTGTTAAAAGGTAATACACTTTGTTTTACCACTACTTTCTATCCTGATCTCTCTCTCTCTCTCTCTCACATGCATGCACCCATGTTCAGCAATGTGATTATTTTTTGGTCGTTTTCAATGACACTTCTTGATGCAAAGTAAATAATATGAACATGGACACAAGTTGTGAATTGGTCTGCTGGGTTTTCCTTTTTTAGTTGCCCTGAAATGAAAGGCAATAGTTAGTTTCATATTTCTGGTGTCCAAGTGAATACTTCCCTTCATGCAAATCCTGGCCACAGGTTACTTCCCTCGTTTAAATCTAAATAAATGAATACATTGCCTTCTTTGCCTTTTCCATTTATCTAAGCCTGTTTTGTCCCTAACAACCATATACTTAAAGGTTCACTATTCATGTTTGTTGCAGGTCACATTCGATGTCAATTAACTAGTTGCTGTATTATGTGTATCAATTACCCAATAGATTGTTAACTATTGCTGAATCATGAGGCGCCAACTTGGCCATATTAAAAGGAAGCTTACAATTTTGATGTTTGAATTGATTTTACACTGTATTTTTCTGTTACTCAAATCTGTATTAATTTTTACTCATAGAATAAGTTTTGAAAAATATTGTATAACTATATAATGTAGAGGATCTGATATGCTTGTAAAAGTTGTAATTCATAAACATGCGGTCACTTACTTTTGAGCTGCAAAAATCAAAATAGAAATGAAACACCCGACCTTTCTTCACAAGTTCAGTCATTTCTTGGGTATAGGAGATGTTAGTATAATTACAAAGGGTTTGCTTGTTTTATTTTATACTCCGTATCAAGTTAAGTTCAAGCAAAGTAAGGGTCTGTCTGATTTACTGAACTGGGCTGAACTGAACTGATTGAAGCTGAATTGAACTGAGTAGAGCTGAAGTAAATTGTTTATAAGCGAAGGAAATTAGGAATTGAACTGAACTGATTAAAGCTGAACTGAACTAAACTGAAATTAAGCTGAAGAGAACAGGCCCTAAATCTAAATAAGTTTTCACACAAAATCATATACTCCCTCCTAAACCAAGGCATCGTGCCGGGCCGTGCCTGGCGGGCCACGGGCTCCGGCGTGCCATGCCGTCGTGCCCAGGAAGTCGTGCCGTGCCGACCATTCTCACAAGCCAGCCCACGGCCTGGCACGGCCCTCGTGCCTGGCGGGCTCGTGCCGTGCCGGCCTGCGTGCTGGCCTGGCGGGCTGGTGGCAGTTTCCAGATTTTTTTTTTATTTATTTTTTTTTAAAAAAAAAAATAAGTGACAACATTATAACTTATATTATAATGTATATAAGTTATAAAATTATAATTATAAGTTTTATAAGTTATAAGGTTATAACTTATAAGTTATTAAGTTATAAGGTTATAACTTATAAGTTATTAAGTTATAAGTTTTATAATTATAAGTTGAATATTTATGTTTTATAATTTTGTATATTCAATATTTATATTTATACTATTACTTTAAAATTTAATGTTTATAATTTATTAAATATAATTTTGTATTAGTAATTGGTATAATTTTATTTTTTTTAATATGAATTTACAAATTGTAACAAAACGGGGAAAAAAGGCAAATTGGACTTTGGATGTGAATAATGCGTACTTTATATTATTATTACTTGAGTTGAGAAAATTGTACAATGATAACAATGATAAAAATCGTACAATGATGGTATTAAACAAAAATTGGAAAATGATAAAATTGATATTTGATAATGATTAAAATTGTACAATATACAATAATTGTCTATTCTTCTTCTCCTTCTTCTTGCTCGTCTTCGTCTTCGTCTTCGTCTTCGCCTTCAAGGTCATCGGCTAATTGGATAGATTGGGATATAGCCGAACCCGAACGGTCGGAAGCGGAGGTTCCTTCTTCGTTGTCGTTGTGGTCGTAAGAACGGTCTTGTGAGCGATTTTCCGCATCCAACCAATCTCTGAAACACACGCACATTTCTAGTGTTTCGGGTTTTAGACTTGTTCTTCTATCGTTTAAAACCCTTCCGGATGCGCTGAAAGCTCGTTCGGAGGCGACGGAGGAAACTTGGATAGCAAGAATGTCTAGTGCCATTGCCGCCAAAGTTGGATGCTTCGAGCTTTGTTGTTTCCACCATGCAAGGAGGTCGAGGCTGTTTATCTCATCGTCGTCCATGCCTTTGGTGAAGTCGTAACTCAGGTACATCTGCAACTCCAAGACGTCGCTTTGCGTTCTCCTGATTGATGAATCACCTGAAAACCTTGAAATCAAGTTAGTAGCTTGTGAAAATAAATGTTTGGCCTTCTTACTTACGTTTTTGAATGGTTGGGAAGGCCCTGAGCGAGGAACGGTGCCATATTTGGCTTCATAGACTCTATATAAAGCAAAAAACTGATCCTTCACATTAGTCTTATAGTTTTCTACATCATCGTCAAGAAACATGCATTGAAAGTAAATGTCAACTAACATAAATGTATTTTCATACTTTTGCCTAGGATCTAATATGGAAGCAAAAATATAAATCAAAGGAATTTTACTATAATATTTACGCCACTTTGTTTCCATTGCTGGAAGATACTGATCATAATCACTTTGATTGCGATGATCAGCGAAAAGTTGGGCGAGTAAGCATGCATTAGAAAGAAAGTTTTGAGCACGAGGATTGTAAACAGTAGAAAAACAAAACGTCATGTTATATAATAACTGTAAAAATTGCATATATCTTTCACAGTTATTCCAATCATCATCATACAAAGAATTTTGTGGAAATTTTTGGTTGTAAAATAATGTTAACGGGCCCTTGTACTCAATTGCCTTTGTTAACATGTCATAGGTGGAATTCCACCTAGTTGGGCAATTGGTTCTAATTTTTATTACCCTTATCTTTTGTTGTTTTAGAAAACTCTTCCATTCTTGGTATCTCATGTTAGAGCTATTAATAGACATAATAGCATCTCTGATTTTTCTGTAGTATGGGCCAATTGCCCGAACTCCATCCTGTACACATAAGTTAAGTACATGGCAAACACATCTAGTATGAAGAGCTTCACCGTCTAATAGTACATCGGTTAAGTTTTGTTTGATAAGATTAGCTGTGTATGTCATAGAGGTTGCATTATCAAAAATCATAGACATCATTTTATCTCGAAGGTTGTATTCGTCTATTGCTTGCATTAAATGGTGAGCAATGTTAATGCCAGTGTGTGGGTATTCCAGCATTTTGAAATGTATTATTCTTTTTTGTAACAACCATTGATCATCTACCCAATGGCAAGTCACACATAAATAGTGATATTTATAACCACTATCCCAAGAATCGGCTGTTAAAGATACTCTACAGTTAAGGTTACTCAATTCGGCTTGTAACCGGACTTTGTACTCTAGGAAATTTTTCATTGCGGCGGAACGAACGGTTTTCCTAGAGATTCTTTTATGTTGGGGTTGTAGTGCTTTGTTAATGTAGGTGTTGAATGGGTCACTTTCCGAGAAAAGAAAAGGTTGTTCGGCGTGTACTATCATTTTTCCTAGTTCATCCCTATCCCTCTCATAGTTGTATGTAAAGCCGTATGGATGGAATTGGGAAATTTTGGGCTGGGTTGGATCACTAGCTGGTTTTGCACAAGCTTTCATGTGTCTAGTTAAGTGTCCCGTCCCGGATTCGGAAAATGCCGTGAATACACCATTACATGTTTTACATTTTGCATATGTTTGGCCCTGTTTATTTAGGACGAAATGACGACATACCTCACTGCTTCGGTTTTTCAAAAGTACCATCTCACTTTCGGTTAACCATTCATGATGTGTGTTTGGGTTAGTATTAGTAGTAGAAGGGGTAGAACCGGAGGGAATTTGGGTACTTTCTTGGCTACTTTGGCTAGAATAATAGTTTTGTTGATCACCAAAATAATTAGGTGGGAATTGACCGAATTGTGGGAATTGTTGTGGATTTTGATATTGGTTTGATGGTGAAAATTGGTTTGGTGGTGGTGGTGGAAATTGGTTTGGTGGTGGTGGTGGAAATTGGTTTGGTGGTGGTGGTGGAAATCCCGACATATTATATGGCTCATAGCCCGAGGGGAAGTAAGTGGGGTCATTGGTTGGACTCGGAATTTGGGGGCTCGTTGTATTTGGTGGTTCCCTAGAACTACTACTACGGGTAAGTCGGCCTTTCCCCCTAGACCTAGATGATGGGTTGTTCGATGCCATAATTAACAATTAATTTTTTAATAAAAAGTGGTTAACTATAATAATAATAATTAATAACAACAATTTTAACAATAAAAATATAAATAATAATAATTAATAACAACAGCTATAACAATAACAATAACAACAAAAATAAATAATAACAATAATTGTAACAATAATAATAATTAATAACAACAACAATAACAATTAACAACAATAATAATTAAACAAGATTATTCTAATAATAACAATAAAACAATAATAAATTAAAGATTAGTTTAGATCTTACAACCGTGCTTCAACGATCCACTAATTACGATTACGAACTTTTTAATTTTTTCCGATATTAGGAAAATAATTAGAGAATTTAAGAGAATAATTAGAGAATTTAAGAAAATAAGGATTATTAGAGATTTAGAGAATATAAGAGATTAAGAGATAAGAAGAAGAGATTGTGATTTTGTGATTTGGGAAGTGAATGGAGGTGGGTATTTATAGAATTTTTGGGGAGCTAATTGGCCAAAAACTAGCCGTTAATGGCTATTGAAAATGGTAATATTACCGTTTTAAACGGTAGGCACGCGGGTCGTGCTGTGCCGGGCCGTGCCTGCGTGCCTCGTGCCTGCGTGCCGTGCCCAACACCGTGCCACGTGACGGGCCAACGTGCCAGCACGCCGGGCCACGGCTGTGCTCGTGCCGGGCCGTGCCTGGAAACCCACAAGGCTGTCCGTGGCACGACCCGTGGCACGAAGTTCAATTGGCGTGCCGTGCCGTGCCTGGGGTTGGGCCGTGTCGGGCTACGTCGAAAGGCGGGCCGTGCTGGGCGACACGCGGGCCACCCCGGCCCGTGCCCAGGTTTACTCCCTCCGTTTCGTAATAATCGCAACAGTGGGTCCTAAACCTCTCATCCTCTTAGTGAACCTTAGTCATTTCTTTCAAGGGGACGAAGGGGCTGCCATCCGATCCACCATTGGGGATGGTGAGAGTGTTAGACCCAATATCTTTTGCTTTATAAGTTTTCAATTTTTTTTTCTCGATTAAACCATCTATGTTTCCTACTTTTGAAATATTATTCAAGTTGTGCATGACTATAATTGAACAGATTTAGGTTACAAAGTTATCACTTAAAAATTATTCCTCTGAAAATACGAATGAAGCAATGAATAAACTCATAAACTTGTATGATGTAATAAATCGAGAATGTGTTGAATTTTTATATTTATGTATTTAGATTCTTAGCCTTTTGAAGATAGATTCTTGTTTGTTTTAGTTAACCTTTTTTTTTTTTTTTTGAGTTGTTATTTGTGAATTATAGGTAGAGCTGTCAATTCGTGTAGAGCTGTCAATTCGTGTAGAGCTGTCAATTCGTGTAAACGGGTCGGGTTAGTGTGAGTCAGATAACGGGTCGGGTTACATTCGGATCGGGTGAATAATAGATCGGGTTTAATTCGGGTTTTAACGGGTTAAAACGAGTTAGGGTCATTCTCGGGTTCAGTTCAAGTCAATAATTTAATTTGCGGGTTATAATAGGTCGGGTCATTTTCAGGTCGGTTTATGTTCGGGTTCAGGTCTCAAATGTTGGGTTAATCTGGGTCTCAGGTTGATTTCAGGTCAGGGTATATCGGGTTCGGGTACATTTTTAATAGTTCATGTATAGACATTCACGTTTAATCATTATCAATTTCTTCATTTATTGTAAAAGAAATAATTTCAGATAAGCCCATATTCAAGCTAACAAGTTTAAACTACATTTTTTCAATTATTTTAGGATAAATAATTTCATATAAGTTCAAATACGAGTTTGGATGGTCTGGTACCGTGATACATAGTTGAAATATGACGACATTGATAAATCAAATATAAGGTGTTGACGTTAATTTGGTTGTGCCAATTTTATACTCAATTCTTTATTATTAGCTTTATGATTCGGATTACAATCCTTCTCAATTAGCTAGCTTCATTAAGGAAACATTTTAAAGCATTAATGTGTTAAACTAGATTACTAGCTATATTAGATAAGAGTATAAGAGTTAAGATATGTGTGTTGTGTGGGAAAGTTGATTTAAGGAATCAATGTGTAAGCAATGTTAAAGGTAGATTTGTCAATTTGAGTGTTTGGGTCGAGTTAGCTCGGTTCGGGTCAATTTGAGTTAATTGCATTACTATTCTGGTCGGGTTACATCAAGTTTGGGTCGAGTTAAAAACGGGTCGGGTTGAATTCGAATCGGATTAGTAACAAGTCGGGTTCAATCCAGGTCGGTTTGAATTCAGGTCGGGTTAGTAATAGGTTGGGTTGATTTCGAATTTCAACGGGTGAAAACGGGTGTGGGTCAATCTCCGGTTCATGTCGGGGTCAGTTCAGGTCAATAATTGACGGGTTATGTTCGGGTCGGGTCATCTTAGGTCGGGTTATGTTCGGGTTCGGGTCAAGAATCCTAAGGTTAACTCGGGTCTCGGGTTGGTTTCAGGTCGGGTCATATCGGGTTCGGGTCACCAATTTCTCGGGTTCAAACAGGTTAGGTCATGATCGAGTTCGGGTAAATTTTTCGGGTCGGGTTAGCTTTTGACAGCTATAATTATAGGTTCCGTATAATTTTTTTTTTTTTTTTTTTAAGAATCTGTATAACAATATTTAATGAAAACTAGTGTCCTTTGGGAGTTTTTTTTTTTAAAAAAAAAAAAAAAAAAAAAAAAAAAAGACAATTTAGACAACCTTAATTTTTTTTTTTTACTATCTTCGCTCACATAGTAATCCCTACCTTATAAAAAGTACATCTTCCGTTTCAAATTATATGACACGTTTTGACTTTGACACTATTCACAAATGTTATTTTAACTAGCTTTTGTGATTTAAATATAAGAAATTACATAGTCATGTGAGAATCTTGTTGGAATCCTCTTAATGTGTATGTATTTTCAAAATTTTAAGTTTTTATAATTTTACTTATTGATAATGAGAGATATTTACGATTGAGCTTATGCATTGGCAAGCGTGATTATAAACGTGTCATTTAATTTGGAACGGATGAAGTATAAGATTACTCTTATGAATAGTGTGATGCCAATTATACCCTTTAAATATGTATTTACATAAATACCCTCATTAATATGTACAAGTTTTTTTATAATGAATAGTGTTTGGACAATTATAACATCTAAAATGTTTATTTACTTATTTACCCTCATTAATGATAATTACCCTTTTTTTTAGAACTCTTGAGAATAGTGCGCGAATATTTATACCCATAAATAAATTTGTTCTCATTATGCTGTCAATAACTAAATAGTGATGTAAAGTTAAACTGAAAGAAATTTCATATATGACTAGCTATGGCGTGCGCATCACGGGTGTTAACTGCCCTAGTAAATTTAAAAGGTAAAATAACCCTATGATCACTAATTTTTTTCAATGTTGACACTCACATGTTTCTTTTGGGAAGACTATCACTACTAGAAATAGGCCGTTTTCCAACGGAATTGTTCCGACGGACCTAAATTCCGTCGGAAAATTCAAACTTTCCGACGGAATTAGGGTCTGTCAGAAAATTCCGTCGGAAAAGATAGGTTACGACGGAAATATTCCCTCGGAACTATAGGCTTCGGATGGAATATTCCGTCGGAAAGTTAAATTTCTGACCGAATTAAAGTCCGTCGAAAATTTCCGACGGAATATTCCCTCGAAAATCCCAAATATTCCGACAAATTATTATTCCGTCGAAAATTTCCGACGGAATTTTATTTAAAAAAAAAACAACATAAAAACCCGAAAACCCTAATCCCTCTCCCCTTTCATTTCTCTTTTCTCTCTCCTCTCTT
Source organism: Chenopodium berlandieri (assembly GCA_034703905.1). Lineage (NCBI taxonomy): Eukaryota > Viridiplantae > Streptophyta > Magnoliopsida > Caryophyllales > Amaranthaceae > Chenopodium > Chenopodium berlandieri. The sequence goes on from CM068287.1 coordinate 48,416,048, forward strand.
CTGCCTCTTTTTCCTTTCTCTCTCCTCTCCTTCCTCCTTCTTCTCCCGTAATCTCTCTCCTCCTTCCTCCTCTAATCTCTTCTCCTTCTCTTCTCTATTTTCGATTGGCTTCTCCTCCTCCTCCTTTTCTCTTCTCTCTCATCAACCAAAACTAGCACCAGCCCAAAAACGATGAACTTTGAAGAACAAAATAGCATCCGGAATTTGAAGAACTTTGAAGAAATTTTTTCACCGGAATTTGAAGTACTTTTTTTGTAATTTTTTTGGTTTTTTTTTTTCAGATTTTGATTTTAGATTTGTATATGTTTTTGTTTTTACTTTTTTTGTTCGGATTTTGTTCTTTAATTTGTGGTTAGATCTGATTGTTTTTATTTGTATATATTCAATTTTTCTGTATATTAGATTTGTTCAATTCGACGAACTCAATTTTCCTTTCCTCTGCTCATTTTTTTTATGGTTTTTTTCGGTTTTTTTTTTTTTTTTTTTTTATTCTGGGTGGGGGTTCGATTTTCTCGGTTTTCAAGTTCCTGGGTTTTCGATTTTCTGGGTTAGTATAGTGGGTTAGGGTGTGGGTGGGTGTGGGGGTGGTGGTGGGTGGGGGTGGGGGTGGGGGTGGGGGTGGTCTGGGTGGGCGTTGTGGTGGGTGGGGGTTGGCGTGGGCGTGGTGGTGGGTAGGGGTGGTCTGGGTGGGGGTTGGGGTGGTCTGGGTGGGCGTGGGGTGGGTGGGTGTGTCGGGTTTTTTTTTTATTTTTTTTAACTTTTCCGACGGAAATATCCGTCGGAATATACCCCTTCTGACGGAAATTTCCGTCGGAACATCCCCAACTCTGACGGAAATTTCCGTCGGAACATCTCCAACTCCAACGGAATTTCAATTCAAGTCAACAAAAGCGCCGACAGAACAAAATCTGTCAGAATGGACCTTTTCGACGGAATATCGCAAAATTCCTACAGAGTGTAATGCAACAGTGCATTCCGTCGGAAATGGGCATTTCCTATGGAATTTCAGGGTTTTCCGACGGATTTTGTCCATCGTTGATTGACTGTTTTCTAGTAGTGTATGCTTAAGCACTCTTAAATTAAATTGCTTTGTTCCCTCAAAAAAGCTTTGTACAATTTGATACAAGTTCTCCACTCTTTATGAAGAAAATACAAGTTTATCATCTTGCGTAAAACGGTAAATAAATCAACATTTTTTTTTATTAAATATGAGCTCTATAGTTGTTGACATAATTATGAATTTGTCATGTTGACTTGACATTTTAGTTGATTTATTTACAATTTTGCCACTTGATTCGTGATAAACTAGGGCTCCCTTTTTATGTCCCTGCGAATTATTCAAAAACTAATTTTTGCCCTGTGCAATGCACAGATTCATAAAAACAAGACTTGTAAATAATTATTGTACATTTTTAAAAAAATATTTGAATTTATTCAATGTCTACTTTTAAAAATCTCGGGTTAGTTATAATTTAAAATATTTTTATAAATTATCGCAAGTTTATATTCATTAAATTTTTTATCATGTTATTTACTTAAGGAAAAAATTTAAAAAAAATCCGGAAATTTTTTTGCTGTGGATATGACACGTGTACTTTTAGGATAATTCTGGTGATTACTTTGTATATAATATAGATACCATAAAACTTCCATCTAAGTTAAATTCGTCCTTTCCTAGAAATTAGGAAAAGAAACCTTGTACTAATGTATGGCTAATTAATTTTTGCAATAACTAGCTTGATCACTAAGAAAATTGTGTTTTTTTTTTTTGATGGAAAGATTGTTGTTAATTTAATTTGATATGGACAACAGTGCATTTGTGCTAATTCAAAAAATAAAAAAAAATAAAAAATAAAAAATAAAAATAAAAACGAAAAAACACCAATGACAAATTAATTTTAAAAATACGATTATAAATGGTCATTTGTATACGGGGATGCAATAAGCCTCATTATCATTATTTATTTAAATAATTTTTGTACACCATTATTATTATTATTATTATTATAAAATTTTAAAAACCTACAAAGTCAAACAAATTACAAGAAATTAGTGGGGAGTCGAGGTACAATCTGGGCCCCCACGCCTCTAGCTATAGCGAACCCGATCCTGCTGAAGATGTGAGCAGTTGCACGAGCACCAATATCCTGAGTCCTAACGAACGCCTGAACCCGTTTCAGCAACGCAACGACATTCTTCTCTAATTCCCCCAATGAAGAAAAGGAGAAAGGAAGAAAACCATAACCAATAGCCCTGCAATGCTCCCCATACTTGTCCCGCTTCTGCTGAGCAGCAACCGACACAAAACGACCAGGAACGAAATCAGTTAACCCAGATTGTGTTAAAGGAGAAGACCCCGTCAAGTCAACACACACATCAAGGCCTCTATCCCAGAAATAAAGTAACACATCTGCAAGTCGAAGAGCCCCATCATTCCCTCCAGTCAACCCAACGTTAACCTCCTTTCTTGCAGAAATCCCAGACTGAAAAAAAATATCAACAAGGGTATTGCGAACAACATTATGTAGATATTTAATATCCACCATCCCAGCACAAGACACTGCATGATTCCCAAAAATATCTCCATCAAAAACCCTTGAGCAAGCAGAACACGGTGTCAAAACGGAAAACAAAGGAACACACAACCGGTAGCAAAGAACAGAACGGTAAGGCTTACCATTCATAGTCTGACCCAATAACGATATTGGGACCGCCTCCAACCAGGCAGAAGTGTGATCCTCCTGCTCGGACTTCCATAAGGCAACCTGACGTGGAGATACGGAGAAAGTAGATGTTGTAGATGCAGTAACCTTCGTGAAATACATATCTGCCAATTTCTTCATGAGTTTAGGGGCAGTGATCTCACTAGGGTTGCTCAAAAGGTCAGTCTCCACAGTCCTATTAAAAAGACTAAGAGCATCATCGAAGGCCGGTCCCGGACTAACAATACCAGAATTGCAAAGAAGCGTAACCTGAAGACCAATAGACTGCAAACGCGATGCAAGGAAAGCATAGTGCCGAACATCACCCGCTGAATAAACACCCGGTCCTCCATAAGTATAAGGTAAAGTGGCAAGTCACCATTGCCAATCACCAAAGCCAGGTTCTGAAGTAGTTACAATGCGCTCCAAAGAAGCCCGTAAGGCCACATCAAAAGAAATCTGGGCCACTTCAAAAAGACGAGGGGGACAAGTGCGCATAGCATAATAGAGTTTTGAAACCCCAGTACACGCACGAAGTAGTAACAACTCACATTAGGGATCATCAAGCTTAGCAACAGCATCCTTTAGCATAATGGTCTTCGACACTCTCTGCGAAACAAGCGCACCACAAAAAAAGGAATCCGCACTGACAGGACCACCAAGCAACTTAACACCATGTACAGGACGAGCAATATCTGGAGGAAAGACACCTACGAGACGGCTACATGGGTCCTCCGTGGGCCAGAAAACTTCCGTTTTCTCAACGTTTACATGGAGGCCGAGACGAGGTCCCTCCGCCAAATTCAACTCCATAACCTTTCCTACTACTAAGGTGTCACCAATAATAGTGTCGTCATCCAAATACCAAGCCTGCAAACATAAGTCAAAATAATCCCTGATTCGGCACACCAACGGATGGAGAACCAAAGCAAAAAGCAAAGGGCCAAGAGGATCACCCTGTTGCACACCTTGACATGACCATAAGATATGCTCCCCATAAAACAGCCTGGCTAGATTATAGTAATAGAATTCAACCCAAATCGAGAGAGTTGAACAATGGAGACGAACCTCACGCAACAATGTCATACGGTCAACCAAATTAAAGGCATTCTTGAAATCCACCAGCAACATAGAGAGGCCAACATCACCACCACGAGCCTCGACCAAACAATTAACTGCATGAAGAATAGCTTCACCACCCGCCGGCACCCCAACACCAACTGAAGACTTCCTAAATAACTTCCCAGACGTGGACCAATTAAAGCATCCCCAACCTTTGAAACCAGACACCTCCAAAGGGTACCCACAGCAATAGGTCGAATACCACCACCAGGCTTAACAAGTGGCGTGAGAGGAGCACTAGCAATATATTCTCCCAACACAGCAGGACATTTCCAAGCAAGAAAGAGATTAACCACCTGCGTAATAGAGTCCACCAATCTGAAATAGAAATTGCAGCACCACTCAAGCAATCCATAAGGTGTTGAGCACGTAAGCCGTCTCTACCGCATGACGTACCACGCGGAAAACCCCTAATCTGGTCCTAAACAACAGCAGGATTAGCAATAAGTTGATGATCAACGGGAATATCCGGTAATTAGATAGGAGTCGGAAAGGAAGGGTGTTTAGCTTGTAAATTTTGCTTAATATTACGCTTATTAGACAAATATTGCTTAATATTACGCTTAGATAAATATTGCTTATTATTATATAGTCTTTTTAATGCAAATGAGGCTTACACTAAGGAAAAGAAGGAAAAAAAAACACAAAACAACCAAATACACTATCAAGAAAGAACAAGACGTAATAAAGCCACCCCTTGCACATCCTCATCAAGAATCTTACGAAGCTCTAAAGGAGCACTATGATATACTAGTAATGTATGTGTATGTGTGTATGCGTGTTTTATTTTCCATTTTTTTTAGTTTTTATTAGGGTATGTAAATGTCTTCATCCAATTACACTCATTTTGCTGACAGTTCCGTTCATTTAATCATGGAGGACAAGTACGTGGGAGTAAAAGAAAACTAAAATGTAGTATTTCTTTTGCACCTTTCAAAAGGAAGAAAAAAAAAATTTGTTTGCAAAATATGGAAAGTCGTAACAAATTGTAAAATTCAATCCGAGCAAAGTCATTCCTTTGATGGCAAGTTTGGTTTGGTGATGCAAAATTGACCAACTAACTATCCCATGCCCGGACCTCCGCAAAGTGGTTATCGGAACAGCAGGGATGAGGTTTGGCGGCGGGAATTGGGTATCAACTGGTGCATTAGGGAGGACCTCAAAATTGATGACCCACCACTGACTCCTTCTTCAAATAAAACACGTGTAAGTCATGCAAATAATCCTCATCAATCTGGACAACTTATGGGTAATGGGCAAAATATGCCACCTGGACAGATGCATAATCTTGGACTTCCTCTTGATCATGCTCCCTTAATTCCACATGTCCCGTACATGCTGCCCCACCACATTTTTCATGGTCTTGATCCAAATCGGAACCAAGGCACAGGTCTCACTCACAATCTGCCTCAAACTGGGCCACCTTGGTCTATCTTCCACGGCCTAGATCCTTATGTTGAAGCTTCATCAGTATTTGGGCCTTATTTCCCTAGACCTCAAGCTGAACCACATTATCGAGGCATCCTTTTTCAAGATTTGGGCCACACCTCTATGAATCTGGTTCCCAATCATGTTTATAACGGAGACTTTTGTTGCTGTGAATGATGCTGTACAAAAATAAGCTCCTAAGTGTTTCGGGGTTTTCTAATGTCCTCAGGAGAGTTACAATTTCGAGACTGGAACCGGACGCCTGTACCTGCAAAACAAACGGACTCTCCGAGTGGTTTGGAGGTCCGCCTCCAACAGTCAAGTTAGTACTTGTTTACGGAGTAATTAATGCGGAATATTGTAATTGAGTTTCTCTAGGTGAGAGTGTTTAATGTGCGTAATCCCCTTTAATGAGGACTAATGAAGGTATTTATAACCTTGGGAAGCGTGCCACTCTCTAGGTTTAGGTTAAACCTAGGGCTGACTGGGCCTCCCACCAAGATTGGGCCTTGTTGGCTGATTTACCCATTTGGCATGGATGGAGACGTGTCGCGTCGCAATTGGTCCATGGAGGACATATCTCTGGTTGACACGTGGCAGGCTCCCATTGGCCTACGTGAAGGACACGTGGCGGAACCTGGTTGGTCCACGTGTTAGATGGTGATTGGTGGATAAAAATCCCCTAATCATTTGCCCCTCACAGGTGGCACGTGACAGGTCTCGTGTTACCTGTGACAGGTGTCGCACCGTAACAGGCGACGGCCTGCTACAGGTGTCACTCGGCGAAAGGTCGAGAGATTTTCCCGCCTAAATTTTGAATTTGGGAGTGACCCTTCGCCTTCTCATTTTTGCCTATATAAGAGTATGTTGACTTCAATCATTTTCACACTTGAGAACTTTTAAAGAGAACATTCGGACGCCTGAACTTGCTCAGACATTCCAGACTCTTTTTGCCTACCGCCTGCTCTGACAAGCCGGCTACTCAGAATTCTCAGAACTTCGTCAACTTCACTTGTTCAGGTAACCGTCGGTTCTCTCACTCTTTTATCTTTTATTTATTTTATTTTTTTTGAAATGGCACCACGGAAGCACACGACACGACCTAGGTTAGTGATCAGCCGGTCACCAGGGACGGCTGAATCTAGGACTAGGAGTGTCGCCTGCCCTTTTCCGAACCAATCTTTGCCCTTTATACAAAGTCCGACTGTCTCTGTTTCTATGCAGAACATAATGGCCAGAACAAAGAGAACTGCTAGGATTACCAACTCAGACGGCTCCTCCTACCAGGTGCCGATTAGTGAGACATCTGACCAGGCGCCAGATGCTGAAGTAAACCAAGGCGGCTTGACCGCCGACAGCTCTGAAGGAGGGGTCAAGGTGGTCCCTTCCCATTTTACAGTTGACATGTCTACCTTTTCTCCCGCTCCTATCGAAGGAGAGGAGGCGGGCCCCTCTGGGAGAGGAGAGGAGTCGTCCTCTTCGGATTCGTCAGAGGACGAGTCCGAGTCTAGTTCTTCTGGTCATACTCCTCTAGACACAGAAGAGAAAAACAACCGCCTACAAGAGGCGAGGCTTTCTCACGCAGTTGAGAAGGGGGACAATTGGGCGGAGCCGTCCGCCTCTTAAAGAGAGCAAAATACCCCTTACTACTGCACTGTCCCAAAAGGCCGGATCAAGGCCATGCAAGAGAAAGTGGGGAGCTTTATTGAGAACCACACAATGGGCCCCGGCTTTTTAGTTTTTGTGCCGGATCTAGAGGACACAGTCGTCTGGCCGGCTGGTACCAGCTACGATAGCGCCTGCTTCGGCTGCTACGAGGCGGCCATCAGAGCTGGGCTGCGCTTCCCACTACATCCGGCTATTCAGCGGATCTTGGATGGGTATGAGTTGGGGTTATGAAAGTTAGCCCCAAACTCTTGGTTCAACGTTCTCGGCTATGTGGCGGGGTGCGAACTGCACGGGGTGGAGCCAAACTTCGAGGCTTTCGCCCACATGAACTACCTCAGCCGGACCCCTAAGGCAGGCGGTACCGGCTGGTATCAATTGACCAGCCACAGAGGCTACCTCATGACAAGAGGTAAAGAAAACAAGTGGAAGGATTGGCGAAGCACCTTCCTTATCATTGAGAGTTCAGACACGGAGCTGAACCAGCGCTTCAACAGATGGAACAGGGATCCGTCTCTTCTGGCAGGCGGTCGCAGCATGCCGCCTGTTCCCCCAAGAGCTAAGAAAGAGATCCTGGACAAAGGACTCTTTAAAGTGGAGACGAGGGTCGACTCTACTACAGGGGTGCGAGAGCAAGTACCCCTGCACTGCATCCCGAGCTTCAAATGGCTCTATGACGAGTACTTCTTGGCCGCCTGTGGCCTCAGCAGTCGGTGCTCAAGAGGTAGCTGGCTTGTCGAATACTCTGTTTTTCCATGCATTACTGTTATGACTTTTTATTAACTTTGGTATTTGTTCTTGCAGCGGACGCCATGAGCAAAATTACCGCTTCCAAGACTGCGGCGGCTATGTTGCGAGCCTCTATTATGCAACAATCCTCTGCCGACTCTCCTAACAAGGAGGCGCCCTTGGTAAGTTCCAAGCCTTTCACCCCTTCTCCTTTTTGAAGTTGGGTTTATGTAGATACTGACCGTGTGCTCTCTCTTTTTTTTTTCTTTTTTTTTTTAGACGGGCACTCCAAGAACTTCTTCTTCCCAACAGCCGGACTCCAAGACCCGGAGGACGACTGTTGCGAGCTCTCCTGGCGCGGCCAGGAAAAATGCGGCGGCTGAGAAACAGCCGGCCACCCCCTCTCAAACTCCAAGCAGGCCGCCTAGAAGTATGGAACTGTCCTTGTGAATTCAGACTTGCTTCCTTTTTACTAGGTCTAACGTGCTTGTTTATGCCTGATGCAGCCGACCCTCAGGAATTGGACCTGGTCGAGGTGGCCAAGTCTATGATCAAAGCCGTCCCTCCGGCTCAAAGAGAGGCGATCAGGGGTGTCGGTACCCTTGACCTAGACGAAATCGCAAGGGTCCTTGCTGAGGTATACTTAGCATACTTTTGTCATTTAAACTCCAGGACGCCTGTTTTTTGTTTAAAAACTGACGCCTGTTTCCTTTTACTCAGGCTCTGCTCCGAGTGAACGGCCTTCGCAAGCCGCTTGATAGGAAGAACAAAGAGGTAAAGGCTGCTAAAGCTATGGCCGCCTCTGACTGTGATAAGGCAATGTTTCAAATTGCCCAAAATGAGATTTTGACAACTGATATTCTTTATTATCAGGCGCAGGCTACCTCTGCTATCCGAACTCAGTTGGACGCGGCCCAGAAGATAAATAATGAGCTGGAGACGACCATCAACAATCTCAAGGCCGAGCTGAAACCTCTTCGCCAAAAAATGACCTCATACGACTCCTTGGAGAAATCCTTGGAGCGCATTAAGGAGCGCTTGGCGACTCAGGAGAAGAGTCTTACTACGGAGCTCTCGGCAAAGGCCGAGCAAGAAAAGCAAGATCTGGTCCGAGAGATGATGGAAGACTCGGCTCAGATCCAGCGCCTGACCTGGGGCCGTCTCTTCCCCAATGCCAACTTTGCCTCATGGGAAAAAACGTATCGCCAGTGCTCTGAGAGATATAATCAAGAGATCCTGGCGGCTGCTGAGGACGAGGCGTTGGAGGAGGAGGATCCGGTAGTGGCCCTAGTGCCGCTTGGGGTAGATGCGTCGAAAAAAGATGCAGCTGAGGCCGAGTCAAGCAAGAAGAATGCTGACCACGCGGCAACTGCTACTGTTGAAGATATGCCCCCATCTTAAGCTTGTCTTTTATTTCTTCGGCCTGCGTGCCGTTTTTTTTTCCTTACCCGGCCAGGGGGCCGGAGCTCTGAATATTTTGCCGGTCTTTATGGCCGGCTTCTTTTGTATCTTTTACCCGGCCAAGGGGCCGAGGTTTTGAATATTTATGCCGGTCTTTATGGCCGGCTGTTAATATAACTTAGGCAACCCTTATTTTAGGTCGCCTTTTTGCCAAAATGTTTCGAATTTTCGAATTGGTGCTTTTATTTTGCTAAGCATCGAAACTCTGATATCCAGTTGCATACTATACCGACTGTTTGCATGGCCGATAGTTGTAGACAGGTAAGAGGTAGCCACACTGCCTATGCCCCTGGACGACTGGTTGTCTGTTACCAGGATAGGCGATCAGTCGGCCATTTATCCAAATGTCTGACTCATTTTGAAGACTGGATCCCCTTTAGGCGGGCGGTCCTGTCATTTTTAGTATTAACCAAGTAGGAAGGTGGTTTCTTACCTGCCATGGTTTTAAGCAAAAAAAAAAAAAAAAAAAAAAAAAAAAAAAAAAAAAAAAAAAAAAAAACACTAAGCGGTCTAGGCCGGCTAGTCCCTGCTGTGTTAACTTAGTAAGAACAGGCGAAATATGGACACCTTTTTTTTTTTTTTTTTTTTTTTAGTTTCATACCAAGTTTTAAGGAGTGACCAAGTAAACATGGTTGTTACTTAGACGCCAAGTGACTGAGTAGTAGGGGCTTCAAGCGGTGGGTACCGATTGTTCCCCTTTATTCGCCAATGTTTGTTGGCTATTAACTCATAAGGTACAGACTGTTCTTATCCCAAGTAGTTCAGTCGGTTGGTTGACACGGATGGTTACTGCAAACACTTGGACCTAATTAGTCAATTAAGTGAGAGGTATCCTTGTCTGAGAAACGGCTACGTGGTTGTCTTGGTTAGACAGTCGTATAGGTGCCGTGTAATTATTTTATAGAACAATGTTCCACCCAAAAGGGGGCTGCTCTCTGCGACAAATTTCATCCGGATGGATGCCGCCGGACGCCTGCTATGATGTTGGGACAGGTCGGATTAGTTTAACATTTGAATCAGTTAGCATGGCGCCTGATCTGACCATTTCGGCCATGAGCCTTTGATAGTTCTTGGTGAACTATGTTATGGGAGAGTAGCCGACTGTTTGTCAGTAGGCATGCCCCTCTTAGTACAAAATTGAATGAAACAGTAAACTTTTATTAAGTAGCTCTCGGCTATTTACATCATTCAAAAATAATATTTCTTAAGATTATCTACATTCCAGGTTCGAGGCAACGATTGGTTGTCTGGTGTTTCCAGACGGTAGGTACCGTCCCTGACCTCTTCATAGATTCGGTAGGGTCCTTCCCAATTGGGAGTTAATTTGCCAGACTCATTAGCCCTATCGACTGCTTCCATCTTTCTTAGTACAAAGTCCCCCACTTTGAGTGGACGCCTGTGTACTTTTTTGTTGTATGATTTGGTCATTCTCAGGCGGTAAATTTCATGGCGCAAGACTGCATTGCCCCTCCTTTCTGGGAGTGAGTCCAAGGCCAGGCGCATGAATTCCCAGTTTGCCTCTTCGTCATATAACATTACTCGAAGAGTCGGCTCGTAGTGTTCAATTGGAAGAACAACTTCTGCCCCATAGGTTAGGAGAAAAGGGGTCTCTCCAGTCGATCCTTTTTCAGTCGTCCTAATGGCCCAGAGAACATGTGGTAGTTCATCTGCCCATAGGCCGCCTGCTCGCTCAATCTTTTTCTTGAGTCCGTCTGAGATGATTTTATTAAAGGCTTCTACTTGGCCGTTTGCTTGTGGACGGCCGACTGATGCAAAGTAATGTGAGATACCTTGGTCACCCAACCAGCTTTTGAGAACAGGCGTCTCAAATTGGGGACCATTATCAAAAACCATAGACATGGGAACCCCGAACCGAGTGATGATATTTTTCCAGACGAATGAAATCACATCCTTCGTCTTGATTCCCTTGACAGCCTCCGCCTCTACCCATTTAGTGAAGTAGTCGACTGCCACAAGTATATACTTCCTACCGCCTGTACCAGGCGTATAGGGACCCAGAATATCCATGCCCCACTTAGCAAACGGTAGTGGGCTATGAATGGTAGTGAGGTCGGTAGCTGGACGGTGAATTAGCTTGCCAAACTTTTGGCACTTATCACATTTTTTCACCATCTCCATTGCATCTGCTTCCAGAGTAGGCCAAAAGTAACCCTGCCGCCTTGCCCGTTGAGCAAGCGACCTGCCGCCTACATGGGAAGCGCAGTAACCAGAGTGGAGATCTTCTAGGATCTCTCGTCCTTTTTCTGGAGTAACACACTGTTGAAGATATCCTCTTTTGTGAAGTTCTCCCTTTATCATTTCAAAGCTGGCTGCTCGTTTTTTCAGTGCAGCCGCCTAGTGTTGATCATCCGGCAAGGTGCCGTCTGTGAGATACGCCCTGATTGGATCCATCTAGGTTGAACTTCTGTCTAAGATTCCAATAGGGTCTTCCTCAATGCTTCTTTTCTCCATCACCTCCCAGAAAACAGTTCGTGGAGTATCACAGGAGGCCGAGGATGCTAATTTTGAAAGAGCATCCGCTTGGTTGTTTTCTGATCTCGGCACTTGAGTCAAATGAAAATCTTCAAGGGATCCGACTACTTGTCGTACCGCCTGTAAATACTTGATCATTGCCGGATGGGTTGCTTCGTATTCGCCATTGTACTGACTCACTATCAATTGTGAATCAGAACAGGCGTTTATCTTTCTTGCCCCTTCCGCCTTACACATGCGGATTCCGGCTAGTAAGGCTTCATATTCTGCCTCATTGTTTGAGGCCTAAAAATTGAAACGTAGAGCATACTCGTACCTGTCGCCCTCTGGCGACTGACATATGACGCCTGCTCCACAACCATTTGAAGTAGAGCTCCCGTCCATATATACCTTCCAGACTTGGTCTGGAACTTGAGAATCAGGGGGACGAGTCATTTCAACAATAAAATCAGCAAAGGCTTGCCCCTTCACTGCTTTCCTAGGGTCGAATGTGACTTCGAGGCTCTGAATTTCTATGGCTCATTTGATCATCCGGCCTGACGACTCCATGGTGGTCAGTGGCCGCTTGATAGGTTAATCTGTGTACACGACGTTTGCATGTGCTAAAAAGTAGGGCTTTAATTTTTTAACAGCCATGAAGAGTGCGAGACCAAATTTCTCCACTAAGGGATACCTCAACTCGGCATTTTTCAGTACATGACTGACAAAGTAGACCGGGAGCTGGCAGCCGTCTCTTTCAGCAAGAAGGACAGCACTTAAAGCATGATCTGAGACGGTCAAAGACATGTAAAGTACTTCTTTGGGCAAAGGACTGACCAGCCTCGGCAAGGAATGCAAATGAACTTTCAACTTTTGGAAGGCCGCCTCAGCATCCGGCCCCCATTCAAACCTTGCCTTTTTCTTAATGGCCTGGAAGAAGTATAAGCATTTGTCGCCTGATCGACTTAGAAATCTTCCCAAGGCCGCCAGACAACCTGTTAGCTTCTGAACCTCTCGGACGGTACGAGGCGACTGCATGTCGATGACCGCCTGCACCTTCTCAGGGTTCGCCTCTATTCCTTTCTGATTGATAAGAAATCCGAGAAATTTCCCAGACTCAACTCCGAATACACATTTCTTCGGATTGAGCATGACATGGTTCCGCCTGAGTGTGGCAAAAGTTTCTCGGAGGTCCGACAAATGATCTATCTGAAGCTTAGACTTAACAATCATATCATCAATGTATGCCTCGACGTTCCTCCCAATCTGATCAAAGAATACAGTATTTATCATTCGCTGGAAGGTGGTCGGGGCATTCTTCAGACCAAACGGCATGACCGTGTAACAGTATAACCCTTGATCAGTGACGAAGGCCGTCTTCTCCTGATCTTTCTTCCATAAAGGAATTTGATGGAAACCAGAGTAGGCGTCCATAAAGCTCATCAAAGCATGAGCGGCTGTTGAGTCGACCAGATTATCAATTTTAGGCAGAGGGTAACTGTCTTTTGGGTACGCCTTATTTAGGTCCGTGTAGTCCACACACATTCGCCAGGTACCATTCGGCTTTTTAACAAGAACTACATTCGCAACCCAGTCTGGGAAGTAGCATTACTGAATGAACCCTACATCAAGTAGTTTCTTAACTTCGACGGCTGCCGCCTGACTTCTTTCTTCGCCATGGTTGCGCTTCTTCTGCCTTACCGGCTTCTTTTTCGGATCCACGGCCAATTTATGTACCGCCAGGTCAGGGCTGATGCGTGGCATTTCATGGACTTAGAATGCAAAGATGTCTTTGTATTCTTTCAAAAGTTGATGAAAGTCATCACCCAAAACTCTCAGAGCAGTCGTCCCAACCTTGACTATTCAGTCAGGGCGCGAGTCGTCTAGGATCAGGTCCGTATGCTGACCAGCCGGCTGAGGGCGGAATTCATCTGACCACTCCTCTGCCAATGATTGCTATTTTCTCTTTTTTCTTGCGGCCCCCATCTGGGCAGCCTTTCTTTTCTTGCCGCCTGCTTCTTGAACAGGCGCACTCTCCTTGACATTGTCAAGGTCTGTTTTTCCACTTCTTGACCCAGCGGCCATGAAATGGGCTTGATATCCGAGAGATAGCACTCTCGGGCCATCTTCTGATCTCCCCTTAGGGAGCCGACTGTTCCATCATCCCTCTCAAATTTGAGCAACATAAGAGACGGGATTATAACAGCTTTGGAATTATTCAGGGTTGGTCGTCCCAGAATCATGTTGTAGGCCGAGAGTTCCTCAACTACCAGGAACCGGACCACCATGTGGCGACCTTCCCCTTTTTCACCCAGGCGGATGGGTAAATCCACTCGTCCCACTGGGTGGACGACTTCTCCTCCAAACCCTACTAGAGGGTGGGATACCGGATGTATGCAATCAGTCTGATATTTGAGCTTAGACAGACATTTGCTACTGATAAGATCTGAGGAGCTGCCGGTATCCATGAGGATTCGGCCAACTCTCTGGTTGGCCACTTTGCATTCAATAACAATAGGGTCGTCATGCGGCCCCCTTACCCTCCTAGATCTTCTTCAGTGATGACAATTTCAAGAAATGAATATTTGGAGGGCTGTTCTTGGTGAACGGAATTGACGTCTAGTCGCCTGATATTGTTCTTATTGCCCCTGATAGTGGGGCCGCCTCCCGAGAAGCCGCCTGCAATGGTGTAGACGACTGCATCATCTGTATCAGAGCTGTCGGCCTGTTGATTCTTTTTGGCCGACTGCTTTTTCAAGGAAGTGTACCCCTTAGATTTCTTGACATAAGAGTCAAGATCGCCTTGTTCAGCCAAGCGGTCCAGATACCGCATGAGACTGATGCATTCGTTGGTTTGATGACCAACATCTTCATGATAATCACAGAATTTTTCTTGGTTCCGATTGCTCGCAGAACCCTTCATGGGGGCCGGCTTCTCAATTGAGATCCGCCCCTTGATTTCTTTTAGGATAGCTTGGCTATCCCTGTTAAACACATACTTTGGGGAGTATGGTTTGAATTCTTTCTTCTTCTTCTGGGCCGGCTGTTTAGAGGAATTGGCCGCCCAGACCTCTTTTCTCTTTTTCTCATCTTTGTTGGACGACTGTTTCTGTCGTCCTTCTTTCTTGTCGAACCTCTTTCCGTCTGACTGCTTTCCAGTACTACAAAGATCAGTCGCCTATATATAGGCTTCTACTTCAATCAAGGCTTCTTGAAGAGTCGCCACCCTCTTTCGAACCAAATCAAATTTGAAGGTCGACCCGTCCTTGAGACCTCTAAAAAAGTCAGTATAAGCTACCTCATCTGGTAGCCCTTGAATCTGTATTCTCATCAGGTTAAACCGCCTGATGTAAGAACGAAGCCCCTCCTTCTCGCCCTGCTGAATCGTTCCTAAATCAAGGGTCGTCTTCTTCGCAGGTATGTTCATGGCGAAGTTGGAGGTGAATAAGTAAGCAAGCGTCCTGAAGTTATTTACACAACCAGTCGGCAGGTTGCCGAACCATTGTTGTGCGATTCCCTTGAGAGTCGCTGGGAAACACTTGCACCAAGTGGGGTCATCCAACCCTTGAAGGTACATCAGGTTGGTGAATGCCATCAAATGGTCTTCTGGGTTAGTAGTGCCGTCATAGGCGCCAACTAATACATTTTTCACTTTGGTCGGCTGAGCGGCTTCAGCAATTTCCTTGGAGAAGGCCGACGGATGTTCCCCAAGTCTAAGCAACCGTAGCTGCCAGTCCATAGGTTGGACATTTTTTGCTGCATGCCCACCAAACAGAGGTGGCTACAAAAAATATTGTTGTTGCGGTACAAATGGTAAGTTTGGTACCGCCTGGTCGCTATGAAAGCCGGACTGACGGGAGGTGCCGCCTGACTGACTCTCATGATACGACTGAGTATACTTCATCGAGGTATTGCGTAGACTGTCTTGGAAGTTTGAAGTAGAGGCCGACTCTGACAATCGGTCATTCTTCTTCTGTTCTAGCAATAGCCGAGCATCTGTGTATGTTTTCTTCGGCCCATCCGCCTGAATATGACGAATGGGTTTCCTCTTTCCTGGAGTAGGAAAGCGGTACTTTGTGAAATCAAGGACAGGAGGCTCCCACTTCCTAGAGTTAGGATGAGGGGTCGCCTCTCGCCCTTGAACAGGCTTCCTCTTTCCTGAAGAGGAAGGTTTCTTAGCCGACTGCTCCTTGGCCGGAGCAGGTGTCTTTTTATTGATCAGCTCCTGAATCTCTCCCTTGAAGCCCCTCATGAAGGTCATGAGTTCGTTCCTTGTAATGGGAGCAGACCCATCAGCCGGCTGCTGCTGAGCAGGCGGTGCGCCGACTGGATCATTGAGTCCAATTTGAGGATCTTCCCGTTCTCTCCTTTCGGTATGACGGGTGCACCAGGCCCTTAGGGTCCCGTCTGAAGCTGTATGAGCTTCAACTTCAAACTCTTCTTCAGTATCATGGTCCGATTGAACTTGAGGGTCGTCCAGGGGACGCCTCTCTTCAGGAGTCGGTACAGACGTGGATGCCATCTCAAAAGTACTCTCCCCACTGACGGCGCCAAAATGTTTCGGGGTTTTCTGATGTCCTGCGGGAGAGTTACAATTCCGAGACTGGAACCGAACGCTTGTACCTGCAAAACAAACGGACTCTCCGGGTGGTTTGGAGGTCCGCCTCCAACAGTCAAGTTAGTACTTGTTTACGGAGTAATTAATGCGGAATATTGTAATTGAGTTTCTCTAGGTGAGAGTGTTTAATGTGCGTAATCCCCTTTAATGAGGACTAATGAAGGTATTTATAACCTTGGGAAGCGTGCCACTCTCTAGGTTTAGGTTAAACCTAGGGCTGACTGGGCCTCCCACCAAGATTGGGCAAAAACTAATTTTTGCCCTGTGCAATGCACAGATTCATAAAAACAAGACTTGTAAATAATTATTGTACATTTTTAAAAAAATATTTGAATTTATTCAATGTCTACTTTTAAAAATCTCGGGTTAGTTATAATTTAAAATATTTTTATAAATTATCGCAAGTTTATATTCATTAAATTTTTTATCATGTTATTTACTTAAGGAAAAAATTTAAAAAAAATCCGGAAATTTTTTTGCTGTGGATATGACACGTGTACTTTTAGGATAATTCTGGTGATTACTTTGTATATAATATAGATACCATAAAACTTCCATCTAAGTTAAATTCGTCCTTTCCTAGAAATTAGGAAAAGAAACCTTGTACTAATGTATGGCTAATTAATTTTTGCAATAACTAGCTTGATCACTAAGAAAATTGTGTTTTTTTTTTTTGATGGAAAGATTGTTGTTAATTTAATTTGATATGGACAACAGTGCATTTGTGCTAATTCAAAAAATAAAAAAAAATAAAAAATAAAAAATAAAAATAAAAACGAAAAAACACCAATGACAAATTAATTTTAAAAATACGATTATAAATGGTCATTTGTATACGGGGATGCAATAAGCCTCATTATCATTATTTATTTAAATAATTTTTGTACACCATTATTATTATTATTATTATTATAAAATTTTAAAAACCTACAAAGTCAAACAAATTACAAGAAATTAGTGGGGAGTCGAGGTACAATCTGGGCCCCCACGCCTCTAGCTATAGCGAACCCGATCCTGCTGAAGATGTGAGCAGTTGCACGAGCACCAATATCCTGAGTCCTAACGAACGCCTGAACCCGTTTCAGCAACGCAACGACATTCTTCTCTAATTCCCCCAATGAAGAAAAGGAGAAAGGAAGAAAACCATAACCAATAGCCCTGCAACGCTCCCCATACTTGTCCCGCTTCTGCTGAGCAGCAACCGACACAAAACGACCAGGAACGAAATCAGTTAACCCAGATTGTGTTAAAGGAGAAGACCCCGTCAAGTCAACACACACATCAAGGCCTCTATCCCAGAAATAAAGTAACACATCTGCAAGTCGAAGAGCCCCATCATTCCCTCCAGTCAACCCAACGTTAACCTCCTTTCTTGCAGAAATCCCAGACTGAAAAAAAATATCAACAAGGGTATTGCGAACAACATTATGTAGATATTTAATATCCACCATCCCAGCACAAGACACTGCATGATTCCCAAAAATATCTCCATCAAAAACCCTTGAGCAAGCAGAACACGGTGTCAAAACGGAAAACAAAGGAACACACAACCGGTAGCAAAGAACAGAACGGTAAGGCTTACCATTCATAGTCTGACCCAATAACGATATTGGGACCGCCTCCAACCAGGCAGAAGTGTGATCCTCCTGCTCGGACTTCCATAAGGCAACCTGACGTGGAGATACGGAGAAAGTAGATGTTGTAGATGCAGTAACCTTCGTGAAATATATATCTGCCAATTTCTTCATGAGTTTAGGGGCAGTGATCTCACTAGGGTTGCTCAAAAGGTCAGTCTCCACAGTCCTATTAAAAAGACTAAGAGCATCATCGAAGGCCGGTCCCGGACTAACAATACCAGAATTGCAAAGAAGCGTAACCTGAAGACCAATAGACTGCAAACGCGATGCAAGGAAAGCATAGTGCCGAACATCACCCGCTGAATAA
This sequence comes from Chenopodium berlandieri, assembly GCA_034703905.1. Taxonomy (NCBI): domain Eukaryota; kingdom Viridiplantae; phylum Streptophyta; class Magnoliopsida; order Caryophyllales; family Amaranthaceae; genus Chenopodium; species Chenopodium berlandieri. The sequence continues at coordinate 48,434,189 of CM068287.1, forward strand.
ACACCCGGTCCTCCATAAGTATAAGGTAAAGTGGCAAGTCACCATTGCCAATCACCAAAGCCAGGTTCTGAAGTAGTTACAATGCGCTCCAAAGAAGCCCGTAAGGCCACATCAAAAGAAATCTGGGCCACTTCAAAAAGACGAGGGGGACAAGTGCGCATAGCATAATAGAGTTTTGAAACCCCAGTACACGCACGAAGTAGTAACAACTCACATTAGGGATCATCAAGCTTAGCAACAGCATCCTTTAGCATAATGGTCTTCGACACTCTCTGCGAAACAAGCGCACCACAAAAAAAGGAATCCGCACTGACAGGACCACCAAGCAACTTAACACCATGTACAGGACGAGCAATATCTGGAGGAAAGACACCTACGAGACGGCTACATGGGTCCTCCGTGGGCCAGAAAACTTCCGTTTTCTCAACGTTTACATGGAGGCCGAGACGAGGTCCCTCCGCCAAATTCAACTCCATAACCTTTCCTACTACTAAGGTGTCACCAATAATAGTGTCGTCATCCAAATACCAAGCCTGCAAACATAAGTCAAAATAATCCCTGATTCGGCACACCAACGGATGGAGAACCAAAGCAAAAAGCAAAGGGCCAAGAGGATCACCCTGTTGCACACCTTGACATGACCATAAGATATGCTCCCCATAAAACAGCCTGGCTAGATTATAGTAATAGAATTCAACCCAAATCGAGAGAGTTGAACAATGGAGACGAACCTCACGCAACAATGTCATACGGTCAACCAAATTAAAGGCATTCTTGAAATCCACCAGCAACATAGAGAGGCCAACATCACCACCACGAGCCTCGACCAAACAATTAACTGCATGAAGAATAGCTTCACCACCCGCCGGCACCCCAACACCAACTGAAGACTTCCTAAATAACTTCCCAGACGTGGACCAATTAAAGCATCCCCAACCTTTGAAACCAGACACCTCCAAAGGGTACCCACAGCAATAGGTCGAATACCACCACCAGGCTTAACAAGTGGCGTGAGAGGAGCACTAGCAATATATTCTCCCAACACAGCAGGACATTTCCAAGCAAGAAAGAGATTAACCACCTGCGTAATAGAGTCCACCAATCTGAAATAGAAATTGCAGCACCACTCAAGCAATCCATAAGGTGTTGAGCACGTAAGCCGTCTCTACCGCATGACGTACCACGCGGAAAACCCCTAATCTGGTCCTAAACAACAGCAGGATTAGCAATAAGTTGATGATCAACGGGAATATCCGGTAATTAGATAGGAGTCGGAAAGGAAGGGTGTTTAGCTTGTAAATTTTGCTTAATATTACGCTTATTAGACAAATATTGCTTAATATTACGCTTAGATAAATATTGCTTATTATTATATAGTCTTTTTAATGCAAATGAGGCTTACACTAAGGAAAAGAAGGAAAAAAAACACAAAACAACCAAATACACTATCAAGAAAGAACAAGACGTAATAAAGCCACCCCTTGCACATCCTCATCAAGAATCTTACGAAGCTCTAAAGGAGCACTATGATATACTAGTAATGTATGTGTATGTGTGTATGCGTGTTTTATTTTCCATTTTTTTTAGTTTTTATTAGGGTATGTAAATGTCTTCATCCAATTACACTCATTTTGCTGACAGTTCCGTTCATTTAATCATGGAGGACAAGTACGTGGGAGTAAAAGAAAACTAAAATGTAGTATTTCTTTTGCACCTTTCAAAAGGAAGAAAAAAAAAATTTGTTTGCAAAATATGGAAAGTCGTAACAAATTGTAAAATTCAATCCGAGCAAAGTCATTCCTTTGATGGCAAGTTTGGTTTGGTGATGCAAAATTGACCAACTAACTATCCCATGCCCGGACCTCCGCAAAGTGGTTATCGGAACAGCAGGGATGAGGTTTGGCGGCGGGAATTGGGTATCAACTGGTGCATTAGGGAGGACCTCAAAATTGATGACCCACCACTGACTCCTTCTTCAAATAAAACACGTGTAAGTCATGCAAATAATCCTCATCAATCTGGACAACTTATGGGTAATGGGCAAAATATGCCACCTGGACAGATGCATAATCTTGGACTTCCTCTTGATCATGCTCCCTTAATTCCACATGTCCCGTACATGCTGCCCCACCACATTTTTCATGGTCTTGATCCAAATCGGAACCAAGGCACAGGTCTCACTCACAATCTGCCTCAAACTGGGCCACCTTGGTCTATCTTCCACGGCCTAGATCCTTATGTTGAAGCTTCATCAGTATTTGGGCCTTATTTCCCTAGACCTCAAGCTGAACCACATTATCGAGGCATCCTTTTTCAAGATTTGGGCCACACCTCTATGAATCTGGTTCCCAATCATGTTTATAACGGAGACTTTTGTTGCTGTGAATGATGCTGTACAAAAATAAGCTCCTAAGTGTTTCGGGGTTTTCTAATGTCCTCAGGAGAGTTACAATTTCGAGACTGGAACCGGACGCCTGTACCTGCAAAACAAACGGACTCTCCGAGTGGTTTGGAGGTCCGCCTCCAACAGTCAAGTTAGTACTTGTTTACGGAGTAATTAATGCGGAATATTGTAATTGAGTTTCTCTAGGTGAGAGTGTTTAATGTGCGTAATCCCCTTTAATGAGGACTAATGAAGGTATTTATAACCTTGGGAAGCGTGCCACTCTCTAGGTTTAGGTTAAACCTAGGGCTGACTGGGCCTCCCACCAAGATTGGGCCTTGTTGGCTGATTTACCCATTTGGCATGGATGGAGACGTGTCGCGTCGCAATTGGTCCATGGAGGACATATCTCTGGTTGACACGTGGCAGGCTCCCATTGGCCTACGTGAAGGACACGTGGCGGAACCTGGTTGGTCCACGTGTCAGATGGTGATTGGTGGATAAAAATCCCCTAATCACTAAGGTTTGATGGTTATTGTGGTATAGATTTTCAGGGTCTTAGCGGCGGGTTAGTAGTGTTTTGGTTTTCCCTGCTTCGAGTAGTATCTCGGTTTCCCCAAATGTTATTTTGTGTGAAGTTTGTATTCTAAATGATGAAATAAAATATATAATGTTTGTGTATGGATCACCTGATTTATCGGGTCGCTCTTCTGTTTGGGCTGAATTTACTCATCTTTTACAAACCTATCACAAAGTGCTTCTAATTGGGGATTTCAATCAAGTTGAATACAGCACAGACAAAGTTGGGGGTTCAGCAAAAATTACGGGACAAACACAGTTCCAGGAATGGAAAATTGATAGTGGCTTGTTACATATCCCTTTTACTAGACCTACTTTTACCTTGACTAATGGTCATAATAATAGAGATCCTACCTTTGAACGATTAGATAAAGCTTTTGGAACACATTACTGGTTGCTCGATCATCCGGAAGCCTCTCTTCTTCACCAGCCTATTCTGTTTTCGGATCATGCAGCTATAATTCTTCAGGATAAACCTGAATTCACTCCTCATCGGCCATACAGAATTGAAAACTGGTGTCTTCTTTCAAAAGAGGTGGCGAACATCATTTCTTTATCTTGGTCCCTGGAAGTTTCAGGTTCTCCTATGTATACTATTTCTAGAAAGCTGGAGATTTTGCATAGTAAGCTGCTTAAATGGTGTGTCAATCACAAGAATCTCTGGGGCATCAACTGGAAGGAGTTGCATACTTCTATTTCCCCCCTAGCTCGAAATTTGAATTCCAAACTTCATCGACATATGTTCCTCTCTTTTCGGGACGAGAAGATTGCTTAATCTCAGGCTTCTTTTTTGTATTGGAAGCAACGGGCTAAGATTAAATGGGATGCCTTGGGAGATTGTCACTCTCATCTTCTCTTCTCCTATGTCCAGGCCTGTCGCCGTAAAAATAAAATTCAGGGTCTTTTAGATTCAAATGGCAGTTGGGTGGTTCATGACCATGACGGTGTTCGTAAAATCATTCTTGATTATTTCTCGCATCTGTTTTGTTCTCCATATGAGCACATTAACCTGCTTGATTTTGACTGGGCTACTATGGACCTTCCTCACCTCTCGCCTTCTGATAAGGTTGACCTTATGATTCCTATATCTGCTGCTGAAATCAAGCAAGTTATGTTCAGCATTAATGACTCTAAAACCCCTGGTCCTGAAGGATTCACTTCTGCGTTCTTTAAATCTCATTGGACTACTGTCGGCCCTTCAGTTATTTCTACTGTTCAATATTTCTTCCTCCATGGTCACATGCTTCGTGAAAGGAATCGTACCTTCATTGTTCTCCTCCCCAAGGTGGATCATCCACAACAGCCTTCTCAGTTTCGCCCAATAGGTTTATGCAATGTCCTTTACAAATGCATTGCCAAATGCATTGCTTTTAGACTTCGAAAAGTTCTGCCTTCCCTAGTGTCGGATTCCCAGAATGCTTTTGTACCAGGGAGACTTATGTCTGATAATAGCCTTACCGATCATGAGGTTCTTTCTTATATGAATCGATCCCGGGGTCGTACTATGTCTACTGCTCTGAAACTGGATATGAACAAAGCCTATGACAGGGTCAACTGGAAGTTTCTGTGGCAGGTTCTTCGGGTTTTTGGCTTCCCTCCGTATTGGATTCACATCATTCAGCAGTGTGTTTCTATAGTTTCTTATCAAATCCTCGTTAATGGCAACCTTACAAAGATCTTCCGACCTGCGCACGGGCTTCCTCAAGGGGATCCTTTATCTCATATTTATTTGTCCTCTACATAGTGTTTTTTTCGGCTATGATCCGCAGGGCTGAAAGAGACCATATTTTTCGAGGCATTACAATCTCTAGACATGCTCCTTCGATCTCACATCTGTTTTTTGCTGATGATTCCCTTCTTTTCTTTTAGCCTTCTCCTACGGCTTGTAATGAAGTTCTGCAGGTGGTCCAATAGTTTTGTGCCCTCTCGGGGCAGATGGTAAATTTACAGAAGTCCTTTGTCCGGTTTAGCCCTAATATGCCTGATGACTATCGGGATTTTTTAGCTTCTACTCTGTAGCTAAAAGTGCAAGCATCCTTGGGTTTGTACTTAGGTCTTCCGGTGGATATTGGCAGAAGTAAATGTAAAGCTTTTCAACCCCTCATTGATAAGATTTTTAATCAGTTGAGCGGCTTTGCCTCCCTTCATCTTTTTGTTGCAGCTAAGTTGGTAATTATTAGCTCCGTTTTGGTTACTTCTCTTAATCATGTTTTATCGGTGTTTAAGATTCCTTCCTCAGTCACTGATGCCATTAACAATCTTTTGATCCGTTTCTGGTGGAAGACTAATCCTCACTCTAAAGGTCTTGCTATGGCCCCTTCCTCCCTTCTCTTTCGACCTAAAGGTTTTGGGGGATTAGGACTTTGACACCTAGGTTTTTTCTAACTCAGCCTTGTTAGCTAAGCAATCTTGGCGTATTATACAGAATCCTTAACTGCTCATTTCTCGGGTTATCCATTCCAAATATCCTTCACTTCTGAATCTTCGCGCTTAAGACCGTATTTCTAGACCTTCCTGGGGTTGTAGAAGCTTAATGGAGGGTTTTAGGTCCCTGCTGATGGGTCTTAGCTGGAAGATAGGAAATGGTTCTCAGGTTCGTATTCTTCAGGATTCTTGGGTGCTAGGGACATCTATGCAGTTCAAGGACTCTTTAGCTGGATCGGTTCACCCGACTCTAGTGTCTTCTCTTCTGGATCCATGCACTAACGCATGGACCCTTCTTTGGTTCATGGTTTATTTCCTCCTCTACTTATGGATAATTTTATTTACTGGAAATTCACTCAAGATGGGGTTTTTTCTTCAAATTTGGCATATGCGAATCTGATCCGCCACTCGGATTTTTTCCTCAAGATGCATCCTTGGTCTTTCCGTTAGTGTGGAACAAACCGTGGGCTTTAACTGTTCTCCCCAGATGGAAACTCTTTGTTTGGAGGTTGTTTCATGATGCACTTTTAGTGGCGCTTAAATTACGCAACAAGGGTGTCACTATAGACCCTAATTGCTCCTTTTGTCACCTCTACTCTGAGTCGACTGATCATCTCTTCCTTCAGTGTTCGTTTACTCGGCGTCTCTGGGTTTGTGGTCCCTTGGGTGTTCGGATTCCTGCGACTGATCTTTCTTTTTCACAGTGGTTCACTTCCTTAATTTCTTCTATCATCACACTTGGGGATTAGTCGGCCTTGAACTCTATTTTTTCTTTCACTTGGGCCATTTAGGTCCTCAGAAATAACATTCGGTTTCGGGGAGCTCACTGGTCTCCTGCAGCTGTGTTTCAAATTGCTCAGGACTGGTTCCTTCGTAGTTCTACACCTAGGGACGATACCCTGGAAGATGTTGCCCCTCCCCTTGGTTTTGGTCCTCAAGTGTTCTCTCTTTCCCTTCATCGTTGTGGTAATGTGCAGCCGTCAGTGGATCTCATTGTGGATGGAGCTTGGGACTCCAAGGATTGCAGGGCGAGTACTGGTTGGTGCTTTTACTCTTTAGATACTGATATTTGCTTAGGAGGTGGAGCTCAAGCTTGCTTTGCCCTGTCGGCTTTTCAGGCAGAGTTACTTGCCTGTCTCTTTGCTTTACGGATGGCACATCAACGTGGTTTCACCCATCTGCAAGTTCGTACAGACTGTATGGCCACTCTTTCTAGTCTGCGAAATGACAGTTCCAATGACATCTCTGTTGTTTGGATCCTGCAACAGCTAAAGGACATCCTTCCAACTTTTACTGTTTGTCTTCTTTAGAAGGTTGCTCGAGAGGCAGTTATCCTGCTCATCATCTTGCTACTTCAGCTAGGAAACGTCGGCTACTTCGTTACTCTTTCTAGGGGTTTTTTTGGTTTTTTCAGCTTTTCTTTCTGAGTGAGCTTTTGTCAAAAAAAAAATAAAAATAAAATAAAAAAAATAAAAAAAAAAAATCCCATTAGTTTACATTATATTTGACATTATATTTGGTATTATGGAAATAAATAGAATTGACAAAGAGATTGACCTTAAGAACCACCCCTTAAAAAAGGTTCACTTTGGAAATTAAAAAACTTATCTACCCACTATATGAATTACCCATGCAATTGATGTGCTAATAATTATAATTAACAAATTGTGAAATTTACTTGCATTCATTTTGCAACCCAATTCGACCACACTAATAATTATTTATTTATCTTATGTAAATATGCTATATTGCTATTAACACGTTTGTAGATTATGCCATATGCAACAGGTCGTTCTAAACTTTCGTTGTCTACTCAATATTACTTGACAAAACCAACCAGCTAATTAGAATTTTGCCAACAAATTGAATATTTCTTATTGAAAAATTGAATCGGTGGTATATTTGTAGTACACAATCAAAATTCTAGCAAGTATTTAATGAGGTTTGACATTTTGTACTTGTGCGCGTTTGTATATGAACCAATTCAACATTCTCATGCGTTCTAGCAATTCCAAGTACTTTCTATTGACATGACTATTGTTAAACCATTTTAATATGAAAACTTGATTATATGATCTTAACTATGTGCAAATTAACGTCAAAGAGCCAAAAGGTGTAGTACTCGTCGTATTAACCAAGTGCAATAAAATTAAGTCAATTTCATGAATAGTGAGATAAACTAATAATATGAAGTAGATCATATCATCAGCACATGCATGCAAATTGGACAAATAAGTCAAGTTTATCTCTATGAAATAACACCGATTTCTTATAAATCAACCATCAATCACAAAAATAATTTAATCATTACACGGTAGTGGTTTATTTTTTTTTAGGAAAAATAAAAATAAAATAATATGTGTAGTTTGAATATGACTACGAAGTAGCTCTCAAGGTAAACAAGTTTTAAATCCATTATATAGAAGATTTATTTTTCATTATCTTGCTATTGTTGGTTGATTCGTTTCGATGAGTACTTTGAAATCTAAATTTAATAATTTTCATTAATATGTAATACTTATAGATATTAACAATTTAGAATAATGTGTATTTTTGACAAACGTGTAAAAGGAAAATGAGAAGAACTATTAACTTATTGTGAGAAACAAATTGCTATTAGATGTAAATAATTTCGGTCAAATCAGATTAATTTCAGCTCAAATCTAGTTTTAGGTGTGGTTCAAGTTTGCTCAGGTCAATTCAAGATAGGTTGTATTTCCATGTATACCCATCATAACCCTTGCATGTTTGACCCCTAGCTTGAACTCAATGATTTTTGTTTACATGATTATTATCCATGATGTAAGTTTGTAATACATGCAAAAAAAACATTAAGCAATAGATCAACAAATTGAAAAAAATACACATATTTAACGTGATTCATTAACACGTCCACTATATCAATGTATGACAGGACGTTTGTTGATCAGGCAGAAAATTAATTACATAATTAAGCTAATTTAAGGAGCAACGTACGAGACACCCATGGTAGGTCACTTATATAGTGAAAGATTGATTCAAAGCCCTATTCAAAACAATTCGATCAGTTAGTTAAATGCTAATCATGATCTTAAACTTTCTTAAGCGAATTGAGGAGAGTAGTTAGGGGTATAATTGTCCGATGCCACCTTCTAGACTCTTCTCTTGCTCCTTTGCAAAGTGTATATATTCTATTACAGTTAGTTTAAGCACATAATTTACGGTTGTATATCTTATCTTTAATTGGTTGCAAATAGGGTCAACTTGTTAGTTTACCAACTTCGAAAGATTGAATTATTATAACTTGAAAATATCTCAACATGCTAATTATAATAAAATGATAATATGGAGGCAAGCTTGAAAACCAAAAGTATAACATTCATGCATGCAGACTATCAAACGTGATCTTTTGTTGTTCGACTCTAGGAATTTTATGATCTTGTCGGATCCTCTTGGGAATCTTAAGATCAATTCCATCTTTGTTCAGTGGATTAAGCAAACACGTGGTAATTCTCCGTCAACTCGAATAGGTGTATTTATATGCTAATAGCACTGTAAATATGTAATTTTTTTTTTTTATTTTTACATATTAAACTTGATCTTATATAACTACATATTAACTACGAGTTTGGATCGCACCCGCAACTAAAAGATAGAGAGTCCACTTCATAATGTGGAACACTTACATATTTAAAAGCCTACACATTTTGCTTATAACTACTCCGTATATGTTAAAACTATATGGCAATAGAACGAAAGAGTAATCCCTTAATTAGCCTATAAAGTATTTAACTCTCTCTTCTTTTCTCAATGTGGGACAGTTACATATTTTACTTAATTTGAAAGCCTACTTCGACACTATATATGTGCCATGTTAAATGATTCTCATTAAAAGGGAGGGGGGAAAAAAAACAAAAAAAAAAAAAAAAAAAAAAAAACAAAAAGAAAAATTGGCGGCGCTAACACACCTCACAAAGTAGTAGCCTACAATCTTACATTAATAAATTATCCTTTCAAGGTCCATTTCAATTAAGACCTTAGTAAGATGAAGGAGACAAATAAGACCCTCTTCTTTTTAGCTGCTGAAATCTGTTCTCCTCTGTTCTGCTGATTCAATCTGCTCTGCTCTGCTAAAATATGCTCTTTTTTACAAAAATCTGCTCTACTCTACTCTGCTTGCCTAAATGCTCAAAAAGACAGGGCTTAAGAGTACAGTACATGCACACCCCTACGAAGCCCCTATTGAAATAAGTCCCATCTTGATACTTCATCGCATTGCTAGTGTTAAGTCTAAGCAAGTTCCTCAAAAGAAATTAAAATTTATTACGTTGTATTATCAACTAGATTTATAATTCATAAATTCTTCTAATTATAATTTAGGCATTTATATCATTTGACTGTTGGTGCAGTGGTGATTAGGGCTGCACTTGGTAGGAAGGACTGCGTATTCGATCCCCCACAACAATAATTGGGAGGGGACTGAAACTTAACCATTCGGAATTGAGCCTCGAATTTGGATTAACCCAAAGGGTGAACCGGCTGAAACAACAAAAAAATTTAGGTGTTTATAATTTTTGTAAGTGAATAATACTTTGTATAGTATTAGATAGGTTACACAAACTCTTATAAAAATCGGGTGTACTATAAGTATTGTACATCCGTCGTAAAGTTAACTTAAAATTATCAAAAGTTACACATAAACTTAATAAAAGTTATCCCACTAAAAATAAAAGTTACATGTACTTTATTTATTAATAAAGTTACGATTTTTAACTGACTATTAATCAAATCTCAGTAATCAAATCTCAGTGATTGAAATTAAAGTAATTATACTGCCCTTGTAAATCTTATCTTGTTGTCTATTTACATTAAAATCGTATGAGGTTTTAAGTTATCATAATTAAGGCTTAAAGTTACCCTAAATTGGTTAAAAGTCACCATGATGTTGTTCGATACATGCACACTAATATAATTGTAAACCGGATACACAAAAAAAATTGGATACATTTTTCAAAGAAATTTAATTATTATCAATTTGTTAAGTTTCTAGTTAAAGTGAAATAATCTATACAACAAAATAATGCTCCCTACTTCCAGAATGGACTAACTTGAACAAAAAAAGTCAAATTAATTTTGTAAACTTTGCCCAGTAAAACCTAAAAATTACGATGATAATAATCTTGATAAGAGATATGCCCCATATGCCTACAATTTTAAAATTGTTGATGGTATTGTTTGTCAACGTAGATTCTAGACAAATGAGTATTAGAAATTTAGCTATTTATGATTCTATTATTTCTAGACAAATGAGTATTAGAAATTGAGCATTTTATTTTACTGAATATATCTTATATAAATGATTCAAAATTTAAAGACCTCAAAACTAAACTACATATGATTCTTATCTAAACTTAATTATTCCTTACGTAACATTATTGACTCTTAGTCCCTCATTTTACTTTATATACACTATTTTTTTTTTCGTAGTATATATGTATCTAAAATTAATCAAATGCATATGTAAGAAATACATTTTTTTTTTTTTTATAATAAAGTTGGAAAGAGTAACAACTTAACAAGATCTTAGTTAGGGAAAAGTTTACTACTCGTACTTGGCTAGTTTCCTTGGCCTTCACTTTGTGCTTCATACCACAAATCATGAATTCAGTGCGTGCATTCAGCACAATCATCCAAACAAATGAAGAGGAAAAAAAAATTAAAAAATTAATTAAGAGAATTTAGAGGAAATACTATATATGTAAATTAAATATCACTACAAAATATAAGTACAGTAAATGGATACCTTAAAATTGTTGTATTCCCTCTGTATTTAAATAAATGAAACCTTTTTCTTTTTCGGCCGAGATTAAATAAGTGAAACGTTGCCTTTTTTAGTAACTTCTCTCTATTTTTAAATGATATTCTCTCTAATTTTTTTAATAATATTTTACTAATTGATGGTCCCCACAAGACCCCTTACTTTCTTCTCTCTTCTCAAACTTGTACCCGACTACTTTAATAAATTCAACTAATTTTTCTAAAAATTTAAAAAAGTCAAAACGTTTTATTTATTTAAAAATGGAGGAAGTAGGTCACGTAGCCGATGAATTTGGATTGGGTAAACTTCTACACATTTCAGTGGGGCATTGGGGATAAAATCTCAGTGATAATGATTTTAAGCAAGTAGTGTAAGTAACTACAAGAAGCAAAAGATAGAAGTTTCAAGATGCAAGATCTTTGCTAACAAATCAAAATCCTTAATTCTACGTCATTGGTCTAATACTACTAAACTTTACTTCTAATAACGACTAATTAAGCTTACTTTTAATGATTAGAGTTGTTAATTTGTTATCAAGAAACTAATTTAGCAAATTTAATTAAGTAATTAGATCATATGATGTAGACTAACTAAAAAACTGTATTAGTTAATCGTGATTACAACCATCACAAATTTCTGGAAATTGTTTTCCGGATTACTACAAATCTACTCTATGGCTAGCTTTTTCCCTTAGGTTTAAGGCATAGCACAGATAAAACATTGAATTTTATGGACATTATTTGATTGGATTCTGAATTATTATAACTTTATAGTATGAATTAAGATTTCTTCTTTTCAAATTTGTTTGTCTAATAAAATTGGTCATCTTATTTAAAATTTTCCAAAATCCCCTATTTAACGTCTATCCACAAAATGAAGTTAAAAAGTTCATTTTCTTCAAATAATTTTACTTTATATATAGGTGTTATTTTATGTGGAGTATTTAATATTTTTATCAAGAAATTGATTTAATATGTCTATGCTGATTCTATAACTTAAGACATATACACATGATATCCTTCTACATATATCCTTGATGAGGGCCTCCGTAAAATTGAGGCGGTTAACTCTGCCTTTTTAGCTAAACTAGGTTGGAAAATAATCTCTAACACAAATAATCTTTGGGTTCGTTCTGTCACTGCTAATGTAACACCCCTAAATCTCCCTCTACGAAAATATCAGTATAATACGTATAATTATACCGTAGAGATAGACTTAGGCGTATTACCGTCGCGTGATTACGCAAAGCTACTCAAACTACTAACCAAAACCAATAATTTGCAGCGGTATTTTGATATTATATATCTCCAAAACTGAAAATTTTTGTTTGGCAACTTATTCATAATGCTCTACCTACTAGGGTTAATCTTGCTCATCGTCAGTTGGATATTCCTTCTATGTACCCCCTCTGTAGATGTCATGATGAAACTCAAGTTCATCTTTTTCTATCTTGTTCCTATACTTCTCAATTTTGGAATGCTAATGCTACTATTCGTTGGATTGGTCGAGTCCCTTTAACTACTGGTATTTATTTGCTTTTTAAGGTTTTAAAGGGTAATTTCTCTATGTCTCTAAAAAAAGGTTATAACTTCTTTGTGGAGTATATGGAAAACTAGGAATTTAGTGATATTTGATGAAATTGTTTTTTCTCATATGACCATTATTTTTTCTCGTGCACAAAAAATTTATCATGAAAGGCATTTCCGTTCTTGTCTCGACTCTTTGAATACTCGTGCTCTCGCTCTTCCTTCTCATCCTACCCCTAGGAGTATACGTGTCTCTTGGTCGCCCTCCACCCCATGTGTTATTAAAATAAATTTTGATGGTTCTGTTCGGGATGGTTCAGGGGTTGGGCTGTAGGCATTGTTCTAAGAGATCATTTAGGAAATAATGTTTGTAGTCGTTCTTTTAATATTGGTATTAGTACTCCTCTTATTGCAGAAGTTACGGCACTTCGAAGTGGTCTTATTTTGGCACGGGCCCATAATATTTCAAAAATATTTATTAAAGGGGATAATTTGCAAATTATTAATATTTTGCAGGGAAAGGCTCAATGTCCGTGGAAAGTTCAGCTACTGATGGAAGACATCAAGGAGCTGATTTGAAATTTCACCTATGTTGATTTGCGCCTCATTTATAGAGAGAGTAATAGAGCAGCAGACTATGTTGCTTCTTTAGGACATTTTATGCAAGCTCATCAAGATATCGATCCGTTTATAGATAGTAAATTTTCTTTTGTTGTTTATTCTGATAAGTTAGGGTATAGTGTTGAGAGAAGCTTATCCTAACTTTTTGTTTACCTTTTCTTTTATATGTGGAAGGGATCCGATGAGAACACCTATATATGTGAGAACACTATATTTATGTGAGAACACTTCAAAATTTAGAACATTAGAAGAACTTTTTAAAACATATGCAACATCTTTTAAAACATCGTACTTAACTTTCTGTAGCATAGCTTTTAGAACAAAATGCCTAGAAATTTAGAACCTACTCAATGATTTTTGACATAAGTAATAGTTCTTAGAATAATAAACTTAGCTTTTCAAAATATACTTTTAATTGGAACATGATAGTCAAATTTTATAACCTTGAACTCAAAAAACAAATCTGAACATATGCAACATATTTTAGAACTAACATATGTAACATTTTTTAGAACATACTTAAATTTTTTAGAACATAATTCATTAATATAGAACACGAATTGAAATTCGATTTTTACAACGAATTGATTCGAAATCAGTTAATTCTTGATTTCCAATGTAACATAAAACAGTTGAATTGTTGTTTTGTTTCTTAAATTCGATTAAAATACCTTGAAATTTCAAACTCTATATAATTTGCCCAATTTGATTGATATGGATGAAAAAAAATTTGATTTCACATATTAAACTGTCAATTAAGCTTGGTTTACCTTTGATTAAACTTCACAACTTGAATTCTTGATTATAATTGTTCAAAAGTTGATACAAAACACACAAAATTTTGAGCATGTGGTGATGGTGTTCGTCGTGGGAGAGGAGAGAGAGTGGTGGCCATGATGGCGGGGAGAAGAGAAAGAGTGTTTGTGGTGGATGTGGCGGCATAAAAGGCTGTGGAACATGCAATGGTGGTGATGGAGGAGCTAGAGATTGGATAGTGTTGGTGGGGAGAGGAGAGAGAATGTTGAGGTTGAAGATGGTAGGTTGGATGGTTTTAAAAATGAAACCTCAACATTAACATTTTTTTATCACAAATGTAGGAATAGGAGAGAGAGTGGTGGCGACGGCGGTGGTGGCGAAGCTATGAGACATGCGACGGTGGCGGTGGTGCTGTTGGGGAGAGGAGAGAGAATGTTGAGGTTGAAGATGATGGGTTTACTTTACTTTCAGAACATCTACCTTAACATATTAGAACATAGATGTGTTCTCATTAGGGGTGAAAGTTCGTTTTGCGGTATGGTTTATAGCCTAAATTGAAACCAAATCACTCGGTTTTGGGATTTTTCAAACCACACCGCACCATATTACTATTGAAAACGAACCAAACCACACCGTTTTAAATTCGGTTTTTCAAAAGAAAACCAAACCACACTGAAATTTTTCATCCTCTTCCTTTTTGCTCCATCTAATTGGTCATGCATTCCAACATCGCCCACATTGGTTGACATCCTTGGACATAAAAAAACACAAGTTTTATTATTTTTTGGCTTTATATAAGTAGGGTAGAAATTAGTATTGAGCTAGGCTATAATTTGGATATGGGCCATAATTCGGTTTGGATTTCGGTTTTTGGTTTTTCAAATCTTAAAACTGAAACCAAACCATATTAATTCAGTTTTGGGATTCCTCGAACCGCATCAAACTATATTAGAAAAAAAAAAGGAACTGCACCATATTTCTAATTCGGTTTGGTTTGCAGTTTGGTTCGGTTTTAAACCACATTAGTTTCACCCCTAGTTCTCATATATAAAGTATTCTCACATAAGAGAGGTGTTCTCACATACATACATACATATATATATATATATATATATATATATATATATATATATATATATATATATATATATATATATATATATGATCACATAAAAAAAATTAAAACACAAGCATGTTTATTTTGTAGATTTGAACCCGCAAAGTCTCATTTAAATTAAATGTAAAAAATTTATGTAATGAATGTCTTAACGATAGCATTTCATTACTTATTTAATCACACCAACCTATAATGTGATGTATCTAAAAATGAATCTAGGTTATGAGTAGCGGGAAAACTTGTGTGGACCTGGTTCACATTAATATTATTATGGATTTGAGATCTATACACGCACAATTGACTGTATTATGAATATTATTGTGTAATCATCATCACTTATAGCAGTTGGCCCTCATCAAAGCATCTACATTCAACCTTAGAACTACAAAAGTATTCATAGCAGAAACTACAACAGTTTATAAAGGAATCCTACTAGCTATTCAATGTGGCATTCAAATTAAAGGTAATAATCTATTAGTTATTAATTAACTCAATAAAAGACGTTTAGACAGTGCCTTAGTAGATCGAGCATATTATCAAAGGCACTCGTTCTTTCCTCACTTAGTTTTTTAAATGGAGTATCCAAGACATTTAGCATCCGACTAGATGGATTTTGATATTTGCAATAGTTAGAGCTTGTTTATTATTTTTTCTTCTCATAGATTAGAAACACCCCTCGTAAGGCGCATAATTGGAATATTGGTAGTTTAAAATAATTGAAGCTGGTAAGCTAATTGAATTATTATGAAACCTAGTAATCTAGTCAACTTAATTTAATTAATCATTAGCTTAAACTTGTACCAAAATCAATTTTTGTTTAAGGATGAAGACCGCAAATCCATTCCCCCTCGCTCAACCATAGATCACCAAATGAAGCTTTACTAATACAATTATGTTTGCTTAATCTGTGTGCTGGATTAGTGGATTTAATTTTGATATTGCCTTTTTTCCTTCGCAAATTTTCGAGTAGATATTTTGTTGTCGGTTTGCCGCAAAAATTCAAAATAGCATGACTATAGTTTATTTTAGAGTAGAATGCTGTCTTATTCTTATGCTACGTCATATAAATAATTTAATTTCTAATTAGCACAAAAGCGAAAAACCGGAATATTGACTAATAATTTGACAAATGTTGCAACAAGATTTTATACAATAAAATTATTTTGTATGCGAAGGGGTATAGTATAAATTACAAATGGAAATGGAAGATACCAACATGCAACCT
Source organism: Chenopodium berlandieri (assembly GCA_034703905.1). Classification (NCBI taxonomy): domain Eukaryota; kingdom Viridiplantae; phylum Streptophyta; class Magnoliopsida; order Caryophyllales; family Amaranthaceae; genus Chenopodium; species Chenopodium berlandieri. The sequence goes on from CM068287.1 coordinate 48,450,617, forward strand.
TTTATACAGTGTAAACATTTAACAAATTTGAGGTAAAGACTAAAGAGTTAATAGTATATTAGATGACTTTCTTATTATTCATTATTAGGTAGAATATTTATATAAAACTTACGATCATAAAACAGGAAATAATCTTATTAAAAGAATTTTTTTACTATAATCATAAATCCTAAAAAAAAATTTACTAAATAATATCTTAATATAAATAATCTTAAATATACCGTATATTATTCTTCTAATAATATCATGATAAAAAATATATCACACATATATAATGGCATTTTAGAAATATTTGTAGAAAGCATTTTAAAAATACTTATTTGTGTCAGGATCACAAACTATCTGTACTACGTATACGAGTATATGACTTAGATATTTTGAACAATATTATTGGTATAATTAGAAAGATATTATTTGAAGTATATACTAGAAACCATTATAAATTTAATACGTACCCATCACTTAGCCATTGATATTTTGAAGGTGCATATGTGTATAAATTTAATAAGGACATCAAATTATTTGCACTTTTTGACTTTAATTAGATATATTGGAAGAAAGAAAAATTAATTATTAAAATATACTTGTAACAAACTATAAATCTTTAAGTCCCATCACTTAGCTTAGCCATTGAGTATAATAATGAGGATGCGCTCATGAATATATACCTATTAATTTATTTTAATGGAAAATTTGTCAAGAATAATACCACCTTTCAGCCATCTTCCAAAAATGAAACCACCTTTTGTTTATTTCAAAATAATACCACCTTTAATGCTTATCTGCTATAAATGGAACAAAAAACCGGTGACCTGTTTTACAAGTAGCAATTGACACATGTCATATTTTGATTGACCAAGGTTTTTTAAAAACATTTGTCTTTAACAATAATGATTTTAAATTAAAATTATAAAATATACATATTAAAAAAAAAAAGAAAACTGAAAAAAAAAAAAATTCTCCCTACCCAACCCCTGTCGGCCACCGGACCACCACCAACATACCACTGCCCACAGAAAACCACCCCATCCCCTACCCCTTTCCGTTCTCAGCCCCCTCTCTTATTCCTTTTTTCGATTTTGGCCACCTTTACCTTTTCCCTTTTCGTTTCCGACCCCTCCTTTCCCCTTTTCCGATTCCCTTTCCCCTTTTAAGATTTCAGCCACCCTCCCATTCCCTTATCTAATTTCAAGCCTCCCTTCCTTTTACTTTTCCGATTTTATCCCATCCTCCCCTTTCGCTTTCCGCTTTCAGTCCCCCTCCCCCTTCCTCTTCACACAACCATAAGTTTCGATAGGTTAAGGTTAGTTTCGGCCTTTCGGGGAGGTGGTTTAGTAGTTTTCAGTAGATAAGGGTTTCGGGAGGTTGTTATCAAGATGAGGGATCCGAAAATGGGTAAGGAAAGGGGAGAAGGAGCCGGAAAATGGGAGATAAGAGGGCCCGAAAGTAAGGGATGGTGGTTTCCGATGAAAGGAGGATGTGACTCTGTAGGGAAACCATTTTTAAAAAAAAAAAAAAATCAAGGTTTTTTTTTTTTTTTTTTTTTTACATATTTTAAAATCAAAATTATTAAAAAAATAAATTAGCCAATGAAATTGTGACACATGTCACTGGTAACCTAATTAACAAGTTACCAACAGGTCACGTTCCATTTATAGAAGAACCATGTGAAAGGTGGTATTATTTTGAAATAAACGAAAGGTGGTTCCATTTTTGGAAGATGGCTGAAAGGTGATATTATTCTTGGCAAATTTTCCTTAATTTATCACAATCTCATAATCATCCGTATTCTAAAAACTATCCAAAGTCATGAACATAATATTAGTATATTACCCTGTATATGCATGGGGATGGAGTGGCAACTACCACAAATAGCAGTTTTACTTTCTAATTTTCCATATGATGATTCACTTCAAGTGTTATACCTACCATGCTTAGAGGTGTCAATTCAAGTCACTGAGTTAAATTCGGTTAGGTATAGTCAGATCGACTCTAATTTGAGTTAGAATCATGTTAATCATTATCCCCATGCAAATCGGATTTGAATCGGGTCATTTTTCAGGTTAGATTAAGTCGAGTCGATTTTTAACGCCTTTAATCATTGCTTATTAGTAAATGGATAAAGGGTGCACTAACCCTTTAAAATTTAGGTTAATAATATACACAACTCATAAATATTTTCTAAATTATAAGATAGTTTAGCTAGAAATAACTTTGTATAATAAGATCACGCATGAATTGGTGTAATTAAAATATAATTTAACTTAACCATGTCTACTTTTGGCTCTTCATATACTCATATGGGTTGCTTCTATTTGTAATTTTCCCCTTTATATTAAGTTTAAAATGGGTTTAATAAAAATGATTTTACACGCCTTAGTAATTAACCTTAATATAATTAGACAATAATTAATGTCATCAACTAATCCTAGTAAAAACAATCACCCAAACTACCCAAGTTAACTCTTTTGAATCCTCCAAGATTTCAACAATAAAATGACACTTAGGTCCTGTTTAGTTCACCATATTTTTACTTATCTGAACTTATCTGATCTAATCTGATCTTATTGTCTGACTTGACCAAACTTTGACCATAAGCGTATGATAATCTGTAAGGAAAAAATATATCAAGTGGGATCTTGTTAGATTCGCTAATGTGTATTTTATTAATATATAATTTTCATATTTTTTTATTATGAAATTAAAGATATTTAGCGATAAAAAATTGCACATAAAACGATGATCTGATCTGAACTTATTTTTTCTGAAATGAGTAAAAATATGTTGAACTAAACAAGGCCTTAGCCAATGCAATTCATGAATTCAACCTTTAATTCGCTGGAGGAGGATATAAGCACTGGCGGATCTACGTTGGAACCCGGGGGGACACGTGCTACCCTCGGAAGAAGAAGAAGAAAGAAAAAAAACAAAAAAAAAGTGTTTACAAAAAACGTCCTATGAAACACAGTATAAATTTTAAAGCCTGCACACAATGCATGATAAGCAAAGCTGCTTCAGTGGTAACAAAGCATCTACATAAAACATGAAACTTTCCTTTGATTCTGTGGGTCAGGGTTCGAATCCCCTACAATACACTCTTTTTTTTTTTGGTTCATTCCTATGTCTTTTTTGTTCTTTTAGGGCTATCATTGCTTTTTCTTCCCCAAATTACTTTCCACTTTCTTGACATTTATATTTAAATTGATTAGATAAAAATAACCTCCATCAAAAATTGATTCCACACCCCAAATTACTTTTCACTTTCTTGGCTATATATATATATATATATATATATATAAACTCCCATCAAAAATGGATTAACAATAATAGTATGGAGTGAAATGTGAATTGAAGTGAATTAGTAGTATCTTATTACTTTGAATATTTTTTATTTGATTGTAATACGAATATTTCGATGAAATAGTACAATATGTTGTACATAAATTATCCTTGAAAATAACTCATTGCCAAATTTATAGATATTTACTCCGTAAAACTTATCGGTAACTTTTTATATAATAAAACAATATATTATGTAAAAAGAAATTACCTTGATGTGTTATTATTAGCTTAAATTAGATTAAGTTTCAAGTTATTAGGTATTACGTTAGGTTTTTTTTCCTAATGTCTAGTGCTACCCCTTGTTTGAAATCCTGGATCCGCCACTGGATATAAGTTATCTCATTTCAACAACTAAAGTCATGCACTTTTATAAACACCTTATGACAGTTATGAGGTGGGATTTTCCAATATTTAACAAACAAGAAAACATTTAGCTGGTGTAAATCAACCTACAACCATGGATGATAGATGATCTTAGCTTCAATTCATATAAAACAATGCAAAGCAAATTTAAATTAAAATAACCAATTTCATACAAAATAAAGCGGATTAAACAAAGCCTAATTTCAAATGATAGTCCAAGTTTGACAACAAACTTTTATTTTGTCTGAATGAATCATGAGCAATAAAAACTACCAATGAAGGTGGGAGATTCGAACCTGTAACCTAATTTATACAAGCTCTCAGTTTAAACCACTAAATCAAAACCTCATTAGGGGTCGTTTGGGAAGCTAATCTGGAATGGATCTATATGAAATCTTATTAGAGTGGGACGGATTCTAAATCCCATACTAGTATGATGTTATTTAATTGGTTAATTGCTGAAATGGTCTTAACATTCATTAATAGAATAGATAGTCAGATTAGTCACTACAAGAAATTACCTTTTTGTAGCGATTACTTTAACATTTGGTATCGATTGTAATTGCTACCAAAAAAATCCCAACGAATGGTTATTCGATACAACATCCACCGTTGCCATAGCCTTAAGTAGTGTTTTCGCTTTTGCTAGGGTTATCCTCATTAATCGCTACGGAAAACTACTTTCAATCGTGGGGATTATTGTAACGATTATAATCTCTACAAATGGTGAACTCATTTTCTAAAAATAAAAAAAAATAAAAAAATAAAAAAATAAAAAAATAAAAACAAACAAACTTACATATGATTTATACAAGATTCGAATATGCAACCTCAAACTCTAATATTAAATGTTTTTCCAATAAGTTATGACATGTTTTATGTTCCCTGTGTCAAACAAAATTTTAAAATCTAGTGTAAAAAAGGCTTTTTGTATTGATTTTTGGGTTTTAGTGGCGATTGTAAACGATACGCTTTTCTATAATTTTATAATATGCAGTTTAAAGATAAATATATTATTATGTTTTTCGTATCGATTTCATATGAGTTTACTATGTCGATTATAAAATGCTACGAATTTCTTTACTATTTCACAAATATATGTGCATATTGTAGCGAATGTATAATCGCTACGAAAAGACAATTTTCTTGTTGTGAGTGAAGTAAGTATGAGATTCTAGACGGAGGTAGAGATAGAGTTAGGATCCTTTTAGTATGAGATTTCTATCTAAAAAGTCTAACCAAACAATAAAATGAATGAAATAGATTATAACTGCATTTCAACTAATTTCAAAAGGCTTAACCAAATGACCCCTAGGGACGTATGGTCAATTTAGTATAGGTGCGTGTAACGTAGCCAACTAAGTAGTTACCATATCTAGGGGTGTCAATTCGGGTAAACAGTTCGGGTTTAGGTTGGGTTTATCAGTTTTGGGTTATAATGGGTCGGTTTATAACAGGTTGAAATGATTAGCGGGTCGGTTTTGAAAAACATCGCGTTAGTTATTGCGGTTTCTATTCGGGTCGGGTCGGGTCCTAATCGGGTTGGTTTGTAGTTGGTTCGGGTCATAATTAGTTTGGGTTGAACCGAGTTGGTTTGAAAACGGGTTTAGCCAATTTAAAGTGGGTTTCGATTCAAAACAGTTTGGGTTCTAATCGGGTCGGGTTGTAATCGGTTCGGGTCATAATTAATTTGGGTTTAGCCGGGTCGGTTTGAAAATAGGTTTCGGTTCAAGACAGATCAGGTGAAATCGGGGGTCCGGTCATTATCGGTTCAGGTCATAATCGGTTTGGATAGAACTTAGTCGGTTTGAAAACGGGTTTACCCAATTTGAAGCAGGTTTCAGTCCAAATCATATTGGGTTAAAATCAAGTTGGATCATTATCGAGTCGAGTTAGTCAGATAATGAGTAGGAACGGGTCATGTTATAATCAAGTTAAGTCATAAATAAGTTGGGTTTATTGAGTAGTGGGTTGAAACGGATCAGATCATAAATATATTGGGTTACAGGGGTTACCGGTCGTAAACGGTTCGGTCTCAACGGGTTATGGGTCGTAAACAATTCGGTCTCAACGGGTTACGGGTTGGAAACGGTTCGGTCATAATGGGCTACGGGTTATAAATGGTTCGGTCACAACGGGTTACGGGTTAAACCAGTTCAAGTTTATCGGATTTTTGCCGGGTTTAAACGGTTTTCGGTTAAGAATGGGTCGGGTTACTATCGGGTTTAGACGTAATCGATTCGGGTTGTTTTCAGTTTTGGGTTGCAACGGTTTGGCTTGATAATGGGTCGGGTTAGTAACGGTTCGCACAAATTCGGTTCGATTTAGTTCAGTTTCGGGTTAGAAAAAATTGGGTCGAGTCGGTTTTTAAAAACGGGTATTTAATAGTTCAGTTACTTTTCGGATCGGTTCGAAACAGTCAAATTTAATGAAACTGACTAACCATATCCCAAGTCCCGACACATATAGGATCGGTGCTCCAAAATAGGTGTTATAACATCCAATTTAACAGAGTGCATATCAGCGCATAGCACCTATTAACAAATGAAGTGTATAGGAGGGCAGAAGCGTAATTTATCAGGCATTAGAAAACTTGAATATTCCACTTAACTGTGCTAGTGGTAAATTTAATACTCCGAAAATGTACCACTGAAATCACATTGGTACATTTAATCAAAATAGTACGTACATTTTATGCTTTGAATTGTACCACTAGAAAACCAGAGTCATCCTATATACTTTTTAAGCACATAAGTGCTATGCGCCAATACTTTTCCAATTTAACAATCTCTATATATTACAGCAAACCCAAATAAGACTCATTATTATTTCTTTTTTTTTTTTTTGAAAGAAAGACTCATAGTTATTCATTTATACACGTATATCTTTTATTTATATATTATAATTATAATTATAATATAAAATATAATAATTCATCCCAAATCCCTATTTCTTTGAAAGTTTCTCTTTCTATTTCTATTCTCGTGTCAATGAAAGCGATACCCTCATAAATTCCCAGGCTATAGATTTCAATTTTGAGAGAGGCTATAAATTCGAGTTGGTGGACGTAGGTTTCCCTTAGCTACTAAGATTTCTGATTTTTCCTCTTCATTTCTTCTTTATAAATCCCTAAACTTAATTATTATAAATCCTTATTGATCGATTAATTTTTAGAAAATAACTGTTTCTGGGGAAGCTTAAAAATGGAATTTTACTCATACCCATCTCAACAAATGGCTTCATCTTCCTCAATTTTATGTAATTTGGGCGAAAAAATTCGTGGAACCCTAAGTTTTGCTGTTTCTGTGACTCTTGGAAGTCTTTTCTCTGCCTTCTTCACATTCTGTTTTGCTTTAGGTTTGATTTTTCTCTCAATTTTGTCATTTTTGTTTGATTGTATTGTTGTTTTGTTCATAATTTGATGTGGGTTTTGCGTTAATTTTCCTTTTGTTGTTAATTTGATTGTTGGGTATTTCATTTTTATCTGTATTAGATATTTTTATTGATCTGGCCTTTTCGCCTTTGTTTGGGGTTCTGGGAAATCTAGATATTTTTGTTCCATAATTATTTTTGAAATAAAAAATTATTTTATGGGGCGATTTCATTAGATTTGACTTGATTTATTGTGTATTTTTGTCTGATTACTTTCAAGTTTCAATTATGGTATTAGATGAAGGAAGTAGTCAAATTATGCGTTTTTTTTTTTTTTTTTTTTTTTTTTATATTGGACTTGGCAGGAGGATTTTAAAAGTAGTTAGATTTCATGTTTTAAGAACAAGATTACAGAGAATTATGATTTATGTAATGGTTCATGATGCAGTTGGAACACTTTTGGGAGCCATGACTGGTGCTTTAATAGGCCAAGAGACAGAGAGTGGATTTGTAAGAGGAGCTGCCATTGGAGCTATCTCTGGTGCTGTTTTCTCAATCGAGGTTTTCGAATCATCGGTTGTTCTTTGGCGATCGGATGAATCCGGCATTGGCTGCCTTCTTTACTTGGTATGAAGAGTTTTGTTGCTGCTTAATTGATTTGATTTCTGCTACTTTTATGAATTTTTTATGCATTATGATGATGACATAGTTAGACTTTTAATAACTATTAGCAAAACAACAAAAAATGTGTATGAGATCAAAACAGCACCATTGTGCAATGGACTACAGTATTACATTCTTGTGCATATTTGGTTTTAAAAAAGTTAGGTTAGTGGTTTGGAGCAGAGTAATAGTGTTTAATTCAATCAGTTTTTTGGTTGGTGTTGGTTAATTATATTGTTTGTCACTTCAATCGTGTGATTAACTTTTCTTGTGAAGCTTTTAACCACTAGTAGGTGGGTTGTGTAATTGCTACTCTTAACATGGGTTTCATTAAAATGGCCGAGTTTGATTTTTGGACTTCTTTCCTTGTCTACACTTATAGCAAAGCGTTACAATGTTTCTTACAAACATCCTTGTTTAATGTTATGTATTTATGCCTTGTATGAATATTTTTCTATGGACTTTACAGATTGATGTCATTGCCAGTCTTTTGAGTGGAAGGCTTGTTCGTGAACGAATTGGTCCTGCGATGCTGAGTGCAGTTCAGAGTCAGGTAATTTTGCGGTTTTTTATGCGAGCAAGTTGTATATCACTGAGTATCCTTTTACAACAATGTTTACTGATTTTGATGAAATCTAATTGTATCCATTTGCCATATGCATTAGATGGGTGCTACGGAAACAAACTTTGAAGAAGTCACAAATATCTTTGACACTGGCAGCGTGAAGGGTTTACCAGGAGATTTAGTTGAGAAGATACCTAAGATCAAAATTACAAACAAGAACAATAAAGATGCTTCAGGAGAAAGAGTTTCCTGTTCCGTTTGTCTTCAGGTATGGGCTTGTAATCTTTCTGATAGTACTTAGCTTAGATTCTTGGTTTCCTTTGTAAAACAATGTTTACAAATTTCCTTTTAAATGTACTCAGGATTTCCAAATTGGCGAAACAGCTCGTAGTTTGCCTGATTGTCATCACTTGTTTCACCTTCCTTGCATCGATAAGTGGTTGATGAGGCATGCTTCCTGCCCCTTGTGCCGAAGAGATCTGTAATGTATTCACTCCTGTCCAAATTTTGACCCCTGTTAACATAATATTCCATATGATCATTAGTAGGTGTGAGAATAAAGGAAGGCTTAGAGAAAACTCAGGAGTAAAATAAGGTTTACAATGAGTTTTAATAGGAGAGAAAACAATAATGTTTTGTCAGGAGTTTTGATAGGAGAATTTTATTCTTGTCCATTGCAATTATAGCTAATTGATATTATATATACTTCTGTAGCATTGTAATTGTTAAATTAATCATCAACATTGTAATTCACATTAGAGAGTAATATAATTAAGAGAGATTAATTTCTTAAGTTATATTTTGTTACTTCATATTGGTTATTTAGTCTCATTCCTTTATTGCATTTTTGTGAGAGGTGTTACATTTCATATTATTTTATATCTAATAGAAGGCCAAATTCCGCTGCAGCTCTAACAATTGGTTTCAGAGCCAACGTCTAAATTTTGAGTGGTAAAATTCAATTTAGTGTAAAATGGCTTCTACTAGTAGAAATGTCAAAGTAGGCAAATATGAAATTGAAAAATTTAATGGGAAAAATGATTTTTCCTATTGGAGGATGCAAATGAAAAATTTGCTTATTTCACAAAAATTGCATAGGGCATTATTAGGGAAAGAGAAAATGCCGGCTGATATGAAGGATGAGGATTGGGAAGAATTAGATCTTGAGGCGCGGGCTGCTATAGTCTTATGCCTTGAGAGGGATGTTGCTTTCTTGGTAAATGAAGAAGCAACAACAGCAGGCGTTTGGGCAAAGTTAGAGAGTAATTTCATGACGAAGACTCTAACTAACAGGATCTATTTAAAATCCAAATTGTATACGTGCAAGATGGAGGAAGGCACCTCAATCCGGGATTATGTCAACAAGTTTGATAGGATCATATCAAACTTAAAGGACATAGATGTGAAGATTGATGATGAGGACCAGGCATTAATTTTGTTACTTTCATTACCAAAGTCCTATGAGAACCTAGTACAAACATTGATGCTGGTGGGTGATACTCTAACCATGGATGAGACGAGGGCATCACTTTTAGCGGATGATCTGCGTAAGGTTGCTACAAGTGTAATGTCATCTTCAAGTGGAAGAGATTACAAGGATCAAGCACAAGGATTGTTTGCAACTAGAGGAAGGACAAATGAAAGAGGAAAAGGTAAGCGTGGAAAATCTAGGACAAATTCTAGACCTCATGCGGAAAAGACATGCTTTAAATGTGGTGAGCCTGGACACTTTAAAGCAAATTGCCCAAATAAGAGGGTAGTATTCAAGAATCTGAACAATAACAACCCAAAAGAAAAACAAGAAGCAAGTTATGTCTCAAATGGCGAGGAAGATTGTTACTCTGTAACTGAAGAATCTCATGAGATCTCCGGTAAGTGGATGCTTGACTCAGGAGCCTCTCACCATATGTGCCCAAATAGGAAGTGGTTTACTACTTATGAAAGCACAAATGGGGGCACGGTTTTAATGGGCAATGATCATGCTTGTAAAACTGTGGGGCTAGGTACAATTAGAATCAAGATGCATGATGGAGTAGTGAGAACCTTGAAGGATGTGAGACATATTCCAGATTTGCGAAAAAACCTAATCTCTATAGGTTTATTAGAGAAAAATGGTTGCAAAATAGCTGCAGAGAACGGGGTTATGAAAGTTGTTCGTGGTTCCTTGGTTGTGATGAAGGCAGTTCGTAACGGTAATCTTTATCCGCTTTTGGGAAATACTGTTACAGGTGATTTAGCAATTGGAATCAGTGGAAGTAAAGACCACACAGAATGCACGAGAATATGGCACATGCGGCTAGGGCATATGTCGGAAAAAGGTCTATCATTGCTTAGTGGACAAGGTTTGCTGAAGAACATGAAGAAACCACAAATGGAATTTTGTGAACATTGTGTGTACGGAAAGGCACATAGGGTGAAGTTCTGCACAAGCAAGCATAAAAGCAAAGGGTTGTTAGACTATGTGCATACAGATGTATGGGGTCCGGCTAAAGTAACTTCCAAGGGTGGTTCCAGGTATTTTGTTACGTTTGTCGATGATTATTCAAGGTATGCTTGGATTTACTTTCTCAAGCATAAGAATGAGGTATTCGACACTTTCAAGCGGTGGAGAGCAATGGTTGAAAATAGAACAGAGAGGAAGCTGAAAACTCTGCGATCTGATAATGGCACAGAATACACAGATGGTGCTTTTAAGGAGTTTTGTGATCAACAGGGCATTGTAAGACACTGGACAGTGCGAGACACACCACAACAGAATGGAGTCGCAGAAAGACTGAATCGTACACTACTTGAGAAGGCAAGGTGTATGCGCTCAAATTCTGGGTTAGGCAGAGAATGGTGGGCAGAGTCGGTTGCTACTGCTTGTTACATAGTGAATCGATCCCCACACTCTTCTCTAGATGGAGACACACCTTATAAAGTGTGGTCAGGGGAACATGCAGATTACAGGAAACTTAGAGTTTTTGGATGCACGGCTTATTATCACGTCAAAGATAATAAACTTGATGACAGAGCTAAAAAAGCAATCTTTTTAGGGTATCCAAAAGGAGTTCAAGGCTATCGTCTTTGGAGTGTAGAAGATTCTAAATTTGTAATCAGCAGGGATGTGACCTTTGATGAACGATCTATGATAGCTTTATCCAAAGCTATGACGCCAAGTGATGGTGATGTTGGAGAAACTTCAAATACTCAAGTGGTGGAGATAGAGTCTAAAGACCAACCAATAGACTCTAGTCATGTTCAGGTGGATCATCCTAGTGCAACTCGATATGAGGAAGAGGATGAACTTGATCATGAAGAGATTCAGCAGGAAAATGCTCATGTTTTACAACAACAGCAACAGGATTCTTTGGCATCAACAAAGCCAAAGAGAAATTATAAACTAGTTCAGAAGTTTGGGTCAGACAAACCTCTGAGGCATTATGGGCAGTTAAATTTGGTAGAGTATGCACTCTCGGTGGAGGATGATGAACCTGCCACCTTCAAACAAGCTATCAGGGATAAGGATGGTGAGAATTGGTTGGTTGCCATGGAAGAAGAGATGCAATCTCTTCATAAGAACAAGACATGGGAGGTGGTTCCATTGCCTGTAGGGAAGACTGCTATAGGTTGTAAGTGGGTCTATAAAAGAAAAGAAGACCCTACCGAGTCAAGTGGTACAAGGTTTAAAGCCAGGTTAGTGGCTAAGGGTTATGCTCAAAAGGAAGGTGTAGATTATAATGAAATATTTTCTCCAGTGGTAAAGCACACATCCATACGGGTGCTTTTAAGTCTTGTCGCTCATGGTGATCTTGAGTTGGAACAATTAGATGTGAAGACTGCGTTCTTGCATGGTGATTTGGAGGAGGAAATCTACATGTATCAACCTGAAGGATTCAAGGTTCAGGGTAAAGAAAGTCAGGTTTGTCGCTTGAGGAAATCACTTTATGGATTGAAACAATCTCCTCGACAGTGGTACAGGCGATTTGACTTCTTTATGTTAAAGCAAGGTTTTTCCAGAAGTAATTATGATTGTTGTGTATACATTCATAAGCTTCATGGAGGTGATTATATCTATCTTCTATTGTATGTGGATGACATGCTTATTGCTTCGAAGAGCAAGGTGGAGATAGACAGATTAAAATTTCAACTTGGTAAAGAGTTTGAAACAAAAGACTTGGGTGCTGCAAAGAAAATACTGGGTATGGAGATTAGAAGAGATAGGTCAAGCCGAAAATTGTTCTTAAGCCAGAAAGGATACATTGAGCGAGTTATTGAAAGGTTTGGTATGAAAAGTGCCAAGTCGGTTGTAACTCCATTGGCTCCGCATTTTAGGCTTTCTAGTAAACAATCTCCAACAACAGCAGAAGACAAGGCTTACATGGACAATGTACCTTATGCTAGTGCAGTAGGCAGCTTAATGTATGCAATGGTTTGCACACGCCCTGATATTTCACAAGCGGTAGGTGTTGTTAGTAGGTTCATGGCGAATCCTGGAAAGATACACTGGGAAGCTGTGAAGTGGATTATTAAGTACTTGAAAGGTACCATTGATACCGGATTATGCTTTGGTGCAGATAACTGTCATATTAGCGGATTTGTTGATTCTGATTATGCTGGTGATCTAGATAGACGACGATCTACTACTGGTTATGCATTCACGATTTTTGGTGCTCCAGTTAGTTGGCGATCAATGTTACAAGCTACAGTGGCTCTATCTACTACAGAGGCTGAGTATATGGCCATGACAGAAGGGGTAAAGGAATCATTGTGGCTGAGGGGTCTTCTAGATGATTTGGGCTTTCGACAAGAAGGTGTACAGTTGAGTTGTGATAGCCAAAGTGCTATTCATCTAGCAAAGAATCAAGTGTATCATGCTCGGACAAAACATATAGATGTAAGATATCATTTTGTTCGAGATGTTGTAGAGAAAGGTGATATTTCTCTTATGAAAGTGCACACAGATAAGAACCCTGCAGACATGTTAACCAAAGTGGTGTCAGGAAGCAAGTTCCAACATTGCTTGGAATTGCTAAAGGTCATCCCATGTTAGATATTACATGGATAAATAACTTGAACTACGATTGGTTTGATCCTGGTCGAGGGTACGTAGGCAACCATTGTTAAATGGTGCAACCGGATAAGGATTACGCAATTTGTTCGTCCAAAATTTGAATGTTTTCAAATTATGAACGAGGTGGAGAATTGTGAGAATAAAGGAAGGCTTAGAGAAAACTCAGGAGTAAAATAAGGTTTACAATGAGTTTTAATAGGAGAGAAAACAATAATGTTTTGTCAGGAGTTTTGATAGGAGAATTTTATTCTTGTCCATTGCAATTATAGCTAATTGATATTATATATACTTCTGTAGCATTGTAATTGTTAAATTAATCATCAACATTGTAATTCACATTAGAGAGTAATATAATTAAGAGAGATTAATTTCTTAAGTTATATTTTGTTACTTCATATTGGTTATTTAGTCTCATTCCTTTATTGCATTTTTGTGAGAGGTGTTACATTTCATATTATTTTATATCTACTAGAAGGCCAAATTCCGCTGCAGCTCTAACAGTAGGTTTTTTCTTGTTTTTTTTTTTTCCTAATCTTTACATGTTGGGGTAGTGTTTTTTTTGTTCATTATTATTCCTCTAAAACACCCTCAAATAGATTAGTTATTATAGCTTGTGCCTCCTTTGTTTATGGCGTTGTATTTGAATTAATGATCTTGTATAAAGCTCGAGAGTTGATCATGCTCTTTCTTTTTTTTTTTTTTTTTTTTTTTCTTTTCTTTTCTTATACTGATAACTGATCCAAACACTAACCTTGCGGTATCTCAATATTATTACTCATACTTTTTTTTTTTTTTTGTTTTTTTTTAATTTTTAAGTTATCATTTTCAGTAGCACATCTGCACATATGCTAGCATTTAACTTTGGCCCTAAACATCTTTGATTGCATAATTGTAAAAAAATATACAAAGTACAAACTATATATCGATGCGATTCTCAATATCAAATTACTATCATTTCATCTAGTATAAATACAAGTACTCCATACAAAATTTCATCTTTCCCTTACTGGAATGCAGTTAGACCTGTCAATTCCTGACCCGATCCAGTAACCTGACCCGATTCCCAACTTGTTTTACTGAGAGAGAACCCGGATCTGACCTGACCTGACCCGACCCAAATGACTTGAAATAGACCCGATTTGATCAATTTATCATAATTTGTAATGATCCAAACAATCCAAACCACTCGAACTAAATGACCCTAACAACCCGAAATTTGACATGAACCCGACCCGTTGACCCGAATGATAGGTCTAATTGCACTCCCTTTGTTTGGAAGGCAAAATAATAGTCACGTATATGACTTATTTTTCCTCATATACTATTTTGGGCTTTTTAAAAAGATCTACCTATATTCAATATGTTCCATTTTTAACTTAATTTTTTTGGAATTAATTGGTTGTGGATTGATGACATGACTCTAAGTAAAGAAATCTCTACCTTGAATTATGCATTATGACTAATGAGTTCCTAAAAAAAAAATCGAAAAACTTAAATAAGGTAAACTAATTATGAATAATTTTGTATTTTAATGTTAGATTCCAAATATTCTTCTTTTCTTATTTTATGTGATTGATTTCATACGGTACAAACATTATGAAACGGAGGGAGTATTAAAAATAATGATTATTATTGTGTACATCGTTGTTAAATTATCTTTAACGTATATGTAGCATATTCTATGATGTATATAAAAATTTCATATATTTTGGAGTAAGCTTTAATTATTAGTTAAAATTTTGTGTAAAAAAAATTATTAGTCAAAAATTAATACTCCTTATTATTGTTGGTTAAAGCTATACATTAATGAAAATGATGATTACTTCGTATAAATTAAAATGTTGCATATATTAAGAAATACTCCCTATGTTTTTTTTAAATGCATCGCTGGGGTTTGCACATTTGTCGAGGCATAAGCATAAATTAACCATTAATATCTTTAATTATACTGTATATTAATAAAATTTTCACAAAAGTTAATATAAGTAGACATTATCCTTACATGATAATATTTATATACTAGTATATTATATCTTAAAAGCTAATGTTTTTTTTTTTTTGAAACAATCTTAAAAGCTAATGTATGAATGAATAGTTTAGAATACAAAGTGATGCATTTTATTTTTAATAAAAATGGAGGAAGTAAGAAACAAAAATTTTATGATATTACGTAAACATCACCTCACATTCTAAAGTAGTACTGCGTAACAATAATTTGTGGTTGATAATAACATTTTGTCATTATAGGGAAAATACTGAATATCAATTCTTATTTACGGAATAAGTGTCTAGCCTGCTAACCAGAGCCGAAAGGATCTATGAAGGTTCCAACCCGATAGGGCCCTTCTCCTTACCCAAAAAAAAAAATAAAAAAAAAAAAAATTTCCTATACACGGAATATATAACAAGATTTAAAATTACATCTTTGTTTTTGCTATATGCAGAATATATAACAAGATTTATAGGGAAAATACTGAATATCAATTCTTATTTACGGAATAAGTGTCTAGCCTGCTAACCAGAGCCGAAAGGATCTGTAAAGGTTCCAACCCGATAGGGCCCTTCTCCTTACCCAAAAAAAAAATTAAAAAAAAATAAAATTTCCTATACACGGAATATATAACAAGATTTAAAATTACATCTTTGTTTTTGCTATATGCAGAATATATAACAAGATTTAAGATTTAATAACATTTAAAATTCTTTTAGAAGTGTCGATTTGTAGAGTTTAGGCTCTGTGACTCTGTATGTACTGTGACAAGACAAATAAGTAGTTCATCATTGATTGGAACAAAACAAGATTTAGAAGTTAAATGTTAGCTCACACATCACAAACCTCCTTCCCTTAATGAGATTATACTACATGCATGCATTGCTTTATTTTCCACCTAATCATCTTAGTCATGGCTCGGCCGCTCGGTTGATGCCCCAGATCTCTGTGGGCTATAAGCTTTGTTTGACAGAGAGTTTTTAGCTTATTGAGGCTTATTAGAGATTTGACCATACTTAAAAAACTTATTGAAAGAGTTGTTTGAGCTCAAAAAAACTCGTTTTGAAAAACCTCATAGTAAGAATATTTAAAATTAGCTTATTAAACATTTAACTTTTTGGTTATTACATACACTGAACCAGTTAACAATACAACCAGTTATTTATTATCACATACCTTTATACAACTAGCTATTTACAACAAACTTGTCAAACTATTTATATGACTATTTATATCAATTAGCTACCAACTAACTAATCAAGAAACAGGACCATATAAACATATAACTAATTTCAAACGGTTTTCAATATATAGTGTTTGAAGACTTTAAACTCATGACCAACATTAACATTAAGTTAAAGCTCTTACCATCTTATCCATCTTTTATTATGTTTTGATATTCAACTCAAATAAATGTAACTTGATTTGGTGCCTTTTTTTTTTTCTTCATATTTTGGAACTCAAGTAATACATTATGTCATTGCTTATGTGGTGACATGTCATGCTAACAGAATGATGACATATTTTAGCATAAAAATTAACATGTATCTTAATTTAGTTAAACTTATGCTCCACATTTAGTTGTGCCGCCATTAAACTTGAGGGTCCTCAAATTTATTGGCTTGATTTGAATTTAATTATTTTCAAACCTTAATGTTTTAAGGGAAAATGAGCAAATCTTAGACATGAGCAAAATTGTCCATCATTCTGTCCATTGCAAGTGAACAATATTCAATGTACTATCGGTTGTACCTTTTGAATGGTAATACAAATAGTATTTATTAGCCCATGTGGTCGAATACAAATAGTATTCATGTTCCAAAATACGATCTTGCAAAATACAACTGATTGTGCAATAAATAAAGATCATCAAATATGCACATGAGATGAATGGTAGCTTGGGCCGTAAAAAAATAACACTAGCTTGGGCCAACATGTGGTGAATGGTAGTCTAGTAGCGGATGTTGGGCCAAAAAATTGAGGGGCCAAGGTTTGATCCTCCAACCTTTTGCTCAAAAATAACAATACTTAAACACTATGTTACAACTTTTTATATGCAATTAGTAGACATTATATTTGTTATAATCAACAAATCAGAAATACTTCGGAGGGGCGGGTCCTTGCCAAAATGGATCCCCCCAAATCCAGTCATTATGGTGAGAAATTAAGAACTACGAACTTACAGAGTAAATGAAAATAGTGACCGTTACTTCACCCTTGCATTGTACTCTTCTTAACTAATCAAAAAATCTAGCCATACTTGAATGAAACAGCATTAATTCTCAACCAAATGACCCAACTATAAATAAGTGTCATCAATATTAGTTGCATATGAATGGCAGAATTATATTATTTTTTCCTTTGACAAGAAAATTTTCATTTTAAGCCATTATAGTCGTACAATAATTGATATTGGGGGATAGAAGGGTGCCTAGGTTTTAGGTTGCTAGAGACTTTTTTAAGAGCGACTTAGCATTTAAATTTGGACATGATTCATTAAAAGAGTTCTTTCTTTCTCTTTCATTTTCGATTTTTTTTTATAATATATAATATATAATTTATAATTTATAGTTGTGTTCTATTCACTTGATTTTCAATTATCTGAACTAATCTAAACTTATTAGGGGTGAGTTCTATTCATCTGATTTTCACTTATATGACCTTATTTGAACTTATCTGAACTTACCTGAGCTTATTTGAACTAATATGTACTTATTATACCTTAAAAACTTTAGTTGTAATTTATACTTGGGTAACTCTTATCAGAACTAAATTTTCCTGAACTGGACTTATTTGAATTTAACTGAACTTCTTTGAACTTATTATACCTGAAATAAGTAAAAATAAATTTATTTTAATTGTAATTTCTATTGGGTAACCCTTACCAAAACTTATTTTTTCTGAACTTAACTTATCGATCTTATTACGCCTGAAATAAGTGAAAATAAGATGAACATAACATACTTATAATCTCAAATATATCTAAACAAAAACTTGGTATGAATCAATTAGAGTGGGTGTTTCTTACCTTAGCTTCATGGAGATTTACCTAAGTTTAATTTGTCGAATATATTAGGGTTATATACATTCGTATGTCATATAATGAGAGATAGATCAATTGACCAATAACTTTTTAAAAGTTCTCTAGTTGGAATCAAGCATGTTTTTAATTAATTGGGTTAAATTGAGAATAGAGATTTGCACCTTTGGATCATCATAATTGGATGACAACCCATATTCTTGCTTCCCGTGTAACGTAATTTTAGAACTTAAATTATTTGATACTTTCTAGAAACGAGTTCTTTTTTATTTAAGAAATTTCATTTACTTATTTTTATTGATTACCTTAATGTCTCTAAAGATATGTAATCTCTACGTCCCATATTATAGTTCCTATTTGTGTTTTTTCACGGTATTTAAGAAATGGGAGGAGGAAGTGGATGAAGTATAAATAAAAAGGTGGAAAGTGTTGGTAAAATAACTGTTGAAATCAATAACAAATAAAGATTAGAACTTTCCAGGATTGAACATCTCAAACTCACAGTCGCGCCGCAGAACAAAATCCACTGCCTTAGAAGCAAAATACGTCACCACCGGTACTAGTTTCCTAGTGACGCACGCCCCCCAAGTTTAACGCAACTCTCCTCGTGATTCATGCATCCGAACCCAAAGAGTGGAATTACTCAAGAACTGTTCAGATCTCAAAGGGTAGGTTTGTGTTTGAGTGTTTAGGGTATTTCAATAATGAAATTAACGTATGATTGAAACAATAGCCAAGGAGTAGTATTTATAGGAGAAATAAGAAAAAGGAAATAATAGCACAAGCCTCACGCAAGGCCCATACCACGGCTGGGCTGGCGAGCTATCGCTCTCTAGCGAGTGAGCTATCCCTCAGACTTGCCGTAGCCTTCATGAGCTGCGAGCTATCGCTCGAACTGCAGCAAGGCTCTGCCAGTAGCGAGCTATAGCTCCATTGCTGGAAAGCTCTCGCTCGGATCTGCCGCAAGGCGTTTCCAGCAGCGAGCTATAGCTTGCACATAGGCGAGCTCTTGCTCGGACCTGTTGCAGGCCATTGAGGGCATCCGAGCTCTAGCTCTCTTGCCAGCTCGGTCTCGCGCGGCTCACCAACTTGCTTGCTACACCTTTCCCTCGTTAACTCCTTGCACACTCACTTGGTAAAGCTTCGATTTGCATTACTAGAATTGCAAAAACTCCAACAATTCCCAACTAATGCAAAACGGACTTGAGACCATGAAATCTGAACAGCAAAATGTTAGGTACTTAAGCACTAGTATCCATAAGGTTTGAACTAATGACTTAGTGACACAGGTATTCAACACTCTTCTGGTGAGTATCCAAAGGTTTGAACTCCCAGGAGCGAGGAAGGAACATGTATCGCATAATTCACCTTTTGAACTTGAGCAACTTCGCCAGTCTTGGCCAACACTTGGGCTCTCATGAGCACTTCAAGAAAACAATACCACAACCTTCCTTTAAAGGAGGCCACCCCTCGTAATTACGTAGGTGTTCAATATATGTGTTATATACACATATTCCAAGCAAATTCAAAGGTCTTTCCCAGCAGGCTTAAAACACATTGAAGCACATTGCAAATCAGAGAATTACATGCAATGGAATTAGAACATTAAAAACAAAAGTCTAACCCTCAACTTTCCGTGTCATTATCAATCCCGTTTCAAGAGCCACTAGGCTAAAGGTCGATCTTAACACATTTAAGAACCATTATCAATCCCTGCTCAGAAAACAACTGGACAAATGACATTAAGAGACAAGCTCATCCTAACAGAATCAAACTGGTAAAATTTACCACTCTTAAAGAGTTATAGATTCAAACACATAATACATAAATAACAAATCCAAGTGATTTACCACAATGAAACAAATAAACCAAAACATGTTTCAGATTTATTATAACCAATGTATCATGTCACGTAACTTATAGCTACAAATCAAGCCATTATAACATAAGACCTAGACCCATACCAGTTGATGACTCCACCACCAGTCTATGACTTTATCCCTTAGTAAATGGATCTGCCAGGTTCTTCTCCGTTCAAACATAGTCTAACGTAACAACCCCATTCACAATAAACTGCCTCACAGACTCGTGCCTGACTCTTATGTGCCTTTTCTTACCATTGTAGACGCTGTTCTTAGCAACACATATAGCAGCTTGTGAATCACAATGCATTGACATAGGTGGTGTAGGCTTCCCCCCACAAGGGAATATCAATTAACAAATTTCTCAACCAATCTGCTTCTTGAGTAGCAAGATCCAATGCGATGAACTCAACTTCCATTGTCGATCGAGCTATACAAGTCTACTTTCCAGACTTCCATGAAACTGCACCCCCACTAAGGGAAAAAACATACCCACTAGTAGAACTTGTTTCATCGCTATCCGTTACCCAATTTGCATCACAATACCCTTCAAGAACCAAAGGATGACCAAAAAAATTCAATCCTCAAACCATGGTTCCACGAAGATATCTAAGCACACGCCTCTAAGGAAACCCAATGTTGCTCACTAGGACAATGAGTATAGCAACTAAGTCTACTTACTGCAAAAGCAATGTTTGGGCGAGTACAGTTCATCAAAAACATCAGACTACCAAGCACCTTAGCATATTCAGTTTGAGACACACTATCTCCCACATTCTTCACCAAAGTTCCACAAGGATTATAGGGTGTCTTCATTGGAGGCAAATCAAAACAATTAAAGTTCTTCAGAATTTTCTCCACATAATGAGACTGAGACAAAAAATAACCTTTCCTGGTCTTAGTAACCTTAACACCAAGAATCACATCTACCTCCCCCAAGTCCTTCATCTCAAACTTTGAATTCAGAAATTTCTTAGTTTCATTTATGACATACATATTTGTGCCAAACAAGAGCATGTCATCAACATACTGGCATAAAATGACACATTGGGCACCAAACATCTTTGAGTACACACATGCATCACTACCATTGATGAAAAAACCAAAACCAAGAATAGTATTATGAAATTTTTCATACCATTGCTTCGGAGCTTGTTTCAAACCATACAAGGATTTCTTTAGTCTGCACACCTTATTCTCCATGCTGGGAACTACAAAACACGGAGGTTGCTCCATGTAGATCTCCTCCTCCAAATCGCCATTCAGAAAAGTTGTCTTAACATCCATCTGATGCACAATTAAATTGTATGATGAAGCTAAGGCAAACAAAACTCAAATAGTTGCAATTTTAGTCGCAGGAGAATAAGTATAAAAATAATCAAGACCAAATTTCTGAGTGAACCCCCTTATCACCAATCTAGCCTTGAACCTTTCCACGGTGCCGTCAGTTCTCATTTTTCTCTTGAAAATCCACTTGCACCCAATAGCTCTACTCCCTTTCGGCAAGTCCATGAGCTCCCAAGTCCCATTAGACATGATTGAATCAAGCTCACTGTTCACAGCTTCCTTTGCGTCCACTGAGCTCATAGCTTCTTCGAATGTTTTCGAATCTTCATCCATAGCCTGTAGACACAACATGATCTCATCTAGATCATCCTCAATTCACTGAGATTTTCAAACACTGCTAAGAAAGCTGTTAGGAAATCCGGCCCAAAGCTTGTCTCCACTCTCTGCCTTTTACTCCTCCTAGGTTGAATATCACTTTCAATCCTAGGGGAAGCATATTCTGGCTCTGTAGATGAAGAAACTGAAGAAAGATAGTAACTAAGGTTTTCTTCAACAAAAATACCTGTTCGAAGAACTCTGCATCACGGGATTCATTTATAGAGCGATCTTCCATACTCATAAACCTGTATGCGGCACTATTCTCAGCATAACCAATGAACACTGTATCATAGGTCCTAGAACCTATCGTTGAGCGCTTGAACGATGGATAACCCACCTTTTCTAGACACCCCCACACTTTCATGTAATTCAGGTTTGGAGCATAACCCTTCCATATCTCATATGGCATCTTGTCTAACTTCTTATGAGTCACTCTGTTCTGTGCATAATTTGCTGATAGAACCGCTTCACCCCATAAATTGTCTGGCAACCCGGAACTCAAAATCATTGCATTCATTATCTCCTTTAGAGTCCTATTTTCCCTCTCTGCCACACCATTTTGTTGTGGAGTATATGGGGCAGATACTTCATGAATGATTCCCTCACTTTCACATAGATCCTTGAGGAAATCGGAGCCATACTCTCCACCCCTATCGGAACGAACTCTCTTTATTTTTCGATCCAACTGATTTTCTACTTTTGCCTTATACACAAGAAACTTAGACTCGGCTTCATCCTTTGTCCTCAAAAGATACACTCTGCTATACCTCGAACAATCATCAACGAAAGTGATGTAGTAGCATTTCCCGCCTCTACTTTCCAAGTTCTTAAAGTCTGCTAAATCTGTGTGAATTAGCTCAAGTAGTGTGATCTCTCTTTTTGTGACAGTTTTGTAAGGTTTCTTCACAAATTTAGAATTCGCACACACTTCCCATTTTTCAAGTCCATCTAATGACATGTTTGGGAGCAAATTCAAATTCTTCATTTGTTTCAATTTTGTTGCACCAACATGACCCAATCTACTATGCCATAATTTAAAGGACTCAACAATATAAGCAGAAGTAGAAATCTTATTCATTGAAGAAACGGTTACAATCTCAAGGACAAATAGGCCCTCACTAAGGTAACCTTTACCAACAGATTCCCCATTATGGGTTAACATAAGTTTATTATATTAGCATCAAAAACTAACTTAACTCCTACTTTGTTACAAAGCACCAGAAATTAAGTTCCTACAAAGAGAAGGAACATACAACACATTGTGAAGAGCCAGAGTCTTCCCTGAGGTCAGCTTCAGAATCACCTTACCCTTCCTAAGTATCCAGAGCTGCTTGAATTAACCATGTAGACTTGTTCACCTTCCTTTGCCTCTTCCATACTGACAAAAAAATCTTTGTTAGCACAGAAATGTTTAGATGCACCAGTGTCCATAATCCATTCAAAGTTGTTCTTAACCAAGTTAACTTCAAATACAACCGCAACGATGACATCTTCATCCTTATTCTCAGCCAGATGAGCCTGATTTTTTATCCCTCCATTCGACTTTGGATTTTTATTCTTCTTGTTCTTGCACTGTGAAGCAAAGTGCCCCATTTCACCACATGACCAACACTTGACAGAGTTCTTCTTCTCAATCTTGCCCTTAGCTTGGAGACTTCCCTTCTTCTCAAACTTCCCCTTCTTGGCATGATTGTCACCTGATTTCCTTTTAGAGTAGCAACAAATTCAACAAGGTTGGCTTTAACTGCTAGTTCATTCTTTGGCTTAGAGGAGACATCCCTAAACCTGTTTGCTTCCTCAATCTTCATGTGGCTCACAAGTTCCTCTAGAGTTAAGTCCCTCTTTTTATGCTTGAGATGATTTCAATAATCAGACCAGGAATCAGGTAATTTCTCAATTAGAACATTAGCCTGCAGGATCTCACACATCTTCATACCTTGAGCAAGAATTTCAGCAACATAATTTTCATACACATGGACTTGGTCCATGATAGGCTTCAATTCGAATCAACCAACTTAAAGTTCAACCGATTTTCAGTCACATACTTCTTTTTCCCGGCATCATCAACACCATATTTCTTTTCTAAAGACACCCACATCTCCCTAGCAAATTTCATATTGACATACAAATCAAATATGTTGTTTTTCGTGAGGTTCAGAAGATGACCCCTAACAAACTTATTATCACGATCAAATTTCTTGATTTCAGATTCATTGACAATAATAGTAGCGGTGCTTTGGCTAGGGTCAGATTCTTTATTCCTAGCAACAGGGGTACTAGGAATATCAATCAAAGCATTTGTTTGAACAATAGGTTTTGGGGCATCCTTAAACAAAACGTAATCAACTTCTACTTGTTCAAAAGCAATCAACATTGTTTGTGACCATCTCTTGTAACTAATTCCATCAAGAGACTCAACCTTAGACAGATCTAGGTATAAACGAGTTTGAGAATTGCTATTCATGATATCAACAAATCTAATAATATTATTTCGCATCTAAATTGTTGGTAAAATAACTGTTGAATCAATAACAAATAAAGATTAGAACTTTCCTGGATTGAAGATCTCAAACTCACAATCGCGTTGTGGAACAAAATCCACTGCCTTAGAAGCGAAGTACGCCACAACCGGTACAAGTTTCCTAGTGACGCACGCCCCCCAAGTTTAACACAACTCTCCTCGTAATTCGTGCACCCGAACCCGAAGAGTGGAATTACTCAAGAACTGTTCAGATCTCAAAGGGTAGGTTTGTGTTTGAGTGTTTAGGGTATTTTAATAATGAAATTAATGTATGATTGAAATAATAGCCAAGGAGTAGTATTTATAGGAGTAATAAGAAAAAGGATATAATAGCACAAGCCTCACGCAAGGCCCATACCACGGCTAGGCTGGCGAGCTATCGCTCAGCCTTACCGTAGCCTTCATGAGCTGGGAGCTATTGCTCGGATCTGCCGCAAGGCTCTTCCAGCACCGAGCTATAACTCCCTCGTTGAAGAGCTCTCGCTCGCACATAGGCGAGCTCTCGCTCGTACCTACTAGGGATGTCAATGGGGCAGGGTGGGGCGGATGTTGGCCTTCCCATCCCCATCCCCATCTAAAATTTTCATACCCATCCCCATCCCTATCCCTATCCCCGCAGCGGGTCTAAAATTCATCCCTATCCCCGCCCCGACGGGTACAATTCCAAAACCATCCCCGCCCCAACCCCCACTTGGATATCCACCCCCACCAAATCCCCACCTAATCCCCGCCTCCAAAATACATAATCATTCATAATTAATTAAGATTTCAAAAAGAAAAAAATTATTGTTAATATTACGTTTTTTTTTGTTTATAATATAAGTGTACAAAGTATTATATTTACTATTTTATTTTACATAATTTTTTTAATAAAATAGTATAAAAGTATATAATTTTATTTTTAAAAATATATGGATATGGGGATGGGGCGGGCACGAAGTGGGGCGGGTGGGGATGGGGCGGGTACGAAGTGAGGCCGGTAGGAATGGGGCGGGTACGAAGTGGGGCGGGTGGGGCGGGGCGGGGATGGGGCGGGTACAACCTAAAATCCACCCCCGCCCCATCACCCATGGCGGGTATGGTTTTTATCCCCATCCCCACCCCATCACCCGCCAAACCAAGACCCATCCCCGCCCCAACGGGGTGGGGATGGGGCGGGTCTCCTATTTGACCCGCCCCACTGACATCCCTAGTACCTGCTGTAGGCCATTGAGGGCATCCGAGCTCTGGCTCTCTTGCTAGTTTGGTCTCGCGCGTCTCACCAACTTGCTTGCTACACCTTTCCCTCGTTAACTCCTTGCACACTCACTTGGTAAAGCTTCGATTTGCATTACTAGAATTGCAAAAACTCCAACAGAAAGTACAATTATTGACAAAAGTTAGAGAGGGTAAAGTTAATGAAGTACATAAAAAAAGGTGAAAAGTACAATTATAGACAAAAGTTAGAGAGAGAAAGTGGAAAAAAGTACAAGCCATGTGTAAAATTCAAGTGTAATTTAGAAAGTAAAATGAATAAAGTTAAAAAAAATGAAGATATAATAGTCTTTAGTTACTACCCCAAAATAAAAACAAGAACAATATTTTGGTTCTCCAAATTAGAAAAACAAGAAATATAATATGAGACGGAGGGAATAGTAAACAGACCTACTACATTTCGAAATATATAATATGTTTTTTTAACCACTTTGTTATTTAAATAATAGATTAGGACCACAAAATGAGGTTTTTTTTTTTTTTTCCCTTTTCTTTGAGGTAAAGTTAGAGTAGTAAATTTAGTTTATATTGTTATATATGTAAAAGGAACATGTGTGTAGGTGGGGTATGCGTCCACTTGCTGAGTGTTTGCCGTAACATTATCAGCTCCTTTGGTAGTAATATTGGTATTTTTCATTTTTATAGAGAGGGTAATAAAGTAGCGAATAGGTTGGCTAATATAATGTAGGTGTTGTCCGAATTGAGGATACCATGTATTTCGATGTCCCTCAATCAAAATACGTGATATTCTTAGGGAGGACATTATAGGAGTCACTACTCTGTTTTATTGCTTGATTTTAGTTTGTAATTCGGGCTTGGCCCTCTTTCGCATAAAAATAAAATAAAAATAAAAAAGGAACATGTGTGAGTAAGAACTATTAGCGGGCCATGTTAAGTAGGGTAAATTTGATTTAATATTGGTGTTTTTTTGCCATTTTTGACAGTAACTCAGCTATTATAAAACGTCAAAAGAAAGAAGTGTATCAATTATTCTTTAATTTAATAGGAGAGTATGCTCTTAAATTTAGATTAGATTTGTACCGAACATATCTAGCAATACGTGGTAATGTTGAATATATACAAGTATATAGCACGTTTACATAAAGAAAAGGAGGCCAGGCCACTTCATACTAAAATTACTGAAAAGTCAAAATACAATTTGCAACTTCTAAATGCTTGTTTATCATTTGGATAGGGTGGCTTGGACATTGGACGAAGAGATAAATCAGATAATATTTAAAGGATGACATTTCATATTTCTAATTTGGTTTAATGGTTTCAATCTATGAAAGGTATATAGATTAAAGTAATTAATACATTATATTCTAAAATGATAGGAAAATTTAACAGGAATAATCCAACCTTTGCTCCATTCTCCCATATTAATCCAACCTTTCGATTATTTCGCATTAATCCAACCTTTGCCCCCCATTTTCTCCCAGCAACCCTTGCAGGTCATCTACCGGTACAACCGGTTATAAGTGCTACGTGGCACTTCCTAATTGGTTTTTATTTTTTTTTTAATTTACTTTTTTTTATTTTAATATGTAAATAAAAAAAAAACCACCTTCTTTCTTCTTTCTCTCTCTTCCTCCATCACCAGATTCACCACCATAACAGTCTATCTTGAAATTTGCTCCACCTCCGGTCGCCATCCTTGACCACCTTACACCAAAAACAACCACCACTAGCACCAGATCAGCCACCACCTACCGCACCTCAACCACTTGATTTAAACCCCCCTCCACCCCGTCCCCACCACTAGAACCGCCCCTTCCATTTTCGACCACCACTGCCCACCCCACCCTAAGCTACCCCCACAGCCCAAAACTACCACAAAACCCCACCACCACCAGCCACCACCACTACCCCAAGACCCTAATTCCATCAGCCACCCTATAACCCACCCAAGCACCCCGAAACCACCCCTTATCCTTCCCAAACCCCGATTCCCTTCCCTAGCCCCCGATAATCGCCCCCTCCCCTTCCCATGCATTGGAGTGTGAAGCTGCGGTTTGCGGAGCTGTGGCCGGTGCTAGGTGCGGAGGTCGGGATTTGGTGCGGTGGTGTTGTTGGGTGTTGTTGCGGTGGAAAAAGAAGGCAAACAGGGGAGTTAGGTGTATGGTGTGGTTGGTTTGTGATTGGAGGAGGAGATACGTGCGGTGGTGCAGGGGATGGTTGTGGTGGTTTGTGGGCTGCTGTGAATTGATGTGGCAACGGTGAGAGGTGCGGGGCTGTATTGATGTGGCAAAGGTGAGAGAAAGAAGAAGCAGTAGGGGTGGGTTTTTTTTTTTAATTTTTTTAAAAACTTTTTTTACAACCCAATTTTTTTTTAAAAAAAAGTAAATTAAAAAAAAACAAAAAACCAATCATGAAGTGCCACGTCATCATAAAAACCAGTTGAAACCGGTTGTTGACCTACAAGGGTTGCTGGGAGAAAATGGGGGGCAAAGGTTGGATTAATGCGGAATAATCGAAAGGTTGGATTAATATGGGAGAACGGAGCAAAGGTTGGATTATTCCCGTTAAATTTTCCAAAATGATATGCATGTACTATATCTATGGATCGAGATGGCTAAGAAAATAATCTATGCATGGATCTCCTGGCACACCTTGAAGTTGATGTAACAATGAAGGGTTAATTAATACATGTTTATCTATCAATTATTGAAGATTTTTCTCTTTGCTATTAGGATAAGTTCAACTAGCTAGACATTTCATTAATTAGACAATTGTACAAATTATCAAATAAAATTCAAAAGTTAGAACTATTAAGGATGAAGGGAGTATATATATAAATTTTTTAAACACAAATTATTGGGTGCAGCAGTTCGCACTCAATATTTCGCTCGGCAAGCCTTATTAACGGGGCCGACCCATATTTCTTTCTTTTGTTTTTTGTTTTTAAGGAAAGACCCATATTTTTTTCAACTCAATCGCAAGCTCATTTTTCTTTCTTCCACTTATTCCGCTATTTTCAACTCCCTTTTCTTCTTCCAAGAAAACCGCCATTTTCAACTCTCATTCCTTTTCTTCTTCACTGTAATTTCTATTAATTTTCTCTCCTTTTTTTTTTCAACTTTTCAGCAATTATTTTACTTTTATATTTCATCTGCTACATTTTTCACTTAATTTTTCTTCATTTTTGACTGCATTTTTCTTCATTTTATGAAAGATTTTTCAATTCAATATCATCGCAAATCCACAAAAATAAGGTCGAAAAATGTTAATCGCTCGCCATTGAAGGATACTGAAAAATCTGTTGATACACTCATAACTTCAACATCTAGGTATTCATTTTTTCCTGAATTCTTAATTTCTTACTTTGAAAATTTTCAATTTAGGTTTTTTATTTTGTTTTTACTATGATTCAGTATACATTTTGTTTATTTTGTATCGATGTTTTAAATTTTTAGATTTTTCAATATTTGTAATTTAAATTTTTTTTTTATTCAAAATTTAGGTTTTTAGTATATATTTTCATCGTAATTCAACATATGTTTTATGTGTTTTATTACTTGAATTTTTGATTTACGAATTTCAAATTTAAAATGTTTCTTTATTTTTTTTAAAATTTGATTTTGATACTTAGGGTTTGATGATATCGTAATTCGTATAGAACATTTCATATAGGTTTTTGTTGAAATTTTTATCTCCTTTTCGATTTTCAAATGTGTTTTGATAATTTATTTTGATTTACAACAAATCTAAAGCGGGAAAAGGTACTACTAAACGAAAAATTCAATTAGAATCTAGGTATGATCTTTTAGCTTATATCATTTTTGTGTTGGCTGATATTATTTATGTGTTACCTCACCCAGCTATGTGTTCTTTGTTCACTGATATGTTTCTTTTTTTGTTGGTTAACATTCTTAATCTGTTGGCTTAAATGATTCTTATGTTGTCTGATATGTTTCTTATGTTGGCTAATATGTTTCTTGTATTGCTTGATAAGATCATTTTGTTGGCTTATATCATCATAATGATGGCTGATATATTAATTTTGTTGCTTGATATCATCATAATTATGGCTTATATTCTTATATCATCTTTTAGCTTATATCATTTTTGTGTTGGCTTATATCAGGCCCATATTTGACCCACGGCAACCGGGGCGCCTACCAGGGCCCATGGCCAAAAAGGGCCCCAATTTGTTCAGCTCTAAAGTCTAGTGTATTAGTTATAGTAGTTATTCGTGCATATGTTGTAGTAGTACTTAATTTTCATGCAAAATGTCACCTTCTCCAGTGTGAAGCCGTCAACAATAGAAAAATCTGGGGTAACCCACCCCGTTCCTTCGTCGTCTTATTTTGGTCTCCTTTTTAATCAGATGTTAATAATGCTTTCATTCTTCTTTACAAAGTCTTCACTTATTCATGTTTTTTCTATACTTCATTTCTGATTTCTTGATTGAACTCTGCAAATTCTCAAACAATTTAATCATAAAAACTCTTTGTAGATTGCAATGATCCAGCGTTTCCGATCAAAACAACACCTTCATTATTCTTATCGAATTTCTTTGAGATTTTGTGAGACGATTTTTCAATCAAAACAACATCTTGATGATTTCATGGACAAATTTTTTGACATACGATATAAATTGCAAGAAAAATCATTCAAATTTGATTGTTACATCTGTTATTTCAAATTTGTAGTTGTTGAGGAAGAAATAAACTTGGGCACTGATCAATTGAAGAAGCAAAGGTGTTCAACGAAATGTGTAGCTTAGTGCACTAAAGGTTTTCGATGGAATGCCTGAACCAGTTGTGCTATCAGAACCTATGTTACAAAAAATGGTATCTATGCTATTTAAAAAGGTATTTATGTTATTTAAAAGGTTTCTATATTATAAGGTCACTATGTAT